>OY292534.1:11446935-12110913 GCA_958496365.1 Subacronicta megacephala
TTCCTTGCGAAGTATGTGCGGTGTAACTCGGAATGATAGATTGAGAAATAGTGTGATAAGGGAGCGTTGCGGTTTAAAAGATGATATAGTGACACGCATTGAAAGGTATGCTGAGATGATTTGGACATGTCGAGAGAATAGATGAAAGGCGATTAACGAAAGGGATTTATAAAGCGAATGTCATTGGAGTCACCGGGAGGGGACGCCCTAGAAAGACATACCACGACCTTATTGGTGAGATCCTTCAGAAAGGTCAGGTGCGTAGTACCCGCAACCGGCGCATATGTATGACAAGATGTATGAATGTGGACGAAGCAAAAGAAGCATGCAAGAATCGTAGCAGATGGCGTTCTGTAGTTATGGTTATGGGAAAAAGGCGTAAGCGTGAGGCGTATGTATGTATGTACTACAAGATGGGGCAAGTGGAAATTGACGGCGTTCCTCGCTGGTCACTCGATATTATATCATCTTCATCATCAAAGCTGGGACACATGACGACACGGAGCTGACGTGATCAAAAGAACCCACGTAATATTGTCGTTATATAAGTAGGTTTAGTTTTTAAGTTTTTATTAGTTACTAAACTTATATTTAAAAAAAATAGAAGCGGTCTAATGGCTAGGAAATTAGACTTCCGACCATGTGGTTGCCGGTTAGAAATCCACCCATTGCAATACCGACGTGAACCGCAATTATTATCCCACAAAATATCCCAAGTATCAAGACCGCCTATTTTTGTATACGTCAGAATGCAGACTCCTGACCCAAATGTTGTGATAGCTCCCAATAACAGCCAGCGGCGGTCAATGATTGCTGTTATTAATTAAGTGAGTCTACCCACCTGGGCCTTGCCTAACTTCGGCCATACTAACTACTAAGATATTGGAGAAACTAAGTTTAAGATATTGTAATTGAAAGGTGTCGGTATGTTGAATCTATTTATAAGATATATTTATTGAAATTGCTACGTATTTGCTACGAAATTCGTAGTCTCGCGTAGCCCGTAGCCACGTAGCATTTAAAAATGTTTATTTATTATTTTTATAAAAAAACTGTGATTGCTTTTTATAGGACTTAAGTGAATTGCTAATAATGTATGAAATGAAATGATATTTATTTCTGTAAATAGATCTTTTAAGACACTTTTACAAGTCGTTTTTAACTAGATGGCGTCGACGTTTCCTATCTGACGACCTCTGAGAAGAAACGTCGAAACAAACTCAGAGAATCATGGTCTCTTTTAAAGTCCAGACAATAGTTATATTATATGCGAGTTCAATGTAGGGCAAAATCTGAACAGGCCTTTTGAAGAAAGAACCATACCAGCTTTGAGTTGACCTGTCCTAACTGACGGCACGCATACATCAGTCATCGTGTAGCTCAACCATTTTATGCGCTGATAATTACAGTTATTTTCTAGAAATACGGCTACAAGGCTAAATTGTACCTACTTATTGCCGTCGCTGACTTGTCAGCCTATAAGTAGAATGAAAGAATTTGGAAGATTTCCTGGTGCAGTAGTTTATATTGAATTTAAAAAAAAAACAACATGTAAGAAAGATTTACATTCCCTGAATTATAATTCCTTCACGCACACCATAATTACGGTTTTCTTTTAGCAACATTAAAAAAATATCAAATTACATACAATACAATTTCAAACCGGCCTAATTTATTATCGGCAATAAAGCTGGAAACACTCCTAAAGCATTGCTAATTAATGTAAACACAGAACGATTAGGAGTACGAATAAACACGCAAATTGCCTTCCAGTGTAATAAATACCTATAATAATTTTAATTACTCCAGAAAAAAGACATTAAACAGAATAAAAAATACGCCATACGCCACTCTGCAAACGAGAGAAACAATAAGGGGATGAAGATAAAAATTATATTTTTTAAAACGTATTTTATTAATATATATATCAGGTGAAGCAGGGCCGCACTCGGTGAGGTCATCAGAATAAATAAATTATGATATAGTGGGGAGTTTTTAGCCGCTATGGCTCGGACGTTGCACAGAGCTTGGGTAATTAGAAAGGACTAAGTAATTTATTATTATTAGAGGACAATTCTTTCGTTTTATCTTGAATATTTGTTTCATTCTAATACATTAATGGATCGTGACACCATTGCGAAGTTTTAAAGTGAATAAGATTATATTAATTTATCCTTTGGATATCAAATCACTTTTTAGTTTGGTTATGTTATGTTATGGGTTTATTGTTTGTCTACAAACAAATAAATCAATAAATAGATATTTTAAAACAAATAGAAAGTATTAACCGTACCAATAAGTATTTAATTCATTAAGTACAAATAAGTAGTTAATAGTTAATCTATTTTGATGATGTGTATTATTTCACATAATTATGTTATGTGTTTTAGATTGACATTGAGTTCTCAGATGCTGAGAACCTTTTTCTAATTTTAATCCTGACTTCAGGCTAATTATGACATAAACCTCCGATGTACTCACATCCTGTTATCGCCATAGTGTAAAGTGAATAATGTAAAATCTTTTATTTTAAAAGAGTGTCCATGGAGTTTCTTGCCGGCTTCTGCTCTATAGGATCAACCTTTTGGAACCGTGCAACTAGAGTCAATAACGTTTCATGAACGCTTGTAAAAGCTTATTTGAAATAAAAACATTTGATTTGATTTATTTATTTATTTATTTATTTAATTCATTACAACGGTCTTTAACCAATTATAGTAACATACACATATATAAACTGTAGGAAATTAACAAAAAAGGCTAACAACACTTTCATAAATTCCTCTCACAGTCCTTCTGACATACCAATAAAATCTTCGACCATTCATCCGCAAACAAATCATCTGTTGGATTAGAATCCAAGAGATCATTAAGCGCGGCCATAGTGCGAGGAATTGGCGACTTAGCACGTGCAACAGTACGACATGGAGGCACGGCAAACAGCTTGTGCTTTCTGCCCCGACAATAATTGTTTGGGACAAAAAAGCGCGCCAGTACATTAAGCAAATCAGGAGCGTCAATAGCATCACGGATTGGATTTTTGATTGAACCAAAAAACCATTATAGTAGCTATATTGCTTACTAGCTTTCCACCTGCGGCTTCGCCTGTGTTTACTATATGTATCTTTTATTTTACGGAATAATAGAATATAGCCTATGTCATTTAGGAATAATTTAGCTTTCCATTGAATTTTCAAAATCAGTTCAGTAGATCCAGAGATTACCCCCTACAACCTTACAAGTGCAAAAACTTTACCTCTTTACAATATTAGTATAGATTTAAAAATAATAAAATTTTATACATTGCCATTTCTAACTTTACAATAGACACCACGGACGTGAGTTTAAAAAAAAAATGTCGTCGTTGTCTAATGAATTTATGGCCAGGAACTTGGTCTGTGGCCGGGCCATTTTTTTCCCCGGGGACAAGATAAAGACCGATAACTGTGCGCGTGACGAATAGTGCGGAAGCGCCATGATATTTTGTGTTGAGATTCATTTACTTGCTCTTACTCATAACATACCATCACGCCTGTATTCCCCCAAGGGTTAGGCAGAGGTGTACTTTATGTATACCCACAGTCCGTCGATATGTTTAGGTCCCATTTAATAGGGGGCAAGCCTATTGCCATTCACCGGGCACAAATCCAGACTCCGAGCTACTACTGAGAATTTCATAGAAAAACCCAACAACGCTTTGCCCGACTTCAGGATCGAACCCAAGACCTATAGCGTGGCAGTTGCGATTGGGACCACTAGACTAACGAGGCAACCTACTCATTTGTTTAATTATTAACGACGACCTTATGTACGACTCTAGCGTAGCAACTGCTATGTTAGAGGTCCTGGGTCCGATTCCCAAGTCGAAAAAAGTGTAATTGGGTTTTTCTATGAAAGTCTCAGTAGCTTGGAATTTGACTGGCTATAGATTCGCCCCCTACGAACTGTTTATGTGAATAAATTTATTTTCTTTCTTACTATACGACCTAAAAATACCGGTGAATTGTGTTCATTGAGTACACTTCTGTCTAATCCTTCGGGGAATACAGGCGTGATGGTATTTTGTGTTATATCTTCACTATCTTCTTATAAAACAAAGTCCTCCGCTGCGTCTGTCTATCTGTCTGTTCGTGATAAACTCAAAAGTGGTTTTTTGCCTCGATTTTCATGCTGTTTTCACCAATGGATAGCGTGGTTCTATAGAAAGGTTTATATGTATAATACAAACATATTATAGTACAGAAAAGCCGAGAAACGCGCGCAAAACCGCGGGCGGAAAGTTAGCATCTTTAATATAACAAAAAGAAACCAATTTTGTGATAATTATGTTCAGTGGTATTAATTGGGAACAGCCGTAACAGACAGTGTCTATTATCGTAAAGAGCAATGCTGAACTAAGTATTGGTTATACTCTAGTAAGTGGCAACTTAAGACATTTTTTGCTGTCGTGACTGGTTTTTGTTAAATACGATAAAAATTAAATTAAAAGTGTTTTTGTATTATGAGTTTAGTGTGTTTCTCATTTTAGAATTTTCCAATGTACCTCTAAATGTGATTGAGAAGTATTAGGTTTAAATGAAATGGAATGATGAAATGATATTACATAACATACCATGACGCCTGTATTCCCCGAAGGGTTAGGCAGAGGTGTACTAATGTACACCCACATTTCGCCGGTATGTTTAGGTCCCATGTAATAGGGGGCGAGCCTATTGCCATTAACCGGGCACAAATCCAGACTCCGAGCTGCTACTGGGAATTTCATAGAAAACCCCAATAACACTTTGCTCGACCTGGAGATCGAACCCAGGACCTCAAGCGTAGCAGTCGCGCTAAGGACCACTAGACTAATGAGGCAGTCTGAAATGATATTTATTTCTGGAAATAGATACTTCAAAAACACTTTTACAAGTCAATGTTTTACATATTTGAAGCTAGGTGGCGCCAGCTTTTCCTGTCTGACGAATTATGGTTTATAATGTAACGAAAATAACTATAACACTGTTTAGTGGTACTTATTAAGATAAACAACTTGTCAGTAATACTGGCATGGAATAAATTACCTGAGAATAACTAATTATTCTCAGGTAATTTATTCCATGCCAGTTATATGAACTGACTGCCTCGTTAGTCTAGTGGTCCCAATCTCGACTGCTACGCTAGAGGTCTTGGGTTCGATCCCCAAGTGGAGCAGTGTTATTGGGTTTTTCTATAAAATTCTCAGTAGCAGCTCGGAGTCTGGATTTGTGCCCGGTGAGTAGCAATAGGCTCGCCCCTTTATTACATGGGACCTAAACATACCGGCGAACTGTAGGTGTACATCAAGGACACCTCTGCCTAACCCTTCGGGGAACTCAAGCGTGATGGTACATTATGTAATGCATGTATACTACGCTGCACTATGTAAATTTTTAAACAATGACTAATCATTGTTTAAAAATTTACATAATTATTTTGAATGTGCCGAAACAATTACTGTGGCTGTGCAAAATTAAATTAATAAAAACAGTACTAAAAATACATCATCATAATCAGCCTATTATGTTCCAACTGCTGGGACACAAGCCGCCTCTCGGTGAGGGAGTGGGCCTTCATCCACCACGAGGGTCCAGTGCGGGTTGGCAGATGTCACATGTCTTTGAATTTTTGTTCTAGGGTATGCTGGTTTCTTCACAATGTTTTCCTGCACCGATTTGGTAGCAATGGTGATGAAATGATTAACCCTAAGTAAAGCGCCTGTGGGTTGAACCTACAACCTACTCGTAGGTTATGCCGGTTGACTCAGGGCCACCACCGCCTCTGCGGACGAATGTCACAGCGCTCCCGTATTCCCGGCACTAAAGTGGTGAAGCGAAACGCCGAGGTTGGTTTTAGTCGGTAGATCTTTCTTTTCAGAGCGAAGTCCGACACACCCCATCGCTCTCCCCGGGGCGGTGGGTAGTGCATAAAGCATTTCCAACCCCGACAAAAAAAACAAGGGCCACCACCCCGCACCGCTGCAAAAATTAAAAATACAAATTGACATCAAGTCCACATTATCAGTGGTCGCATTACTGATCTTCGCCGGGCGTATTAACGAAAAAGGCCCATCACAGAGTTCCGGTCGGATATATTTTCCACTTGGTTAGCCGATTTTACGGGCAATTGGGTTTAGGGGGCGTCCAAAGGTCGGGACTCGAACCATGGACAATGGACCGATAGTTTATCTAGTGCCATTTTGATGGAGCGATCCTGATAATGTTAACGGCATTGTTTGGTCGAATGTATTTGGAGGATGTTAAACATGGCCCTATCGAGTTTATTGAAGTTGGGTGATATGGTTAACCTTTTGAGTTCTTGAAGTGTTTGAATGCACCTCTGGTGTAGCTGTAAAGTTGAATTTCTTCAGAAATTCGTATAAAAAATATCATAAAATACCATCACGCCTGTTTTCCCCGAAGGGTTAGGCAGAGGTGTACTAATGTACACCCACAGCTTATCGGTATGTTTGAGGTCCCGTGTAATAGGGAGCGAGCCTATTGCCATTAACCGGGCACAAATCCAGTCTCCGAGCTGCTACAGAGAATTTCATAGAAAAACTCAACACTTGACTGGACTCGACCTGGGGATCGACCCTCTAGACCACTAGACTATATGATGCAATCTTTAATACAAATTATATAAAACAATTTTTGCCCAAGATGGTCGTATCCGCCTGCCTCAGTAGTAGTGATCCCAAGCGTGACTGTTACACAAGAGCTTTTGGGTGCAATTCCCGGGTCGAGCAAAGTATTATTTAGACTTTCTTAGACATACTCTATAATACTTTGACCCGACAGCTTTCAATTAAGATATGTGCCCAGTTCATCGCTATAGGCTCGTCCCCTTTTACGTGGTACCTAAATATACCGGCGAAGTGTGTGTATACATTAGTACTCGCGCCTTAGCCTCACCCTTCCGGTATATAGAGGCGTGATGATATGTCATGTATTATTTTGCCTCGTTGGTCTAGTGGTCCCAATCGCGACTGCTACGCTAGAGGTCTTGGGTTCGATCCCCAGGTCGAGCAAAGTGTTATTGGGTTTTTCTATGAAATTCCCAGTAGCAGCTCGGAGTCTGGATTTGTGCCCGGTGAATGGCAATAGGCTCGCCCCCTATTACATGGGACCTAAAACATACCGGCGAACTGTGGGTGTACATTAAGTACACCTCTGTCTAACCCTTCGGGGAATACAGGCGTGATGGTATGTTCTATTTTGTCAATAATAAATTTCTGTTGCTTATTACAATCATATTACTTCAAAGGCAAAGTGTGGCTGTATCTGCCTAACGGAGAACACTGGTGTTGTATGTTGTTTTATACAGATACATTTTTGAGTATTACCGGATTCTTTGTATAGCAATATTTTTCGTTAAACTAATTTCTGCGGTACCTTAGTAGCCAACCTTCATTTACGAAACCATACATCATCATCTTAATCCGCCATCAAAGCCAGCTAATCGAAACAGCGAACAACAGGCGAATATTGCGTTAATCTTAAACAAAATTGCGATATGCGCCGCGGCTTCTTGCGAGTTACACTGTTAATTTATGCTACAACACGAACTATAGCATTTTAACTCCTTCGGAGATAGTCGCGGGAAAGCGAACGGGTTAAGTCGGAAATTCAAGTTTTCGGAACGAGCAATTTTGTTTGCAAGAGTATTTTGCATAGAAAAATCGTTTTCCCATCTACTTACTTTCCCTGTAAGTTTATAAACACGAGTTTACACAATGATCTATATCTGGAATTATGTTTAGTTATGGAATCGAACCCGTAACCGCAAGAAGCCCATCGCTCAACCAGTGCACCAACCATCGTAATTTTAGAAGTAAACAAAAATATTTCATCAATATCCTGTACTAGGGAAAAAGTTCTAATCGCAGGGGACTTAAACATCAAATTATTGTACACAAAACACCCAGGGTCGAAAGAAATATCTGAGGAACGCACATATTTGTCTTTGGTGGGAATCGACTTTTTTATCCCAATCAATGTCCCACAGCTGGGAACCTCCTCTCGGAGTGAAAGGGATAATAAGGCTTTAGTCCACCATGCTAGTCTACTTCGGGTGAGACGGTGAGAATATCTCTCAGGTATGAAAGTTTCGTCGCGATGTTTTCCTTCACCGTTTTAAGCGAGTCATCATTACAAAAAGGCAGAGTGACGTTCCAAGGATTTGAAGTCGAGACACCTATGACTTTGAACAAACCACTAGGCCATTATCAATATTATAACATAACATGCCATCACGCCTATATTCCCCGAAGGGTTAGGCAGAGGTGTACTAATTGTACACCCACAGTTCGCCGGTATGTCCTATGTAATAGGGGGCGAGCATATTGCCATTAACCGGGCACAAATCCAAGCTCCGAGCTGCTACTGGGAATAGTTAATTTTAAATTTTAATAGTTAATATGAAGAACTAAAATATAAAGTAAAATATTTTAAATTTAAATACTAAACATTTTTTCCAATAGCGTTTCAAAAACGTTGTAAATGCTTATTTGTAATAAAACCATTTGATTTGTTAGTATAGTCTCAGAAAAAACAAGTATTATCATTAAGAACAAATACTTATAGTGCACACTATATACTCTTGCTAAATTATGTACTTACGGTTATATATCCAGTTACATAAATCCATTACTGGCTGGTCTAGTAATGTACCAAAAGCCTTAACAATACAAGGTCAGCATATATTGGATTATTTTACGCCTCTTACGAACTGGGAAAATTTCAAAGGCTCACGGTTGGTTGCTATATCAAGCAAAGAGGTTGCTTAAATAAGTAGTTATATATGTTAATACCTCCCAAAGGCGTAAACAAGTAACTAAAAACTTCTTGCGTCATAAGATTCGACGGAAAAAACAATAATTTTAACTTCCACCCTTTTCCCATCGGCGGCTAGTGGCGATCCGACTTAACCGAAGCCAAAAAGTGTACAGTCACGCCTCACGCCCCCCGCGACCCCCCCGCGCCCCTGCCACCCCCTGTCCGGGCTAACTTCATAAGACTATGAATTTAAATACGTTAGTCGATGTCAAAGGGTCGTCTTGTTGCATCCGTTAGAGTGGTAAAATGGCGCTTGAAGAAGAATACTTCGGATAGTGCAATTTTGAGCTAAAATAATAAAATTTGTTCATTCCTAGTACCTTATCCAGTTTTCGTTAATAATTTTGTTGTGGTAGGGCCACGCTGTTCGCAGCATGAATGGGCCGGCTTGACCGGGGAAGTACCACACTCTTGCAGAAGACCGACGTCCGAGTAGTAGCGTTTCACTACTGCGCTTCGCTCGGTGAGCGAGAGGGCCGGAGGCCCAATTCCTCCCTCAATCCCCTTCCTTCTCCTTTTCTCCTTCCCCTCCCTTTCCCTAAATAGGCTCGGCAACGCATCTGCAAATTCTCTGGTTTTGCAGATGTCCATGGGCGGCGATGACTACTTACCATCAGGTAGCTCGCCTGCTCGTTTGCCGAGTTATACCATAAAAAAAAAATATGTTTCGGTGTTATATGAACTTCCATATTTTGTTTGTTATAAAAGTACTTAATAGTGCATTTATATTTTTTTTTCACAACAATATTTCTTAATTTATTATAGGTAGTAGGTATAATAAATTAAGAAATATCTACGAAATTGTCGTAACTCAGAATTCGCAGATACTTAATATATATTATAAAAAAATATTGATGTATATCATGAAGTAAGTATTCATCATCTTCCTGCCCTTTTCCCAATTTATTTGTGGTCGGCGCAGCCTGTCCTTTTCTTCCATTCATCCCTGTTTGTCGTCATCTCATCATTCAATCCTTTTTCCATCATATCTGACTTCACACAATCTATCCATCTTTTCTTTGTTCTCCCTCTACCCCTTCCTACCTACCTCTACCACTTCCACATTCATACTCATTGAAGTAAGTATTAATATATTTTAATTGGTGTGAAGTTGGTACGAATCTTATTCTGAAAAAGATTTGTGAATAAGAAAGAAAAATAGCGAATGTTATTGACTCATGACCTCTTGAGTAAGAGCGTGGAATAAGTAACAGCTCACATCTCAGGAGCTTTATCTAAAAGCAGCATTTTAGCCGCCCGCCACTGCCAACTTTTCTTATCACAAGCGGATTGTTAGTACAGTAAGTAAAAATATTCGGAACACGACCCCCACTTGATGTTTGTTAATTACTAATTAGTAAACTTTCACTACTAGCTATGACTTTGATGGCAATGAATTAGAATTAGCAATAATTTTGCTATGAATTGGAATTAGGTGACTTTCAATTGCTAATTTGATTTCGAAGTTTCGAAGTTTCGTATTTTGATTTTGGTAGACTGATGTTAAAAAGTATATGCGTTATTTTAGTTTGAGGAGATAATTATTCTTTAATTATGTTTATTTATATAAAAAGAGTATATCTGCGGTGCAACTCGGAATGGTAGATTTAAAAATTGTGTGTTATGATAACGTTGCAGTTTATACGATATACGAGGAATTGCAAGGAATTGGTGAGGTCCAGAAAGGTCACGTGCGCAGTACTCGCAATCGGCTCGTGTGTAAAATAAATACTTATTCTTTCTTTCTTTCTTCTGTATGGAAAGATGTATGAATGTGGAGGAAGCGAAAGAGATATGCAAGAGTTGTAGCAAGTTGTAGCAAGCTGCGCTTCGTTCGGTGAGCGAGAGGGCCGGAGGCCCAATTCCTCCCCCAATCCCCTTCCTTCTCCTTTTCTCCTTCCCCTCCCTTTCCCTAAATAGGCTCGGCAACGCATCTGCAACTCGTTTGGTTTTGCAGATGTCCATGGGCGGCGATGACTACTTACCATCAGGTAGCTCGCCTGCTCGTTTGCCGAGTTATCCCATAAAAAAAAAGTGGCGGTCTACATTTTCTACCTACCTCCTGTTGGAAAAAGGCGTATGTATTATAAGTCAATATTTTGTGTATTTTCACTCAATAAATATTTTCTACATACATAACATCACGTCTGTATTCCCCGAAGGTTTAGGTAGAGGTGTACTAATGTATACCCACATTTCGCCGGTATTTTTAGGTCCCATGTAATACGTGGCGAGCCTATTGCCATTAACCGGGCACAAATCCAGACTCCGAGCTGCTACTTGGAATTTTATAGAAAAACCCAATAACACTGCTCGACCTGGGGATCGCACCCAGGAACTCTAGCGTGGCAGTCGCGCTTAGGACCACTAGACTAATGAGGCAGAAAAGCAATATTTTCTAGCAGTGCTGAATTGAAGTCTGCAGGAGTAATATCCAAGCAGTGGAAGCTTACTAATATCTTCAGAGATTTCAGTAGTAGCAGTGTCTCGCTGTCGTGCTAGCATGGATGAATCGATTAAGTATTCTAAATAAAAAAATGGGTTCTTAGTTTATTTATTTATTTGATCCATGTGATCTTACAAGCTAACAGATGTCACATCCAAAACGCTTACAAGATTAATTTCTATTATAACAATTGAATCAAAATATCAGTAAGTTGAGCTGAATAAATTATGCATTACACATGGTCATCATATCAAAAAAGGTTTTAAAAAAGTTAGTTAGATATTATATCTAAAGAAAATTTGTAAATATACAAAATATTATAGCATTTTTTTTCTAAGCTTATTAATTATGTATGTATCTTAGATTTGAACGCTCCTCATAGCAACACCAAGCCAACCGCCTAAAGTTTTCTTAAATGCTGAAGTTTAGAATGTTGAATTTTCGATATTGTGATGAATACGGATAGGGTGTATGTGTTCTGTGATACGGATACGGAATAGATTAAATCAAGCGAGAGGAGTACAAAGTACTAATCTCCTACAGAATATGGACGTGAAGTAGCAGTAGGTATGCATATTGTTGCATTTCGGACGTTGAATGTGGAGCGTTGGAGGTCCAATTCTTCCCTCAGTCCCATTCATTTTCTCCTTTTTCCCTAAGGTAGGCATAGGCTCGGTTTTGTTTTCTTCGAATTGTTTAGAAAATGCTAGGCGAACTGGCTCTTCTGCTTGTTTTCCGATGTCTAAATAAAAAAAAACATTTAAATATTTTTTAGTTGACCTATACTATTTGACTGACAGCAGTAGTCAAAATGAATTTTGACTAGTTAGAGTTGCTGCGGAATAGTACAGATATAGAGGCCTTCACTGACGTCACACAAGATAATTATTGTGTTACATACACACCTTCTTCTTCTTCATAAGTTTATACGATTCTCAACAAAAACAAAGCACATGTTGATCGCATGTCTCAGTCACACAACAACACAAATTGATTTTTCACCGCCACTAATCGCGGAGCGTACGAACGTGGACCAGGGGAGGCCAATAAACGGTAGGGATGTCTTTATGGGGCAACAACTAGCGAACCGCCATTACGAGATCGCTATTAACTTCGGCAGCAAGATGGTGGGGATGTGGATGTGGTATGTTTTATTGTACTACTACAAAGGAGTATAGATACCGTCTGGTGGTAAGCTGTGACCACAGCCTATAAACGGTGACCATATTATATAGGTGTCTATATTTTGTGGTGACCATCTCAAAAAGTGAAGGTTTTTACACTTAAACCGTAGAACCAATTTGATTTGAATGATTACTGATATTAAGGTAGATTGGACCTCAGATCAGTGAAGTGCAGTGATAGCCTAGTGATATGACCATTGGACTGCCAAGTCAAAGGTCTCGAGTTCGAATCCAAGGCACGCACCTCTGACTTTTCGAAGTCATGTGCGTATTAATAATTAATTATCACGCACTTAAACGGTGAAGGAAAACATCTTGAGGAAACCTGCATGCCTGAGAGATTTTCTTGACGGCGTGTGAAGTCTGCCAACCCGCAGTAGGCTAGCGTGGTGGACTATAGCCTAATCCCTCTCGTACTGAGAGGAGACCCGTGCCCAGCCGTGGGACAATGTAATGGGTTGATGATGATGATGATGATGATGGACCTCAGATCAAATAAAAAGTTAAGATGGAACTTTGCGAACAAAGAAGTGAGGCCGGCTAAAACTACGCCTAGCCGTTTACAAACACAATTTTACACTATATAACAATACCGAAACTACGCCATAACTTGTCAGTCGAGCTTTCGATAGCTTGATAGCTCGATGTGTTTGTAAACGGCTAGGCATCGTTTTAGCCGGCCCCACTTCTTTGTTCGCAAAGTACCATCTTAACTTTTTATTTGATCTGAGGATTGGACTTTAGAAAATGATATAGGCTACCTTTTGCAGTAACTGCGGGCAGCAGATAAAAATAATTAATTTTCATCGCCACAAAGTTATTTAAGTGAAGGATAAATTTGACAGCGGGCAGGATTTGAACCTGCGTCTTCTGGTTAGGTACACAAAAGGTACCACCACCTTTTTCTTTTTCAATCCTTAAAAAAATGTGAAGGCATATTTCGACCTGGTGGGTGGGACTCGCGGTGGCTTAGTGATCACAGCGTCTGGTGTAACTAACTAGAAGACGCAGGTTGCAATCCGCAATCAAATTTATCCTTCACCAAAATAACTCTATAATCATAACAACATACATAACATACACGCACACATCACGCCTGTAATCCCCGAAGGGTTAGGCAGAGGTGTACTTAATGTACACCCACAGTTCGCCGGTATGTTTAGGTCCCATGTAATAGGTGGCGAGCCTATTGCCATTCACCGAGCACAAATCCAGACTCCGAGCTGCTACTGAGAATTTCATAGAAAAACCCAATAACACTTTGCTCGACCTGGGGATCGAACCCAAGACCTCTAGCGTAGCAGTCGCGATTGGGACCACTAGACTAACGAGGCAGTCATTTAACGAGGAACTTTATAATCTTAGCATGAAAAATGCATACCAAATACAAAAAGATAATTTTCATCAGCCTATATCATTCTACTACTAGACATAGGCCTCTCCTAATGAGCGCCATTTGATCCTGTCCTCTTAAATATATGCCACCTCCAAACCAAATCAATAGGTTCTTACTTCCATCCTATAGTCCGTATCTTCACGAAACACGTAAACAGCGGTGTGTGATCGTAAAAGAAAATGTGTTCGACTGTACAGCGCAATTTGCGCTACTATGTGTATCGATCGATAGAGTGAAGGAAAATATTGTGAGGAAACATATACGTCTACATGGATAGACTGCTTCATTAGTCTAGTGGTCCTAAGCGCAATTGCCATGCCGTGGTTTCTCCTGGATACGATTTCCAAATTCAAATTGGGTTTTTCTTTTAAATTATCGGTAGTGATTCGGAGGTTAGATATCTGCTCGGTTAATTGCAATCACCCCCTATCACAGTTTGTTCGAAATAAGTAATCCGATCGGAAGTTAGCCGTTCCAAACTACCGCCGGTGATAAAATCGTTTAATTAAGTGTTTTAACACATAAATATCGAAATTAGTAAACAAAATAATTAGAAATGTGAAACATATACGACTCTAATTATCTTTACACCGACTCTTTCTATTAAAATTAACAACCACTTCTAAACCACTTTCAGAGAACTTCCGATCGGCTTACTTATTTCGAACAACCTGTACATGGGATTAACTTAGCGGTGAACTGTACTGCCGTCGTAACGAAAAAGGGCACAACTATTTATTTTTTTTAATTTAGTTATATACATATTTGGAATCTAATCAGCCTATATTTTTTGTAAAAAAAAAATGAAAAATGTTAGTTGTGCCCTTTTTCGTTACGACGGCAGTGTAAATGTACATAAGTAGGTACACCTCTGCCTAACCTTTTAAGGAATATAGTCGTGATGGCATGTTATGATATTTATTACTTTTATTGTATTTTATCTAACTTCTCCTCATCCAATTTGGACCTGTGAATCCAAAACTTCTAGAGTAGTAGTCGCGCTTTCGACCTATAGACTAATAAAACAATTATACCAATAAAAAAAGTATGTAACACATTCGTGTAAAGATATCATCATCATCAACCCATTACATTGTCCCACTGCTGGGCACGAGTCTCCTCTCAGAACGAGAGGAATTAGCTACAGTCCACCACGCTAGCCTACTGCGTGTTGGCAGACTTTACACGAAGTTAAGTAAAGATATAGCTAAGAAAAATATAAAGGCCCATTGACATAACCCGCAATCAAGTAACTTAATGACGTAATAAATCAACCATCCAATCAAAGGCAACTATTACGATCAACATCACAGGAAGGTTGCGTCATAATAATTACGAGTTATACCCATAAAAACCAGGCACATTATTTTTATAACATAATAAAAATATTACGGTTATATCTTGTCCGAAATGTACAGGATATTGATGACCGACATCTAATTTGGATTAAGATGTTATGGTGGGTAAGTGGGGGTGTAAAAGTATTGATTTAATAGGAGATATGTGGTAATACGTGATAATGATATAATGCGTTCCTTGCGTAGTATGTGCGGTGTAACTAGGAATGAGAGACTGAGAAATAGTGTGATAAGACAACGTTGCGGACTGAAACATGATATAGTGACACGTATTGAAAGGAATATGCTAAGATGGTTTGGGCATGTCGAGAGAATGAATGAAAGACGATTAACGAATGGAGTTTATAAGGCGAATGTTAGTGGCAGCGTCGGGAGAGGTCGCCCTAGAAGGACGTACACCGATCCTATCGGCGAGGTTCTCCAAAAAGGTCAGGTGCGTAGTACTCGCAACCGGCGCGTGTGTATGGAAAGATATATGAATGTGGAAGAAGCGAAAGAGATATGCAAGAGTCGTAGCAAGTGGCAGACTATAGTTTCTGCCTACCCCTGTGGGAAAAAGGCGTGAGTGTATGTATGTATGTATATGTGGTAATAAGTGGGGTAGAAGGTAGTAATCAATATTTAAGAAGTAACAGAGTGGAGAGCCAGTAACGCCCTCGCCGCTTCGGTTCCTGTTATCATACGAACACCTAAAATAGACTCTATCTACCACAATCCCGAATAAAAATGTTAAATCATAGCCCATACTATATGGCAGTTAAAATCTACAACAAACTTCCACAACAAATTAAACAAGAAACCAAATTTATTATATTTAATAAACACCTTAAACTTTATTTAATAAAAAAATGTTTCTACTCCATTTCAGAATATTTAGAAAGTCGACCAGCATAAACTAAATTTTAAATATAGCAACAAGATTTGTATAAATGTGCTTTGTTGTAATAAGAACACAATTTATATATTTATTTTTAAGTACTAGTTTAATCCATATATCGTCAGAGCAAACCAAATGTTCTATGTTACTTATTAAGCTAAGTATAATGTAAAATTTTTTATGTTACTATAAGAAGACTTCACGAAACGTAAAGTCTAAATTAGCTATAAGTATTATTTATTACATAATGTTGCAGTGCCCTTACGGGGTTTCATGTTGTACCTGTCCATATAAATATAACTCCTATTGTAACACATGAAAGCAATAAAGAACTTGAAACACCTATGACAATCGTTAGTGGTATTGAGAAGCCCAAAAGCTTGACAACCGGTCTATCCTTATTAGTTCTAAGCAGCTTCAATGGTAAATGTTGTGTATACCTGTAATTGGCATATGTATCAGACCTTTTCTATGTATCTTTTCTATTGATTGTTAAATATATATGCTGTTGGTGTACCTTATTAAATAAATAAATCCTTTGAATATCGTTGTTGCCCAGAAATTGGGTTTCGGAGGTCTGATAGTAGTCGCTTTGGCAATTCTGGATTATGAAACTGGTTTGCATACGTGATTCTCACTTCCAGTTGAAATCCAGCGCCAGGCAGCTTACCAGTTGTCTGGCTTTTAGCTGAACTGGCCCATTTAGCACAGCCGTGGGGCACACAATGAGTTTGTTTATTGTCTATTTTTTTTTTAAATTTATTTTGTATATACTCTTTAATTATTGTTTTCTTTAACTGTGTCAATAAATATTTCTTTTTTTTTTTTCTTTCTTTGTGTAAAATATTAATATTCAGCCGCATCAATTAAGACTGAAATCCGACTCCAACGAAGTTAGGAAAAAGTTAGGAGAATCATAAATACAGCGTAGAAGAAAGAAAGAAAGAAAATTCAATGCAGTTCACACAAATCACAGTTATTTTCTTCAATTATTACAAATTATGGAAGTATTGAGTTACCTAAATGTGTAAGTTTGTGGTTTGTGGCTTGTTTTCTCGCGGCTGCGAACCAAATAGGTTCAGTTTAGAATTTTGTCAGGCTACCATTGCTGGCGCTGAACTTTTGCGATGTGTCACAGATGTAGGGTTTTTTAGGATGCCTGATGATAAGCACTTTTTTTTATGGGATAACTCGGCAAACGAGCAGGCGAGCTACCTGATGGTAAGTAGTCATCGCCGCCCATGGACATCTGCAAAACCAAAAGAGTTGCAGATGCGTTGCCGAGCCTATTTAGGGAAAGGGAGGGGAAGGAGAAACCGAGAAGGAAGGGGATTGGGTAGGAATTGACAAATACATAATTATTTAAATAATATTAATACTATTTTAATTATATTATACTAAAGCTAGAAAGAAGTTTAATTAATAGTCAATAATGCATGTTTGTTAAAGGTTCTAATATTGATAATATTCTAAACATATAATATATGTATATCCTAATTTTAAGTTTTTTTTTTGCTGCGCCCTAACAGGGTCATGTAATAATTAGTTTAAGCCAAGCTTGTAACTTTGTATACATTGTGCAATAAATGAATAAATAAATTGGGCCTCCGGCCCTCTCGCTCACCGAACGAAGCGCAGTAACGAAGCGCTACTACTCGGTCGTCGGTCTTCTGCGAGAGTGTGGTACTTCCCCGGTCAAGCCGGCCCATTCATGCTGCGAACAGCGTGGCCCTACCACAACATAAAAACTTACCGCCGCCCATGGACATCCGCGACACCAGAGGAGTCCCAAGTGCATTGCTGGCCTTTTAAAGGTTTGAGCCTCCGGTATCCTCACTCACTCGGCTAAAGAGCTTCACGCCAGTTTTCTGTGAGGCCGTGGTATTACTCCGGTCGAGCCGACCCATTCGTGCCGAAGCATGGCTCTCCCATGATAACTCAATTTATTGTTTAAATAAATCTTTACATAGTATAAAATGAAGTCGCTTCCGCTGTCTGTTCGCTTAGATCTTTTAAACTACTCAATGGATTCTCAGATCAAATAAACAGTTAAGATGGAACTTTGCGAACAAAGAAGTGAGGCCGGCTAAAACTACGCCTAGCCGTTTACAAACACAATTTTACACTATATAACAATACCGAAACTACGCCTTATCTTGTCAGTCCAGCTTTCGATAGCTTGATAGCTCGACTGATAAGGTAAGGCGTAGTTTTGAGCAGTAGGTAGAGTGATTCAAGAGGAAGGTAGAGACAAGCCGAGAAACCACGCGAGCGAAGTCGTCGGCGGAAAGCTAGTATAAGATAAATAAGTAATCTGCATTATTAGCATACATAAACATGGAAAAATCCTAATCATTTTACATAATTTAGCACTGCTGTGACTCACAACAAAGATACGACAACCTTATTCTCCTTACAATCATAATTCTTAATCGATGTTACATAAAACGAAGTACCAGAACGCCTTATTACAACGCCAAAAAAAGCGTATACTGTAGGTGATCTTCTGGTAAATTAAAAACGCCTCAGGGCGATCGGGTAATATTCTCTCTCATTACAGAAAGGGAACGATTGCCGTTTCAGGTGTATTGTGTAAAAATTGTGGGAGAGAAATGGGTGTGTAAGGCGCAAATGTTAGGGGAGACACTGGTTTGGAGTTCGATTTTCAGTTGATGCTGTTTTTGATCATGGTAGTTATTGTTTTGTTTTTTAATGTACAGACGCTGATTCATTTCCTTTTAAAATATAATTTTGCTATAATGAGTTGTACTAAGTTTTTTTGAAATAAACGTATTATTATTTATTGTTTCGTTTTATTTACTAGTCATTTTGAGGCAAATTGGGTATCAGTACTTGGGTAGTGCCTTCTTCTTTTTTTATATCTTTATTAAACGTAATCATGTAAGCCGAAACTTAGGGATTTAAATGAATTATTATAACGGAATAAACTCTTTCGTAATACGTAGTTTAATTTTATCTGATCTATTTTCTGTCTATTTTGCCGATTTAACAAAGGACAGTTTTCTAAGTTTTGGGCAAAGAACATATAACCAAACTAAAATAAAAAAAATAAAATAAAAAAAATACGTACCTTCGACACGAAGAAGAAGAAGAACAAAGGACGTCCTTCCGCAAGATGGATTGAAATTTTCTGGCAGAAGCTGGATGCCAAAAGCAGAGGATATGGTGAAATAGCGCACATTAGGGGAGACGTAGATACGTTCAGTAGTGAATTGATATATGTAGAAAAGAAATAAATTGCTCTCCTTAAAGTATGTGATTTGTAGATTCGATACTGCTTGTAGCAGAAGTCGTTTCGTTGACTTACGTGTAAGAAAAAAGATAGTACTTTTTTTGAAAGAATATACAGAGTGGAGGGGGTATCAACCCACAACCGTCTTCCTTGAATTCAATACATGATTTAGGACCCACTTGCGTTGATATTTTTCGTCGGAAAAAACAACTGCTCCATACATTTTGACCGTTTAGGCACTTTTGTAGGAAAAAGTAGTTTTTTAGTAACTGACAAAAAATATCCACGTAACTGAGTTCAGAATTATGTACTGCATTTATGGTCAGCAGTTGTGCGTCAATGTTACTTCCACCCTGTATAAAAAAAATATAAAAAGTGAAGCTACGTGTAGCTCATAACAGCGCCGGCGTCGGTGCGAGGTTACCTAGGATAAATTCAGGTTCGTTTTGCAGCCATAATGAATGCTAAGATTAAGATTTGTGCACTGTTGGCTTGTGCTATTGTTTGCATTGTGCTTGACTGTACCTCCATGTACAGTCGCGTGCATGTGCTTATTATTTTTCTTTGCATAAGTAATTTTTGTGCCGATTACACAAAGGACACTTTGGTGAATAAGATTAGAAATTTCGTTTTACCGGTAATACAATTCCTACAAATTCACATAATTTTAAAATACATACCACCACGCCTGTATTTCCCGAAGGGATAGGCAGAGGTGTACTATAAATGTAAATACACCCACACTTCGCGGGTACGTTTAGGACCCATGTAATAAGAGGCGAGCCTATTACCAACCAAACTTAAAGCTGCTACCAAGAGTTTAACAAAAGAACCCAATAACGCTTTGCTACACCTGGGCATCGAACTTAAGACTTCTAGCGTAGCAGTCAGCCTAAGCCCACTTGAGTATGATTCATCTTTACATGTCTATTATCTTTAAAAAAAAATAGATATTTTGACAAGCTCGTTGGATTGTTAAGGCTGAGTGCACTCAGTTACTACTCGACAAGATTTTTTATTAGAACAGAAGGGGCAAATCTACATTCGTGTCATGCGATCAACTGGTAAGGTATCGTATAAGGTAACGGACGGGAACGAAGTCGCGAGCGAAAGTTGGTTATTGCTTTTTAAAATTTTTTCGTTTATAAATTTGTGACCCCGACTGTACCTAGAACCGCCCGAGGCGGACTTCTTGTAATGCACGTAGGACGACAACGCTTGACAGTGCTAGAGTTTATTCTGTAATCTGTACACACTTGCGACTGGATTATGTGAACGGGCGCTTATTTTGTCGCAAATAGATGTGTTTTTTTTTTAAAGCTTACTAGCATTGTGGGTCGCACATTACTAGTCATCTTGTAAACCCCTCGTACTAAGCTAAATAATTGTATTACGAGTGGGTCCACGTCGGTAGTGCAATGGGTGAGTTTCGAACCGGCAACCACATGATCGCAAGTCCGACGCCCTAGCCATTAACCATTAGGCTACCGCCGCTTCAAATATAATTGGTTTTATATTTTTTAAATAGTTAGGACGCAGTGATAGCCTAGTGATGTGACCATTGGACTGTACTGAAGTTTTGAGTTCGAATCCAAGGCACGCACAACTGACTTTTTGAAGTCATGTCACGCGCTAAAACGGTGAAAGAAAATATCGTGAGGAAACCTGCATGCCTGAGAGATTTTCTCGACGGAACTGTGAAGGACGCCAACCCGCAGTAAGCTAGTGGTGGACTATAGCCTAATCCTTCTCGTTCTGAGAGGAGACCCGTGCCCAGCAATGGGACAAAATATGGGTTGATGATTATGATGAAATAGTCGGGATAATTGTATTAAATTTTAAAATAATTAGGTATCATCATTGAATTATTATCAGCGTTGAAGCGTTGGTATATATGAATGTGAAGCGTATTATAATTTGAACATTTTGTAAGCACCACAATTACCCTTCTAATTGTGTACTACTTAACAGTGTTGCACGATTAAGAAACACAGAGTGTACTAATAAACACAGATCGCCAATACTGGACAGCTACTAATGGACACCATGTACTTATATTACTTTTTATTATACCACGCCCCTGTAGCAAACGGTTTTCCTTATTGTATACGTCGATGTATTTCCTGTTTTTCGTGAATTTGGCTATTGATTGCATGGCCAAATGAATTCCCGTTTTATTTTTCTATAAACTACTTACTACGTTTCATAATGGCAATAGGATCGCCCCCTATTACATGGGACCTAAACATATCGGCGAAGGGTGTACATAAGTTCATCTCTGCTTAACCCTTCGGGCAATACAGGCGTGATGGTATGTTATACTAGCTGACGGATCGAATATTACCTGTAAGTACCTTAGAAAGTCTATTGGATCCGACGATTGACTAGTTTGACGCGGCTTCCAAAAGATCCGAGAATCTGATGAGATTTTTTTATTTTATGGACAACAAACAACAGTCATAGGTATTTCTATGGCTTCTGAAGTCGATTATCATCAAAAAGCATAATATTGGACACATCATCATCATCATCATCATCATCAACCCATTACATTGTCCCACTGCTGGGCACGGGTCTCCTCTCAGTACGAGAGGGATTAGGCTATAGTCCACCACGCTAGCCTACTGCGGGTTGGCAGACTTCACACGCCGTCAAGAAAATCTCTCAGGCATGCAGGTTTCCTCACGATGTTTTCCTTCACCGTTTAAGCGCGTGATAATTACTTATTAATACGTACATGACTTCGAAAAGTCAGAGGTGCGTGCCTTGGATTCGAACTCGAGACCTTTGAATTGGCAGTCCAATGGTCATATCACTAGGCTATCACTGCACTCTCTCAATATTGGACACAAACGTGACGAATCGAAAATCTTCAAAACACTCACAATCTTCATCATATTCCTTCGGTTATTGGTATCGCAAGTCCGATGCCCTAGCCATTAGGCTACCACCGCTTAATATACTTAAATTAAATTTTAGATTCCAATAAAGAATCAAACACCAACAAAACTCTATAAAAAATAGCATCCGAATCATGAAAACGCATTTCCACTGCGATTGTCAACCATTCAATCAACCGAATGTTGCATGGAAACAAAACATAGTCGGTAAACTTTCAAAATGGCCGTCACAGTGGAATAAAATCACCATTAATTCGTGTTGCCGACGTAGGTAATGTGCCACTCGTTATTGGAACAACCTGTATAGGTGAAGGGATGTGCACACTCGATTGAACCACTTGTCCGCTTATTTATCGACTGTTTTGCTATTTGGGACAACAATGAGAACAGTTAAAGGTGATAGTTTTATGTCAAGGGAGCTGCATTAATGATTAGGAGGTCATGTGCCCGAATTCCACGACTTATATTGTTGATTTGAAAAAATATCAATAGAGGTCTTACGGTATATTAAAAATGCACGTCGTTCCAATTAACTTCATTATAATATGAATGTGTGAAAGGAAAACTATAAATAATTAGTGGTGTTAACTGCGCAGTGAAAACCTAGGAATATGACCATGGGACTACCCTGTCAAAGGTCTCGAGTTCGAATTCAAGACCTCAGAGTTTTCGCAGGTATGTGCGTATAAATACATTATTATATTGTATTTTGTTTTTCTTTTTTTAATCTTTTGTTTTGCTTGTACTTTTTTATTGTTTATTCTGAACATTCTGTATATAAACTGCAAAGTTGTCTATGTATGCTTGTAAATAAAGTCACGCGCTTAAACGGTGAAGGAAAACATTGTGAGGAAACTGGTATGTTCTAAAACTAAAAATTCGAAGACTTGTGATATCTACTAACCCGCACTGGGCCCGCCGCGTGGTGGACTACGGCCCACTCCCTCTCACCGAGAGGAGGCCTGTGTCCCACAAATGGAAACATCATAGGCATATGCTATGATATGGTGAATCTGTGAGACAGTCCTATTTGGGAAAAGACTAGGTTCAAAAAGAGTCATAAAATAGTCCAGGATTCATGTTATCGAAAACGATATGGCCTTTTCACATCACTAACAAAACGATAGCCATTATGACACAATTGCGGCAATACGATGCAGCGATCGTGTTAATTATTCAACCA
This sequence comes from Subacronicta megacephala, assembly GCA_958496365.1. Lineage (NCBI taxonomy): Eukaryota > Metazoa > Arthropoda > Insecta > Lepidoptera > Noctuidae > Subacronicta > Subacronicta megacephala. The sequence goes on from OY292534.1 coordinate 11,470,388, forward strand.
ATATTATAATTGTATTGCGACCATCGCCACTGAATTCATACGCAATCCAAACGTCATTGTTATGACGTAATAACAATGATCCTGACGTTTATATTCTGGAAATAAAGACAGAGTGAAATGCAGGCGAGTGTATTGCATTTTAATTGAAATTATATTGCTACGTAGAATTAGGATTATTTAGAACTTGCTTTTAGCCATTCTTGCATGAGCTTTCCAAAATATGAGCTTTTTATTGAGTTTGTTTTAATAATTCTTAGTTAACAGCACAGATAACTGTAGTACTTACATGAAAAGGGAACAGTAAATAATACAAAATAGGTAGCCTTTACGGACGATGCGGACTGAAAGATGATATAGTAACACGTATTGAAAGGAATATGCTAAGATGGTTTTTGCATGTCGAGAGAATGAAAGGAGGACGATTAACGAATGGAATTTATAAGGCGAATGTTAGTGGCAGCGTCGGGAGAGGTCGCCCTAGAAGGACGTACACCGATCTTATCGGCGAGGTTCTCCAAAAAGGTCAGGTGCGTAGTACTCGCAACCGGCGCGTGTGTATGAAAAGATGTATGAATGTGGAAGGAGCGAAAGAGACATGCAAGAGTCGTAGCAAGTGGCAGTCCATAGTTTCTGGCCACCCCTGTGGGAAAAAGGCGTGAGTGTATGTATGTATGTAGGTAGCTTTTACGAAATAAAATCGTCTATATCAGTTATAAGCATATACATAGAGCTTAGATACTTATTACAATCTGCCTCAATAGATTAGTTTTTCTATGAAATTCTCATTAGCAGCCCGGAGTCTTGATTTGTGTCCGGTTAATGGCAATAGTCTCGCCCCCTATTACATGGGACCTAAACATACCGGCAAAGTGTGGGTTTACATTAGTATAGCTCTGCCTAACCCTTCGGGGAATACAGGCGTGATGGTATGAGTATATTAATACTAAACGACTTATTGAGTATCAATCATCCAAACATAACAATTTTCACATAAAATAAAATATTATTGGCAGCATATAACATTATTGGAATGTAAGAAATTGAAATTTAACAGCATCTTTCTTTAAAAAAAAATCTAGAACTATTGAGAAAATTGCTTTTTGTCTCAATAACAGATGAAGAGACACTATATACCCATAAAGTGGACTTGTAAACAAACCTGTCCCCAAATGACAAGAATCAATAAGACGGCAGAGGACATTATGCGAGATTTATTATCGTACAGTGGGCTTATTAGTTCACCGGACGTATTCGCGTTAAACAATGTAGACTTACGAAGATTTAGAAAGGGTTTTTTTATGGCATTACTCGGCAAACGAGCAGGCGAGCTACCTGATGGTAAGTAGTCATCGCCGCCCATGGACATCTGGAATATTAAAGAAATATCTGGAAAGGAGAAAGGAGAAGAAAGGGGACTGAGGGAGGAATTGGGCCTCCAGCGCTCCACACTCACTGTAAGAAACGCAGCAGTATACATACTGCTACTTGAAGGTCTGTCTCTTTTATATTTTCTTCCCTTGTGTCCGAACTGCAATATAACTGCTGAGATGTTTCGATGGCTTTTCATTTAAATTCTGACATCGTCGTAGTGACTGCCTCATTAGTCTAGTAGTCCGTGACTGCTACGCTAGAGGTCCTAGGTTCGATTTCTAGATCAGGCAATGTGTTATTGCGCTTTTCTATAAAATTCACGGTAGCAGCTCAGAGTTGGGTTAAAGACACATGACCATGACACCTCTGTCTTACGCTTGAGGGAATACCGGCGAGGTGATATGTTCAATTAAATTCGCATAATTTCCTATGCCAATGAAAAACAGTTGTGCATTATGAAAAATAATACTGTCTTATATATGGAAATATAAAAAAATCTGTTTCCATTTTCTGAAGAAAACATCTTTAAGTTGTAGTTTTTTATAACCTAATTTTGGGTAAGTTATACACGATACCTAGCTCAAATTAATTAGCGCATTCCATCCGTATTTGTGCAACTTGTAAGCCAGAAAAAAAAACCAGTCTATCGGAGTTTTAAGTCTACGGCATCCAATATACAAAAGTCGGCAAGAATGCGACAAAGTATTGGTGTATAAAAACCAAATGCTGGCGAGCGCTGCCGACTCCTGCGACGTTTAATATACTCCCATGTACAGGCACGGAGAAAGGTGTTCGAGGTATATTGGTCATGGGTTTTAATAAATGTTGTTAAAGTATGTAGTCTGTAAGTAATTTTGGCTTAAAAACAATTAGATTTTTTATCGCTTAAGGTTACCGAAAACTAACATAACAATGTTTTGCAAAAGTGTAATGTAATTTGAAAGTAAACAAAATTCCTTCGTAGCAATATTCATTAAATTTTATCGTTCTAATTTATATAAAAATATCATCAAAAAGTACTTTTTATTGACTAACTGTTCTTTTTTACATGTTTCACTATATTTTTCAACAATATGTATAATATGCTAAAATTATAGATAAGAGCTAGGCTGCATATTTAAGTGAATATTATTTACCTAGCTCTAGCTCAGACTAACAATGAAATTTGCATGAGGCTTTATTGATTGTTATTGGTTTTATAAATTTGTTGCAAAAACCGAACGAGCCCTTTAAAAAAATATCCAAATTTATCTAAAAAATAAAATTGTACGAAACCACTTTTGTCAACGTATACCCGTAACATATGTCACTAACTTGCCACGACACAATAAATAAATAGCACAAATTCCGAAGTGACCAGTCCTGTCCCTATAAAACCTGACTACTATCCGGGGGTAGATAAATATTGCAACCCCCTTCCCCTAGCATTTGTTACACTAGTTATGGCTGCGTTGTGCCTACGGAGCTTTGAGACAATTTGATTGTACCCGCTTCATAGATGGTCAACTTTTATCCGCTTAAAATTTTTTGTAACTTGTACTTTGACAATGAAGTATATATATTCTAGCTGACCCGACAGATATTGTCCTGTCTAAGCTATGAATATTCAATCCGAACTGGATAAAAAAATAATTTAGTTGAAATAGTCGTTAAGTTTTCTAATTTTCCGTGTAACACTGTTCGCAGCATGAATGGGCCGGCTTGACCGGGGAAGTACCACACTCTCGCAGAACACCGACGTCTGAGTATAGCGTTTCGCTACTGCGCTTCGTTCGGTGAGCGAGAGGGCCGGAGGCCCAATTCCTCCCTCAATCCTCTACCTTCTCATTTTCTCCTTCCCCTCCCTTTCCCTAAATAGGCTCGGCAACGCTTCTGCAACTCCTTTGGTTTTGCAGATGTCCATGGGCGGCGATGAGTAGGTACTTACCATCAGGTAGCTCGCCAGCTTGTTTGCCGTTATCCCATAAAAAAAAACTCGAACTGGTAATCCAATCGAGCAGTGTTATTGTTTTTTTTTATGAAATCTTCAGTAGTAGCTCGAAGTTTGGATTTGTGCCCGGTTAATGTCAATAGACTTGCCCCCTATGTCATTTGACCTAGACATACCGGGCGAAGCGTGGGTGTACAAATGTACACCTCTGCCTTACACTTCGAGGAATACAAGCGTGATGGTATGTTAAGGTAGGTACCAAAATATACATTTACTTTCTTACTACTATTACTTGTTTAAATGTCATATACCTCTTTCCTATAAACCACATTTTACCATAAAAATGCACCGCTGTATTTCATGATGTACTTATCTTTTACATCTGCCGATATACCGTCAGTCTTAAACTACGAAGACCTGGGACCTAGTCACCGCCATAAATCTAGGCTAGAAGGTCGAGTCACCGTACTTCCCGCCAATACCAGATAAGACAATATGACTGCAACTTGTCGTGACATTCTTTGAATATTACCTTGTGGATGCGATGTGGAGAAACGGCTCTTTTATTTTTAAAACATACCATCACGCCTGTATTCCTCGAAGGGTTAGGCAGAGGTGTACTTAATGTAAATTGGGTTATAGCTTTTACCTGATCCACTAAGACCCCGCCGGCCCACCTAAGGTGGGTCAGGTAACAGCTATAACCCACTGTACACACACATTTCGCCAGTATGTTTAGGTCCCATGTAGAAGGCGAGTGTATTGCTATTAACCGGGAACAAATCCAGACTCCGAGCTGTTACTCCACCTAATAACATTTTACTCGACCTGGGGATCGAACCCAGGACTTCTAGGGCAGCAGTCGCGCTTAGGACCACTAGACTAATAAGGCAGTCAATTATTTTTCTTCCAACTTAAAAATGAGGAGTTTCTGAAGTCGGTGGTAAAAATACAAACATTAACACATTAACATACCATCACGCCTGTATTCCCCGAAGGGTTAGTTCACAGTTCGCCGGTATGTTTGGGTCCCATGTAATAGGGGGCGAGCCTATTGCCATTCACCGGGCACAAATCCAGATTCCGAGCTGCTACTGAGAATTTCATATAAGAACTCAATAACACTTTGCTCGACCTGGGGATCGAACCCAAGACCTCTAGCGTAGCAGTCGCGATTGGGACCACTAGACCAACGAGGCAGTAAAAATACAAGATCCAACCAACTCAAAGGTACCGACTTCCGAAACTATTTTGCACTGAACTGAACCTTATTTTTATAATGATGTGTTGGCAACAGTGGCAATCGTAAGCAGTAGCTCCGATACTTAAAATAAAATAAAAGTGCTATACCCGAGTTAATTAAACAAAAACAACGGCATTGTGTTTAAAATTGTTTAAATATTCAGTGATATCGTTTTCCGAACACAACTTTCGCTGAGAATTAATAAATGACGAAAACAAAGGGCTTCAATACATTCAACAATAATAAATAAACAAGTGAAACATAGATGTGAACAGTGTAACAATATATGTAGAACTGTTGTAATTAAGTAATAAACAGTGCAAACATTTGGCAAAAGTGGTCAGAAAATTAATTACTTTAATTTGTGTCTAAACAAATTCGTTTTTTCCTAACGCGAATTCAAAATCTATTTGTTTACATCAGTGCTACCAACACAATCGCGCTTAATTCTGGGCGCGTTCCAGACCAATGCATGTATAGACTTTCACCATCCAAAGAGCGCGTTCCAACCGACGTAACTATACATTTAGCATATAAAAATACAGTGCGACAAGTTTATTTCACTACCATAATAAAAGACTTATTTTCAACTATCTAGTAGCGACTGCTTTGGCTCAACGTGAAACGCCTATACCTCCGAGAAGATACGACGCGTCACCTACTTGATTTAATATGGATAACGAAGAAAATATAACACTGAGACGTATGAGACGTTCAATATCATTCCACGAACTACATAATACAACATTACTTGATTCTACAATGATGAGTTTGCCTGACACTTCTATTAATGTAAACAAGTCATGTTGTGAAGACGTACGCTGTGAAGTTGAAGCTTTGAAAAAACATCTTGAATCAGCGACTTCTGAAATAGATCATTTACATGAAGAAATTAGAACTCTAAAAGATGAAGTAGCCAAACATATAAAAGTAATAGAGGTTTATAAAAAATTAGAATACACGGATCTGCCAAATACCCTGTCAAACAGAAAGAAAAAAAGACTATCCATGCATGATAAAAATCGATCATCCTTAAGAACTTCTTCCCCCTCCCAAGAACTTCAAGAATTACCTTTGGCTAATAAATATGATTCAGTGTTACCTGTCGATGTGTCTCTGGCTATGCAAAATACCTCTACAGAAGGGTTGCCATCGTCTTTACTAAACAAAACTCAATCGTTGATTCCTCTTAATGGGTGTGCTGCCATACAAAACATATCAGCAGAAAATTCGCGGCATAACGTAACAACTCCCCCTCAACTGAACAAATTGGACCCTAGTAAAACCTGGAAATGCATTCAAACGAAACCATCCTCTAAAAACAAAACTTTACAACAAAAAAAGGTTATCGTCTTAGCTGATGATCAAGGCCAAAACATTAGATATACATTACAAAGACTGCTGGGTGACGAATTTCAAGTTCTATGCTTCTGGAAACCTGGTGCAAAGTTAGGGGATATATTAAATTCATATAACTTTGGAGAACTAACCACAGATGATTACATTATAATACTATCAGGCATCAATGATACTAATCCTCTGGATCTACAAATTGAGCTTAGTGTATGGCTTAAATATGTTAAATATCCCAACATTATTGTAGGTGAAGTACCTTATAATAATCACTTAAATGAAAAAAAAATTGAATAATTCCTTACGATATGTTTGTGCCAAATTTAATTGTCTATTTGTAAGTATGGGATATAGTCAGTTTGTACCTTGGAAAAACAATGATTTTACTGTCAATATTTGTAGATACTTACTGAAAGAAATATTGCGTATTGAATATAAAACTAAATTTGTAAAATATATTGAACAAAACCGAATATTGCCAAAACTAAAAATTGACCAATCGACACAAACGTATAATTCACATAACATTGCTGTATTTCCAAACATTGATCGATCTACTCAAACTTCGCACGTTACTGATAACATAATTAACTCTGACATCTCTGTATCTTTAGATGCTAAGACAACAACCAATAGTAATAACTTTTTTCGTGTATAACTACATCCATATCTTTCACCAAAACATTAATGGCTTGATTAGTAAGTCGGACCTGCTTACTCTGCACATTGAAGAACAAGAGAACGAAGGCCGAAATATTGACGTATTATGTATTACAGAACATAATATGATGTGTAGTGACTATTTACTATTATCTATTCCCAATTATAAGCTGGCTACATTCTCAATGCGAAATTCGAGGAATGGTGGTTCTTGCATTCTTATCAATCATTTGCATGAATACCAAGCTATTGATATAAATAAGTTCTGCGTGCCTCATATTATTGAGTGCTGTTCAGTAGAATTAATAGTTCATAAATTAGTAGTGATCTGTATATATAGACCGCCAAAAAGCAATATGCAGAATTTGGAAATATTTTTTGATAACTTCAATAGTATTTTACGTCAGTTTAATCACAAAAAAATTGTGATTTGTGGTGATTTTAATATAGACACATTGGTTAATACAAAAATAACTAATGAATTCCATAATCTCCTATTAAACTTTAATTTGAAAATAGGTATTCGTCAGCCCACACGCTTAGCTAGTAGTAAATGTATAGATAATATTATTCATAACATTGTAGGTAGTACGTGCGAGGTACTTGATCTCGCATTATCTGACCATACCGCCCAAATAATAAAATGTCCAGTAAAAAAAACGTATACTATTAAACATTGGTATGCTATAAAACGAGACTATTCCCCAGAAAACATAAAAAAAATTTTGGACATTGCTTCCAACCTCAGTTTTAGTGATGTATATGAATACCAAAAGCCTGAGGAAGCTTTCAGCTGTTTCTATGACCTATTTAAGGTATTCTACGATCTCTGTTTCCCACTAAAAAAAACTAAAATCACACTACGTAAAAAACCAAGATGGATATCTAAGGGGATAAGGTTGAGCAGCAAACGCAAAAGAGAGATACTATGGCAATACCGGCGTGCCCCCACTGCCAAAAATAAACAATTGTTGAAGCTATATACCACTCGTCTCAAAAAGATCATAACCTTAACCCAAAAGTCCCAAAACGATAACTACATAAATACGGCTAAAAATACTTCTAAAGCTTCTTGGAATATTATAAATAATAACAAGACAAATTATCCAAATGACAGAATACCTTCTACAATAGTAATAAATGACAAAAGAGTAAATGACCCTCAACTAATTGCAGAAGCTTTCAATGATTACTATATTGATGAAATTAAGCCGACAAATCATAATCTATCTCCCTCTTATACAAATATTAATATAAACCCTAACTCAATATTTATCCCTCCCACAACACCCTCTGATATCGTAACTATAATACACTCCCTGAATAATACTACTAGCCATGGATATGATGGAATTGTTACTGGTATTGTTAAGCAAGTAGCACGTTCAATAGCACCCGTTATAAGTTATGTCATAAATCTTTGCATTGAACATGGTCACTTTCCTGAAAAATTAAAAATCACAATAATTAAACCAATTCACAAAAGGGATGATAAAAAATGTTTAGGTAATTATAGACCTATTGCACTTATTCCGATTTTTTCTAAAATAATTGAAAAGGTAATATATAGTACACTTTACTCCTTTTTCGATAAATATGATCTCATGGCTAAGGAACAATATGGTTTCAGGAAACACAGATCTATAAATATGGCAATATATGAAGTAATGAATAAAGTAATCAGTAATGTTGACGTTAAGACTCCAGTAGTGGCACTTCTCATGGATATGTCTAAAGCTTTCGACCACGTAGATCATAATTTACTCCTAAACAAGCTGGAGCGCTACGGCATTAGAGGAAATGCCTTAAAACTTCTAAAGTCGTACTTGTCAAATCGCACTCAAATGACATCTATTGATAGGCTGTGTACAATTTCTACAGTAGAAAAAACATACATGTCTCAACCAAGAAAAACTACTTATGGAGTCCCCCAAGGTAGCATACTTGGCCCTTTATTGTTTAATATGTACATAAACGACATGCCTATGTTTACCAAAAATCAAATGGTCTTGTTTGCCGACGACAGTACTATTCTTTTCTCAGGAAACGACATTGATAGGCTCGAAAATGATATAAACGAAGATCTTAAAAATATAATAAATTGGTTAATTAATAATAATTTAAAAATAAATCTCAAAAAAACTAAAATAATGACGTTTAATCAGCGAACTAATAAACCAAAATTAAATATACAATATGAAAATACAGTTATCTCTGAATGTGATAACACTAAATTCCTGGGTCTTTATTTAGATAGTCATCTGACGTGGAAACATCATATCTATTCCCTTTCTAAGAAACTCAATCAATTTGCTTATGCCCTATACAAGCTATCAAAAACAGTAAACCGTTGTACTGTCCTCATATCCTACAATGCTTATGTGGCATCAAACTTAAGGTATGGCATAATCTACTGGGGTAATTCGACTGAGAGGGACGTTATCTTTAAGGCTCAGAAAAAGTGTATACGATCATTCTGTAAGTTGGATTCAACCGATAGTTGCGTGCCAATGTTTAAAAGTTATAACTTACTGACTTTCCCATCCATGTACATTTATGAAATGGGCGTATTTGTTCGAAGTAATTTTCACTTATTTGAGAAGTTACGTTCTCGGCGTCATCAAAGTACCATTCGCAATGCTCCCCATAACACAACACTTTTTGGTAAGAGTGTGCTCGGTATGACCTCAAAAATATATAACAACATACCAGTAGCTATCAGGACTAAGGAGACTCTGGATTCATTTAAAAAACATTTATATAAATTTCTATTAGACAGGTGTTACTACTCCATTACAGAATTTCTTAACGATAAGCAGAGCTACGAGGTTCCGACTTATTAGTTCATCCATACTAATGTTGTGACTAATACCCATGACTACAGTGGAATTATTACATCTAATTAATATTAATATTGACATCGTAATTTGATAATTTGAACTTACTTTTTGACATTTATTTATTCATATTGTGTATTGCATTGTAAATTTGTAATATAATATAATTTTGTACGCCACCTTTCGGCAAAACATAGCGAGCCACACATTATACAATGTTCTATCTATAAGTACACCTATGTTTTACAATAATAAATTGATTGATTGATTGATTGATTGATAAATTATATATGTTTTTTAATATAAATTTGACCAATTTATGCTTATTTTTTATTATTATTTAGCATTAAATATTGCGAAATTTTCACAAAGAACTGAATTTTCTAATTAAAGAAAATTTCTAGTGAAAGAAAAATTCGATCTCAGGCAGGGTTTGAACCTGCGTCTCTCTGGTTAAGTACACCAGACGCTTTACCAACTAAGCTACCGAGACCACTGCCTGTGATGTCGAATTTCTCTTCCACCTTCTACGTCTTGAGGCGACGTCGGCACCATCTATTGAAGACATTACTATGTCTTTCAACCAACACGACTGCCTTTACAGGTAGTTCAATGTCGAACGATGTTGCCTTACCGTATTATGCTTATTTTTTATTATTATTTAGCATTAAATATTGCGAAATTTTCACAAAGAACTGAATTTTCTAATTAAAGAAAATTTTTTGCCCTGCCTGAGATCGAATTTTTCTTTCACTAGAAATTTTCTTTAATTAGAAAATTCAGTTCTTTTTGACCAATTTGTCAAAAATAGGCAATTGGGTTCACCCTTTCTTCAGTGATGCCATCATTTTTTATGTCATGTTTTAAAAATGTGAAAGTTTGTATGTTATATTGCGGAAAAACTACAAAACGGATTAGTATGAAATTTGGCATACAGATAGTTTATAACTTGGACTAATACATAGAATATTTTTATCTAGGTTGAGCTTATTCTGACGTCCACGCAGATGAAGTCGTGGGCATTAATAAAATTTAAGTCCATCTCCACTAATTCAAGCTTAACCCTTCCCGTGCCATCGTAAATCAATTTCTGTGAGCGTCCGCTCCGAATGCAGTCGATACCGCACGCCATCGTTCACGATCGCGTGCCGAAGGGGGCCGGTCGCGTCGATGGCCGCCCGATACCGAACCGATACGGTTTTGTTTTAAGTGCAAGACCCGTAAATTATTGGCGACTGCAAATTAAAATGTATTTTTGCAATATTTTCTGTTTTTATAGCAATTAAATGTTTCTTTCTTTAAAATAATTATCATATCCCACTCGTAACACAAGCATTCAGCTTAGCACGAGGGGTTAACAAGAATACTAGTAATGTGTGACCCACATTGCTAGTATCCTTTTTTTAAAAAGAAAAAAAAAAAAATTTCGAGAACATAAATAAAAAATTGTAACAGGGCGATGCGTGCAGATATATTACAGATATTAAAGAAAAAATGATGTCAGCGGCAGTTTCGGGAGAGAACACCCTAGAAGGACATACACTGATGTTATCGGCAAGGTTCGGTGCATAGTACCCGCAACCGGCGCGTGTGTATGAAACGATGTATGAATGTGGACGAAGCGAAAGAGATATGCAAGAGTCGTAGCAAGATGCGGTCTATAGTTTCTGCCTACCCCTGTTTAGAAAAAGGCGTGAGTGTATGTATAAAAAAAGCTAATAAACTAACTGGAGGGTCTCTATTAGAGCAACGAAAGCAAACAAACAATTTTCAGAATTTTCGTCAGTCTGTCATCAAGCATTGCACATTTGTAATTGTTTTATTAAGAATCTCATTGGGTTCGATAAGAATACAAAAAAAAACGACAAGAAATAAAAAGGCGATGAAAAATGTCAATACTGGGAGTCGAGAATCTTGTTCTAAATTCATGGTGAGGGGTATAGAATTTTATCGATAAATAAGATGTCAACTTAAACTGGAAATGACCTTGACTTTGATGTGTAATTGTGTGTACCAAGTAGACGGACAGTGAACGGGTTTTTTAATGTTATCTTAGGCTTCCCGCCCACGTCAGACTTTTTGTAGGACAGATAATCAGCCGATTTTTCCTCCGATTCTTAGGACCGATTTTGTGGTTGACTCAACGCCTACGTCCGTCACTTTGTCTGTGGCTATCGAGGGAGCAGCACGTCATGGACAGAGAGAATCTCATGAATATAAGGAGGAAGGTGGATTTACAGAGGAAGGTTGTCTTTGGCTTTTGAGGAACAGAAGAGAGAAAAGAAAGCTTGGTATGCGCCGATTATATTTCTGACCAACTTTTTGTAGGACGTGTGCGTTGCACTATCGCTATCAGTGTGTTATTTTTTTCTCCTACAAAAAATCGGTCACCGATTATCAGACGTGGGCGGGTAGCCTAACACTGTACATCACATGTACAGTCAGCAACAAAACGGAAGGCCATATCGTGACCTTATTAGAATTGCTTGAGTACAATCGATTTCAGTCCACGTGCTGTTTACCTAGACATAAATCTTTAACCTAGATCAATAAATCATGTCTGCTGAAATGACAGACCAGAATCTAAATTAGTTCTAGCAATAAATTTTGCAGGTAACTGTTTTGTTATCGCATGCAAGATCTGTCTGGGTAGTAGTGCATTTTATGGGTAGGAATCGATTGGGTTTGAGACGATGACGTCATTTCTCTTTTTTTACGGTTTAAGACATTTATTTCTTATAAAGAATACAATTCACTTAACATGAGAAATAGGTGAATATCAACAAAGTGCATTTTTTGACAATTTTGGTGACGTATTTTTTTCTTTAGTTTTCGTGCAAAATAAGGTTCTGGTATAAGAATAGAAAGTGCAAGCTAGATGCTTCTATTTTTATACCAGGATCTCATTTTGCACGAAAACTGACGAAAAAAAAACTCCACCAAAATTTTCAAAAAATGCACTTTGTTGATATTCACCCAAATACAAGTTAAACTTAATAAGGAATACGTGAATTAACTAAGAAGAACGGTAGGTACTCGTAAATTAGTAGAAAGTAATAAATGTTTACAGTGTTGAATACAACACTGTAAAAATTGACTATTACTATTTAAACTAAGGTTCAAAATAAGGTTCTGGTATAAGAATAGAAAGTGCGAGCTAGATGCTTCTATTTTTATACCAGGATCTCATTTTGCACGAAAACTGACGAAAAAAAAACTCCACCAAATTTTTTTTTTGAAAATGCACTTTGTTGATATTCACCAAAATACAAGTTAATAAGTAATACGTGAATTAACTAAGAAGAACGGTAGGTACTCGTAAGTTAGTAGAAAGTAGTCAATTTTGTATTGTATTGCACGGATTTTAATGCAGTTTTCAGCAATAGATATAATGTTTCAAGAGGAACGTTTATATGTAGTATACATGCATATTACAGTAGAGGAAAACTGAGAAACTACGCAGGTGAAGCCGTGGACGGAAAGCTAGTATTTTCATAAAACGCATAACTAGACATTCCAATATCCAGAAGTTTATAATTCAAAATAATTACACTCTCCACTCACAAGCAAGTGATGCGTGATCACGGAGCGAAACTCAAGAGTCGCTTTAATAACATGGGTCAGGAAACCATCGCTTTGAGGTTTTTAACTTTAAGCCATAACAAATAAAGTTCGTTTTCAGTTGGTCGACATCGCCAGAAAGTCCACAAAATGAACATAGTCGCGAGTTTTTACGCGACGCCGCTATTCAGATCTAGCCAATACTCAAATACAGGATGTTTAAATGAATTTGTTTCGCTAGAAAGAAACGAAAGAAACATTTAATTGTAATAAAAACAGAAACAAATTATTGAAATAAAACTACTAGCGTCTACGTTTCCGGTCCATTACAGCACCCATCACGGGTGGACGAGGTGTTGGTTGTCCTTGTGCCTAAGAGAAACAATTTATATTTTTGTTGATCCAAAAAAATTACTACAATCTTTTTATTCTTAGGTGATGCAGATGGAATTTCGTCGTGGTAAGCTTTGGTAGAATACTTGACACCTTCTTCTTCGAGTGGAACTGGCCCTCTTGCGATCCCGTTCCTTCTGGAATATTACCGTCTATAACCGATGGCAGTGACAAATTTCGCCCACCGAGTGTAAGGCAGAATTTGTATTGTATTTTTTTATGAAATTGTCAATGGCGCTTGGAGTTTAAATGAGACCTAAATCACACCGGAGCACTCTCGTTGTAATTAAGAAGACATTCTTTAAAAAAAACAGCATCCCCCTATTTTTTTTTACAACTTAAAATAACTAGATGTAGGTGGTGCGTATTGAAACAACCTGTACATACATCCGATAGGTATCACCGCGCAGAGTAGATAGTTCGTCTTTTCTTCTGGCCACTTCGACTAACGATGTCATTCGCGTTCCACGCTGTCGAGTTATTGAGACTTTTTCAAGAGACACACCACCCTGTTGCCGTCCCCCTCGCACCGCCTAAGGGTGGTGATTCAAGATTTAGTTAAGAATAGAAGTGACACAAAAACAGCTTGCTGAGAATGTGAGCGTGAAAAACAAAAATAAATCTTAAAAGTACTTCTCAGGACAGAAAACAAATGAAAATTGATACCTAATTACCTAACTAATATATTATACCCAAATAAAACTTATTAATTTTACAAAACGTGTTTAATTCCAGTATTTTGGCGATTAACTAAGCTAACTTTATGCTGTTTTCATGTATGTGACTGAAGAGATCAGTATCTTTAGTTCTAAATTAGAAGCGGCAGTAGCTTAATGGCTAGGGTGTCGGACTTGCGATCATGTTGTAGCCGGTTTGAAACCCACCCATTGCACTACCGACGTGAACCCACTCGTAACACAAGCATTAAGCTTAGCAAGAACACTAGTAATGTGCGACCCACATTGTTAGTAAGCATTAAAAAAATATTTTCAGAGATTTAATATAGGTACCAAAACCCATTTTTCTCTCGAAATTTTTATTTTGTCCTAGGAATGTGGATGGAGGACTAAGTTTTTTTGACAGGTTAAACGACATTACTAGAATAGAATAATCTCCAAAATAATGTGGATTGAGTATTTTATTCCTGAACATGAGTTTTGTCAAAGTGCGCTCAAATATCCTATTAAAATACGCCCAGGCCTCATCCAGCTACCAAGTATCTTGATAAAACTTGAATGTAGGATATCTGACGATAATTATGCCGGTTGAAAGATTGAATACACTTCAACTGCGCATTTTTACTCTTCGCTGATGGGGTATACGCGTGATTGGTGATACGGGCTTGGGGTATTGTGGGATGTCTTTTAAATATTTGAATGAATGGAAAACACAGGGTGTATCTGTTGTTGCTTGTAATTATGTCTTAGTATTTAAGCCGGATTATGGTAAGTGGCAACTTAACCTTTTGAACGCCATCGTCACATATATGTGACAAACGAAATCTTACCCTGAACGCCAACGTCACAAATATATGACAAAATATACGTCGCACCATATTATGAAATAAACAATTTAATCATTACTTTAGTGTGTTTTCACTACCTTGTGTAATTTGACAAAAAAAGTGGCCTGGCGACAGGGGTACGGCGATACGTTTGTCATGTCCCTGTATATATAAAATGGTTGGTCAACTCAAAGTTGCTATGGCTCTTTCTTCGCGACACTACTACTACTAAATAAATATATATTACATAATTATCATAAACATAACAAAACATACATAACATACCATCACGCCTGTATTCCCCGAAGGGTTAGGCAGAGGTGTACTAATGCACACCCACATTTCGCCGGTATGTTTAGGTCCCATGTAATAGGGGGCGAGCCTATTGCCATTAACCGGGCACAAATCCAGACTCCGAGCTTCTACTGGGAATTTCATAGAAAAACCCAATAACACTTTGCTCGACCTGGGAATCGAACCCAGGACCTCTAGCATAGCAGTCGCGCTTGGGACCACTAGACTAACGAGGCAGTCTAATTATCATGTTACAGTATAATTATCATGTTACTATTTAAATAAATAACTGTAACACATCGTGACTGCCTCATTAGTGTAGTGGTCCTAAGCGCGACTGCTACGCTAGAGGTCCTGGGCACGGTCCCCAGGTCGAGCAGTGTTATTGGGTTTTTCTATGAAATTCTCAGTAGCAGTTCGGAGTCTGGATGTGTGCCCTTATAATGGCAATAGGCTCGCCCCCTATTACATACCGGCGAAATGTGGGTGTACATAAGTACAGCTCTGCCTAACCCTTCGGGGAATACAGGCGTGATTGTATGTTATGTTATATCGTGTCTGTTTATACCATTGGATCTAAAACTAACATTAGAGTGACCAATACACCCTAATCGTTTGTACAGACATGCATTTTATGAAAACCGTCCTAATTCTAATTAGTACCATAATGTCCCTTGCGAGGGAGTCACGGGCGATTTCACTGGCTGGGCCCAAACGCAACAGTGATGTAGTACTTATAGGTTTGCTTGTGGGGACCTAGGGTGTAACGGCTTTGTATGCTGACAATGGTTTTGTATCGATTTAAGGGCATTACTGCCATAAGAGAGAGCATATTTTGACTATACACTGGGGCTAAGTAAAGTCTAATTACAAATAAAAATGTTTTGATAAAGCATCGTGCGTGTAGTTATTGTGTAGCGGTAGAATAACACATAGTTAATGTAGCAGAATAAAATCAAAGTCAAAATCATTAATTCAAGATAGACTATAAACTAAAACTCTTTGAACGTCATTTTTACAAGACAGTCCCCAAAACTGCCGTCTTTTACCGCATCCTAGTGTTTTTGCTGAGAAGAAGCAAAAACGCCTTTTAAAAACATCATAGCAGCATCGATGTGGGAATCAAGTACGGTGATTCTTTATTAAGTATGGTGAGGCGCTGCACTGCAACAGAGATACAAATCTTGGTTCATTTGACGCGTTCCCGATATATATTATAAACTTGGCTATAGCCTCTTAGCACTGATAGATTTCATAGCGAATAGGCTAAACTTATCTTATCATACTATGTAGTATAATAAAGCGGATTGGGTAACTTTGTATGGACTAGTAGCGTCATTCCGTTTTCAGCGGCCACGAATAATTTTAATACTAATTTTTAGTATTGCTGTGGTAAATACACTTAAACATTTTTTTCGTCCAAGTGATATAGGCACGGAGATATTTGCATTTGAAGATTTAAAATGTCTTCAATATAAATACTTCAATTATTGTCCTGTGTCAAGAAAAAATATAATTCTATGCTTTAGAAAGGCCATATTAGAGATTGGCTTTACTTTTTTCCGACCGTCTGTCAATGTGGCCAAGGGCCATCTGACAATGTACCCAAACCCATTTGTAAGACTGGACTAGCCGATGTCGTATTCAAGGAAAATATCTCCTGTCATATTATTGTTTGAGTGCCTGCCGCGACAATAGGGCATGGAAAACCAAGTGCGGTGCTACCTCCAAAACAGAAGACTATATAAATAAAAAGGTTATATTTTCGTATTGCTAATAACCGGACACAAATTCAAACTCCGAGCTGTTACTGAGATTGTCATAGAAAATCCGAAAAACAATGCTCGATCGCGGAATCGAAAGATCCTAAAAGTTGGCAGGTGTACATAAGATTAAAGTAGAAAATCTATTATTTACTTTTCCCTAGAGACGCCCACTACCATATAAAAACAAATGAAAGCAACAAAGGTCATGTTAACCGATGGGCAAATGTGGCCCAATGATTGATCAGCGACGATTGCCTCGGCTGATTTCATGTTGGCGTGTTCGCAGGCAATATCCAGGTGTGGGGGCTATAAGATCGATTGCTTACTATCGATTTGTGTACAAGGAATTAAGCTTGGGTAGGTTAACTCTCAGTCCCGTAACGTAGAGGTTCGATATATTATATTAGTATATATAATATATACTTATACATATACAGAAAAGTCGAAAAACCACGCGGGTGAAAGCTAGTTTTAGTAAATAATTTAAATTTCCATATAAGATTGATTGATTTTGTAAATACAACAAAAAAAAAACAAATTCATGTTTAATGTAAATGTCGTGAATAACAATAATATTTTTCAGATTTTCAAGCCAAAATATTGACGCAAAAACACGTAAAAACGGCAAACAAATAAATCCTGATGAAACACAAATTGACGCGTCGCATGTAACAAAAAAAAAAAGGAAATCAAAGCTGTCGAAATGCCGGCCGAAATATGGGCAAAGCCGGCTTTTCACTTAGCGGCTTGTAATTGGGAGATGTATATCAGAACATTTTTCAGTCGATATGCTGATGTCAAAATCGGAACAAACGATTGCTGTGGTGTGAATGAAAATAGGGTACGTGGATTTTGGAATTATTATTTTCGAACGACGAAAATAATAATTCCAACCTTCTTACCAATAAATTTTCACCTTATTGAAGTTGCAACGAAGTTCAACTTTATTGCTATTTTTTGTTCATATTTCGTTTGAAATAATACATAACTTTTTGAAGATTTCGTCACGGTGTTGTTTGTTGTTTTAATAACAAAATATTAATAAAATCTGTTAAAATTAGTTTTAATTCTTACCAAGCTGTCAAGGAAAATGAAGAGTAATTACAAATTATGTTAGATATTACTCAACAATTTAAAAACGGAAAAAGAAATGGGTCCGCAATGTTTAATAAGAAAGAATGAAGAATACCATTAAAACTCTTCTTTCTTGATAATAATTATTTATTTAACTGTTATTTTAGGCGCGTGCGGACGATACATTTATTATTGTCGCGCACACGTACACGTGGCAGGAGAGCTCACTTGACTATATGGCGGCGCGGGCGCGTCGGCGTGGCGTCCCTCCTCTCCCCCGCTCCCCGCACGTTGCGTTGTGTTGCCGCGTTCGCATATAGGGGATGCGGCGTAGAGATCTTCCACGACGTTGACAGATAGAGGATGCGGCGTAGACATCTTCCACGACGTTGAAAGAATGCTTTCAATATTATTTACGTTGCTGTGGGCAAAAGGCACATTTTATTTACGGCCCTTTTGACAGTCCCTTTAATTGTGTGGACATCTGCAACTCGAACAATCCCGTCTTGACCTGGGTAGACTTTGGTGACTCGACCCATGCGCCAGTGGAGAGGCATGAGGTTGTCCTCTTTTAATACAACCAGGTCACCGACTTGAAGAGGGTCTTGGTTTCTGCGCCATTTGGTCCTGTTTTGCAGCTCGGCGATGAACTCCCGGCGCCAGCGTTCCCAAAACTGCTGTCGAACCTGCTCGATGCGCTGGTATCTGTTGGGTCTGCTTGAGTTGACAGGTAATGACGGCACAGACATTAATGAGCGGCCAATAAGGAAGTGCCCGGGAGTCAAAGGATTGAGATCATTTGGGTCGGATGAGAGGGGAGATATGGGTCGTGAGTTAAGGATAGCCTCTATTTGAGTGAAGAGCGTCGCTAACTCTTCAAATGTAAGGGAAGCATTTCCAGCTATACGTTTAAGATGGTATTTTGCGGATTTAACACCCGCCTCCCATATTCCACCGAAGTGTGGGGAGTAGGCTGGGCAGAACATAAATTTAATTTCCTCACTGGAAGCGTAGTCTGAGACTGACTGACGGCTGGATTTTAAAACTCTTCCCAACTCATTGTTTGCACCTACAAAGTTTTTTCCATTATCGCAATATATTGCATAGGGCTTGCCGCGACGTGATACAAATCTGCGTAAACATAAAATAAAGGCCTCTGTTGTCAAATCACTAACAACTTCAAGATGCAATGCCTTAGTTGTTAAACATACGAATACGCATAGATAGGCTTTAGTGACTCGATTTCCTCGCCCCTTTTTTGATGAGATCATAAATGGTCCAGCAAAGTCGATTCCACATGAATTAAATGGAAAATTAGAAACAACCCGCACACTAGGTAAATCCCCCATTAAAGGTTGTACTGGCTGGCCTTTCATACGTGTACAAATAATACAATTTCTTAATATATTGCGAGCTAAATTTCTGCCACCTAGTGGCCAGAACCTCTCACGGACAGAAGATAAAAGCAATTGCGGACCCGCATGAAATAATCTTAAGTGTTCATAATTCATAATCAATTTACTGAGGTGATGCTTAGCATCTAATAAGATTGGATGTTTCTTATCATATTTACAATCAGATTTGTTTAATCTACCACCTACTCTAATTAAATTATGACTGTCAATAAAAGGATTTAAAGGCAATAATTTGCTTTTATAGTGTAATTCTTTGCCACTTTCAATATCTTTCATTTCCTTTAGAAAAGACTCGAACTGACTGAACTTAAGTAATAAAGTTAAAGAATGATCAAGTTCATCAGTTTGCAACGGTCCCGTTAATTTCCCTTTATTCTTTTTACAATTATTTATGAAACGTAGAACATACGCAAACGTTCTTTTTAATTTCAAAAGGTTTGAATATTTTTCAAATTGAATAAATGACTGCACATCAGAATCTGTATCATTGGCAGAAATTAGTACTTTTGTTTCAGGTAAGTTATTAAGAATAGTTTGAGGTTGGGTGGGCCACTTAGATTGATCGCCTTTTAAGAATTGTGGTCCCTCCCACCACAATGAAGTTCCTTGCAGATGTTGTGGGTCAATGCCTCTGGATGCTAAATCTGCAGGATTTAAATTAGTTGGAACATGTTTCCATTCAAAATTTTGTGTAAGCTGATTAATTTTATTTACCCGGTTACGAACAAACGTTTCTAAGGTCTTAGTTTGTGTTTTAAGCCATCCGAGTACAACTGTGGAATCCGTCCATATATATTTTTTGGTCACATTGAAAGAAATAGATTGTAAGACTTTAGCACATAATTCAGCTCCTATCAGAGCAGCACAAAGCTCCAAGCGTGGTATTGTAAGTATTTTTATAGGCGCTACTCTAGTCTTAGCACAAAGCAGCTTAACAGTGACATTTTTTTGAGATGTAGTATCTTGAGTGCGCATATACACACACGCTCCATAGGCTTGTTGAGATGCATCAACAAAACAATGCAGCTCGATAAACTGAGTCTTTGGATAATCACCCAAAACATGACGAGATAAACTAATATTTGTTAAATGGTGCAAGTTTTTAATAAAGTTATGCCATATTTTTACATATTTTTCTGGCACTTCATCGTCCCAACCTAATTTGTCTAACCATAAATTTTGAAGCAGAATTTTTGCTTTTATAATACAACAGCTAACTAAACCCAATGGATCAAATAGTTTACAAGTTGTGGAAATAATTATTCTTTTGGTGACCTTAGGCGGGCATTCAATATTATTGGGAAAATGTAACTTATCGACTAAAGGTGACCATTTTAAACCTAAAACGTTAGCCTCATCGTTAAACTCAAGATAATCAGAAGATTCAGGATTTTCCTCAAGAATTTTTGGACAGTTTGTACGAAACTTCCTCAATGGAAAACAAGCCGCATTCAAAACTCGTTTAACATTTAAATATATGTATTTTAACTGGTCTTCGGTAGAAGCTCCAGTATTTAAGTCATCTATATAAAAATCGTTTTTTATGACATTAGCAATAACCTGATCTTGACAATTTAGGGCTAACTCTAGCAGACATCTGGTGCTCAAAAAAGGAGCCGATGCCATCCCGTACGTTAAAGTTTTAAGCTGCAGAATTTTAATAGGTTCATTTGGTTGCTCTCTCCATAGCACTAATTGCAAATTTTGTTGTGAATCATTTAAAGCTATTTGTCTATACATTTTCTCTATATCTGCTGTCAGTACAAATTTATGCAGTCGAAATCTAATGAGAATTGAAAACAAGTCACTTTGTACAACGGGACCAACCGCTTGGATGTCGTTGAGCGATTTCCCTGAACGGGTTTTTGCAGATGCATCAAAAACCACCCTTAGTTTCGTTGTTTCATGTTGTTCCCGAATTACACAGTGGTGCGGTAGGTAGCAACCAAATTCAGGCCTTTTTATTTCAATTAAGTGGCCTAGTTTTTCATATTCATTTAAAAATACGCTATATTGTTCTTTTAAACTTGGGTTTTTAATTAATTTATTTTCTAAATTAAAAAAGCGTTTCATTGCTATAGGAAATGAATTGCCTAGAGCCTGCTCAGGGGATTCCCTCAGCGGCATTAGGACAGAAAATCGACCACTGGGCAAGCGACGAGTATTATTTATAAAATGAGTTTCACAAAATTGTTCATCTACTGAATAGTTATTACAACCTGAAGGTACTTCTTCAACCTCCCAGAATCTTTGTATAGAATTATGAATGTCTTGAAGAGACGTTACTGCTTCATTTTGGACTAAGTTACAATGAATTTTGTTATTATAGCATGGCACTTCGGTAGGACCAGCTACTATCCATCCTAACTTGCTCTCTTGTAAAATGGGCCTGTTTGGACCTAAACATATTTTTCTTGTATTAATTATTTCAAAAAAGTAATTCGCACCTAACAGAATGTCAATTTCTGCAGGTTTATAAAACATAGGATCGGCTAAAATTATATTTTGTGGCAATCCTAACGATTCAACATTTATTGGAACGCTAGGTAATTTGCCAGTGATTTTAGGAATGACCAAACAGTTGACATCAACATTAAAGACGCCAACTCGTGACTTTAAATTTATATTACAGCGTTCTTGTATTTTACACGCTACATTACTAATACCAGAGATATTAAAATCATTTAATTTTTTACTCTGTAGGTTAAGTTTATCTTTAAGACCTTTTGTTATAAACGAAGATTGGCTACCTGTATCCAACAAGGCACGAGCTACAATCATACAATTATTTTTCTTATTTGCAACTTCAACTTGCGCAGTACATAATAGTACTTGTCTTGAGGAGACAGTAGATAAATTGACTGGATCATCCAAAGACTCAGTCTTAGAAGTGGCTACATTTATAACCGCTTTGGTTTGATCTGGGCACATAGTGCTAGTAGATGGGTTAATACTAGATGTCGACTGGGTATTGTTGGTGGCTACATTTATAGCCGTATGGTTTTCATGTACCATAGTATTATGTTTTTCACTACAGATACGACATAAACCCTTCAAAGAGCATTCTGTGTTACTGTGACCACTACGAAGGCAATTCGTACACAAAGTATGTTTTGTGACTAAAGAAAGCCGATCACATAACTTCATAGCTCTGAATTTATAACATTGATGTAGATAATGTATTTTATTACACAAAAGACATGACTTATTGCGCGATGCATTTACAACCGTCGCAAATGTCTTAACATATCTATTTTCTTTCTGATGGTAATTATTTTCTTTAAAAGCATGCCTTGTATCCTGATTACGACTACTGTTTGCGGTTTCCAAAACATTAGCCCTATTCTCTAAAAATTCCTTAAATTCTAAAAGTGAAGGAAGATGCGATAAATCTCCCTTGTGTTCTTCCCATTTATTACTGGTTCTGGAATCTAACTTTGCTGACACCAAAAATATTACTAAGGGGTCCCAACCATTAGTAGGAACATCTAATGTATTAAGCGCATTCAAACTTTTATAAACATGGTCAATCAAATATCGTAACGCTTTGTAAGATTCCTTTTGAATAGGATTAATATTTACTAAAGCCTGTAAATGATTATTAATAAGAATATTTTTGTTATTAAATCTATCACATAAAGCTTTCCATGCAATTTTGTAATTCTTCGCGGCAAACTCTATGGATCTTATCACAACACTGGCACTGCCTACCAAAGAATTTCTTAAATAATGAAACTTGTTAATGAGTGGTATTGAATCATTATTATTTATAAGAGAGTCAAAGGTATCTCTAAACTCTAACCACTTAATATAGTTGCCATCGAACGTGGGCAAATTAATTGTAGGCAATTTAATGGCATGATTTGAATGGCAGCAGCTAGATTTTACTGATCCGTTTTCAGAATTTTTATTTTGTGGTGAAAAAGAATCTATTAATTCCTGGGCCAACGCAATTTGAGCATAAAATTCACTTTCAGTTGTATCTCTTTCTAAGAACTGTTCATCGATATTTTGAGAAAATTCTTCAATTTCTGTTTGTACATTATCAAATTTTTTCATTAATTCTTGCAACTGAGATAATCTTAAAGATAACTCTCTTATTTCTACGCTAGTGACGCCTTCTGTCTTGCTAGCTTGATATTTATTCGTATGATTTTTAAAGAACGTTAATCTACTACGTATGCCAGCACGTTTGCGAATCAATAATTTTAAATGTTCTTTACTGTTGTCCTTACTAGAACCTTCTGTATTAAATATTGTATTAGGGCTTTCACGCCCGGATTCGCTATCCGACATTTTGAATTAAGATTTAAAATAAAAATATTTACACGAAACAATCACAAAAGATAAAAGAAAACAATGAGTTAAAAAGAAATAAAATGTTCAATCCAACCGGTATATAATCCAGCAGTCATACAGCTCATACCACGCAGCCGCCACCGGGCTCGCCAACCGCACGAGCAGCGCACGAGCAGCGCACGCGGGGCGCCGCTGATGGCCGCGACACCGAGCGCACCAACAGGCACCGACCGCGCGCCCCGGGACCGGGATGAGCGGTGCGAGTGATACCCAACACGTGCTGGAATCGTTCGGCAAATATCCGTTAAGTAAACGGTATAGAAAAAATGCTAGATTGGGCACTAGGTATTAACTTTGAACACTAAACAAAATATGAGTGCATATAAACAAGTTAAGACATGTAGGGGTAGGTAAGCGTGCAGGAATAATATTGCAACATGTGCTAAGACAAGTTAAAATTCGAATTAGACAGAAATAAAGGCTAATTGTTATTTAGCATGCTTACGGCAATTAAATTTACAGCCAAACATTAAATGGCTAGAAGTAGGCATAGGTGATAATAATAGCCTAGGTATATTTTAGGTTTTTGTATAGATGCAGGATATAGGTACACGTTAGCTAGATAACTATCCTCACAGCTTCGAAGCAGCCACGAATCCACACAAAAAATAGAGGTTGGAATATTTGGAATGGAAACAAGGATAAATAAGGAACGGGCTTACTTCCATTAGTTTTTTCACCGACGCGACGCCGCCGCCATTTTGTGCTCCTAACAGGATTTTTCCATGCAGCGACGACAGCAAGCCGGTCATCAGCAGTTTCGATCGTTTTCGGTCGCCATATGAAGAATACCATTAAAACTCTTCTTTCTTGATAATAATTATTTATTTAACTGTTATTTTAGGCGCGTGCGGACGATACATTTATTATTGTCGCGCACACGTACACGTGGCAGGAGAGCTCACTTGACTATATGGCGGCGCGGGCGCGTCGGCGTGGCGTCCCTCCTCTCCCCCGCTCCCCGCACGTTGCGTTGTGTTGCCGCGTTCGCATATAGGGGATGCGGCGTAGAGATCTTCCACGACGTTGACAGATAGAGGATGCGGCGTAGACAAAGAATAAGTTAAATTTTCTTAAATGTTTTGTTACGTTGTCCATGAAATAACTATAACTAGGTATTTTGATTTACCTATTCCAATGGCTTCTTTTATGTCTCAAATAATATGTTTTTTATTTAAAAATAATTATGATTTAGATTACCACGTTGCTTTATGCAAAAAATTTCTATTTCCACGTTATGGCAATGGGAAGTGGCATCCATTAGTATCGAGGATCGGAAAGTGCGTGTGATAGGTAAAAATGTGGCTCGCACTAATGCTTCATCGAGCTGATGTGAGCGTACAGTCATGGATACTTCAGAAATCAGTATATATAAAAATCATTGCCACTTTTCGTTGTAATTTTATAACTCAGGAACGGGCTCACCTATCCAAACCAAATGTTTAGGCTTTGTTCGTAATATTTAGTAGATGGTTTATGTGAAGTTTGCACAAAATCGGTCGAGCGGTTCTTCCACGGAAGAGATAAATAAGGTTGGAATGGCCATGTGGGCGGGGCAGGCGCGCCACAGTTATGATTAGACAATCATAACTCGACCGAATCATACATGCGCCGCGTTTAGTGTGTTTAGGACTATTTCAGAGAACAGAGCTCCGCTTTAAAATGCCGTGTTGTGTTATTATTACGTGATAGACAAAAAGTCAGACCTCCAGTATATAGCGAGGAGGTATATCTTTCCATCTGTAAGTCAAAAATAGCATTTATTTACACAATAATTGATAAAAACATAAAAATATACTGATCAATATGAAATTCCAAACATCATTCATATTATTGCAACAAGTTACAAATAAAATACATTGCCCGATATGTTCTCGTTTAATCAACGCGATGACCTAGTCCGCTTGCAATGTACTGCATGCATTGCGTTCTCTTCACCTCAAACATGGCCGTTGTTCGTCGTTGGCCGGGGTTGGCCGTGAGTGGTGTACGGCGTACATCTATCGATATCGAGGTGACCGTGAAGTTAAATAAAAGCATCGATAGAATTCTCAACTATATTTACGTTTAACAAAGATTATTTATGAAATATTATATATTTAATTGATGAGAGTATATTCTTAGTTAGATGTATTTTATTATACGAATGATTGAATGAATTAAGATAAAGCGGCATGTAGACCATTTTATTTTACTTAGATTTTAATACTGAATCGATACAATATAGTCTAGTCAAATCTAAGTCAAATACTATACCTACCTATTTTATATATATTTTAATATTTGATTCTATTCGACATATTATGCAATTAATTATAATAATGTTATGTTATAAGTCTATTATGTTATGTTAGGTTTCCCCCAATTGCTTAATGATTACGTTTTGTTCCAAAGACAGTAATTCTTTTAAATTAATTAATATTAAATGAAAATAGTTCTTGATTTTTATGTTCCCCTTTTCCCCATTCAATATAAAAATACATAACAGACTGAGAATTTATCGATAAAAATATCGATAAATTCTCAGTCGGCTTTTCAAGCACTAGCGTATGCTTGTTGCGTGTGTGTGTCTAATGCCTACGGGAGCTTGGTGCTGGTGAGTGAACAAATTGCTGCCCACAGATTTATGTGTGTGTATTGTGATTGTGTGCGAAACACTTGTAAAGATAATGTTGCGTATGTTTGAGAATTGAAATAGTGGGAGTAAAGCGGCGACACTGGTTTTAGTACAAAATAGCAGCGAGGGCCATTCCAATCTTATTTATCTCTTCCGTGGGTTCTTCATTTATCTCAGTTTTTTTAACAAATTAATTGAAGAAATGGCGGATCATTTTGTTAATGGGGATTTTGCTGTCAAATTGAAACGAACACGTGGGCACCGCCGTGGGCGGAAAGCTAGTAATGTATATATATATATGTTAAATTATCTATGCATAATGGATTTGCATCCATTGCTCCGTATAAAATATTAATATTCAACCGCATCAGGTTAGGCTTGAAGCTGATCGAAAAATATTTGGGAAATGGATTGAATGATAATGAAGTACACTTACAAACATAAATTATTACCCGCAATTTCCTTCGCGTCTTAAAATAACTATTTACGATTTTACCTATGTATTTTTAGGACGCAGTATATCTTCCTTGCCAAATTCTACTGTAATCTGTTCAGCGGCTAAGACGAAAATATAACAGACAAACACAGCAACTTTCTCATTTATTACATCACTAGTTGTTTCCAGCGGTTTCACTTGCTCGTCGGAATTTGTAAACAAATGAAGTCTATGTCATTATCCAAGGTCCAATCTATCTTTATACCTACCTAAATTTATCACAATTGGGTCAGCGGTTTAGGTGTGAAAATGTAAGAGAAAGACAGAAAGAGTTAGGTCAATAAACCACACCTATATTCCCCGAAGTACGAGTATTTTTTTTACCCTTTTTTAAAAACGGTGAAGGAGAACATCGTGACAAAGCCTGTTTGCCTGAGAGATTTTCTCGTACTTTTTATGATATAAGCACAATATTAGAATATGTGAGTGAAAGATCAGCCCCTGTGAACTAATAGTAAAACGATGGAAACGATACGACTGTATCGATTTAAAAAAAAAATTATAAGATTTCAAATATTTTCAAGTGGGCTCCTTTGGTATCGCAGATATCCATGTGAAGCGATGACTATTTACCATCATGAGGTTCGCCTGCTCGTGTGCCGAGTTATCCCTTAAAAAGAAGTTATAAATAGTGTTCTATATTAAAAAAAAAATACACTGCAATCTATACTATTATCACAAACTGTCAAAGTGACATAAGAAAAAAATCCACCAAAAAGGTCCAACTGTGTACGAGCCGCCATAAATTCGGATTAGTCAAGTGTTTGGGCGTACACAGGACAGTAGGATGTCGGTCCCTGATTTATATGCCACATCAATTCTTATGAAGATGCCGCGAGTGCCCTGCGTTCGATTTTAGAGGGTCGCCCCGACTTGATTTACTGGGCTTATGTTTTTTTGTTTATTGATTTACGTGGAGCTGGTAACTGTACATTAGTCTAGTGATCATAGGCGTTATTGTTCTTCTTCAGGTCCTAATTTTGATTCCCAGGTCGAGCACTTTATTGGGTTTTTGTATGAAATTCTCAGTAGCAGTTCGGAGTATAGATGTGTGTCCGATTAATGGTAATATAATTTTGATAAAAATAAAAGACGGAAAAAGAAATTAAAAATACCAATACTCTGGGTGGCTGGCAGCAGATGGATGCGAGCTGCCCAAGACCGGGATGGTTGGCGCTCTTTGAGGGAGGCCTACGTTCAGCGGTGGACGGCAATAGGTTGATATGATGATGGGTATTGGTATTTTAAATTTATTTTTGAAATAAAAGAAATAGAACTGTACAGAAATAGCTTCAAATAATACAATAAGTTACTTGACTGCATAAGACAATACGCTCAGCATGGAGGTAGTATCGTCATATGTAGGGTCGTGGAGCTCCATAAACATTATGGTTGAACTACACGATGACTGATGTATGTGTGTTGGGACAGGTCAACTCAAAATGGCTTCCCTTGAAAGGCCTGTTCAAACATTGCCCTCTATTGTAAAACTCACATATCTGATAATACTTCTGTCTGGACTTTAAAAGAGACTGATTCTTCAAGTTCATTTCGGCTTCGCTTCTCGGAGGTTGTCATATGGGAAATGCCGGCGCATCTAGTTACAAACAAAATGTAAAATATCGACTTGTTTAAAGATCTAATTACAGAGATAAATAGCATTTATCAAATGTAAAATATAATATAGGTATAATATATTGTAATAACAGCTATTTAGTTAACAATGGCGTGTCACCAAAGTGTTATCGACCATAAAGATCTGTTTAAAAATTCTTAATAGTCAACTCGGGGACGCACAACTAGCAAGTCGTCTGGGGACCTCGCTACGATATACATAGATGTAAAGTATATGGAAGCGATTGCATTATCGACGCTATACTGTTGTGTTTCACAATAAACAAAACAGTTTTAAAAAATCAGGGTCTATGTGTAGTTATGGCCCATAATTATCTTACAGTAGATTTTGTTAAACATTTAATTGAACCCAGACCCTCTAGCTGACTGAACTATAGCTGTAGGACCGCTTGATAATAGATAAACATAGTATTAAGAGATATCTAAGATCATCGGAAAACTTGAGACTTGAGATGCCAAAGCACACCACAATTTTTCTGGACAATTCCTTTTCTATTCAAGCTGTTCGGCTTTGGAATGCCTTGCCTGTGTCAGTGAGACGTGCGCAATCACTGGCAATATTCAAAAGATTGGTGAAGGAGCATTATCTGTCGCTATAACGGCTATATTATCCTAGATCGTAATATATGTTCTTGGAATAAATTGTAAACTTATCTCTTATTATGCCATATAAACTATATATATATTTATTAATATTTATATATATATTATAATCAATTATCTATGTAACGTATATTGTGTATTTATGTTATTAGAATTTAAGTATGATTTAATTTAAGTGTTTAGTTGATTTTATGTACGCCAGACTACCTAGTTATCGCCTTACCTTTCTCTTGAGTCCATCCAAAGGTTGTCTGTAAGAGATCGCTTTAAGCGATAAGACCGCCCATTGTACCATTTTATACTATAAAACTTGTACTTGAAAATATTTTTGGTGTGCAATAAAGAATATTCTATCTATCTATCTATCTATTAATAAAATATCACGTTATTGCTGCAAATCAGGTGTCTTCTGAAATTGACTCATAAAATAATACAAAATTTCATTCTGTAGAAGGTTGAGTTTTTCTTTCATATTTATAATATAACATAGCACACGGCTGGAATCCAAAGGTTTAGGCAGAGGTGTACTTATGGGCACACACAGTTTGGCCCGATATGATTAAGGCCTATGGCCATTTACCGGGTACAAATCAAAACTCCGAGCTGCGTTTTTTCATGGGACAGCTCAGCAAACCATCAGGCGAGCTACCTGATGGTAAGTAGTCATCGCCACCCATGGACATCTGCACTACTAAAAGAGTTGCAGATGCGTTGCCAAGTCTATTAAGGAAGGGGATGTGGAAAAGGAGATGGAAGGGGACGGATAAAAGAAAAAGGAAGAGAACGGAGAAAAGAGGACAGAGGGAGGAATTGGGCCTCCAGCGGTCCACTAGCAGAGTGGACCACCGGCGAGGCTTATAAAGTACCAATGAGACACATTTGTAACTTTAAAATAAAGTTTTTACATTCATTTTAATGCGCTCAAATTCGACGTTAAACTACGCTCATGTCACTTCCATAATCTCTACCTACGTATTCTACATTCTGAATATTTACCAAGCTCGAGGTCTCTATTGACATAAAGGAAAATAGTAACAACCGCTAATATTGAAATAGCTTGTTTATTTTGTCGAATTTTAGATATAGGCTGCGTGAGTTGCCGCTGTTATGCTTAAAATATTTCAGTTTTGATAATTACATACTACGCAACTCTATTTTCAGTACATAATAAAATCAACTGATAAATGGCGGCTGTAATGGCCAGGGCGTCGGCGTCGGACTTGCGATCATGTGGTTGCCGGTTCGAATCCCACCCCATTGCACTACCGACGTGAAGCCACTCGTCATACAAGAATTAAGCATAACAAGAATAGTGAGTAATGTGCTACCTATATTCATACTAGTACCTAAGCTTTTTTTAGAAATAAATCTACCATTAGCAGCGGTACGGTACGCAACTGCTATGCTACGGTCTTGAGTTCGATTCCAAGGTCAAGCAAAGTGTTATTCTGTTTTGCCTTGATGTTCCCAGTAGTAGCCGGAGTTTGAAATTGTGCCCAATTAATGGCAATAGGCTCGCCTCCTATAAGATGGGACCGAAATATACCGGGGAACTATGTGTACATACTCGTACGCCTCTGCCTTACTTTTGAGGAATACAGGCGTGATGATGATATGTTTTCTTAGATAGATAATTAAAGTAGAACATACAAAAGCGATCTTTTTTGTATTTTCCATGCTGAGATTATTAAGTTATTTCAGTGAATGAAAAATTCGACTGCGGGCAGTATTTGAACCTGGGTTTTCTGGTTCAATACACCAGACGCTATGACTAACTAAGCGACCGCGAGTCCCAGAAGGTGCAGGTTCGAATCCTGTCCGCAGTTTAATTTTTCCTTCAATAAAATAATACAAAAGCAAGTTATATTCCTAATTCGAAGGGCGCGGTTCAATCATACCACATTATCAACATTCACCCTTTACTATGAAGTAATTATCTATTGGTCGTTAACCTAATGGTTTAACTTAAACCGATGGTAACACGCGATCGAACCTTTTAAATGATGCTATGGTGATTTCGGTTATTATAGTTAGTTAAATGTTGGGACCGGGTTAACTATTGGTAGTTGATAGATTGTATTGTTTAATGTAGCTGCGTTTATACTTGAGTTGATGTCTAGATTAAGTTGTATCGATTTCGTGATTGTATTATTCGAATTTAATCAATAGAGATGACTTTGATATAGCTTACCATTACGCCTGTATGTCCCAAAGGGTTAGGTATAGGTGTACTTAATGGGCGCCTAAAGTTCGCCGGAATGTTTAGGTCTCATGTATAACGGGATGAGCCTATTTCTATTCACCGGGTACATACCCAGACTCTGAGGTGCTACTGAAAATTTGCTCGACCTGAGAATCGAAACCAAAACCTAGAGACTAATAAGGCAGTCGATTCTCAATAGAATTACAATACTATAAAAAATAATTTTGATGTCGCTCTATTTAAGTGAATATTGTCTTAAATACATATAGCGTAATATAGACTAAAATCTACATAATCTTCGCTCAAAACAGACTCCCATTATACTAAATCCCCATAATAATCACCACAACAAACTACACATCCCATCCCCACTTAAAATTATAATTTTTCAATGACCGTAATTTCGTGGCCTAAGCTAACGTATAACGTATAAATAATGTAATTACGTAAAATTAGCGGCTCATGTTATAGTATCGTAGGCCTCCAAACAATATAAGGGATAAATATTTATTAAAGGGCATGAAAGTGTCCACTATTGGGTCAAGACATGGATGGTGAAGATTGGAAGAGTTGGATACGGTATTTTTACTTATATAGCAAAAATATAACATACATAACATACCGTCACGCCTGTATTCCCCGAAGGGTTAGTCAAAGATGTACTTATGTACGCTAACACTTCGCCGTTATGTGTAGGTCCCATGTAATAGGGAGCGAGCTTATTGCCATTCACCGGGCAAAAATCCAGACGCCAATAGAAGTGTAGCAGTCGCGATTGAGACCACTATACTTTGTCCATTATGTGAACCATTTTTTGATAGATGCCTTAGACTGCCTTAGAACGTAGCTGTTCCAGATTACGTAAAAGTTAACTTTGAAATGCGTAACAAAATAAATGTATTATCTACCTTATGTTATTCAATTATCTTAATTATGATTTCTTGCAGACATTATAATACCATAAATGTAACGGATTTTCCAAAAAAAAATGATTATTGTTAAGCGTATTAAATTTAGTTACATTCTACCACATTCTACCGTGTCTAGTGATGCAATCGAATGTATTCACTGCAATCATTTTGAACAATGACATTAAATTAATATCGGAAAATGGCATCCACTCTAATATCAATAAAATATAAATTAAACAATCTTTTTGAAAAGAAATGAATGGAAAATGAATATTATACAAAAATTAATACAATCAGATGAATATTATACATATTTAATTATTATTGGTCGTCGTTGCACCATTTTCGATTCGATAACCTAACAATCGATAATCACTACTAGACAGTAATCAAAGTGTCAATAATCGGGTCGATAATCGCATTGTTACGTTCCTGCAATCACTAGTTCCATCTGTCAAAAAACGGTTCTCATAATGGGCAAAGTATAGACTAACGAGTCAAGAAATGACAAAAACGAACTTGGCACAATCTTTACGTACACCCAACAATTTCTTTTTTATCAAAATCTTTTCGAGGTTGCTCAAGAAAAGAGTAGAAGGAATTGGGGGAGGCATTTGCGCAACTGAGGGACAGTAACGGCTACAGAAAAAAAAAATTTAGAATGTTTAAAATCGGTATAAAAAAACACAGTTCCGTATCTAACCCTTTCGACGCTGCATGTGTCGTAGTGGTCAAGCGGCGTTAATGTATGTAGCCCTTGGGGCGCCCTTTCGTTGCTACAACTGTCATACCGTGTTTTATTATTTATTCGCACACTATACAAACTGCTTACTAACTTAGTTGACAGTGGAATATCGACAACAACTTCATTTGTGTTCCATTAATAAAGTATTTAACAATGAAATAAGCTAATCAAGTATGCGCGTCAGCGTGAATGTCAGATAAAAAAAAAACAGTGTTTTAACCTATCAAATATCAATCAGCAGACATCGAAAAAAAGAAATTGTATTGACCCACTAGACGGGCACAATTTTGTTGTTTGTGTATTTGAAAATTTGTATTTGTAAACGCAAATACCACAAAATTCTAGTATCATAGGGTTTTTTGCAAATAATACAACATGCTCCTTTATTCTTTCATTTATATTTCGTGTTAATAATGTAGTATACGTCCCTATTTTTATAATAAACTTTTGTTAACATAAAAATATAACATTACTTTAGTTGCCATTGCTTAATATAAAAAAAATGCATAAATGTAATTTGTTTAGTCATCAGTGCAGTACATCACGTCATTCCTATAAAAGCCATATCAAAAGCCCAACCCTTCAGCGATCACGCAATTAAATCAAAAACACACACGCCTAGCGATCGTTTATTAAAATTGACAGCCGCGCCACACCTGCGTTGAAGGGTTAACGCAGTTAACTTATCAATTGATTCGTTCGTAAACATTGGCATTACAGGGTTGATGTAGGCTTTACTTTTGTATTGTAGCGAGCATTGTAGGGTTATCAGTATGAAGTATCGGCATGACGAATTTTAGAAGAGGGGGTATTGAATTTTTTCTATTGCGTTCTGAATTTCATACAGTTTTCATTTTCTTTCCTGCTACGGTTAAGAACTTTATGGTTAGACAGATCTAAAATATATATTTTTTAATTTATATAAATATTATGTTGGTTTATATTAATATTTTAGTGTGGTATTGAACACAGCACAATATTGTTATTATTACTTTTGTACAATTTTCGCTTTTGTTTGTCAATCGATTTATTTTATATTTTTCTTTTGAAACTATTGAGATACTTGAGTGAGATCTGAAATAATAATAACACAACATAAACATAACATACCATCACGCCTGTATTCCCCGAAGGGTTAAGCAGAGGTGTACTAATGTACACCCACATTTCGCCGGTATGTTTAGGTCCCATGTAATAGGGGGCGAGCCTATTGCCATTAACCGCGCACAAATCCAGACTCCGAGCTGCTACTGGGAATTTCATAGAAAACCCCGATAATACTTTGCTCGACCTGGGGATCGAACCCAGGACCTCAAGCGTAGAAGTCGCGCTTAGGACCACTAGACTAATGAGGCAGTCTTGAAATGATAATATAAATTATATAATTATATTCGCTGAACCACAGCGAGGTGTAGAAGGTTAATTACCAATAATAGTTGTCTTTCACTTGTTCCTAGATAGATAATAGTCCCTTAAATATTTACCTTATTTCTAAGAAAACAAGAAAGATATAAATCGCTGATCACAAAAGCTACATTAAATAAGCGATCAAGCGAAAACATAAGTTCCTAAGATATCCCGATACAAACTTCCACGATATTGTTATTGTATTATAAAATATTACACCACTTATAACGAAAAACAATAACAAAGTTTACTCTATAAATAATGTAAGAGATTCTGAGGGGTTAACAAGAGTCGTACTAATGCAACTCGAATTGATATGCATCTCACCCGAGATGTTTTTCGAGTGAAATGGAAGTGAGTTATAGTACACGGATGATGAGAGAGTATTAGTATAACTTAATATGCGTGTCATATTAGCGATTATAATTAGTGAATTAAAAGTTAATCGCAGTTTCCTTTGCATGGTCACAGCCAGATTATTAAGCTTCTACAGGATTCTTGAGACAAAAGTAAGCTTATATTCTTCAGTCATAACGCAGTCTACGTTCGTCTCCAGTCAAATCTGGTATTTTATATCGGTTGTGTACTTATAAAACTCACGTTATTTCCAAGTAAAATCGAGTATTTTATTTATAGATATTTCTCATCGTGGTGTTCCTTAGTAGTGGTAGTATAGTTAACTACAGCTACAACATTTTCCCCGTCGATTAAGATACGTTCACCACTCGATAATGATGTAAGTTTACTTGTGTCGTAGGCCGGCTTTCCTCGGTATGGTTAGAAAAAACATTCGACTTTGACAAAAAAAACATTTAGGAAAAAGATACATTTTTGTGCTAACAGATGGCTCCATCATCATTATTAACCCATAACATTGTCCCACTGCTGGGCACGGGTCTCCTCTCAGTACGCGAGGGATAAGGTTATAGTCCACCACGCTAGCCTACTGCGGGTTGGCAGACTTCACACGCCGTCAAGAATATCTCTCAGGCATGCAGGTTTCCTCACAATGTTTTCCTTCACCGTTTTAAGCGCGTGATAAATGGCTACACAAAAATTATTCGAATTTATTCAGATGTCGCGTAACTAGCCGCGGTCAGTCGGTAAGCGTAAGAAAACTTGCTAGTGTACCTTTATAACCTTGCTTTTATATTGCTAGTAATTGATTTGCAAGAAGACGGTCAAATATTGACCTATTTAGACCCAATAACATTTTATAGTAAAAATATATAATTACTTATATCTGAACGTATAAGTACGTGTAGCTTCAATTTCAACCACGATGTAATTTTTGAGATGGAAACCTTTTTGGCAATATAATATGGCAAGCAGTTCAAGAGCTCTGATGGAAAAGGTGAACAAACATACATACATACTACTTAACGACATTTGCAAGTAACACAAGTAGGTACACAGAAACAGTACACAGTAGGGTAAAAACTGTGAAGCCTTAATTTTTTTTTTGTTAACTTTCTATGCTGACGGTACAAATGCTATTGAAGCATATAGATACAGTCGGCATAACAACGCATGATAAACGATTGTTTCTAACTATTGTCGTTAGCGGTTACTTTTATTTTTTTTGTGTCTTATTCTTGTTGTGGTCTGAGATCTACTGCGTTAAGAATTCATTTTAATTCACCAAACAAACCAAATAATGTTAATTTTAGGTAACACATTAAAATCAGAAGCATAGTTTTAAAGTGCCTCCTTAAGTAGGCAAATAAATAAATGACATGCCATCACGCCTGTATTCCCCGAAGGGTTAGGCAATGGTGTACTCATGTTCACCCACACTTCGCCGGTATGTTTAAGTCCCACCTAATAGCGGGCGAGACTCCGAGCTGCTACTGGGAATTTCTTAGAAAAAGCCAATAACACTTTGCTCGACCTGGGAATCGAACCCAGGACCCCTTGCCTATCAGTCGCGCTTGGGACCACTAAACTTACGAGGCAGTCACGTTAATGTTAGGTACCTACGTTAAAATCAGAAGAATAGTTTTAAATTGCCTCAAGAGCCATAATGTTGCAGTATGCCGCAACATTGATTTTCAGCTGGACCTTGAACAAAGGTAGTTCGTAAGCACAACTGCTACGCTTGAGGTACTGGGTTTGATTCCCGAGTCGAGCAGTGTTATTGGGTTTTTCTATGAAATTCTCAGTAACAGTTCGGGGTTTGAACTTGTGCGCATTAATGGCAATAGGCTCGCCTGCAAACGGGCAAACTGTGTTTGTATATAAGAAAGTATACTTCTGCATAACCCTTCGGGAAATAGCATGTCTGCATGCCAGCATAAATGGGTCACACGGCTGGTGAAGTACTACCCTCCATAGAATATTGTCGTCAAGTAGCAGTTTGTATACTGTTGCGCTTCGTACGGTGAGTGGAGCGCCGGAGGCCCAAGCCCTTCCTCAGTCCCCTTTCCTTCTCCTTTTCTCTTTCTCCTCCCGTTTCCTTAGTTCGGCAACGCATCTGCAATTCCCTTGGTATTGCAGGTATCCATGGGCGGCGATGGCTACTCACCATCCGATGGCTCCCCTGCTCGTTTGCTGAGTTCTTTATATTTTTTGGTACTTTTATTTGAATGGTTTACATACATTTGTATTAATCTAATTGTTTACTACCACTAAGCCAATGAGCCGAATCAAATATAAATAAAACATTAAAACATAAAAAGTAATACTATTGTCAACACCATTCGCTATTCTCATTACCGATTAATGACATCGGCGGAGAAATCGCACGCGAAATAAATCCTCTTTTAAAAAAAGAAACGCTGAGCTCCGCTGATGAGCGTAATATTTTTCCCAACTGATATTAAGTCATGTTTAAGAAGGTTCGTCATTATCCTTAATAGTAATAGATATTTTATTTTGTCGCGTTTCGCTTTGGGGTGTTTACACAATATTCTTGGGGTGATATTTTCGAAGTGTTCGATAATTTTAGATATGCAGTTTATATTTTGGACGTGATGAAATTTTATGGATAGTATTATCAACTGCCTAGACATTTAACTAAGTGGTTTATTGAACCAAAAACGACTTTTCTGCATACTTACAAATTAAATTGCACTACTACAACATTCATATAATTATGTATTCAAAAGCAGTAGTAAGTTGTCACTTTGTCAATTTTATCAGTTACTAGAATATTTCGCATACCGAAATGTAATGTGAAAAAATATCGAATGCTTCCACAATGAAACCCCTGATACATTTGCCGTTCGTTAATAGGTTTTTCCTTCATAAAGGGAATGTTAACCTATTTATTATACAGCTGATATTAAAAACGAGGGGCCCAGTGTTGTCATAGCGTTACAAGATTAAGAATATGTCTGGGAGTTTGTATGCGGTTGACTCAAAATTAAAATGTCAATTTACAGACAGTTACGACTTGCAATTATTTATATAGTATTTTATAGAAAATATATGCAACCAAATTTATGGCCCACACAGCCAGCCAAATATATATAGAGAAATATAAATAGATATTGAGAAATCAAAATTCGACCTCAGATAGAACTCGAACTTCCTCGTCCTCTAGTTTGGTAAACCTCTCTTCGTAGCTTTGGCTAACGAATCTACTAAGATGTGCCTGTGATATTGTTGGTTCGAATCCGGCTTGAAGGACCAAAAAGATGTAGGGCAATGCCTTTGTTTCTTTATTACGATGACTTCAAGATCTCTGGATCCTGTGGAATCGGTACCTTGACCTGGAGGAAGTAGGTTTGAATCTTGTTTTGAGTTTAAATTTAATTAGTTTTACTATAAAAATTCGGTATAAAAACAATTTTAGCCGTAATTATTTTTGAATCGTTATTATTTTCTAACAATTATTATTCTTGCATTAAATTCTTATTGAAGTGATTTTAGCTGCACGGCCGTTCAATGGCTGCCTTCAGAGTTCAGCAAAGTTATTTTGACCAAAATATAAAATAAAAATTATTATATTAATTCTAATAATGCGACTGCCTCGTTAGTCTAGTGGTCCCAAGCGCGACTGCTACGCTAGAGGTCCTGGGTTCGATTCCCAGGTCGAGCAAAGTGTTATTGGGTTTTTCTATGAAATTCCCAGTAGCAGCTCGGAGTCTGGATTTGTGCCCGGTTAATGGCAATAGGCTCGCCCCCTATTACATGGGACCCAAACATACCGGCGAAATGTGGGTGTACATTAGTACACCTCTGCCTAACCCTTCGGGGAATACAGGCGTGATGGTATGTTATGTAATTCTAATAATTTAAGCGGAGTCAGGGATCATTACTAGTGTTGTTACGAGTTTAGTCTTTACGTAGGTAATTCTTTGTGTCATTTTAAGGATATTACGTCACGGGTTGTTGGCGATCCCAATAGAGGGCACAAAGAGGGCTTTTATTAGAAATCTTTCCGAGATTGTAAAGATTTCCAACTTAAAGGGGCGGTAGCCTAATGGCTAGGGCGTCGGACTTGCGATCATGTGGTTGCAGGTTCGAAACCCACACATTGCATGACCGCCGTTAACCCATTCGTAACACAAGCATTTAGGTTAAAAATAAAGTAATGAGGTTTCAATCCATTTTTAAAATATTTTTTTTAAAGCTTAATAGCAACGTGGGTAGTACTCTTATTAACCCCTTGTGCTAAGGTAAATGTTTGTGTTACGAGTGGGTTCACGTCGGTTGTGTTAAATGGGTGGGTTTTGAACCGGCAACCACATGATCACAAGTCCGACGCCCAAGCCAATAGGCTACCGCCGCTTAATTAAAAATAGTTTACCTTTTTTATCACTTCCTTCACCACTATTAAAATAATTTGGTAAGCTATCATGGACCCAAGTCATTGTCAAATTAATAATCATTGTATATTTTTTTATTATTCATTAAAACTCAAAAATCGAACGAAATTATACAGACAAAATCTAACCCTAAAAAGTGAGTGCATTTAAAATTCCCAATACGTACGGCCCGGGGTACTCG
Organism: Subacronicta megacephala; assembly: GCA_958496365.1. NCBI lineage: Eukaryota > Metazoa > Arthropoda > Insecta > Lepidoptera > Noctuidae > Subacronicta > Subacronicta megacephala. Next base: position 11,509,718 of record OY292534.1, read on the forward strand.
AGACCGTCACATTCGCACTATATTTATCACTGGATCAAAGTCGGATCCGGGTAATGCTTGCGCCCAATATTTCATCTGTTCGCGTCTCAATAAGCGAAGCCGCGAGGGTTGTATGTCATATGGGGATTGGAAACAAAAATGTTGGGAATGCGGTAGTTTTATTTATGGAATGAAAGAAGGTTATTTTTTAAATCGAGTACCGATATTTGTACAGAGAATATTGATTCGGCAACACCCTTAACGACCCCAGGTGTAAAGACAATAGATTTTGCATTGTCTGTCATAAAATACTTGAAGGTTTGAGAAAATCATACTTAAATCCCGCAAAAACTCTTAATCACATACTTAAATTAAGATAAAAAAGTAACACACTTATTTTATAGGCATGAAGTTTATTATATTTTGAGTGTTGTATTACAAGAAAAAATATCGAAGCACGAGATTAAAATGTAATTAACTACATAGGGCTTTTTTTAATTTTATAGGTACATATAGTTACCTTGTTTGCATAGAACCTTCATAGACTCCTTCCTTAAAATGAGCCTACTAAAACTTACCGTATCCAATAAAATTAACAGCTGAACGGAGAAGGCTCTACAATCGGAATACATTTTTAAAAAGGAGTTTAAACTTCGACAGACGGAAGAGAATGTAGGAGTCAGTTCAAATTATAGGCAGAAGAGGGTTGCTGGTCCTTGGGTAGTTATTTCAATTCATAGGCTTAAAAGGATCCATCGTAGATCGCAGTATCGCTTAACATCAGGCGAACTGGCGGTCAAGCGTACGCCTATCATGAATAGAAAAAAAAAAAGGATGCGCCAGTTTACATGGACCAGATTCAAGGATAGATACTAAAAAATCTAGTAAGCGGGTGAAGCTCTGTATTCCTATATGGGCTACTAAGTAACTTGGGTATTAACACATTGACACATATGAACACATTCATCACTTTATAAACCTGCTTTTTTGTAAACGATGTAAATAAAAGGAGGTTTTAAATTCTGTTTTTATTTTTGTATGTATGTTAATTTATTCATTGCAATTGCAATATGTAAACACATGACCCTCGTAGGGACCAGCAAAGAAACAAGGTAACATTATATATCTAACTAGCTTTCCGCCCACGGCTTCGACCGTGTTGTTTTTTCGGATTTTTTTTTGCTATAAACCTCACGGAGCCCGAGACCTTTCCAACGAATGCAAAACCGTGGAAATCGGTTCGTGCGTTTTGGAGTTATAGCGTCAGGAAGGAAAACCCGACTTATTTTTATATAGTAGAAGATTATTTTCAACTCAATTTAGGTAGTAAGTAGGTATATTAAGCAGTAAGTTTACCTATCAAGATAAGGTAGTTACTGAACCATCAGTTTATTATTGAAATGTCTTATTACAAATAAAACATTTACTAAGATTAAGAAATCAACCCTCTTGTAACTTGCAACCCTCACAGAATTAAGACGGCAATAAAACAACGTCAAGCGTGCGAGTGTAAAATTTGTCACGATCTATTTGAGCTGAGCCGATCGATGAGCCCGGTCTGTCGTACGCGGCTCGAGAGAGAAATGATCGCGATTATATCGAGTGGAGTTTTAAAAGTGAGTGCAAAAAGTTTGCTCGTGAATGGTGATTTAAAATGACATGAGCATTTTAGGGTTAAGTGAGTGCAATTTTTTTATAATATTGGCTTCTCATCACGCCTGTATTCCCTGAAGGGTTAAGCAGAGCTGTACTAATGTACACTCATACTTCGCCGGTATGTTTAGGTCCCATGTAATAGAGGGCGAGCCTGTTACCAAAATCCAGATTCCGAGCTGTTCCTGCGAGTTTCATAGAACAACCTAACAATACTGTGCTCGACCTGGGAATCGAACTTAAGACCTCTAGTGTACCAGTTGCGCTTAGGACCACTAGCCTAATGAGGCAATATTGGTTACTAATTACAATTAATTCGTATTCATACCTTATTTGTGTCGTGTAAATATGTTAGCAAAATATACAGAATTAATGAAACAATCGAAGCCTTTGATATACAACCGCAAATAACGTATTCACAACCACCAATTCCGGTATCACAATCAACAATAAGACTAATTAATTACACATATACGCGATCGCTAAACGCGCGATGTGTCAATTTAAACGCATTATTCGCATCCATCACCGATCGCAGCATTAGCGTTAGCGCATAAATTAACAATTAGTTGGACGCGCGTCGACGCGTCAACGCGTCCGCGACACGCGCTGCTTGACGTGTGTCGAGGTGCGGCCCTACTGCTAGCGGGAAGCGGACACATAATAATTCTTCTACACGGAAAAAAATTGTAAAAATAATTATATTGTTTCGTATATTTTTTCTTGCCGGTTCTTATTAAGACCTAGGTACTTTTTGAAACCGTTGTTGTTTGACTACTCAAAAGTCTATTTCATGATAAAATTGGAATAAAACATTTAGCTGTAATAGCATAGTTTTAATACTACATATTACCTCATTAGTCTAGTGGTTAGATGCGGCCGATGACTACACCTGAAACATATCGGAAGATTGAATCCGCTCGTAACGCAAGCATTTAACTTAGAACGGGGGGTTACCAAGAATACTAGTAATGTGCATTTAAGTAAGTTTAATAAATACTTGCTATGGGTCTGGCATAGCACTTTCGTTTTCGTTTTTAATCTTCAATTTCTTGATCATCAGATTAGGACATGCTGTTAATCTGTATATGTGGTAAACAGTTTTAAACCGTAAGTGTGTAAGTGAAGAATGTTATGTTCCATAGTTTCTAACCCGCTATCCGCTCGCAGTGAGACCGTCTCTCTCTGTGACGTTTGGGACACGTAATGAAGTTTGTGGCGTGAGGTTGTCAACGCAACATGGCGCTGTCACTCGGACACAACCCTGTTTAGAACATAAGGTTGGTTTGTTATGAAAAATATCGCTGAAATAGAAACATTAGTTACATTTACTACAAAAGAAAAAGGGTTGCCTCATTTATCTAGTAGGGTTTGAGAGTGCTTCCAAGCTTAATTTCCGATTTTGAGTGCCAAGCTTTGATTCTTAGGTCGAGCAGTAAGTTTTTTCTTAAAAAGCTCTCCGGTCAAAGGAGCTTTGATTTGTGCTCTGTCAATAGGAGCTTCGACTTGCAAATAAGATGAATAAGGCAATAGCCAAGCTATTATATTGGACCATTCCTGACCAAATAAAATTTGGGTTGTGAGGGTCTGGTGGCAGTAGCTTCATGAAAAATCCTGATAATCAGCCACAGGACGCAAGGAACCAATACCCGGATCATAATAGGATTCCGGAATTCCGGTGGGATATTAAATAGCTAATTTAGTTTTATAATAATGAAATAATTATTTAAAAAAAAAAACAGTATTTTCACAAATTACAAACAAACAAACAAATCAATATTATTTACAAATAAATATGATTTGATTTGCTTCTTTGTTTATTTATAAAATTAATGTTTAGAGTAACTAAAAGTATGAATGGGTGAATTTCATAAATATATATACCCGAAATACCACCACAAATATATACACAAACAAAATACCAGCGCAATTTCCGACTTTTCCGATCCAAAATTTTCTTTCATACAAACTGTCAATTACGCACACAACAAAAAGAAATACCTCAAATCGCTCGATTTCATTTTATAACAGAAATTTCAATGTCGAAAAACGGCCTTCTAAATTTGCATATTGAACTAAAAAAGTATCAATTTTCGATATAAAACCACCCTCTTACGCGCCACAGGTTATTATTAAATGTTGCATGTATTAAAATTTATACCGCTTGCAACCCCAAAACTTATTGGGAACACAATTTTATTGAGGAGTTAAGGGTAATGCTCTTACGGCTTGTAAATTTTTACGTCTGGTATTGATCCGTTGTTTGTGTGAGAGGAGTTTCTTGTAGTGGCTCCTGGCTGAGTTATATTTGCGCTCATCAACAGAACTGGAAGGTTAAGCAACGCATGCCGCGCTTCGTTCGTGGATGGGTGACAATTCTTAACACATCGAGGCACCGCCGTGCATCAGAGAGCACGTAAAGCCGTTGGTCCCAGTTGTCATACGAATACCTATGAAAATCGTTACTGGTAGTCAGTCGCCTAAAAAGCCTGACAATCAATCTATCCGTACTAATAATAAGTAATCTATGGGATATTGACTCGGCAGTCATTGTACCGATAGTTGTGACCGCCAATGGTTTAATAGCCAAGAGCCTCGACTCACAGCTGCGGAGGCTCTCGCTAGGCAGCTGGGTCAAGGGCGTGATACAGAGAGCGGTACTCCTAGATACGGCGCGTATTGTTAGGAGGTTCCTCTCTTTGGGGCCCTGACCACCGGTAGCTTGGACCCTGTTCCCGATACCGGTGGATGACTATTTTTTATATTTTTAAATGTTTTTATATAATTTGTAAAAATATTTAAAAATTTAAACAAATATGTTATAAAATAAATGGAAGATAATAGTAATCTATCAGTACCTTGCAAGTACCTGGTGTATCTACAGACACTGTCAAGGTTTCACTAACTTTTCTTGCACCGTATTGAATGGCAAGTCGAGTTACAATACAATGTCGAGTTAGTTGTGAAAGCACACCAACTGAATCTACCAGCTGACTCGTACACACGGCCACACATCAAACTATACAAATTCGGTATAGGCTGACCTGGCATTTTAAAGGTTTATACTACAATGCGAGGCTAGCGTTTACTGGATTTGTATAGTTTGATGTGTAGCCGTGCGTACTTGCGTCGCGTTCGCGTTCATACACCGATCGATTCGAATCAACATTTATTTCAAGTCGATCAGGTAAATCGAATTAATAAATAATCGAGTCAACCCATCGCTATTTACAGGGGTTTTTTTTTTCATTCCTAATGTCTATCACCCGTCATTTCATATCTGTAAACCTTTCTCATTTATTTTTTTCTGTTTATCTACTTCTAAACAAAACACAATAGAGATATAAATAAATATAAATTTCCATACAAAGCGCTTTATTCTCTTATCCATGATCAAATAAAATCCATATCCAATTTGGATGGCTCTTAACACGCTTTTTATAGCGTCTTGCGAAGCGATTGTCGATGTCGCAAGATTGAACCAATTTAGCGAACACAATGTATGTTGGCTTGTTTTTTGTTCGATACATATCTATTAATGGTTCAGTGGGGGGTTCGAGAGGGAGGGTTATATGGAGATAGACCGGGGAAATTCTTTGATCTCGTTTTTTCTGCAGATTTAGTAAAAAAGATCGGTTTTTAGTAGATTTTCATCATAATTTTTGATGACAAAAGTTGAACTGCAAGCCAATTTGATTCCAAAAGACTCATGAGACTGTGATCGTTTAGTTTTATTTTTTTACAAAAATATATCATTCCATTACGCCTATATCCCTTAAGGATAAAGGGTTAGGCAGAGGTCTATTGTTACAAACTATTACAGGCATGTCAACAAATGCACCCATTTAACTGAAAAACTTAAACTGATACTGGTTTCTAACACTTACGCGAATATTAGACATTGAAATCAAACTACTTTTTACTGATTTATTAATATAACGTGATAAAATCCGTAAAAAGTAGTTTTATTTTAAAAACTTAAACTGATCGTTGGACCAGGGAATCGATCGTAGAATTTCACGCTCCGTTAGCTGCACTTGTAACCAGTAAACCATTGCAGACTGTTAAGTAAAGTCAACTAAAGTCGAATAAAAATGTAAAAAAATACCTTTACTCCAATAGCTCTCCCATCATTTGCACACTTCTCTGTCACCCCAACAAGTGTCTATAGCGTCATAATGCAAGAGTATTGTTTTCAACATAGATTTATGTACAATATAATTTTCCAATTTTTGAAGGCAATGTTTCGTTGTGAAAAGCGTATGCAAGACTGTTTGTGTATTGTTAAATTGTAGAGTTCCCGTTAAGGTTAACGTATTAGATCTACAGATATTTAGGATTTCTTTCACCTGGAGCATTGGCCTGTAATTTAACATTATATTCAGATTATATTCTGAGCATTACATTACAATACGGCCTCCCTGACTTGACGAGCACTGACTTGTAATATTAGACATTGTATCATCAAGTTGATCACTGTAATTCTCGGATTTTCCGGACTAATCTCCTGTATGCTGATGACTTAAAACTGTACCTGGAAAATACATTCCGAACGAGACAGTTTGTCACTGCAGCAAGACATAGATGCGATATGCAAGTGGAGCGTAGATAACAAGATGGAGTTTAATTCGTCCAAATGCTTCGCTATGACATTCGGACGAATGCGGAACCTAGTCAATTTTGAATATACCTTAAATAATAATACCATCACAAAGTCAACCTCCATGAAAGACCTGGGAGTCACATTCGACCGAAAGCTCACCTTCCACGACCATATGGCCATGGTCGCTAAACAATCCTACCAAAGGTTAGGTTTTGTTCTTACGTAATTGCCGTGAGTTTCGCACCGCTCATGCCATCAAAATTATTATAACGCGCTCGTACGTACCAAACTTGAAACCAGCTCTTGCGTGTGGAATCCACATGAAAGTACCTACGCACTGTTGTTAGAGAAAGTGCAAAAAGCATTTCTTAGGTACCTTTATAAACAGATTCACGATTACTACCCTTAGCTGTACCCAACAAAATTTTTACTGGGTTGTCTCGAGTATAACTCCCTTGAGATAAGGCGAGCTCGAGATCAGCTCACAATAGCCTGTAAAACGCTCCGTGGTGCTATTGACGCTCCTGATTTGCTTAATGTACTGGCGCGCTTTTTTGTCCCAAACAATTATTGTCGGGGCAGAAAGCACAAGCTGTTTGCCGTGCCTCCATGTCGTACTGTTGCACGTGCTAAGTTGCCAATTCCTCGCACTATGGCCGCGCTTAATGATCTCTTGGATTCTAATCCAACAGATGATTTGTTTGCGGATGGATGGTCGAAGATTTTATTGGCATGTCAGAAGTACTGTGAGAGGAATTAATGAAAGTGTTGTTAGCCTTTTTTGTTAATTTCGTACAGTTTATATATATTAGTTACTATAATTGGTTAAAAAATAAATAAAAAAATGCTCAGTTCTTCTCCCTCACAGATGTCATGCTGGACTCTGTAACGTTACAACTTCCATAAGCCAGTTTCACTGCCTTAATTACCCTTCAAAACGGGACATTACAATTTAATTGCTTATAGGCAGAATTTGACAATGCAGTAGTGCCAACCCAGAGAAACAAGATTTCTACCATAACAAATTTTTAATGTATTAATTTATTCGAATATCCAATGCAGTATACATAATATGAAATCTAAACCCAAACAGCGTAAAGGAAACACCGTATCACTGAAGGAATCAAATGCCGGAAGCTGGGAGGAGCGTATTTTTCGAATTTGAATTCCGAACTCCGACTACTTCCGGAGCGGAAACTGGAAGATTTTACGAGAATAGAAACTCTTAAACGGAACAGTGGATTTATTTAGATTTCTGTTCTACATATAAAGAGTTTTTATCATTCTTCGGTACGATTTTTTTATTCCTAATTGAAATTATTGTTTAGAAGATATTGCAATTTTTACTGCCCCATTAGTCTAGTGGTCCTAAGCGTGACTGCTACGCTAGAGGTCCTGGGTTCGATCCCCACGTCGAGCAGTGTTATTTGGTTTTTCTATGGAATTCCCAGTAGCAGCTCGGAGTCTGGATTTGTGCCCGGTGAATGGCAATTGGCTCGCCCCCAATTACATGGGACCTAAACATACCGGCGAACTGTGGGTGTACATTAAGTACACTTCTGCCTAACCCTTCGGGGAATACAGGCGTGATGGTATGTTATGTTATGTTATTGATACAATAAAGCTGAAAAGTTTTTTTGTTTGAACACGCTAATCTCTAGAAGTAGCAAGACTAGGAAAAACATTTTTGCATTTGATAGCCCACTTGCTATTTATCATCACGCTAATGTCGAGCGACGCAAAGCAGGATCATCCGCGGGCACAACTAATACTAAGTATATCTTACATAGATTCTACCATTAAGTTAAAAAAAAATATCCTCAGATGACTCTAAGCTCATCTAACTACAATTGGGTTCGTGAACAGAATACTATTGTATTATTACGTCCGTTATTGTATTCAGAGAAATATATTCAGAATAATATGACATGCCGTTTCTCTACCGCTGTCATACGTGACATTGATTTGCTTCTTTTAAATTGTGGTTTGTGTGTGCTAGAGTGAGACAAGACGATTTTATTTATTTATTAATTCCCAACAATATCCTTACATTTATTTAGTATTTTTTTATTGTTTCAACGGTGAGGATAATTTTCTTTCGAAAGCGTAATATTTTAACAAGAATTTTAAGATCTGCAGTTCCGGTCTACCCTGGTGGAAAAAAGGCGTGAATGAATTTTCCTGATGACAGCTCGATACTTAGAGTCTATTGCCACCCCCAGGCATGGCTTTTGCAGTGTTGTAGGTTGCTGCAACACTGCAAAAGCCAAAATACTTTAATACAAGAACTGATTCTTATATAATTGTGTTTAAACCAAGGTTTATTAACAAAAAACTAATTAATGCTTTTTAAGAGAAAATGTTTTTTGATTTTTTAATTTGAAATAACGACAATCGCAATAATAATAATTCAATTATGATATTGATACATCTCATTGATGCAATGCAATCGATCTTTCGATAAAACCTGATCTGTGTCTGTAATGCAGATACCGATCATATTTGAACAGTATTTTAATGTCTGGATTAGATATTAAAATACTGTTCGTCAACATTGTTTACCATTATTGTATGTGTGCCCGATAAGTCGAAAGTCATCTTTATCCTAATAACATTTATAAAGATTTTACAAGCGAGCCTATTGCCACTATCCGGGCGTAAATCCAAACTCCTAATACCTAGTGAGAATTTTATACAAAACCCCACTCTTACTCTACCTATATGAGCCAATGTCAGCCAATGAAAGACCAATGAGGTTTTATTTTTATTTTTTTAATATTTTTCTTGGCTACATACTGCATAGTTTGTGCCAACCCTAATGCAGATAAATGTAGTGTAGAAGAGGGATTTTTGATAGCACCGGGAGGGACGCAACTATTTATATTGAATTTGTTATGTTAAACAATTTATTATTTCGCGTTTGCCAAACGATTTCCTGCATACGTCACGGCTTGTTTTGGCATTTGTTTTTGGAATAGGAGAACAATCCCTGTTTAGGAATTTTAAACATCATTAAACAATTTTAGTTTGAGTTTTCTTTTATTTGAATTTGGAACTTGTAATCTGTTTATTGCGCAGTGATAGCCTAGTGATATGACTATTGGAATGCCAAGTCAAAGGTCTCGAGTTCGAATCCAAGGCACGCACCTCTGACTTTTCAAAGTCATGATTGTGCATATTAACAATTAATTATCACGCGCTTAAACGGTGAAGGAAAACATCGTGAGGAAACCTGCATGCCTGGGAGATTTTCTTGACGGCGTGTGAAGTCTGCCAACCCGCAGTGGGCTAGCGTGGCGGACTATAGCCTAATCCCTCTCGTACCGAGGGGAGATCCGTGCCCAGCAGTGGGACAATGTAATGGGTTGATGATGATGATGAATCTGTTTATTTCCAATACAGATTGGATTGAATTCTTGAATTAAGCTATGTATAATTCGAGATGCTAAAGACGGAGTGTGTATATTATCCAAATTCAGTTAATTGAAATCATTTCAATAGGCTTGCTTCTCACTAAATAAACAATCTGGCTACTTGTGGATATACAGAAGTTCATCTCTACTTAACCCTTTAGGGAATACATGCGTGATGGTAACCGATATTTATACAAGTTGTTACTGGTTAAGGCTCCATAAAACGCAGTGCAAAATGATTTTTATATCCATCTGTTTTTTTATATAAATCACTATGAAAATAAGGATATAGGTCCTATATGGTTGGAGACTTCACCTGACACAAAGTACATCCGACTCCACGTGCATACCATCACGCCTGTATTCCCCGAAGGGTCAGGCAGAGGTATACTTATGTATACCCACATTTCGCCGGTATGTTTAGGTCCCATGTAATAGGGGGCGAGCCTATTGCCATTAACCGGGCACAAATCCAGACTCCGAGCTGCTACTGGGAATTTCATAGAAAAAACCCAATAACACTTTGCTCGACATGGGGATCGAACCTAGGACCTCTAGCATAGCAGTCTCGCTTAGGACCACTAGACTAATGAGGCAGTCAGACTCCGTTTGCAATTGATACATAGATTTATTATTTGACAAATAATATAGGTTATAATTCCCCAATTGCTCCAATTCCCCTTACCAATTCAACCCACGCTGTGACTCAGTCAGTATCACTTCCGGCGACAATTTGCTCACTTAAAGAAATTCCCATGTATGGGAAAATCCTGCCAAACCGGTAACGTAATATCTACACGGTTCAATTCTGACAATATTTGATAACAACAACAAAAACACAACCAATTCAATCTCACTTATTACTCTCACTTATACTGGAAAGGGGAAATCTCGTATTTTACATTGAGGTAATAAATGTATGGATTTATGTACCTACTGACGACGCCGTTGAGCGTATGACGCTAGAGTCATTTGACGAAGTCAAAGTGATGAAGCACACTGTTGCTACATGCACCTTCAGTCCAAAACTATAAATAAGAAGTAATTTATATTTGTCTAGTTTGCATTTCCTTATTATTAATTTGTCATTAGGTACTTGGAGCTTCCACAAACCAAACCACCAGCCTATAAATTGGCTTATTATCCGGAGAAATTCGCAAATATTTGCGCTCATGATAAATCTTTTTGTCGACTACAAGTAATTCTAGACACACAAGATTACCATCGAACATTTAACTATTGACTTAAACAGAGTTAGTTCATTTAGTTTTGTGAAAAAAGCAATGAAAAATGCTAGGAATAAATTCAAATTTACTATTATTAAATATCTAAAAATCATAGGTGCGTCGATCTGTATAAATATCTTCGTTAACTTTATTTTTTTCAGCGTCGGTTCTCTTGCACCACATTACCTAATACCTCAATGGTATCCGTATGGTGTATACAATCGCCTCAAGCATACGACACCAGCATCTTTACCAAATTGAGACCGAACAAATTACATTTGATTTTATTTTACAATTTCTTTTCGATACCTACGCTTTAACACTGTCATATGTGCCGTCTGAATGACAATAACGTTTATTTCTAAACGGTTTAAGGTTGATATTTGAGTGTACGGTCAGTACAGTGCTTTTTTGGATGATGAAAATATACGGAACACAATTTGAGAAAAGCATCACCCCGAAAAAGAGTATATTATAGCTCTTTCTGTGTACAAAAAGGAACCTTTAATCGCGCCTGTATTCCTAAACCCTTTAGAAGCAGAAGTGTACCGATATACACCTTCGCATAAAGTTTTATACTTTATTTTATTGTCTCCTGATCCTGTGATCTGAAGACTGCCTCATTAGTCTAGTGGTCCTAAGCGCGACTGCTACGCTAGAGGTCCTGGGTTTGATTCCCAGGTCGAGCAAAGTGTTATTGAGTTTTTCTATAAAATTCTCAGTGGCAGCTCGGAGTCTGGATTTGTACCCGGTTAGTGGTAATAGGCTGGCTACCTATTACATGGGACCTAAACATATCAGCGAAGTGTGTGAACATTAGTACACCTCTGCCTTACCCTTCGGGGAATACAGGGGTGATAGTACGTATGTATGATCCTGTGATCCGCAGCACTACCTAATGTCTCCGATATCGTGGATGTTTTTTACATACACAAACATTCAGAGCCGAATAAAATATTGATACAAATATTTCTTTCGTCCCGTAACCAATAAGCCGAACAATATAATGTAAGCGTCTCCGTACAAATTAGCTTACCCTATGTTTTCTCCACCCGCGACTAATGTTCAATACTTGATGTATACCAAATGCGATCTCTTACACACAGGGGTGTACGTTATTGATGTCTCTGTAGATCAACATGTCTGATCTCCGCGGCAGCCCTGATTTAACAACGTCTTTTAGATATGCAGATGTTGGGGTACTAAGTGATTCGCGGTTTGTTGTGATACGAAAAATTGGATGTAAAAGAGCAAACTGTGATTGTGTGTGTGTGTGTGTGTGATTGATGTTATGCCTGTTAATCTACATAAGGCAAGCGTCGTGGACTATCATGATTTTTCTAAATAATATTAATAAGAAATTTATTTATTTCCTCACCAAAACCGCGATACATTAGGTAATTAAGCGTCGGTAGCCCAATGGCTTGGGCGTCGGACTTGCGATCATATGGTTGCCGGTTCGAACCCCACCCATTGCACTACCGACGTGAACCCACTCGTAACACAAGCATTTAGCTTAGCACGAGGTGTTAACAAGAATACTAGTAATGTGTGACCCACATTGCTAGTAAGCTTTTTATAAAAAAAAAAAAAAAAAAATATGCTAAGTTTGGAAATTGATTATATACGGTTGTGGATCGCCGGTGCCTGAGGTAGGTGCTGTCGCATATACCATAACACTGGTCACCAGGCCCTCACTGGAACCATGGTTTACAGTTTCATAACTGCCTTATGCAAAGACTGGTAGGGTGGACACTAACTACTAAATTTAAAATATAAAAAAACCCCGACAATTGCATTATATCTCGTCCCATTTTTATCAAACATAGCTAAGAACATATCAACTCCCGACTAATTCTCCTTTCAAACGAAAAAAAAAAACAAAATCAAAATCGGTTCATCCGTTCGGGAGCTACGATGCATGCATGCATGATACAGACACACACGCACACAGACACGTCAAAATTATAAAACACGAGGTTTTATAATTTTTGTCGTGTCTGTGCGTTTTTGCGTCGAGGGTTAAAAAGTAATACAGGAAAAGAGATGGATGATTAATTGCAGAGTGAAAAAAACTCTCATGATCCTGTCAGTCCTGTTTTCATGAACATAGGACCTCTAGTGTAGCAGTCGTGCTTAGAACCACTAGACTTATGAGAAAATTGAGTAAGACATCAATTCAATGTCAGTTCAATACTAAAACAAATGTGATCTCTCTTTTAATGTACGCATAACTTCCACCACAGTCTAACACAACTCCTCACATTTCTCACAAAAAATACTATAGTCTTGTCTATTCTGCACACGTATTTCTGAGATTCGTCTTGCTCTATGCCTCTATATCTCTACAATATGTCTCTATACGGATGTCTATCCTTCAAACAGTGGCTCGTATTCGTCACTTTTATACCTTTATATTTACCTAGGCACGCGTAAAAGCCGATACGTAGAGTTATGCATGGATAGAGGCGGCTGTAAATAATTTATTACAACATAACAAACCATCACGCTCGTGTCCCTATACGGTTAAGCAGAAGTTTCATCGTGTAAACCCATAGATCGCCGGTATGTTTGGGTTTCATATTATAGGAAAACTCAAAGCTACTGCTGAAAATTTCATAGAAATATCCAAAAACACCAGTCTTAAATATTAAAAGTGGTTCATCGTTTGCCAAATTGAATTGGCTGAACGAAGAAATATCTCTTCAGGCCGCACACCGGTTTCTTTACAACAACTTTTTACATTATATTTTGAAATATTTCAGAGCTCAGAATTCAGTAGGTATCGTATCATATAGTAGTAAAAAAAGTAATTTATTAAATTAAAAGGCTATACTGTCTTTAAATTTTAATTTAATTATTATGTGTGCTGTTTTATGGTTCTTTGAAATTCAAAATTGCGTGCTAGTAACATAAAGTTTTTTTTACTGTCTGAAAAAGTTTTGCAAAGAAAAAATAAGCTTATCACTCAAGTTTAAATTGCTGCACATCAAATCTGACATCTGCAATATCAAAACAGTCGGAGTTGTCTAGCTCACCTAGACATCTCCGACTGTTTAAGGGAGAGGAAAGAGAAGAAGAAAATGAGAAGGAATGGGACTGAGGGAGGAATTGCGCCAACAGCGCTCCACACCATACGAAACACAACAGTATGCATTCTGCTACTTAACGTTGATATTCTGTGGAGTCGATATCTACGGGACGAAATATTAAATAGCGGTCAGCTCTATACATTCATAGGTTGTCTCGCAATAACAGGCCGGAGTATCACGTATAAGACATTCGCAGCGAGGGCGCGGACTATTTGCCTTATTGTGGCAGATCGTGACGGATTTTTACGAGAAGCCGTTCCCGTGGTGACCGATGCCTAATGAAGATTTTTTTATGACTTCTCGCGGTTATGCGGTCTATGGTTGGTGGTGAATGGCTGACTGAAATATTAGGAAATATTTTTTTATAGGCCTACGCATGACCGCCAGTCAGAGGGGCTCGTGGGTAATTATAACCTGCAAGGTTAAGCTGCGTCTACTGCGGTCAGTCTGTGGATGGGTGACCATTCTTAACATATCGAGACCCCTCCGCGCCTCAGAGAGCACTTATTAATTATTCAATATTTACGGTCACCATAGTATGGCCGGTTAAAGAGAACATGTTTCTTTAATTAGGTAGCTGATTTGTGTTGTATTTAAAATGAAAAAAGACTTCTAAATAAAGTTCTAAGATAAAAGCGTTTGAAGTTTTTGGTAAGGATTGAGAGGAAATACTCTGTCCCTTTCTCTCAAAAGATTGTTAGTATAGAAATTGTATGGTATATCGTCTTGTGACGTCACAAGACGATATAGTGCGCTCCCTGTCTAACGTATAACAAAATTGCTTAGCTTCCTTATTTTTTTTAACTAATTTTAATTTTGATGGTGCTTATCGGCTTTATTTATGGTAAGCAATTTTATGGGACCATAAAAGTCAGCAGTCGACGAGACTTTTAATACACCTGTCAACACATTCACCACAAAAACCATATGGCAACCCTTCAATAACTTTGTTTGCCTTCAACATAATACCCAATAAAACATAGATGGACAATTTGTGAGCAATACCCCACCTTTACGGAAGTAGGGTGCCCAAGTTATAGGCCACATAAAAGCGGGACACTCCCCTATGCGACAACTGGATTGACCACACTTTACGGCCGGAAAATGGGGATAGTAAAATTTTTATCTCGTCCCCTACTTACGAGAAATTTGGTAGCAAGTTAAATGATTGGTAAAATTATTTTTTTATGAATTATTCAATAGGTATGCAGGAGAAGTTCCGATTTTTTTGGTCAATACGAAATGTGATTGCTTTAATATTTTATTGGTGATCGCGTGTCTTGTTGCTATTCTTAAACCGACAGGAGGTTGATAGGACAATATTCTCATTAGTAATCAGAGAGGCATAGTTGTACTTAAATGAAAAAAATCTTCATCACCGTTACTCTAAGTTATGTCGGGATTTGTTTTTATTTTTTATTAGTTAACTTGGCTACTGCAGATGTCCATGGGCGGCGATAAATACTTACTGATGGTAAGCCGCCCATGGACATCCGCAATACCAAAGAAGTTGCAGATGAGTTGCCGAGCCTTTTAAGGAAAAGGGAGGGCAAAGAGAAAAGGGAAGGAAGGGGACTGAAGGAGGAATTGGGCCTGCGACGCTCCACACTCACCGTACGAAATGTAACAGTAGATATATACATACTGCCACTTGACGTCGATATTCTGTGGGAGGGTAGTTCTTCTCCGGTCGTGCCGACACATCCATGCTGGCATGTGGATATGCCAGCGAGGCACTAGGTACTACTTACTACTATTTGCATTACAAATGACATTATAAACGACATTTTATAATTTCTTTTATGTGATTTGTTGCTATAAGTAAACTGAACGGCGATTGAATCAAATTATTCAGCACGATTATCCAATTCTCTGATAGCTAAGATCAACATCAGTCTAACCGATCTTAAGATTTCGACCTTCACCTAGTTGTCGCATAATATGTGTGAAAGTAACTCTGTCTGTATGTTTCTTTGTTTACTTTTCACGCCTAAACCACTGAACAGATTTCGATAAAATTTGGCGAAAGCACATAGGCTATATTTTGTCTGAAAAATACCTTTGGGATGCGAATGATTCCACGGGGAACATTTAATGAATGATAAGTTATATCTGTAATTTTTGGCAGTTATTTTAAGAATATTCTCTATCTATCTAAATGACACCGGCATTTACTAACTAACAAAATTAAATAATTTTATTTGTAATCAATTTCGATTTTGGTTTTGGTGACTGGCTCAATTAATGATATACATAAAAAAACAGTCAACTATTCATTGGTCGTTACAATGCAAGAACTAGTAAATACTTTAATACAATTCTATTCTACGTACACTCGCCAAAGTAAACAATGAATGATATAATTTGAAGGTAGTGCTTCGGCCCATAAGCGTGGCGAGTATACCATAAAACCACCACAAACGCGCAGCGTCGGATTGACAGCGACATAAAACTGAGTCAGGAAGCTGAGGTGACATTTTATCTCCTTAGCGAAATGCTATCCTGGTACATTGTGTTGTATTTTGTACAGACGGCTATAGATAAATACGGGAACAGACGAGTGAAACAACTGGTTGCTAATAACGCACTGACGTTTATTGGCTTGTTAACTAAGTGGTGCGTAGGCACACGCACACATACTTAACATTCCTCCCCTTAGCTTAGGAATACAAATCAAACAACTAAGCTACAATAACCTAATACTATTGCTTAAATATAAGTACCCTTTAATAGAATAATTTGTAGTTGACTTTGGGCCGGTTACGTTTAGAACGTGGTGTGGGCGCAGGCTCACTTGCCTGCTGTTGCGGTAGCACTTCGGATAAAGCCTCCTGGAACTCCTCCTCCTCCCCCGAATTGTCAGGTGCTGAAGGCTGTGAAGCAACTAAGGGTGAAACTGTTGGAATGGCTGATCTAGCCTTATCGGAACGATCAGCAGCTATTGACGTGTCCTCACCCCCTTCACCCGTGTCTCGCCGCGACGTCTCGTCAGTAGACTGCGTCTCTGATATTGTGCTACCACTTGGCTCCTCTAAGTCCATATCCACGTCTTTATCATCATAGCAATCATCGCCTTTATACTTAATGATCTGATTTTTATGCTTCCTCGCGGTCACCGAAGTTACTACGTCCCTGATTAAATACAATACTTTGCCAATTTTTTTTATCACTACCCCTTTGCACCAATTATGTTTACCATTGAGTGTATGATTTTTATAATAAACTATGTCACCAGTGGCAAACACTGGAGTATTATGACCACTCATATTATTTTGCAAACACTGTTTACGTTTAACCATATCAGCAAGAGCCGTGGACGAAGGCGATGGCGATTCCAATTTAATTAGATCAAGACGAGTCCTAAGCTTCCGACCGTATACCAGCTCAGCCGGTGAGAAACCGGTTATAGTGTGAACGGAATTCCTGTAGTCAAACAAATATTTTACAAGTTTGTTATTTACATTTCGCTCCCCATTACAACTAAGCAAGCTTGTTTTAATACCCTTTTTAACTATCTTGACATAGCTTTCTGCCTGTCCATTGCTGGCTGCGTGGTATGTCGGAGACGTCACGTGAGAAATTCCGTTCACCCTACAGAAGGTCTCAAACTCACGTGATGTAAAAGATGTACCATTGTCACTGACCAGTGTATGCGGAATACCAAATCTTGCCATAAATTCGTATAACCTGTCAATTGTTGCTGAAGAAGAAGTACTACACTTCATGTTGTAAACTTCGACCCACTTAGTATAAGCATCCACTACCACTAAATAGGTGTGACCGGTAATCGGTCCCAGAAAATCAATATGTATCCGGTAAAACGGTGTTGGAGGGTATTCCCAGTGTGCAATCGGCGCCCGTGGTGGTGATGGCCGTACCTGCATGCAAACATCACACGATCCTATCAAACGTTCTAACGCTGCGTCTATCCCCGGAAACCAAAAACGCGCTCTGGCTTCCGCCTTTGTCTTAACTATCCCTAAATGAGATTGATGCAATTCCATTAAAATTTTACCTCGTAATTTTTCTGGAATTACAACCTTGTGTCCTCTCATAATACATCCATTTTCATAAGACAGTTGCGTCCTACACGAATGGTACGGTTTCAAGCGATCATCAGATATTTTCCTAGGCCATCCATTTAATACAAAGTCCACTACTTTACGCAAGGTCACATCTGTATTAGTGGCGTCGCGTAATATTTTTACGGTTACGGGTAGACTACCTTCTAACACAAAATTAATGTACGACGCTCGATCGACATCGGGTAATTTCGCCAATATTCCATGTGTGTCCCTTTCCTCCTCCGCCTCATTCGGCAGACAGGCGCGAGATAAGAAATCCGCGCTGTTATTAGCGCTACGCACATATTCAATTTTGTAATTATAACCGCTCAAATATAATGCATACCTCTGTAGTCTATTTGCTGAAACCTCCGGTATCCCACGGTGCGGTCCAAAAATCGACAACAATGGCTTATGATCGGTACGAAGAATAAACGGAACAGACCTGCCGTATAAATACTGATGGAAGCGCCTTACACCAAAAATAATCGCGGTCGCTTCCTTTTGAATCTGCGAGTAACGTTTCTCAGCTGCATTAAGTGTTCGCGACGCAAAAGCGATCGGTCTCTCAACCCTATGGGTTTCTATTTGCGATAATATTGCAGAAAGACCCGTCGGTGATGCATCTACAGTTAAAATAATAGTTGCCTCTGGGTTAAAATGCGCTAATACCTGATCTGATGCTAAACATTTTTTAATAGTTGTGAACGCTTCATCGTGTTCCCGTTTCCAACACCACCTGTTACCTTTTTTTAATAACTCATACAAAGGACATAAAATCGAAGACGCATGAAGAATAAAGCTTCTGTAATAATTAACCAACCCCAAAAATGACTGTAATTGATTAATATTAGTCGGCACTGGTGCCTCCATCATGGCTTTAACTTTCTGTGGTGATTTATGAAGCCCCTCTTTATTAATTACGTAACCAAGGTAATTAACCTCGTCTTTAAAAAACACACACTTATCTTTTTGTAAAGTGAGACCCGCATCTTGTAATTTTAGCAGTACTTGATGTAATCTTTCAAGGTGTTCAGATCTAGTTCTCCCGGTTATTAAAATATCGTCAAGCATACAGAGCGTGCCGGGCACACCCGCCAGAACGCCCTCCATTGCGCGCTGGAACACGGCCGGTGCGCTTGCAATACCAAAACAAAGACGTGTTTGTTTAAAAATCCCCCTATGCGTATTTATACAAGTTAATTCTTGTGACTCATCATCTAATAAAAATTGGTTGTAAGCATTTGACAGGTCTAATTTAGTGAACTGCTGTTCCCCTTCCAACTTAGAAAAAAGTTCAGTTACAGTCGGCAAAGGGTACTGATCGATAATTAACTGTTTGTTTACACCAGTGGAATAATCGGCGCATATACGTATAGATCCATTTTGCTTTAACACCGGCACGATCGGTGACGCATACCGCGCGTGCTCAACCGGTTTCAAGACCCCTATTCCTACTAAACGATCTATCTCTTTATCTACTTTACTTTTCAAAGCGAAAGCTATCGGTCGGGCCCTAACAAAAACTGGTTTCGCATCTTCCTTTAATTGTAATTTTACTTTAAATTTATTGAATAAGCCTAACTTATCCGAAAATACCGAAGGATAACGGCATTGCAACCTAACAAACCAATCCTTGTCATCTAATTGTTCACAATATTGTATTGGCAACAATCCTAAGTTGAATTTTGAAATGAAGTCGCGGCCGAGAATCGGCGGGCCGCCGTCTCGCACTACATAAACACAAAGTAAGTGTGATGTTTTCGCATAAGTAACTTGTAACTGCGCTATACCCACACACACAATTTTATCACCCGTATAAGAAAACAAACTTTTACTGGTCATTGACAATGGCACACTGCAAAAATATTTTTTATACGTTTCTTCAGAAATAGCTGTTACGGCCGAACCGCTATCTATCTCGAATTTTAATTCGATCCCTGCGACCGACACAGTTTCTGTCATCGGTTCCCCTTTAACTGACCGAATATTAAACAACTCACCGTCGTCATCGCTTTCATCCACAGCTCTCGATTCGACGTAATTTATCTTTTTGCACATCCTACGTAGATGCCCCGTAGCATTGCATTTCCTACATTTCGATTTCGTGAACCGACACTGAGATGTCTCGTGATTATAATAGCCGCACACTTGACACTGCACTTTAACACCCGAACTAGGCGCCGCTTCTGGCTCCAGTTGCGTAGTCGTTCCCTTCGCCCGCATAATCTTGAACAGCTGATCGTGCGGCGCGGCCTGGACACTCGTGCTCGCTGCTGCCCGTGCCCTCCGCGCATTCTCCGCTAACTCCATCGCCTTAGTTAAGGTTAGGCCCGCGAGATCTTTTGCGAAGAGCTTCTCTCTGTCTGGGCCCGGTAACATCCCCATGACAAATTTGTCCCGAAGAGCCTCTTCCACGTTAGAAAACCCGCAGTGCGCTGTCAGACCGCGCAACCTCGCGGCCCATTGTGCATACGTCTCCCCCTCTTGCTGCGACGCCGCGTAAAAATTGTGACGTTCACCGAATCCACACCGCTTTGGGGTAAAATGCTCGTCCAAAAGCTTCAGTATGTCATCGTACGGTACGTCCTGCAGCTGCTTTGGCAACGCGAGGTCCACTGCCAACTTGTGTGTGCCGTCGGCGAGTGCGCTCAGCAAGATAGCTCGTCTCTTTGTTCCCGTAGGATCGCTCGTCCCGGTGATGTCGTTAGCCACAAACCACTGCTTAATGCGGACTTTGTAGGTCTCCCAAGACTGTACATTGTGATCAAACACCGATAAAATGCCAAAAACTGAGCCGGACATTTTAACTTCTTTTTTTTTTTCGTATGTGGGTACTCGTCGCCAATGATAAATACGGGAACAGACGAGTGAAACAACTGGTTGCTAATAACGCACTGACGTTTATTGGCTTGTTAACTAAGTGGTGCGTAGGCACACGCACACATACTTAACAGTTAAGCTATTCATTTAAGTGATGGGTTACAACATCCCATCACGCCTGTATACCCCGAAGGGTTCTTATGAAAATACACCCACATTTCGTCGGCGTCACATGTTTAGGTTGAGGGGGCGAGCCTATTGCCATTTACCGGGAACAAATAGGTACAGACTCTGAGTTGCTACTGGGAATTTCATAGAAAAACCCAATAACACTTCGACCTGGCAATCGAACCCAGGACCTCTAGTGTAGCAGTCGGGCTTAGGACCGGAAGAGTAATGAGGCAGTCAAAGTGATGGGTTATACTAGACAAAATCCGATATCTGTGATTGTTGTAACTGATTTCTAATGACCTCTATGACAAGTACAGTAGTAGTACTGCCTCATGCCAGCATGAATGGGTCTGCACGACCGGGGAAGTACTGCCCTCCCACAGAAAATCGATGTCAAGTAGCAGTAAGTATGCATACTGTTGCGTTACGTACGGTGAGTGTGGACCGCCGGAGTCCAAATTCTCTTCCTTTTCCTTTTCTCCTTCCCCTCCCTTTTCCTTAAATAGACTCGGCAACGCATCTGCAACTCCTATGGTATTTGCAGATGTCCATGGGCGGAGATGCCTACTTACCATCAGGTCGCTTGCCTGATCGAAAAACTCAGTCATGGAAGTCACGTAAGCCAGTCTCTAAATCACATCAGGGTCTCAATTTTACGAGTAGTAACAGACAATATATTGAGACTACATTAGTTTAACACCCCACGGTATTTTACGCCGGCTGTCGAACTGACCAACAGATTTTTATAGTGTTTTTATTAGTTGGCTGGATCGTTGTTAAGAGCACGGGGTGCTTTCAAAACAACACAAAAGAGGGGTGTTATAAGGTCAAAATGTTTATCTATGTCTGTTTATGCCATCGTAGTTCCCACCCAAAATGGAAATGGATCAATAAATGAATCAATGAAAGCTTTGATTCAAGAAAATCTGTATGATATATATTTATTTATTTATTTAGATTCACCCACAGCACATATATACACAAGATCTTAGGTAATATTCGAATATATATGCCAATTACGGGTAAACACAACATTTACAACATATATGCTTCGATATCGGGAAGCTCATTTGACATAACATACCATCACGCCTATGCACCCTGAGGAGTTAAGCAGGAGTGTACTATAGATAAAAATTCATTTCTCTTCGATTTGCGAGTGCACTACAGTATTATTACTCTCTGCATCACCTCAAGGTTGTTTGGCAGAAAATGCGTAATAGCATTAAGACCGCCTTTGTACCAACGGCGCATAAAGTATTAATAAATAAAAAAATAATAAATAAAGGATACGAATTGGCCGGTATGTTTAGGTCCCATGTAATAAGAGGCAAGGCCTATTGCCATTCATCATCAACCCATTGCATTGTCCCACTGTTGTCACGGATCTCCTCTCAGAACGAGAGGGATTAGGCTTGTTCACCAAACCAGCCTACTGTGGGTTGGTAGACTTCACAGCCGTCAAGAAAATCTCTCAGAAATGCAGCTTATTAATACGCACATGACTTCGAAAAGTCAGAGGTGCGTGCTTCAGATTCGAAATCGAGACCTTTGACTTGTGAGTCCAAAATGGTCATATCACTAGGCTATCACTATTGCCAATTAACGGACGTAAATCCAAACTCCAAGCCGCTATTGAGAAAAACCTTATAGTACCTACTTTTCTCGACTCTTTAACCTTACCTGTTAGCTTTGTCTACGTAGCATTATTTACAAGAATTCTTGAAACCTTCACTTAATTTAAATTCTTTTTTAAAACTAATTGTCAAACGAAGAAGGGGAAATAAGTTAACCCCCTCAATACTAAACTGTCACGTCGCCGACCAATTTAACACCCAATTTGTGTTGGGAGTTTTTTCGTAGAAAGGGTTAAAAATTGAACCCTTCACAGACGATAAGTGGGTAATGATTAGTCTTCGGTATAGCAATATAAGAAACTAGACTCTTAAGTTAAATCATTTATTGGTTGCATAGCTGTTTGCTTGCTGTTTTACCTACTTGTGAAGAATTTACACTTAGTAGTAGTAGTGTCTCGATTGCATGTCTACATGTTAACATGAATGGGTCGCACGACCGGGGAAGTACTACCCTCCCACAGAATATCGACGTCAAGTAGCGGTGTGCATGCTCTTGCGTTTCGTACGGTGAGTGTGGAGCGCTGGAGACCCAATTTCTCCCTCAGTCCCCTTCCTTTTCCTTGAAGAAAGTCGTCGACGCCGGGGCAGACCCAGAAAGCGCTGGCGAGACGATCTGGGTGCGTAAAAACATTATAGTTAAAAAATAAATACGTTTCTTTCTTAGTTGAAGTCGCATTTCTACTGCCATGAACCTAGTTTGTGTTTTAGACGTTTTTTTTTTATTTCAATTTTACCACGGTAGAGCCATGCTTCAGCACGAATGGGCCGGCTCAACCGGAGTGATACCACGGCCTCACAGAAAACCGGCGAGAAACAACGCTTACGTTGTGTTTCGTCGAGTGAGTGGAGGATATCGGAGGCTCAAACTTTAAAAGGCCGGCAACGCACTTGTGAATCCTCGGGTGTTGCGGTTGTCTATGGGCGGCGGTAATCGCTTACCATCAGGCGATCCATCTGCTCGTCTGCCCCCTATTCAAAAGAAAAATGCGAAACACCATAAATAATTTGAATTTGACGACCAAGGTGACGATTTACTTTAATAATCCATTAATAAATTATTATTATTATTAAAGCAATCGTTTAAGCTATGTCGTCTAAATCTTATATATGAATTTATATCATACATACCATCACGCCTGTATTCCCCGAAAGGTTAGGCAGAGGTGTACTAATGTATACCCACGTTTCGCCGGAATTTTTAAGTCCCATGTAAAAGGGGCCGAGCCTATTGCCATTAACCGGGCACAAATTTAGACTCCGAGCTGCTACTGGGAATTTCATAGAAAAACCCAATAACACTTTGCTCGACCTGGGGATCGAACCCAAGACCTCTAGCGTAGCAGTCGCAATTGGGACCACTACACCAACGAGGCAGTCTTATACATATATATAGTCTTATATATAAATTTCTCGTGTCAAAATGTTAGTAAACATACTTCCTCCGAAACGGCTCAACCGATTTTTATGAAATTTTATATGCATATTCAGTAGGTCTGAAACTGGGCTACTATCTATTTTTCATATCTCTAAGTAATAAACGTAAGCTCCACGCGGGCGAAGCCAAGGGCGGACAGCTAGTTATTACCTGTATCAGAAATTAGTATTTCTCGCCTTACCTACCTATTCAAACACTATCTATCTACCTTTTCGCATAGAGTTTCAAATTCTCCATATCTAGCAAGTCTACAAACTCCACAGTGTAGTCTGAACTGACCATGTAAGACAAAGCGTTAAGGCGAAGTTTCTCCGCGCGTCCACGCGTCATAATCTTATACGAACGGAACCGCGGTCCGGTTACTTGAGAACTGCCCTTAAGTTGGGCTGGACTCCACCAAGTTTGTCATACAAGTTTTAGATAATACCATGTTTGGAACAATACACTCAAGTGATTTATTTGATACGAACGCCTGCACTTGGTTTTGCTCGCGTATTTTGAGTGCAAAATCATGTTTTTTGAGCAATTGACAACATTTCAAAATTATTAAGCCCCTCAAACTAGGTACGGTCAACGCTCTAGTTACGGTGGAAAAAGACTTTCCAAATTGTCGGGCTATTATAATGATATAAATCTTATATTATAGTAATTAATTTATATTCTTTTGAAAAAAATTCCTACTCTTGCAGTTTTGCTTGTCATCCGTAATACCTCAATGACAAACATTGGGGAATTACATGGACTTAATCCAAGGGCAAAATGTGGGGAGGTTTTAAGAAGATGGTCGATTCATTGTAAGTTAATCTTTATTTTATAAGTAATATGACGAAACTTAGTAAATAGTCATCGTTTCCATAATTATTCTACGTCATTATTTTTAATTTGATCTAAAGTTTATTCGAATTAAATCTAGTCGCGATCAAACTAATGATGCGACAATTTATTATATTAATATTTATATGAAAACTTTTATTGATTAATCACTAGTTTAAATAAACTAGCTTTTAACATAACATACCATCACGCCTGTATTCCCCGAAAGGTTAGTCAAAGGTGTACTAATGTACACCCACAGTTCGCCGGAATTTTTAAGTCCCATGTAAAAGAGGCCGAGCCTATTGCCATTAACCGGACACAAATTTAGACTCCGAGCTGCTACTGAGTGTTTAATAGAAAACTCCAATAACACTTTGCTCGACCTGGGGATCGATCCCAGGACCTAAGTATAGCATTGCAATCGCCTTAAGGGCCACTAGACTAATGAGCCAGTCCATAGTCAATATTTTAAATAATTAAGTAGCTTCAAGTAACAGAAACAGGGCCCCTAGAAAATGTCACATCTTCATTATCGATGACGAAGTTAGATATCCGAAATGTATGGATTTGACATAATTTCATCACGTGACATATCGAAAGGTTATGCCAATTCCACACATTTCTGATATATTGATGATAACGATGTGACATTGTCTAGGCCCCTGATGAATCTAACTTCGTTTTCGATATGGAAATGTAACATTGTCTAGGCCCCCAGGTATTTTACATTTTTATAATAGTATCGAGATAAAAAACCTGAAGTTTGCAGTGCACTTGTAAAGTTCAGCTGCTAAGAACAATTCGGAAATCCCAACGGAATAGACAAAAATGAAATCAACGTAGGATGCACCACGACTCATGGCTAGTTAATTATAAACTTTACTGGTGGTGCTCACCTGCCTGCCTCATTAGTCTAGTGGTCCTAAGCGCGACCGCTACGCTAGAGGTCCTGGGTTCAATCCCCAGGTCGAGCAAAGTGTAAAGATAAAGATAAAGATACATTTATTTGCACAAACATGTGTATACATTCACGAATACCTAAATATCGTGTATATGCAAGATCACAAAGAACTAAAAGCTTCAACATGTTTGCCATATGCATGGCATGCAAATATTCGAAATTCTAAAATTATATTACATTAAGCATTCAGTAATTTATGTGAAATAATAATAATGTAAAATAATAAAAAAATAAATAAATAAACAAAGTCACATAGAAGATTCCGTTAAAAGTCATTAACATTATAATAAGCCTTTTCTTTTAAAAATGATTTTACTTTTTGTATAAAGTTTTTATCACTGAGTGTGATTGGGATTTTCTATGAAATTCTCAGTAGCACCTCGGAATCTGGAGTTCTGCTAGGTTAATGGCAATAGGCTCGCCCCCTATTACATGGGACCTAAACGTACTGGCGAAATGTGGGTGTACATTAATACGCCTCTTCGTAACCCTTCGGGGTATACAGGCGTGATGGTATGTTATGTTATATTTTGATAGTGCTCACAAACAGGCGACATACATATTTCATAGTCATCATCATCATTGCTCACTGCTGGATGTGGCCTACGTCTTCTTCTTTAAGTGAACGCCACAGAACCAAATCTTCATATCTTTTCATCCAGTTGCTGCCAGCCGTCTTCAGCATATCGTCACTCCATCTGGCCAGCGGGCGTCCTACTTGTTTTATGATTTGGCAAAATGATTCATAATAAAAAGTTTCGAAACACTTACATGTACCAAATATTTCTGTAATGATTATGAAATTTCGTATCTACCTGAAATGTATCGATGATGCAACAGAAATCCGATAATTATTATGACAAATTTCATAACGCATAATTTTTTTTTTTACCAGAAAAAGGGCGTAATTATGTACCTATTATATTCATTGAAAAAATAATAATTAGTCAGTATTGTTTTTTTTTTTTATGTAATTACTCGGCAAACGAGCAGGCGAGCTACCTGATGGTAAGTAGTCATCGCCGCCCATGGACATCTGCAAAACCAAAGGAGTTGCAGATGCGTTGCCGAGCCTATTTAGAGAAAGGGAGGGAATGGAGAAAAGGAGAAGGAAGGGGATTGGGGGAGGAATTGGGCCTCCGGCCCTCTCGCTCACCGAACGAAGCGCAGTAACGAAACGCTACTACTCGGACGTCGGTCTTCTGCGAGAGTGTGGTACTTCCCCGGTCAAGCCGGCCCATTTCTCTGAGTTTGTTTCGACGTTTCTTCTCAGAGGTCGTCAGATAGGAAACGTCGGCGCCATCTAGTTAAAAAAAAATATGTAAAAATCGACTTGTAAAAGTGTCCTGAAAAGATCTATTTACAGAAATAAATATCATTTCATTTCATTTCATTTCATTAATGCTGCAAACAGCGTGGCCCTACCACAAAAAAATTGGTTTTTATAATTTTGTATTAAAAATGATATTTTTTTTGAGGTACGTGAAAAATATATTAAAAAAATAAACATTTGTCAATTTTACTTTTTTTCAACTAATTGGCTCTGGCATTTAATGGATACATAAAATGTATACATATTTACTGTAGCGGAGAGGAAAAAAAATGCTTTTTTTTTTCTAATAAAAGAAGCGGTTATTATTGTCGTCATTAAATAAAAAATCTATGTTACATAATTGTATGATAGGAAAAACCTTTGTATAGTAAATTTTTTTATGTATAGTCAAAAACCACACTTAACTTCAAGAACTGATGGAGTATAATTAAGTAGATTTGCACCTGTTAGTATCGCCAAACTCCAACTTATGATAGAGCTTTTGTACACACGGTTACACATTAAGCTATTACAAATCCAGTTTAGACTGACGTCACATTGTAAAGGTTTTTCGAAGACTTCAAGTCCAGAATACCTATACTGGTTTTGTAAAGCTTGATGTGTAGCCGTGCATACACTTTTACAAGTCGTTTTCTTTTACAAATTTTTTTTTTTAAACTAGATTGCGCCGACATTTCCTATCTGACGACCTCTGAGAAGAAATGTCGAAACAAACTCAGAGAATCATGGTCTCTTTTAAAGTCCAGACAATAGTTAGGTATATCATAGATATGCGAGTTTTACAATGTAGGGCAAAATCTGAACAGGCCTTTTGAAGAAAGAGCCATAACAGCTTTGAGTTGACCTGTCCTAACTGACGGCACGCATACATCAGTCCTCGTGTAGCTCAACCATTTTTTAGGGAGCTCAACGATCCGTCGCATGACGATACCAGATCAGCAAGACATTATATTAGTCTTTCAGTATACATTTAAGAATCAAATGATATTTGCTGAAACTATTTCAAAATTGTCTCTACCTTCTAATGTCTACGAATAAATTATTTATTCTATAAGAATTAATAAAAATTACGCAAAACTGGCTAAAATTAACAAAATATTATAAAAATATGTCACGTTGTTATTACACATTGCATATTATAAAAATTTCATTTTCCAAAAAGTAATGTTATCTTGCATCATCCAAAAAGAAAAGTAAGTAGGTAATCTAAACAATTTTATCTATTGTTTATCGATAACATAATTCCAATCGGACTATCCTTTGATAACCCGTATTGCGCATGGTATGTACAATATATAATGTATGAATCTCCCTCCTATTTTAGTAGTACATATTCATATATAGACAGTGACGGACGTGTAAGAAAAGTAGGTACCTACCTATAACATGTAATATTTCATTTGTTGCAAAATTGCCTTCGATTTTCAAAAATACTACATTAACTAGGGAGGTAATCTGTTTATTTACGGATTTTATTTATTTTTTTAAGGAGTGCCAACACAATGAATAGCAAAGAAGTTCTCTTTGCAAGAAGTTTGGATCCGGGTGAAGGAATGTTGCCTCGAAAAAGATTTGCAAGTGAGTTGTTTATTTTTTTATTACTAGCCTTATAGATAGTGTATGCAAAAACTGATATTGTATTCTTTTTTTTAAATTAATGCCAATTCTTCTCAATAAGACCTACTTTATGAACTAACCATTGATTTTCCTAGTTGAGTGGTCGAATTGAAATAAAACATTGGCTTAGGAATAACAGAAAAATATTTTTATAAGTTAACGTGTCGAGTTTATATTTTATGATAATAGTTTTAAAGAAGATATTTCTAGTGAAAGAATTATAGTTTTTATTGAATTTCATAATGTCATCCATTAAATAAAAAGCTTTATAAAAATAGAGAGCCACCTGCAAGATTTTATTAGTGAATATTTGGAGCCTATTGTCAAATACTTTAATGGAATATTATCTAATAAGAAAACCATAATAATGGATTAATATTATTAGGTACTTAATCTAGATCTGGAATTCCCTATTGGCAGCAATCAAGGAAGTGATTCCCCGGGTAGGTAAAAGAGTAATAATATTATGACCGTTTAACTATAATTACACTTTACCATTAGAGCGTTGAATGACACGTAACGTCATTTTATAATGAACTTTTTTAGGGTTCCGTAGCCAAATGGCAAATAACGGAACCCTTATGGATTCGTCATGTCTGTCTGTCCGTCCGTATGTCTCAGAATTTTTGCTCTGAAACTATAAGAGCTATGCTGTTGAAACTTCGTAAGTAGATGTATTCTGTAAACCGCATTAAGATTTTTACACAAAAATAGAAAAAAATAAAAAAATGGGTGTTCCCCATACTTAGAACTGAAACTCGAAAATTTGTGTTGTGTGTGAGGTATCTATGGATAGGTCTTCAAAAATTATATTGAGGTTTCTAATATCATTTTTTTCGAAACTGAATAGTTTGCGCGAGGGACATTTCCAAAGTGGTAAAATGTGTCCCCCCCCCCTGTAACTTCTAAAATAAGAGAATGATAAAACTAAAAAAAATAATATGATGTACATTACCATGTAAACTTTCAACGAAAATTGGTTTGAAAGAGATCTAGTAAGTAGTTTTTTTTTATACGTCATAAATCGTAATGGTACGGTACCCTCCGTGCGCGAGTCCGACTCGCACTTGGACGGTTTTTTTTTAATCACAATAACTATTTTTATCTGTACAAATATAATAAAGAGGTTTAATTTTTGAGGTTATAGTGGGTAATATTTGGATCTACTGAACTTATTTTGTATATTATTTCACCAATAGAAAGCTACATTATTCCTGAGTGACATAGATATAATTATACTGCCGTCGTAACGAAAAAGGGCACAACAAATTTTTTTTTTAAATTTAGAAATAAATTTTTTTTTTCTCTTTATTTAATTAGGGACTTTTATACATAATTGTACATGCCAGTCCCATCATACCTTATAGCCAAGTTAACAAAAACGTAAAGCAACAAATCTAAACATACTTAAAGCAGCCTTAGAATTAGGTTTTGACAAAATGTGATGGAACATTCCAACATTATGTATATTTAAATGCAGTTTCTTAATTAAATCCTCTCTGGCTGACTGAAATTTAACACATTCCATCAATAAGTGCATTCAATCTTCTACCTTTCCACATACCTCACAGTTTGGTGAGTTGGTTTTCCTAACTAAGTACTTGAACTTATTGAGTGGAATATGTCCAGATCTTATTCTATGAGCTAGAACTAAGAGTTTCCGCTTATATTTTGTTACATTGAACCACATATGGTATATGTGGGGCTCAGATACTATTGATATACATATTTGGAATCAGAATTAAAAGTCCAATCTGCCTATATTTTTTGTAAAAAAAATTGAAAAATGTTAGTTGTGCCCTTTTACGTTACGACGGCAGTATAGGATCGCGTAAAATGAAAACGTACAGTCCACGCGGACGAGGCCGCGTGTGGAAACCTAGTGTTTTATAAAGTTCAAGAGGGGACTCTAGTCCTGAGGAATTTGAAAAATAGGTATTTGAAGAAACTATTGCCGTTGCGCTGCACCTCGTCTCTCCCTGTAAAGTGCGAAAAGGAAAACTGCAGCTTAGGATGATTTTACCTACAAAAACCTTGATCAAAAGACGTTTCGTATTCTGCTGTTTTCTTCTTCAAAAGTTGATTGACCTAAACAATTTATATATCAAAATTTAGAGGAAAAGCATGTCTATGCTTCTATTATATTATTTTTTGTTAAAAACTTTTCAAATTTGTCTAATAGTCGCCTGAACATGACGGTAAAAACGGGCTTTTTTTCGAGTTTTTGAATTGTCATATTTTCTTGTGAATTTTTTTTTGGAAAAAAGAAATAATAGGGGCCCGTATGGATTAGATCTAGATTTTTTGGAAAAATATCATTGCTCTAGAGCCATTATCTACGAAGAAAACAGCAGAATACGTTTGTATGGAGAAAGGCTCACTAGAGTACCCTATTAAGTCTTCGATTCTGTGATCAGCTTTGTTATAACTACATAGGTACGCCAAACACGTTACTTTTTAAAGTAAGTAATAAACAAAGCTAATCTCAGAAATGAATACTTAGTTTTAACACAGTATAAAAATAATTATACTCTGGTATTAATTACCTAAGTAAGAACTTCGTGAATTCACACAATTGTGTTTTGTGCAACAGTTATAACTTAAGTTTCTGAGTTTTATCCTTTTTGCTGAACATCTCAGGGTCATGCGCGTGCGCGCATCGCGTGCATGTTGAATTATGCACAATGAACATGAGACATATGACAGTGAAAATTATGTAAAGTCGAGACCGATTTTACATAATCACTATAAATAATAATAAATCATAATCATGGATAGACATCCATTTCGGGGATTAGCTGGAGCAAACATTAAACAGAAACACAAAATTATTTTTTCGTTTTTTTTTGTTATACTTACGTATACTATACTTACATTTATTCGCAATATATATTATAAAACTGTTTAATTATTCTATTTTTGTTTTTGCGATAATTACCCTGATGATGAGTAGGTCGGGGTAGGTAGGGCTGTGACGTTTGCACAGTATCCCACATGACATCAGATACAAATCAAAATGATATTCTTTCCATAATACAACTATCCTTTTACAGACTTAGCCATGCAAGCGCGAGTGTTTCAAGAGGCATCGAACCTGCTGCCTCCCCTCGACCCTCCGCAGCCGCCGTCGGTGCCAGAACCTGTGGTCGTTTCTGGGCCTCAACATCATTTTATAGGAAGGAAGCCCTCGCGTGGAGTCCACACGAACTCCACCCGCGGCCTTCCTCAGAGGAGCGAACGGGTTACGAAGAGGAAGCACCTTATTCAGCAGAAAAGGGCCTATCGGGTCTGAAAGCTGTTGTCATCATCATCATCAATGTAAGCGGCTTCCAGTCTACTAAAATACGGTTCATCATTCGTCCACTGCTGGACGAAGGCCTCGTGAACTCCACAGAGCCCAATCTTCAGCTCTATTCATCCAGTTGCTGCCAGCCGCCTTCCGCAAGTCGTCACTCCACCTGGCCAGCGTGTGTCCTACACTACATTCGCCTAGCCGCGGTCTCCATTCAAGAACTCGTTTGCTCCAACGGTTGTCGGTTCTCCGAGAGACGTGACCGGCCCATTGAGACTTCAGTGTGCTAATCCTTCGAGCAAGGTATATCGGATGCGGTTGACTATCATATTTTACTTGAAATGTTAATTACCATTAATTACACAATACATCATATCTCCATAAAATTGACCAGTTTTTTTTCACAAAAGCAATCACTAGACTAAAGAAAGCAGTTAATTTAAAATACAAAATACTTAGGTAGGTACTTAGTTATTGTGCCAAAAGGGCCACAGCTCAGCATAATGTCGGTGTGATAGGGGCTACTACCTGACGCTGGTTTTCAGCTGCAACCCACGGGTGCTATACGCTCGAAAAACAATTAAATTCCACGTTAAAATATATTAGTCATCGTGTAGCTCAACCATTATAGTGAGCTGAACCCGCCGAAAAGCAGTCGAAACGTCATCAGAATATCAAGGATATCATCTACATACAGTGAAGTATTTTGGTAGAAAGTTGATAGTGTGAGCCTCTGACTTGGGTTGTGGAACAAAGGTTTCATCCTCCACGATAACTTTACCTCTCTACAATCAACAAAGCGCCTAGTACTTAGCCAGGGCGTTGGATATGCGATCATGTAGTTGCCGGTTCGAAACCCACCCATTGCACTACCGACGTGAACCCACTCGTTATACAAGCATTTAGCTTAGCATGAGGGTTTAACAAGAATACTAGTAATGTGCGACTCCGAAAAAAACTGTCAGACCGCGACTTGCCAGGGAGGAGGAACCTCCATTTGGTTGTACAGGCAACACACTTTGTCACTATAGTACCAATAAATATATCCCAGACATCATTTTTGTGACCTATATAACACGTAGACGGGTTTTTACATGATAAAATTTGTCTTTGTTTGAATTTGTTGATTGTACCCGATCCTGTAGCCTACTTTATTACAAGGTGAAGATGGTCCATTTATAATTACGTACTTACTCATTTTACAAGGTTTTCTTTATTTTAATAATTAATAATAGGTGGCTTAGTGACGTAAATAGGTTTCTATGACGGAGGTCTGACTAGTTAGACAAGGTTGGGTAATGGTTTAGATACGTCATGCTTGTACTTATATTATCACGCCAGTTATCTCCAAAGAGTAAGGCAGAGGTGTACTTGTCTACACGGAAAGTATGCCGATATGTTTAGGCCATTGCATGGGCAAAGCTATTCTTCGCATGGGCACGTGATGAGGAGCGATGAAACGCATATCACTAAAAGAGTAATGAATGTGGAGGGATTGAGGAGTAGAGGAAGACCAAAAAAAAGATGGATGGATCGTGCTAAGTCAGATATGATGTAAAAGAGATTGAATGATGAGATGACGACTAACAGGGATGAATGGAAGAAAAGGACAGGCTGCGCCCACCACAAATTAATAGGGAACAGGGAACATGATGATACGGCTACTGGCGAACTGGTTACAAATCGAAATAGAGAGTTTTATAGGAAACCCAAAAAAAACTGCTGCAACTACTAGCTCAGTAAGGGATTTAGAAGTCCTAAGTCGAACCCAGGGCCTATAGAGTAGCAGTCGCTTGTATGAATAGGACTTTATATTTTTGGGAAAATATTAGGAAATTATGTACAGTGACCTATAGCCGTGTACATACAGGTACACGGCTATAGGTCAACCTATACAAAACCAGTTTAGGCTGATCTCGCATTATATAAGTTTCCCATACAATAAGAGGCCAGCGTACACTGGTTTTATATAGCTTGATGTTTAGCCGTGCGTACATACAGATGCCTCCATTGAGTATCCCTCAGATATTAACCATAGATAGATAGAATAATAATTATTTATTGAAAATCAAATTTAAATGTTGCAAATGTCTTGCTGACCTGGTATCGTCGTAAGACGGGTCGTGGAGCTATATTATAACAATGCCTTCAGTTAGGACTGATCAGCTCAATTCTGTTATGACTCTTTCTTCAAAAGCCTCGGTAGCCTAATGGCTAGGGCGTCGGACTTGTGATCATATGGATGCCGGTTCGAACCCCACCCATTGCACTACCGACGTGAACCCACTCGTAACACAAGCATTTAGCTTAGCACGAGGGGTTAACAAGGCCTGTTCAGATATTTCCTTACATTGTGATAATCACGACTCGCTGGATAATACTACTGTCTTGATTTCAAAAGCGACCATGATTTATTGAGTTTGTTTCTGCGTTTCTTTTCAGAGGTCATCAGATGGGAAATACCGGCGCTATCTAGTGAAAAAAAAAGGAAAGCATCGACTTGTAAAAGTACGAACTAGCATAGACTGATGATGATGATATCATTAGTTAAGGCGAGCATCACAATACATAAATTCGCAATAAAGAATCGAAAGAATTAAATATGGTGGATAGAAATAATGATGTTAAATGACATTTTGACAGTGGCATTTGACATGTCAAATTCAGGGTCAAAGATTAACACGTCACTAATAAAAAAACTGTCAATATTTTCAAATGGCATGTCAACATCTGTCATGGCTGCGCTAATGTTATCACCATTAAAAAAACCCAAATAACCATTTTAGTACGACTGTTCTGTTTCAAATGAATTTATTTTGTTTAAATACTCTTTTAAATGGGCAAGAGAGGTACGTAGGTAACCGACAAGACATATTTACAATATTAGTACAGATTTGGAAAGTAGGTAGGTACTTTACCGTTAATCATTTCTATCTCCGGAAACAAAAAGCCATAGGAATGACGATCGTGACCCATTGAAATCTGGCCACCAACACTAAAATTGACAACAATAATTAATGACTGACCACATACAACCAATTTCTCTGTGACACACGCGAAATAACGCTTTCTCTTTCACTCTCGACTAAATTTCAATTAGCCCTCCTGCTCTTGCGAATTTATCATACGGAAAAAAGACGTCACTGACCTCAATACTCGCTTGGACAG
Source organism: Subacronicta megacephala (assembly GCA_958496365.1). Lineage (NCBI taxonomy): Eukaryota > Metazoa > Arthropoda > Insecta > Lepidoptera > Noctuidae > Subacronicta > Subacronicta megacephala. Next base: position 11,545,001 of record OY292534.1, read on the forward strand.
TTTCATAAAGTACTGGAACGCAATACGGTTTTGTATTTTAGACTTTATATCTTACAACTTACGGTTCATTTTGGTGTGTTCTATCGAAGTGAACGTAGTTTTATATTATTATCAGTCTGCAAACTGTTCAGTCTGTCATTGAACGCTGTTTTGAATACAGTTTACTGTTCTATAATTTTAAATATCGAATGTTTTATTTCTTTAATTTGTGGCCAAGAGCTGTGTGGTTTTTATTTCAATTTTGGATTTTGTTGCTGTTACTACCTCTTTTGTAAGTTTAATTTGTTTTTTTTTTTTTACTCTCTAAGGAGTTTTTTTCTTTAATCCTTTTTGGTTAACAACTTTTTTTAAAGAATATCAAAACTAATATGAAAACATATATTGAAAGTGCAACGTGGTACTTATTGGTAATTATTGTGTTACTTAATGATACATACATTTTAAGTGTCATTGAACAAATTTTGCTGTCTCAAGTTTTGATGATAGGGAAATAACCTACTTAAAAAATAATGTTGACATTGAATTGTTTCAAAGCAAGTTTACTGCTTTGTGTGCATTTCTGTCAACAAAAATCTTGGACAAATGAACTTTTTTGACAGTTAATATAGGTCAATGGATCCATTAGGCTATTGTGGGCCACCTTGTATCTTTAATAGCAGTAAAAGGAGTCCGAAACTTAATGAGTCACTGTGAGTGCTGACCGAACGTGTTTATTTAAAGATCTAAAATGGGGGGAATGAAATCACAAATGATTTGATTACCAAAAACGACAGCAAAATACATTTTATAGGTTGCAATTAGAAGAAAATCATCATTCATTTCTTGATATTTGATGTGCCTAAGTTACCTAAGTTGCTATACGTATGTATACTTATAGCTACTTAACTTATAACTTCTCCTGATTTACTTAAATACTGATTTCTGAAATCACGAATATTCGACATTATAATACAACTACTTTTACGAAATTTATCGCATACTGGTTAATAGAAGATTCCAATTTAACACAAAAAAACTAACATCAAGCAACTCTACAACCCAATAACTAAGCAATTATATTTTTTTATTAAAATATAATTACGCTTGAAGCTAAACGGCTACACATAGTTATGCTTTTAAATCTTCTAAATAAATATAACTCAAAGGTGACTGACTGACTGACTGACTGACATAGTGATCTATCAACGTACAGCCCAAACCACTGGACGGATCGGGCTGAAATTTGGCATACAGAGATGTTGTGACGTAGGCATCCGCTAAGAAAAGCTTTTGATTAATTCTACCCCCAAGGGGATAAAATAGGGGATGAAAGTTTGTATGAGAAAACACGCAGGCGAAGCTGTGAGCGGAAAGCTAGTCATTACATAAATCTACATACCATCACGCCTGTATTTGCAGAACAGTTAGGCAGAGGAGTACTAATGTAAACCTACAGTTGGCCGGTATGTTTGGGTCCCATGGGCCTATTGCTAGTAAATCGATGTGTGGGTGTAATTGGCACCTATGTCATAATTTAATTCAGAAATATTTCAATATGTATTGCCGTTGGTATAAATAAAAGGACACAAATCAAAAGTCCTGAGAAAAGTCTTGGAAAAATCCAATAACACAATGCTCGACCTGGGAATAGAACCCAAGAATCTAGCGTAGTAGGCGTAACATCTTTATAATGATACATACGAATACGATACACAAGAGTTATATAGTAAGCAATGACTTGTTAATGGCAGAGAGAAGAGCGAAGAAGAGACTTATTAGCATACCTACCGAAGTCAGTCAGTTATAAAATTTGTATTATAAAACATAATATAGAGCTCCTATTGGAAATATTCTCTATACAGGGTGTATATACATCATGAGACCAACCTTAAAAAAATTAAATCCGTTGTTACTTACATATCACCAGAGTCACATGCTTATATAATAAACATTGATGCTTACTTTAAAATATTGTTTTCAACTAGGCCGGATCGTTTACCATTTAACATAAGTTATATCTGTCAAATTCAATAGCGGTCTTGAATTGAGATTTCCGGTCAACTGATTTCGAAATGTTGCATGCTCTGCTAGTGCATCTGCTACTTACTACTATCACTAGGTACTAAATAACCGTGACTAAATCTGCTGATAATAGGTACCTACTATTTCATATGCTTGAGGTGCAGTGTTATTAGATATATGATACAATTTCTCTTCTCCTCTCTTTTTTCCTTCATCAGTCTGCTGGAACTAGGCTTCCTTTTTTTATTGGATTACTCGACAAAGGAGCAGACAGTATGCAGCAGATAGGCATGTAGACATGTCAGCAGGCACTACTACTACATTTTTTTTATAGCCTAGCTTAAGATTTTTTCCGCCTGGAGAAAGACAGAGTGTCGCTTATATTGAAATCAATTTAAAATTCGAACATGAATTTTAAATAATCGGGGAACAGGTTGTGCAGCAGTTTGATTTACAACCGGTTCCTTTATTATTGAATAATCGAATTACTATTGCTATTTTTGCACTGTTCATCATTCCAGTCTACAATGGATATTTGTTTATTACAGTTTATACAGCTCTACTAACTGCTTCTGCTGCTATAACTAGGTCCTAAGTTTTTATTTTTTTTTGAACTTACTAGCAATGTGGGTCACACATTACTAGTATTCTTGTTAACCCTTCGTGCTAAGCTAAATGCTTGTATTACGAGTGGGTTCACGTCGGTAGTGCAATGGGTGGGGTTCGAACCGGCAACCATATAATCGCAAGTCCGACGCCCTAGCCATTAGTGTTTCGCCGCTTCTAGTGGCTGCCTTTACACCTGTTACTAGACAGGTAGATACTAAATAACTGCTACTGAATCTGCTCCTAATACTAGGTTCTATGCACCTCATTTAGATGCAATGTTTGTACCTGCTTTCTTATTACATTTATAAAGATGTATGAATGTGGAAGAAGCGAAAGAGATGTGCAACAGTCGTAGCAAGTGGCAGTCCATAGTTTCTGCCTACCCCTGTGGAAAAAAGGCGTGAGTGTATGTATGTATGTAGACTCTCTACCAAGCCCAATTCCTCCCTCAGACTCGTTCCTTTTCTCCGTCCCCTCATTTCTCCTTAAATAGGCTCGGCGACACATCTGTAACTCCTTTGGTATTGCAGATGTCTACGTGGCGATGACTACTTACTATCAGATGGCTCGCCTGCTCGTTTGCCAAGTTATTCCAAAAAAAAACAAGTATCATGAATCTGCGTCGGTTATTATCAGTATAATATCGTTTTAAACTCTGGGTGAAAGATCCGTTAAGCTAGATTAGTGTGGATCAGCCTTTAGCCTTTTTTGCTAAAGGGAGGCTATCTAACCTCTGATCAGATATCTGATGATTAGGTTTTTCGGAGTTCCACGGGGTTCACTTATGATTGTGATGGGTTTTCATACAAGAAATGAGATTGCTAATATAATATACACTGCAAGCGGTTTCACTCGCAATGAAAAGGATGTTTTGAGAGAAAAGATAGCCTGTGCCCCTACTTCAAGGTGCAATCTATATCTATACCAAAATTTATCAAAATTTCATACAGTGGTTTTGGCATCAAACCGTAACAAACAGACAGACATAGTTACTTTTGCATTTATATCAGCTTGAATAGTTAATGATGGCTTTATATAAAATATTGATAACAAATTGACAGTTGAATGTGACCGTTTGCCAATTTTTACAAGGAGATATGCGTATTACTGTAAAAACAACACGTTTTTTTAATGTTTACAACTTTCAATCGATAAAGTTTTATTTTTGATCAAAACAACGGTCAAGTTGAACATCGACTCACGCGCCAAATATATAAATATACTTTTTTGGGATAATACGAGCAAGTGAGAGCTACCTCATGGTAAGTAGTCATCGTCGCCCATGGACATCTGCAATACCAATGCAATAACTAATGTATTTAAAAAAGGAATACTTACAAAGTACCAAGTTCTAAATTCAAATTTGAATTCAAACTCAGAGCCAATGGGAATTAGTCATTCAAGTCTAAATGAATAATTCCTCGGATGTTTTTATTTTTTAATTATTCGAATAACATCCTTCATTGAATTGTATGTACTAATTATTATATCAGTCCTATTGTGTGCAGTTATGTTTAGATCGTATTATGAACTACAATAAATTATGTTGTAAAGGTAAACAAATATCTTTGGGAGAGTCAAGACATGGGGCTGACTCATGCGTCGAATGCTTTTAAATTTGGAACAATAAAAGTGAACTAAGTTACTTTTCACAGTTTCGTTGATAAGTGCATAATTTGAAAACGACTACATTGATTTAGCTTTTTTAAAATGTACGTAAGAGTCGAAATAAGATTTTTAGGAAAAGAAAAAATCAAAACTCAAATTTCGAATGCGAAATTACTCTAATAATAATATCACTAGTAGAGAACGACCAAAAAGTTTCGTCAGTAGCTATTTAAAAAGTAGGAACAAAAACGATGAACGACGAACCTTACTTAACTATCTATGTGGTCTTGGTCTATTTATACACCATACGATTTTAGTCTTCTTACACGCAAAAGGGCCTCGTCATATTCAATAATAAGAAAAAAGAAAACTAAATGACCAACCCTAAAATGAGGAATAAACATCTATTCCATACATTTCATTTTGTCGAAGAATACTCAAATCAAATCTCTTTGAAGCGTCGGTAGCCTAATGAATAATAATAGAATAATCATTTATTTTCTCTCCACAACATTATACACAAATGATACAGTCAATTGGCAGAAAAAGAGCTTACATTAATGCGTACATAATATTGTGGCTAGGGCGTCGGACTTGCGATCATATGGTTGCCGGTTCGAACCCCACCCATTGCACTACCGACGTGAACCCACTCGTAACACAAGCATTTAGCTTAGTACGAGGGGTTAACAAGAATACTAGTAATGTGACCCACATTGCTAGTAAGCTTCTTTTTTAATGTTTTTCTTTCAAACAAGCGTTTATGAAACGTTATTGACTCTCCTAAAAGTTGATCCTACGGAGAAGAATCCGGCAAGAAACTCCATGGACACTCTTTTAAAATAAAAGGTGTTACATTATTCACTGGTACATTATGGGAATAAGAGGATATGAGGACATTGGAGGTTAATGTCATATTTTTTAGCCTGAAGTCGGGATTAAATTTTTTTTTTCAAAACTTTTTTTAAATTTTGAAATTAAGTCACTTTTGTATGAAACTGCTGACTTTTTTTCACTATTTCATGGTTGGTCTTATTGTGAAAATTATTCATAATGATGAATTATGACAAGGCCCTTTTGTGGATAAGACAATTAATATTGTATTGTCTTAATAACTATTCAAAAGATTCTTTTGATTTTTGCGCAATTCAAAAAATAGCGAATCGAGACAGCATCTTGACAACCTGACATAAGTCGCGAGGAAGTACAACAAGAACATAACATATCATCTTTATCTATAGCAACGACAGATTTAGATGTGTATACCTACTTATATGTGGGTTATAGATAACTTATCAAACCTCAATGTTACACTAAAATACGATATTATTAGCAAATATTATCTCAGTACCTACGTACCTGCAAAATTTAAATTGTGAATTTCATGTCTCTATCGATTGAAATTTTAATGCAAAAATATCATATCTATAGAAATTTCAAACCTTTCCAATCGTTGTTTTTCAGGCTCGATTAAAAAAATACCTCCTCAAATAGACATCCTACTACCATCCCACTGCTGGGATGGCGAACCCTTTCTTGGTCTAAGTACGTCCCATTTTTTCTATAAAAATATTTGATGCATTAAGTGCTGTCAAATATTCTCGAACTGAACCATAAACGACTTTCGTGTGGACTCTATGTCAAATATTTCAGTTGTGTTATTTGGTTTCTTTCCGAATTTCCAAAAAAATAAATCAAATATACGAGGTAAGTGTACAAGGACCATCTTACTCGCTAATTCTAGCTAGTAGGTCAGTAAAAAGGAGTAACGGAACTATTTACTGACGCAATATGGCTTTAGGCCAATAGAAAAACACACATAATGTAATACTGACCGCTGACACAAACTGGATTATCCAAATTCCTTTCACTACGTCATATGTTCGCAACTTTCTCTTCGTCTTAGGCGCCAAAACAGGCGCCATTGATATGACTGCGAACTGTGTCCTCGTGTTAAAATTAAAGTATATCTACTTACTGGTTTCTACCACTTACGCGAATATTATCACGCCTGTATTCCCCGAAGGGTTAGGCAGAGGTGCACTTAATGTACACCCACAGATCGCCGGTATGTTTAGGTCCCATGTAATAGGGGGCGAGCCTATTGCCATTCACCGGGCACAAATCCAGACTCTGAGCTGCTACTGAGAATTTCATAGAAAAACCGAATAACACTTTGCTCGAACTTTGCTTTCTTGGATCGAACCCAAGACCTCTAGCGTAGCAGTCGCGATTGGGACCACTAGACTTACGAGGCAGTCCGAATATTAGACATCGAAATAAAACTACTTTTCCAAAATTCAATAGAGAAGATGGCTGGGGCTTACCATCTGCTTGGAACCCCACCATAGATTCCATTAAATCTAAATCCAAGTACAATACTGTGAGACCTAAGGATACGGTGAGCTCATTCTGTGTGACCGGATCAAATAATAATCAACAAAATGTAGGGTAGCTGTTGATAATTTTGACATTAGGACGACCAACACCTCAGTCCACCCGTGACCATGGATGCTGTAAAGGATCCGAAACGTCGGGATTAAAAATATCAATAGAAACGCGATAAAATCCGTAAAAAGTAGTACCTATATGTACTATTAAGGGTCATCGTTCACTTAGCGCACTAAAGTCTTTTTTTCGGTATATTATTCGATATGAGTATTCGGATACTATTCGACAGCCATCGAACACAGTATCTTTCGAGTCAGGCTATCAGACCGCATTCAAAATAGCATACTGCGCTACAAAACACAAATGCGCTGACGTTGGCCAGAAAGCCGATACTCTGAAGTGGAATTGGGCCGGGCATGTGTGCCGCATGTCGAATGACTTGTTGGCTAGACTTGCTACAGAGTGGATTCCACAAGGCGTTAGAAGACGCTGGAAGCCCAGACGACGATGGCAGGACGAACTGGAGTATAATAGCTTTGAACAGTGAGGAATAGGGGAAGGTAGGGAGGCCCTGCAGTGGGTACACTCAGCTATACATCAAGATAATAAATTTAACCAGTTTGGACTGATCTCCCATTCTAAGGGTTTTCCGCACTATTCAAGGCCATTATACTGGTTTTGTATAGCGTGTAGCCGTGCGTACTAAAACTTTTGTTTAATAAACGTTATTGTAGCTAAACATTGGCTCAATTAAATATACCATCACGCCTATATTCCGCGAAGGGTTAGGCCGAAGTGTACATCCACAGTTTGCCGTTATATATAATCCTTTTATATAATATTACAGTATGTGTTTTGTTGTTTGTGCCAGTCCATTATTTTTTCAATATTTTTCCTCGTGCCAGTGCCTTCAACAACTACATTAAATAAGGGATTTGTTTGTCACTACGTTGACTGTTGATATGGCCCGTAAAAAGATTGATCATTAATAAAACCATGATATAATTAATGTTTTTATTTTATAAAATGAAATTAAAAACATTTAAAAGATAAATATAAAAGCTTTGTCGGAAAAGGGACAGAGCATCCCTTCTTAACTTCAACCAAAAAATATATACACCTTAGAACGTCTTAGAACTTTATAGGTATTTGTTTATTAAAATTATTTTTTCAGTACGCGAAGTCATTAAAATGATTTTTTTAAGATATAATTATAACTACCTATTCTAAGTATTCATCACGTTGATATGAATTTTAAAATTTTCTGATACCTACCTACTTATCTATACTACTTATTAATATTATAAAGCTGAAGAGTTTGTTTGTTTGTTTACTTGAACGCGCTAATCTCAGGAACTGCGGGTCTGATTTGAAAAAATCTTGCAGTGTTAGATAGCCCATTTATCGAGGAAGGCTATAGGCTATATATCATCACGCTAAGACCAATAGGAGCGGAGCAGAAATTAAAAATGTTGCAAAAACGGGAAAAAAATAAATGCAAAAAAGCCGAGACACCACGCGGGCGAAGCCGTGGGCGGAAGCTAGTAATCTTATATTTCTCGTGTCACAGTGTTAGTCATCATACTCCTCCGAAACGGCTTGACCGATTTTTATGAAATTTTATATGCATATTCAGTAGGTCTGAGAATGCTACTATGTATTTTTCATACCCTTAAGTGATAAACGTACCTATAGGCTGCAATGTCGTCATGCTCCCTTAGATGTCACTGCTTGCGGTAGCGTCATTGGTCGGGTCACCCCCTTCCCTCTAAAATGGCGAGGGGGGTGATGGCTGATCCGTGCGTTATACTCGTGAACGGGTGCTGCTTGTGGTGACTGGTCGACTTGCTGGCTATCGTGTCTTAAATATGTATATTTATTTATTTTTATTGATTTTTTTCCCTTTTTTAATTCACAAGTTGACTGGGTGGCCTTGTAGGTAGTAATCATGCATAATATTATTTTGTTTTTAAATGTTAATTGTATGATATTAAAATGTAAATGTGAGTTCTATGTAGGTTAGCTTTAACACGTATCAGATGTATAATAAACTTCTCTGACAGTTTTGAGTATTTCACATGACCTACACAAATGTCCTGCTGATCTGGTATCGTTGTGCGACGGGTCGTTGAGCTCCCTATAAAATGGTTGAGCTACACGATGACTGATGTATGCGTGCCGTCAGTTAGGACAGGTCAACTCAAAGCTGCTATGGCTCTTTCTTCAAAAGGCCTGTTCAGATTTTGCCCTACATTGTTAAACTCGCATATCTAACAACAACTATTGTCTGGACTTTAAAAGAGACCATGATTCTCTGAGTTTGTTTCGACGTTTCTTCTCAGAGGTCGTCAGATAGGAAACGTCGGCGCCATCTAGTTAAAAAAAAAATGTAAAAATCGACTTGTAAAAGTGTCCTGAAAAGATCTATTTACAGAAATAAATATCATTTCATTTCATTTCATTTCATTTCATTTCATTTCATTTCATATACTCCACGCAGGCGAAGCCGCCGGCAGACAGCTAGTATTAGTTATATTAGTATATAGCTGTACAATTAATCATAATTTTTCGATTCTGATCTAAACACAACATTCCTGAGTACTGATTGTCAACCAAAGCATTTTACTACGAAATTATTATGTTATTGTTAAAGCAGACGAGTTGCACTTGCAATTAAAATACAATGCAATTCGTACGCTTGATATATTTGCTTACTCAGTAAAATAATTCTGATCACGTATTGTTTATTACCAATTGTAATCCTACTTAGAAATCGCATTCCTGGGTGTTGACTGAATATTTACCACGTATACGGAATAAGGACATAGGCATATTTGTTTAAATAATGCTGATCGATCTGCAGTTTATAAATAGCTGATATGAAATAGCAATGATAGCCTAATGATATGACCATTGGACTAAGTCAAAGGTATCCGTTTCGAATCCAAGGCATGCACTTCTGACTTTTCGTAATCATGTGCGTATTCATAGTTAATGATCACTCGCTTCCACGCGCGCGAAGTCTGCCAACCCGCAGTAGGCTAGCGTGGGGACAAGGCCTATAGATGAAGGCTATGACTAAAATTCTAAAATAATCCTACACTGTCCATGAATGCTCTAAAGGATCCGATACGTGGGGAATAAAATAATATAAATATAACGTAATTAAGTCCGTATTTTCTTTGAATGTAATAAAAAAAAATGAGGAATAAATAGGATATTATAATATTTATTTATAGATCAATCAATGCATAATTACTGTAAAACAAATCTTCAAGACATATTTAAAAGTAAGAAGTTAAGTTGCTTGCAAAAGATCTTTGAGAAGAAACGCCGAAACTAAGAAAGAATTGTCTTTTGAAGAAAGAATTGTCGATGTAACTCAACCATTATTTTAGTGAGCTAATTGGCGATACGATTAAGAAAGGTTAAGGGGCAGCTCCGCACCGAGGTGCAACAAGACAATGGGCATGCACTTAATAACTAAGTCGTTAATTATTAAAACAAAACTCATCGGTGCGCGCACGCATTTGTTTTATTTTCGTGACCCAATCTTGGGATGTTCTTAGAACTAAAACAAAGAACGCCACAAAGAAAGGAATCGTGTGAATCATTGATGGAAGTTAATATAACATGCCATCACGCCTGTATTCCCCGAAGGGTAAGGCAGAGGTGAACTACACCCTCAGTTCGCTGGTATGTTTAGGTCCCATGTAGTAGGAGAGCGAGCTTATTGCCACTAATAAAGATTTTCTCTCTCTATCATAACATTACTATGCCTTTTTGTAGGGTTCATCGCGCCTGTTTTCCCTAACAGGCTAGGCAGAGGTGTAGTAATGAACATCCACAGTTCGCCGGTATGTTTAGGTCCTATGTAATCTTTCATCAACTGCCTGATCTTTAGTGCAGCGTTCCCAAGCGCGATTGCTATGGAAAATGTTATTGGGTTTTCTATGAAATTCCCAGTAGCAGCTCAGAGTCTGGATTTGTGCCTTTTAATGGCAACAAGCCCGCCCTTTACATGGGACCTAAACATACCGGCAAACTGTCGGTTAACATTAGTAAACCTCTGTCTAACCCTGCGGGAAGTACAGGCGTGGTTGTATAATGGTAAAAAAATACCCAAAAACTGCATGAATCAACTGCATTCTTTGTCACAAAGAATAGTAGGTAAAGTGACCGGCAATTATCTTGAATCATGATGAATGAAAGGGATAGCAAATGTGGCGTAGTAAGAATTAACACTCAGCATTGTGCGCTATCTCTTTCTTCTTTACAAGAGAATGTTTGCCGGGTTCTATATCCTAACAGCAAAAGTATGTTGGGGAAGTTTAGAGCACACTTGTTCTTGGAATGTCACGGACAAAAAACGCACCGGACATTGTGAATCACTTAGCAGGTAGAAAGTGCTTCAATTAGTTGACTCATATGGACAAGTCTGATCTTTTTAATAATAACGTAACATTTCAAACGTGGTAGGAATCCGCTGGCTTTGGGTCTGGTATTACCACATCTCAAAATATTCTGTTGCTAATTCTTATCATCATTATCAACATTACATTGTCCCACTGCTGGGCACGGGTCTCCTCTCAGTACGAGAGGGATGAGACAATAGTCCGCCACGCTAGCCTTCTGCGGGTTGGCAGACTTCACACGCCATCAAGAAAATCTCTCAGGCATGCAGGTTTCCTCACGATGTTTTCCTTCACTCTTAAAGCGCGTGATAATTAATTATTAATACGCACATAACTTCGAAAAATCAGAGGTACGTGCATTGGATTCGAACTCGAAACCTTTGACTTGGCAGTCTAATGGTCATATCACTAGGCTATCACTGCACTCTCACTGCTAATTCTTACGAGTTTACTATAAAAATCAATTGCTGTTCGTTAGTATGATTGTAAGTACAACTCTAAAAATATAACTTACAATGTCATCGTGCTGAGAACCTTCTAATAATATCCATCAGTCTCATTTTCCTGCTTTTTTACCAATTTATTTATGGTCAAAGAATTTTCAAAATTTGTTCAGCAGATTCAGAGGTTTCCCCCCTACAACCTCACAAACATTATCTCTTTATAATATTAGTATAGATGTTTGTATTATCACTATTGATTAATTGATTTAGTCACTAATTACCAGTCATTATGTACTATGTACATGAGTCTATTGTGTTGATAAAATAACTGTGTGATATCTCTGCCCTTGCCTTAAATCGGTCAAATGTGAGGGCAAGTACCTATATCTAGTCTGTGTTTGTTGTATCTATTTTATACTGAATAGTGTCTGCTATTTGTATACAAACAACATTTTCATATGTTTTTTGTAGAATTGTAACTTTAAATAATATATTATTACGCCTGTTAGGGTTAGGCAGATATGTACACTCTTATTTTGCCGATACAGTTTAGGTTCCATTGTAAAGAAGCAGGCGTTATTGCCATGAATCCGAACTTTCGATGCAACTGAGAATTGCATAGTTTATTGGTGTGGGACTACTTAATTATTGGGTCACTTAGACTTTTTTTACCCGACTACAAAAGAGGAAGGGCAATGAGTTGAACAATTCATGAATGTATGTATCTTTCTATCAGGTTTTGCAGCTGGCAATTTTAACTAAAGCTAAAAAATTGGAAAGTACTGTTTCTGGGCATTTGCTTTGTTCGTAGTTAGTTTTTATTTTTAGTACCCGCGACATCGGCGTTCTTCTTTTAGTGGGGGTCTAGGGAACAAACCCATTGTCACGGGGGACTTCACAAACACAATTAACAGACTCAGAAAATACAGCCAAATTCGAAACAAAAATCCATGAAACATAAATATTTGCCTGTGGTGGAAATTGAAACCCCTGTAATATACATCAATCATCATCAATCCATATAGGTACTGCCTTACCGTTGGGGACGGGTCTATTCTTAAAGTGAGAGGAATTGGGGTTTAGTCGCTCATGCTAACCAAATGTGAGTTGACAAACTTCACACGATGTCCGGGAAATAGGTTGTAGGGGAAATCTCTCAAGCATTCAAGTTTCCTCACGATGTTTTCTCTTCTCTGTTTCACCGAGTTACCTATTATTTTCACCGACTGCGAAAAGTCGGAGGTTCGTGCCTTAGCTTCGAACACAAGACCATATCGTCACAGTATCTGAACTATGCAAAACTTCAAGCCGCTAATAAAAAGTAGGTCAGCAAATACTAAGGTCACTGTCCACCCACAACACATTATCAACCGCAACGCGATAACACATGACACCTACCGACGTCCTACACTCAAAGAAACGTAAGTAACGGTACTAATTCGGTTCTATAAATATCGATATAACGGTATTGCGGAACGGTTTTTGAAGGATCCTAGTTTTTATTGAAATATAACCGTTGTACGAATACCATCACGCCTATACGCCTATTCTCCGAAGGGTGAGGCAGAGGTGTACTATTGAACCTACACTTCGCCTGTATGTTTAGGTCCCATGTAATAGGGGGCAAACCAATTGCCGTTAACCGGCCACAAATCCAGACTCCGAGCTGCTACTGGGAATTTCATAGAAAAATCCAATAACACTTTGCTCGACCTGGGGATCCAACCCAGGACCTCTAGCGTACCAGTCCGGCTTAGAACCACTAGACTAATGAGGCAGTCAAATAATCAATTATTACTGTTATCACGATGGATTGCAACGCCTCGTCCTTTGTGACCAAACAAATATAATTAAACAAAGCGATATCGGAAATTTTGTAAGTACAATTGTTTAGTTAAGTTTTTCTCTCTTTATCATGACATCACTATCCCTTTTTATAGGGTAGATGAGTGTTGGATTTTAAAAATAACAGACTTCATTAAAATGAGGATCCGACGGATGTTGTGTCTGAACATGATCGGAGCACCACCTACTGGGACAATCCTGAATGTAAACCATTCAGGGACCTACTCAAATATACACAAAAAAACATCAAAATCGGTCCAGTCATTTTCGAGGAGTTCAGTGCACCTACAGGAGAGTTATATTTCGAGTACATACTGAAAATGTAATTTAAGTAAAAAAAGTAAATACTTACAGTTTATTTAAAATAAGTAAGCCGATCGGAAGTTAGCCGTTCCGAACTACCGCGGTGATAAAAACGTTTAATTAAGTGTTTTAATAAATATAACATACCATCACGCCTGTATTCCCCGAAGGGTTAGGCAGAGGTGCACTTAATGTACACCCACAGTTCGCCGGTATGTTTGGGTCCCATGTAATAGGGGGCGAGCCTATTGCCATTCACCGGGCACAAATCCAGACTCCGAGCTGCTACTCAGAATTTCATAGAAAAACTCAATAACACTTTGCTCGACCTGGGGATCGAACCCAAGACCTCTAGCGTAGCAGTCGCGATTGGGACCACTAGACCAACGAGGCAGTCTAAATAGCTTAGTAAAGTTTTTGTAGTCTAGTTTAATAAATATAATAAATCGAAATTAGTAAACAAAATCATTAGAAATGTGAAACATATACGACTCTAATTATCTTTACACCGACTCTTTCTATTAAAATTTACCACTTCTAAACCACTTGCAGACTATTTCCGATCGGCTTACTTATTTCGAACAAACTGTAGGTTTTGGTGAAGAATAAAAGGGGAAATCCCACAAAAAGAGTGTAATTATAGAATGTGTATGGCGGTTAAGACTTGACGTCACCTCTTAGTATATTGCGCTCTCTGTCTAGCATATAATTGTAATATGTATGTACTTTTAACTTCCTTATTTTTTATCTAATTTTAATTTAGTTTTTGTTGATCACCTGTATTTGTGGTCAGTTAGTTCATAAGATCATAAGAAAATAATCCAGCAATAGGCTGGCTGCTAGCTGGCTGGCTGGCTAGCAGCCAGCTAGATTTTTAGGGACTAAGTGCAGTGATAGCCTAGTGATATGACCATTGGACTGCCAAGTCAAAGGTCTCGAGTTCGAATCCAAGGCACGCTCCTCTGACTTTTCGAAGTCATGTGCGTATTAATAATTAATTATCACGCGCTTAAACGGTGAACGAAAACATCGTGAGGAAACCTGCATGCCTGAGAGATTTTCTTGACGGCGTGTGAAGTGTGCCAACCCGCAGTAGTCTAGCGTGGTGGACTATAGCCTAATCCCTCTCGTACTGATAGGAGACCCGAGCCCAGCAGTGGGACAATGTAATGGGTTGATGATGATGATACACAAACTACGCCTTATCTTGTCAGTCGAGCTATTGAGGTATCGAAAGCTCGACTGACAAGATAAGGCGTAGTTAACTAATACATATGTGCGTGTAATTGTGTGCTGTACACCGTTAGCCGTAGTTTTAGCCGGCCTCATTTCTTTGTTCGCAAAGTTCCATCTTAACTTTTTATTTGATCTGAGCACAAACAATAGGATAGTGTAAAAAAACTCAAAATGTATAAAAAACGGAGTTACAGTGTTATGCTTTGTGCTCGTAGCTAAGTTATAAATACGCTGATCAACCGACCTGCAAGGATAAGCTTCGCTTACTGTAGTTAAGCGTGGATGGGTGACTGATTCTGAACACATCAAAAATTACTTTTAACAAAAAAGTTAAACCTCCTTCAAAAAATAATAAAATATTTTTGTCTAAAACAGATTGGGAAGTCGGTGACTTCTATTTGAGTGGGTCTTTTGTTTTCGCCACCGACTTCCCAAACTGTTTTAGACAAAATTATCTTATTATTTTTTGAAGTAGGTTTAACTTTTTTGTTAAAAGTAATTTTATTTTATAATTTTTAGTGGAAAGTTTTGTTTAGAAGTACTTGTTAGCCAACTAAACGCACTGCTCCAATAAGACAGCGATGTTTCGGAGTAAACGATAATATCATCGATGTAAACAATTTTTAGATTTTTGTTGATATTTTCAAAACTACTCAACTGATTTCGATAAAATTTGAACGGGACCACCTCTGAAGTATAGCCTACCAAACAAAAAAACAATCATTAAAATCGGTCTACAATTGGCGGAGATACCGCGTAACAAACAAACAAAAAAAAAAAAACATACAGACGAATTGAGAACCTCCTCCTTTTTGAAGTCGGTTGAAAAAAAGAAGACTAATAGTCGACTCATCATAATTGGAAAAGGCTCGGATAATGATGAGAATGAGCTGTCCCAACTTCAACGATAACTTCCGTGCATAGTGATGTGACTAAAATTAAAGATATCGATAAAAACAATGTCTAGGTTACGACCTTGAACTAATAACGTACAACAATAATATTTGTAGTAGATACTACTTAATACTGTTAATTCGTTTATAATGACCAACCTTCGTTTTCTCTTGTAATTGATTTATTAAGTGCCGGTATTTTTATCGTTAATTGTTTTTAAATTCGATAGATTTTTGCTAATGGTCTGCAAATGTTGATCAGTACCGTATGTTATTATAATGAGGTGTTTATTATAATTAACACATAGGCACATAGCTCGTAGAACTGATGGCCGTTGGGGTAGTAAGGTTATCGAGTGGAGACCACGAACCGGAAAACGCAGTGTGGGACGACCTCCAACAAGATGGACAGACGATCTGGTAAAGGTCAGTGGGGGTCGTTGGATGCGGGCGGCATATGACCGGTCGTTGTGGAAGTCTATGGGGGAGGCCTTTGTTCAGCAGTGGACTTCATTTGGCTGATATGATGATGATGATGATGATTTTAATTTTAAAATAAAGATAAGATAATTTTAAATGACTGAATGTTATGCAGTGATTGATAAGCGGTAAGACACATACATACATACACTTACGCCTTTTTCCCATAGGGGTAGACAGTAACTACCGAACGCTATTTGCTACGATTCTTGCATACTTCTTTTGCTTCGTACAATTGTCATAAGTCAGTTGTTAAGTAATTAACACGCCGGGAAGACACCTCAAGTTAAAATGTAATCCTAATTAATTTCCAGATGTAACTACTTTCGACTTTCATGGTGTAACCGGGAGTTTGAGCTACCTAAATAATGGTTGAGCTACACGATGACTGATGCATGCGTGTCATCAGTTTTGGTCAGGTCAACTCAAAGCTGATATGGCCCTTCCTTCAAAAGGCCTGTTTAGACATTTCCTTGTATTTACAATACAAGGAAATGTCTAAACTCACATATTTGATAATACTACTATCTGGTATTTAAAAGAGACCATGATTCTTTAACATAGTTTCGGGGTTTCTTCTCAGGGGTCAGATAGAAAAAGCCGGTGCCATATAGGTAGTAAAAAAATTTGGTAAAACATTATCTTGTAATAAGTATCTTTAAATCTAAGTAGTAGTATCTATAAGTATCTTTTTGTCTTTTTTCTTTTATGGCACAAACTTAGAGGCCTATACCCAGCAGTGGGTGAAATCAGGCTGTGGATGATGATGATGATGAAGTATCTTTAAAAGATCTATAATAGAAAAAAGAATAGATCATAACTAACTTTGACGATAAAGGAAATATTTGTAAATTTCCTACACAAAGATCTCTCAAAAAAAAAACTCAATACTATTGTTTATGCAGAAGTCGTGATCAAAATGCACGTATTTCCTGGGTGAGCTCAATTTATTATTGTAATCCTTAACTAATTATTTCAATCTTTAATTAATTATTTTATACCTTTTTTAATTATTATTTTTTTTACTTGAGTAGTTCTATATTTGATTTATCAATCATACCAAAGTAACTAAGTACGATAGTACATACATTTTTGGATGTGGTATTCTAAGAATGCATCGTCTTGATTCATCGGAATTCGTCTCATTTTTTGGTTTAAGACCATGAATCATTGGGGTCATACGGTCAATGACTGTCGATGATGTGTTAACAGTGTGTTTGAATTATTATTAGGTGTTCATCCGCGTTTATATCAAGTAGATAGGTATATAAAACTGTTTTTGCATAATATTTATCTTATTAAGTTACTGCATAACATTACATGCCTAATAAGTCTAGTGGTCCTAAGCGCGAATGCTACGCTAGAGGTCCTGGGTTCGATCCCCAGGTCGAGCAAAGTGTCATTGGGTTTTAAATTCTATGAAATTCTCAGTAGCGGCTCGGAGTCTGGATTGGTGCCCGGTGAATGGCAATACGCTCGCGCTCTGTTACAAGGGACCTAAAAATACGGGCGAAATGTGGGTGTACATTAGTACCTACACCTCTTTTATGGGTATATTTTACCTTTTTTATGGGGTAGGGGTCAAACGATCAGACGGATTGCCTGATGGTAAGCGATAACCGCCGCCCATGTGCAATTGCTTAGCCTTTTAATTCACTGATGCATGTACATAGTTGCCTCATAAGAGCAAAACAATAGATTTTGCATTGTGTCTACAATATGGCGCTCTCAGATCACATCAAAAGTTAAGATGGAACTTTGCGAACAAAGTGAGGCCGGCTAAAACTACGCCTAACGGTGTACAACGCACGTATGTATTAGTTAACTACGCCTTATCTTGTCAGTCGAGCTTTCGATACCTCGATAGCTCAACTGACAAGATAAGGCGTAGTTTCGGTATACATGTGTGCGTGTAATTGTATGTTGTACACCGTTAGGCGTAGTTTTAGCCGGCCTCACTTTGTTCGCAAAGTTCCATCTTAACTTTTTATTTGATCTGAGATGGCCCTTGACGGGTTAAAGGTTGAGCCTTTGGTATACTCAGTCACTCAGCGAAACACAATGTAAGCGTTGTTTCACGCCGGTTTTCTATGTTGCCGGGGTATCAATTCGGTTGAGCCTTCCCATTCGTGCCGAAGTATGGCTGTGCAAAAAACGGGATTAGGCAGAGGTGTGCTAATGTTCACCCAGTACACCGGTATGTTAGGTCCAGGGGATGAGCCTATTGCCATTTACTGGGCACAAATCTAGACTCCGAAGGTTACTGAGAATTTCATACAAAAACTCAATAACACATTGCTACTGCTGTGAACCTAGAAAATGTTATAGACATATAAATTTTCAAAAATCCCAAATAAAAGGTATTAATAAAGGTCAAGTGCGTAGTCCTCGCAACTGGCGCGTGTGTATGAAAAGATATATGAATGTGGAAGGAGTGAAAGAGATATGCAAGAGTCGTAGCAAGTGGCGGTCTATAGTTTCTGCCTATCACTGTTGGAAAAAGGCGTGAGTGTATGTACGTATGTAAAATCCTAAAAGATAATCTGCCTTAACAGTCTCGAAAAATTTAAATCCTGCAATTGCCAATCTTCAAACGTAATCAAAGAGACAGCAAGCTAAAGAAGGTGCCAAATAAAAAATACGGATTTATAACCGTGTCTTAACTTTAACTAACACGAATTTGTCTAAATCCACATTTATTCAGCGCCCTTCATTAGTTAGGCGGAAAAAATAATTTAATTCGCCTATAGACCCTCCCCACACACCCCGACAGACAATCACTAATTACCCCCGGAGTAAGCCATACAAATCGCCGAAAATGTTTACTAATTTATAAAAAAGGCGAAAAAAAATTTTTTTTTTCACTCTCCAAATGAACTTATTTAGCTCAAGAGGGATTTAATAAAGATTTTTCACGGGTTCTCTCGGCTTCGACGAAGTTTTTGGGGTTCTTTAGAATGCGGGATAAAACCTTGTAAGATATTTTGTTAATGTTTTTAAACTTCAACAAGTTGAAGAACATGGAAAATAACGTAATTACGTACCTATTAATGTAAAAAATATTTTCATAAAATAATTAGAATCTCTTGATTACTTATTTCAAGTAGATAACTTTTTTACTATATGTTTTTGAATCACAAAAATTTCCAATATTTATTAGTCCCTAATTCATGGCATTATTAACCTAAACGATATGCACTAAAAAGTGTGAACCGACAGGGATTTAAATCAACTTACCGTAACTATTGATTTGAAAAACTAAAAAATATCACAAATGTTTTTTAGTAAAACAGAGAGATATGTGCTTACGGAGCCACTCTCGATACAATATGGAGGTGTATTTCAGTAGGCAAAAATAACTGAACACGAATTTAAGCTATCTTACCAAACTAATGCCTATAATAAATTGTAATCTAAACAATTAAAAAAAATAATTACCCACTTACAGACATATTTATTTATTTTTACTTAAAAAAAAACTTACTAGCAATGTGGGTCACTCATTAATGTATTCTTGTTAGCCCCTCGTACTAAGTTAAAACCTTGTATTATCAGTGGGTTCATGTTGGTAGTGCAATGGCTGGGTTTCAACTACATGATCGCAAGTCCAACGCCCTAGCCATTAGGCTACCACGCCGCTTCTAATATTGATATAATTATGACGTATGTTCTATTGTACGGAACCCTTACAAAATCGGCAACTCCATCAACATTTCTTCCGGTGACTTTTTTCACCGGCGACTAATCTCAACGATATTTCTCGTGTCGCAGATTGAATTAGTGCACGACAAACGCACCTCGTTTCGATGAAAAAATGCGTTAAAATTATTTATTTACTTCCTTGTTTGGCTGTTTATGTATTATGTATATATGGACATTGGTTTGTACTGATTTAGCAACGATATAATAAATATAGGTAAGTAGGTAGTAAAGTAAAATGTACATAGATTTATTATGTTGCATCTATTCTCTATTTGTTACGTTTTCTTTTACACCAATTTTGGTATACAGATAAGGCATAGCTTTATCATGTTCCAAAAATTTAGAAAAGCTAGGCCTAATTTATTTTAGTTTTCTCCTTTTTTTTTTGTTTCTGGGCAACTTTTCAAAATTTTCATTAAACTCACTCAGTCCGATTTGTTATGAACTTATTGATAAAAAAATGCCAAATTAGTACAGTTGTTCTCAAATGATGCTCTGACATTGGTAAAGGAGGTTGGTAAGGATTTTTTTTAAATAACCTATTTTTCTTTTTATTCTTTTATTTTAAAGAGAGTTTTTTCTTATAAGAAAATGCCACCCTCATAGTTCTATACAATACAGATGACACCACACAGTATGAATTTTAACAATTTAACTTAACCTAGGCCGAAATAATGCCATGCTACCTTCTTTTAAGACCTGAATTAACGATTCTATATAATATTTTGGCATTCTCTGAAAGTGGTTCCGCCAGTATACTGTTGCATATACCAACTTCACCGCTAAATTAATCAATTGCATGAACTGAAATCTTTCAGCCTCATTCCGAACACATTCCATCATAATATGATATACGTCCTCCACTATGTCGCATTCCTGACAATTAGGTGAATCAGTTTTCTTCATAAGAAAACCAAAATTATTCATAGGTATGTGTCCTGAACGAAGTCTGAGAGCCGTGACTATATCGTTCCTGGTCATCTTGGCACCATCAAACCAAGGATGTCTGCACAGGACTGGTTGGATTGTTTTAAACCAGATACCCTTTGTCATGGATCTTTCATCAAAATATTCGCTCCATATCGTTGTACAATGTTTCTTAGCTACATACAGTAAAAACCTATTTTTTAATAGTCGAGATGGTAGCCTATAATCTTCCACAAGTATTGGGCTATCAAATGCAGAAAGGTTTTTCTCAAATCTGATCCCCACATTTTCATCTCATTTTTTCCGTCTATCCAATTGTTTTCGGGAAGATATCACTTTTAGCGATAAGACCGCCATTGTAACCTTAGTTTAATTATTTCCTGATTAATGTTGGTCCATTTATGGTGTACAATAATGACCATTTGTATTGTTACATTGTAGAATTCCCTCGGCGTTACTCTCCTTTAGACATTTTTTATTCCAACATCGAGAAAAATCATTAAAAAGACACTCAAGAAAGGGGTAGTGTCGCTACCTTCCACGTAGACCAATGATCCTAAATTAACGTCGGGAGGGGGCCTAATCGACCATTTTTTTCCCGCCTGATTACGAAAGGCTAATATTGAACCCCCCAACCCATTGGCTCAAACAAATGTTAACCCTTTATTCGCGCGCCCCTTTCGAAAAAAAAGCCCATAAAATATATCTAATTAAAAAATATCCGCGTCTAAGGCCTGACGCTCATAAAGAATGTCAATTAAGGCTGCGACGTTTTTTTTTCTTTTGGTTGAGTATAATTTTTTTTTCGTAATATTTTCTGTCGTTCCGCGGCCGGCGAGGGTTAAGATAGCGAAATTAGTATCGGTATGAAATATTGAGTAATTTAATATTTGTAGGTGGGTGGTGACTACAACCCTTTTTGTTCTGTTTGATGTTCGTATTTTTTTAATCAAGATTAACAATGGGGTGGCTGTTTAAATATAATTATTTTATTTAATATTTTATAATTACGGAGCGCGTGTCATTTATAGTATTTGGTTGATAGCGATTCATAAGTATCGTTTCATAGAGGCGTATTTGGCACAATATTAAACAATCTTGCGATAGATTTTATTGCCTGTCGCGACTTGAGTGTATTTGCAGTACCTAACTCTAAATTAAAACGAGCTCAAAAACAGGTAAAAACTTTCCACGGGCCATAAATTAAAAAAGCAATGCTGTTTTTGTGTGCATTAATAAAACACACAATAAAACATAACCATTTTTTTATGTGAATACCTCTTCAAATCTTCTAAAATTTTTTCATAAAACTTATCTCTTTATACTAGACAGACATAGATACCCTTGGCCCCCGGGCCCGAAATAGATTCTTCATTGTATATATATAATATAGAACTTGAAGGGGTAAAAAATTGTAAGTACCCGTTTCTGAATTTGAAATAAGATTTTCCTTAATTTTCTTATTATAAACAATGACACATACTGTAGTTTGAATCGGCCATGTGTCAGCGTAGAAATATTTAAACCTAATAAATAGGCAGTTCATTGCCAGTTCACTGACATTTCGAGGAATAAGGAAAAATGCCAGATCGTTACACCATCATTATGAAATTAAGTTACGGAGTTTTTTTTTATAATAACTTATTGGACCCGGAGACGTTGTCCTATCCGAACTCAATCGCAGCGCCACGTACCTGGTCCAATTGTAAATTTAAACCACTTCTGTATTAGAACGAAGAATCATCATCATCATCCGCAGCCTGTCTTCACTTACTGCTGGGTATAGGCCTCCCCAAGTTTGTGCCATCCACCACGGTCCCGGGCCACTCTCATCCAAGTACGCCCAACGACGTAAGTTATGTCGTCGACCCATCTTGCTGCTGGCCGCCCGACACTCCTACTGCCCTCCCTCGGCCACCACTCTGTCGTTGCCTTACTCTACCTGTCATCACTCCGTCTCGCCAAGTGTCCTGCCCACCTCCACTTTAGTTCCATGATCCTTCGTCCAACGTCCTGAACCTTAGTTCGTTTCCGGATCTCGATGTTTGGAACAAGAATAATACAAAATAAAAATTATTAGAATCCGTCAAGCCGTTTGTAGGTTTTAGCTAAACTAACGACAGTAATAATTGATTCACCTGACGTCACCTGAAGACGTCAAATCTGGAAGAGAAAATCGACATCACAGTCAGTGGTCTCGGTAGCTTAGTTGGTAAAGCGTCTAGTGTACTTAACCGGGAGGGACGTCGATACAAACCCTGCCTCAGGCTGGTTTTTTTTTGCACTAGAAAATTATGATCAACAGATTTTTATATAGTATAAGAAAAAAGAAGATTGCGAATCATTATACGGGTCGCTTGATGGTAAGCGTTAACAGCCTAGACCAGTAGTATCACTAGTGCGTTTTCATCTTAAGACCTCAGTTGTTAAATCTGCCTCATTAGTCTACTGATCCCAAATCCTAAGCGCGTGATAGCAAATAATAAATTAATTATCACGCGCTTAAATGGTGAAGGAAAACATTCTGAAGAAACCTGCATGCCTATGAAATTTTCTTGACGGCGTGTAATGTCTACCAACACGCAATATGCTAGCGTGGTGGACTATAGCCTAATCCTATAGCCCTTTCATTCTGAGAACAGAACCGTGCCCAGCAGTGGGAAAATGTAACGGGTTGATGACAAAAACAATATTTTATGTACAAGCCAAACCACAATCACAAGCCAATATTATCAAAACATATTGAAGTAATCAATTATATTATCATCTGATATCATTGCAACTGGTGACGAGTTATCTACGAATATAATGTGTTTGTCATACACCGACCTTTCATAAGCTTTGATATTTACAACTGCCTCATTAGTCTAGTGGTCCTAAGCGACTCAGCGAGATCAAAGTGTTACTTATTGGGTTCTTCTATGAAATTTACAATAGCAGCTCGGAGTTTGTATATGTGCCCGGTGAATGGTATTACCCTATTACATGGGACCTAAACATAATTACACCGGCGAACATTTAACATCTTCCTGCCCTTTTCGCAAATTATTTATGGTCGGCGCTTTCTTCCATTCATCTCTGTTAGTCGTCATCTCATCATTTAATCCCTTTTCCATAATATCTGACTTCACACAATCGATCCATCTTTTCTTTGGTCTCCCGCTATCCCCCATCTGCATTTCATACTAAAAACACTATTCAATTCTACTCAGAACTATCCATTTCATATCTCTAGAACCGTTTCTATTGCAAACTGCAATATATATTTGAACAATCAAACATCTCAGTAGTGAATTGCGATGCATGCATAAACATACACGTCGTGTATGTTAGTTGATAAACAAAATGGCTGTCACCGATGGTAGGTGGGTGAATAAATAAATACATGCTGCATCTAGGACGAACAATGTGGCGGCTCGTTGGAAATAAGGGGATAAGAATCTATCTTATCATCCTCCTATCCTTTTTCCAATTATGTTAGGGGACGGCTGCCGCTAGACTAATGACTGCCTCATTCGTGTAGCGTATTCGTGTAGCTCAAACTTGCAGATCTGTTGATCAGCTAAATTGGTCTAGTGGTCACGTATTTACTTACTACGCACACACACACTCATCTTCACACTCTCATCCCCACGCGTACAGGTACACACGCACACTCACGCACTGAAACATACACACACAATTCATTACTACTTCACAAATTTTATAGTTTTTAATTTTTCCTTTTTAATTAATTAATCACTAAAATGTTCATCATACTGTATCGACCCCGTAGATCTATTTTGTTAACCTGATCTCATGGTCTCCACGTGACAGGCTAGTCCTAGTGTGGAGGCCACTAGTAAAATTTCCTTGTCGCCACTAGGTTAAGCTAATTAGAAATATATTAATTAGAATTAGAAAATGACTTAAATGATTAAAAAAAAAAAAAAAAAAGAATTGCTGAATATCAAATCATCCCAATTTTCTTTATACTAGTCGTATCAAGTAAATAGAATAGAATAGAATAGAATAATTTATTTCAGATAATTATAAATCCATATCTTGTTAGTATGTTAGATACAATATTAGCTTATAATTATGTTAGTATTGTTAGTACATATCAGCATGTATAATATTATTATTATTATAAAAATCCATTCACTACCCTCACCCAATGTTTTTGAATGGGGCAGTCGAAACGTCCTGCAATGACTTGCAGAATGCCATTTTTAGCATCCCGCAGACGCTGCATCAATGAAGCCGATTTTTTGCGAATTATGGCTTTGAAGCCGTCCGTGTGGGCATCAGCAAACATCCCGGACGCACTGCAACGCCACGGTAGCCTTAATAACATTCTGAAAGCATTGTTATATTGGACCCGCAGAGTGTCATAGGATCGTCGCGTATATCTCACCCACAGGCCACCCGAGTAAAAAGATTGACAATATGATTTAAAGAGCGTTATCTTCACTTGAGTTGTACATCGAGCGAACCTGCGAGCAAGCATATTGCTTCTCACCGCCAACGCCCTGCGTTCCCGTTCTATATCCTCGTCATCCTTGAGGTCATTCGTCACAATATGCCCCAGATATTTAAATTTGTCAACCAGCTTTAGTGCAACACCATTGAGGTATACTGCAGGCACATGGGTAGGTCGATGTTTGCCTGCTTTGAAGACCAGCAGCTCGCTCTTTTTGGAGTTGTATTTTAGTCCATGTGCTTCTGCATATTGTTCGCAGATATAAAGTAGTTTCCTCAATGCGTTTATCGAGGGACCCAGCAGCACCATGTCATCTGCATAACTAATGTTGTTGACACTGGTGCCGTCGATATGGCATCCTACATGTGTGCTGCTGAGTCTCTCAAGTAGCTGGTTGACGTACAGATTAAACAGAAGAGGGGAACTCAACCCACCCTGTCTGACGCCACATTCCGACCTGTATTCATCCGACAACGTACCAGCCCATCTCACCTGATTTTTCTGGTTTGAGTACCAGTGTCTGAGTAGAGAGATGGTATCCGCCGGCACACCCGCACCTGCTAGCTTATCCCACAGAAGGTCATATACAACAAGGTCAAAAGCTTTCGATAAGTCAAGGAAGCACGCGTATACCGGCGTCTTCCTCTCAGTATAGTATCTGACAGTATGCTTTAAGCTTAGAATGGCACTTTCTGTGGAAAATCCAGACCTAAAACCAAACTGAGCGTCATGTAAGTCCACGTGCTGTTCGAGAATGCCATTTAGCACACTGTCAAGTACTTTACCTGATACAGTCGCAAGCGAGATGGGCCGATAGTTAGTTTTGTCAGACGAGTCACCTGTCTTATTTTTAACTATCGGTACCACTATTGTACGCATCATCGACTCAGGTAAGTAGGAGTGCCTCAAACACAGGTTGTAAAGCATCCTCAATACTCTTGGCAGATGTACACCAGCATATTTAAAATGTTCGATACTGAGACCATCGTGACCAGGTGATTTTCCCCTTAAAGTAAAGCAACATGCTTTTTTCTTAGTCTTCAGATTTTTTTCAGTCGTCAAAATATACTCCCGCTGACTTGCGGCAGTTGCAATTAAAAACAGCAATATTATTACTACTACACAATTTCTTCGCTAGCCGCTACTGTCCCACTGCTAGGCAAAGGCTCCCCCAATCCCTTCCAGGTACTCATTTCTAGCGCTACCTCGAACAAGACCTCCCGGTACGCATCAAAATCATACCGCCACCTCTTTCTGGGCTGATCTCTAAGGCGCCTTCCATCTTCAGGCAACTATTGAGTGGAGACCCTTGCCCAGCGGTCATTATGCATGCGACTGACATGATCCGCCCAATCCCATTTCAGCCTAGCCGCCTTTTTGCCTACGTCTATTATGCCCGTTTTGGAGAGCAGCGTTGTGTTTCGGATTCTGTTCATTCTTTTATCGCACAGAATACTGCGCTCCATTGCTCTTTGACAAACTCCAAGGCGATTCGTTGAGTGACCAGGTTTGAGCATTTCACTATATACATTGTTTATCATTATGTTAGTCATTGTGTAACTGATATGAATTAGATAATTATAAAATTATAGATATTCGCGCCTTATCTCTACGTACGACTGGTTTCCGCTTAAACAAGCTACCGATAATTTATATAGACATACTGTCTCATGAAGCTTAAACGATTGCAATTTGAACTTTATATCAATGACATAAAGGTCTTCGTGAGACTATTGTAATCAGTATAAAGCTTTATTATGACTACCGCCTGTAATGAACATAATTAATTAGGTACTGTTACAGTTTTTATTGATTCACTGCGTGATCTATCCGAGTGACCCATTTATTTATAAACATTTCTAAAAATAACTTATTTCTCTGATGCCTGTTCCGTAGATTTTCCTTTGTATCTATAATATATAGACTGCTACACTAGAGGTCCTAGGTTCGATCCTCTGGACTTGTGCCCCGTTAACGGCAATAGGCTCGCCCCCTATTACATGAGACCTAAACATACCGGCGAAGTGTGGGTGTACATGATTACACCTCTGCCTAACCCTTCGCGGAATACAGGCGTGTTGATATGTTATGGACAGAGCCAACTAAACTACCGAGACCACTGCCTGTAATATAAATTATTTAAAAAAAACTTACCAGCAATGTGGGTCGCACATTACTAGTAACCTTTTTAACCCGTGGTGCTAAGCTATATGCTTGTGTTACGAGTGAGTCTACGTCGGAAGTGCAATGGGTGGGTTTCGAACCGGCAGCCACATGATCGTCCGATGCTCCCAATTTATCTTCCACATACATAATACTTAATGGTATTTTAATGGCACATCCATATTAAGTCTTAAGGCAGCGCGTTGCTCAAACTATAGCAAACTTTCGACACGGCGTGCTCGGTGTGAAAGCGTCGTTCCAATACAGTTGCTATCTTACACAAATACACCCTGTATGTCAGCTACTAGCGTCCCCTGTATGTGCTGCTGTATAGAAGAGGCTTATATTAAAAAAGTTATGTAGGTACAACGTTTGTGACGTGTTTAAAAAGTAATTTAGTGGCAGTAGGAATGAGCATACGTTGAAGTTGACGCTATGAAACCTACATGAGCTGTGGCCTTTTTTAGCATCATAATTATCTATTGAATATGGTCACCATTGATAAATCATGGACATGTAAGTATAAAGTGACCTCTAATTATATAAAAAACTTATACAATGTAGTTGAAACGGTGGTAGTCTAATGGTTAAGGCGCGAAGTTGCGATCATGTGGTTGCCGGATCCAAAACCCACCCATTGCACTGTCGACGTGAACCTACTCGTATCACAATCATAACTTAGCACGAGGGGTTAACAAATATAGTAGTAGTAATATGTGACCCACATTGCCTAGTAAAGTAATTTAAAAATAAAGAGCGAGATGAGCCTATATTTTTCTAGTAACTGGGCAGAAATTCAAAATCTGAGTTGATACCTACGAATAAATTTGATTTTGAACTTAATCGTCAACATTTTAAGGTTTAAAATCATTTGGCGAAAATTTGACAGTTTTGTATATACCTACCTGATGTGCTGACGACTGTACAAATAAACTTTAATTCGTAGGTTGATACTGAGAAAATCCCAATGGAAAAACCGACTGATACTTTGTGTGACCTTGAAACTACATCCAAGACCTCACTATTAGACCATGAGGCAGTCAATGTAATTGTATTTTAAGGAAAGTAATATTAAAAATTGTTCATTATACTCAATCGCTTTGTGTACCGAAACAGATAATCTACAAAAAGCCCCTTAAATCAAAGCCTTCTCAAAGAATTAAATTAAAACCAATCGGCTGTTTCATATTCAAAGGGATGCCATCAAAAGAACGTCAAAGGTAATCAATTTTACAAATATACCCCCCCCCCTACCCCTCTTACAGTACGTCTTTTTCTTTTCCTATGAAATAAATCTGTTCAGACAACGCTTAAGATAGATTTGAGAAAACCAAAAGACTGTAAGTCTAATAAATCAGCACACAAAATTAAACTTTGTAACTGAAATGGCAAAGTTCTAAATCCATTATCTCAATACAGGGTTGTCACGAAAAATTTCCCGACCCACCAAAATATGATAACACTGTGTGAAAGTATCGAACTTAACTTTATTAATATTAGATACAACGCAATTTCTACCTTGTTTCGAATATCTAAGTTCTATTTTCGCATGTACTTATATCAAAATACGTCGTTTCGCTGTCGGTACTACGTCATCAATACCGTATCGCTGCATTATCGTTATGTACGGTATTAAGAGCGAACCGTTCAAGGGAAAAATTGGTTAATAAATGTTCTATAAAGCTGCCTACACATCATTCAACGTTCAGGGATATTTTCTTTATTAAATTTTGTACCGATATTTTCGGCGAATACTCATTATTCAAAATGTTATAAGGAAAATATCATACCAACACGCCTGTATTCCCCGAAGGATTAGACAGAGGTGTACTTTGTTTACACCCACAATTCCCCTTTATGTTTAGGTCCCATGTAAGATGGGGCAAGCCTATTACCATCCAACCTCCGTGCTGTTACTAAGAATTTCATATGACCCTATGACCTGACCTTCCTATGACCTCCGACTATTCCTATGACCTCTAAGGGTAAGGAAAATATAAATATACTCATCATTCATCATTAACCCATTACATTGTCCCACTGCTGGGCACGGGTCTCCTCTCAGTACGAGAGGGATTAGGCTTTAGTCCGCCACGCTAGCCTACTGCGGGTTGGCAGACTTCACACGCCGTCAAGAAAATCTCTCAGGCATGCAGGTTTCCTCACGATGTTTTCCGTCGTCGTTTAAGCGCGTGATAATTAATTATTAATACACACATGAATTCGAAAAGTCAGAGGTGCGTGCCTTGGATTCGAACTCGAGACCTTTGACTTGGCAGTCCAATGGTCATATCACTAGCCTATCACTGCACATAAATATACTATGAAATAATTACCCTTAGTTTGATTATGTCCATAAAAATGTAGTTTCTTATTATGGTGTACAATAAAGATTATTCTACGAGTATTCTATTCTCTTCTATTATATACCTTGGTTACAGTTGTCATACGAACACCTATGACAATCGTTAACGAGAGTAAATAAAGTAAATAATTTTTATTTTATCCTCGTCACAAAAAAAAAAAACGTTAAAATAATTTATACAAACGTCATTATAATTATACAAGACTACGTAAGTATACCTGGTAATGGAAATTAATATGCAACAGGAAAATTGATATGATTCAAACCTACCATACTAGTTTCAATAACAGTCATTCTAGACTGAAATTACATATTAAGTCATATTAAACATCAAAACATTCCTGTAAAAGGCGTCAAGTTTCCCGGAAAAAGTAATGAGGCAAAATCAAAATCAATAATACATTCTATATTTTATTAAAACTGTTATAACTATTATTTTTTATACATTTTTCAATATTTTATTAAAATAGAGAGAATAAATCATAAGAAATAGTACCTAATCCACCGGCATCGGGAGCAGGATCCAAGCCATAATATTATATTATATTTCTAATGTAACCAATTTTATTAGGTACTTAGTCAATAAAGTAGTGTCCACATAATTGCTATTTAATATCTATAATAACCGAGCTTATATATTGAGTATTTAAATTAAAAACCTATTATTAAACTCTCACTGTTAAGGTATAGATGTTATTTGCCAAGAGATTATCGAAACCTGTGTTGATGACACTTTTAGACAGGAACTTGGCTACTTTTACTTAATTTATTTTTCTATAAATTCAACATTTTTCATCATTTTCATGCCTCATATGTGTAAGGACCTTAGCGACTGATCATGTATGTTGATGTATAAGACACCCAATGGTTCGACTTTGAGAGATAAATAGGGTCATTTATTATTAATAGCGAAGACTGCCATCGAGATTCCATGCTCTTTATAAATGAGATTTATTTATGTACTTATCGTTCACTTATCTGCTCTTTATGGAGGCGTATGGGGAAGAAAATATCGCGGTAAATTGTGTTAAAATTGTGTGTTCTGTGTCTATCTATAAATCTAGTGTTCGCAAATGCGTCCGCTGAGTTTAAGGTTTGATTTGGAGAAATGTTGATTTACACACTATACGTTTCTGCCTTGCCCTTTGTGATACAGCCGAGATTTAATGGGGTTTTTTTTTCTTCAAAACAGCTTAGCCCTCGTACTAAGCTAAATGCTTGTGTTACGCGTGATTTCACATCGGTAGTGCAATGGGTGGGTTTCGAACCGGCAACCACATGATCGCAAGTCCAACGCCCTAGTCATTAGGTTACCGCCATTTATCGCCGCCGGCGGTGTAAATTCAGCGAAAAATGTCAATTTAAACCTAACTCTCCTATGATAGCAATTTTAAAGCAAAAGTTTTAATACTCATACGTGAATAAGTTATTGTTGGTGTCGCAATTTCTACTACAATGTATCTAGAATTTGTTAAAGCCGAATAATTTTGACGTAAATCAGTAACTCCTTTTAAATCTAGAACCTATCATATCTCGGTTTTTAAAAAACAAATAAAAATGAATTTCGCGCCTAAGGCTGACGTTTTAGCCTTAAAGGATCTATGTACAGAAATAAATAACATTTATTCATAATAATAGATAGACTGCCTCGTTAGTCTAGTGGTTCCAATCGCGACTGCTACGCTAGAGGTCTTGGGTTCGATCCCCAGGTTGAGCAAAGTGTTATTGGGTTTTTCTATGAAATTTTCAGTAGCAGTTCGGACTCTGGATTTGTGCCCGGTGAATGGCAATATGCTCGCCCCCTATTACATGGGACCTAAACATACCGGCGAACTGTCGGTGTACATTAAGTACACCTCTGCCTAACCCTCCTTCGGGGAATACAGGCGTGATGGTATGTTAATCATAATAATATGGTTAGACTGGAAACAGACAAAGTCGGGAAATGCCATTCTATTTTAACTTAATAACATATATATTTCCTTGTTACAGTATCCAATATGCCTGCCAACAAAGACTACACGACCAAACAGAACTATAACGGATCATTCTCAAACAGTAAGTATTTCGTCCAAAGGTTTTCATTATAATAAGTAAGATGACAATCAAATATACGACGATGCCATAAGACTGCCTCATTAGTCTACTGGTCCTAAGCGCGACTGCTACGATAGAGGTCTTGGGTTCCGTTGAGCAAGGTGTTATTGGGATTGTCTATGAAATTCTCAGTAGCAGTTCGGAGTCCGGTTTTGTGCCCAGTTATTGGTAAAAGACTCAGTATTACATGGGACCTAAACATACCAGCGAAGTGTGAGTGTAAGTACACCTCTGCTTAACCCTTCAGGGAATACAGACGTGATGATATGACAAACAAATATTCGGATCGCCTAATGGTAAGCGGTAACTGCAGCCTATAGACATCAGCAACAACAATAGTATCATCAGCGCGTTTTCATCTTAAGACCTTAGTTTAACACCAACAACCCATATATTGTCCCACTGCCGGGCACGGGTCTCCTCTCCGAATGAGAGGCATTTGGCTGTAGTCGACCACACTAGCCTACTGCGGGTTGGCAGACTTCGCACGTCATCGAGAAAATCATCCATTCGGAAGCTACGATGCCACAGACACACACACACACACACACACCGACATGTCAAACCTATAACACCCGTCGTTTTTGCGTCGGGGGTTAATTACGCTGACTCAGAGAATCCTAGACGGAAAACAATGTTATCATAAATCTCATTGAGTCTAGTGTTTTCCCAGCATGTATTTAAATGCCAGACCTAAACCTAGATGTCAAAGGAAAAACCAATGGCATTACGGCTGTTCCCAATGATGACAGTCTATGGACGGTTGCCAAAACCGGTGTTTGTTTTGTAACCTTGAAGACCGATACACACTATCACGCCTGTTTTCCCCGAAGTGTTAGGTAAAGGTGTAATAAGGTACACCCATAGTTTCATCATCAACCCATTACATTGTCCTCTTAGGACGAGAGGGATTAGGCTCTAGTCCACCACGCTAGCCTACTGCGGGTTGGCAGACTTCACACGCCCTCAAGAAAATCTCTCAGGCATGCAGGTTTCCTCACGATGTTTTCCTTCACCGTTTAAGCGCGTGATAATTAATTATTAATACGCACATGACTTCGAAAAGACAGAGGTGCGTGCCGCGGATTCGAACTTGAGACCTTTGACTTGGCAGTCCAATGGTCATATCACTAGGCTATCACTGCACCCATAGTTTACCGGTATATTAAAGGTCCCATCTAATTGGGGGCAAGCCTATTGCCATTATTCCGTTCATTTTTTGACTGTTGATTCGTTCGTTCGATCGTTCGTTCGATCGTTTGGGCATGTTGAGACAATTAATGAAAGAAGATCAACAATGGAATGTCAGCGGCAGCGTCAGGAGAGGTCGCCCTGGAAGGACATACATCGGTGAGGTCCTCCAAAAGGGTCAAGTGCGTAGTACTCGTAACCGACGCGTGTGTATGAAAAGTAGTTTGGATGTGGAAGAAGCGAAAGAGAATGCAAGAGTCGTAGCACGTGGTGGTCTATAGTTTGTGCCTACGTACGTAAAAAAGGCGTGAGTGTATCTATGAACCAGTTATACCAGAATAATAAAACACCTTATCTTTTCATTTCAGATGGCATGACAATGTCAGCGAAAGTCTACCACCCAGCAACGAATCTCATGCCAGCGTCACCTCCACAATCTCCGACGGGAGTGGCACCTAGCTTTCCTTCGGGAAAATCCTCTTCTGCGCCCTGGGGAAGACAGAACAGCCAAAACGGGAAATATTCGTGATACCCCCCACCCACGTGCGACGGGAATACCACAGTGGGGTTGGGTCTTGGACCTCCAAAGCCGAAAATCTCGGATGAATCGCTCAGGTCGGACCCCAATCGAGAACTCGAAAGATTTGATGAGAAAAATGTGTTCATAGGGCAAGATTTTGTTGTTTTGTGATTGTGGTTGCGTTTTTAGTTATAAAATGTCCAAAAGGGACAAGCAGAGTTGTGTGAAACAATAGTATATTATTATGTTTTTAATTACCCGCGTAAGGGTAAAATTATCGAATATATAAGAAAGACTAAAGGATTTTTTTTATGTGAAAATACTTATTGATCTATGAAAACTGTAAATATTATTAATTAAGTGACACTATTTAAATGTAAAATTGAAAACCTACCACAAGTTGATTTGTTTTTCCCTTTTTTATACCTTAGTATTGAAAACATTTTATCCGTAAACTGCAGGTCATTTTAATGATAGGGTTTTAAAAAAAACTCGTTACACTTATAATCATTACCTATTGCCGTCCACTGCTGAACATAGAGCCCAAAGAGCGCCAACCATCCCGGTCTTGGGCAGCTGGCATCCATCCGCTGCCAGCCACCTTCTTTAAATCGTCGGTCCATCGTGTCGCAGGGCGTCCCACACTACGTTTGCCCAAAAGCGGTCTCCACTCTAGCACTTGTCTGCTCGAACGATCGTCTGTCCGTCTGCAGACATGGCTGGCCCATTTCCACTTCTACATTACTTCCACTTCTTCTTCTTCCACTTATTATAATAAAATAAAATTGATTAATCAGTGTCAGACCAGCAGATCCATAGTGTAAGTAACAATAGATATAATTAAATTTATTAATCATTGTCAGACCAGCAGATCCATAGTGTAAGTAACAATAGATATAATGACTGTATAGATGACAATGGAAATAAAAGTGATAAAGTAAGAAAAGTAACACCCCCAATGAGCAGGCTCACCGAACCTTGGCAGGCCAACCAACAAGTAGCTCAGTGAACCTCAACTAGGGCTGAACTGAGTCGCTCATCCACAATCCTCAGGACTTCGAGCTTCACCGCACCCTGTTCACCAACGAGGCAACCTTTTTTCGCATTAATGCGTAAAAGTCATTCACGCTGTATGCTCTACAGCACGCGCTACAGTAGCGTGGGAGTCTGCTGAACATACCCCTGACGATGTTGTATTGAACGCGTATGGCATTGTAGGATTTTCGTGCAAAGCTGCCTACTAGGCTACTCATGTAAAATATCTGGCATTTGGAAAGCGTTATCTTGACCTAGGCTGTCATCATCAACCCATTACATTGTCCCATTGCTGGGCACAGGTCTCCTCTCAGAGCGAGAGGGATTAGGCTATAGTCCACCACGCTAGCCTACTGCGGGTTGGCAGACTTCACACGCCGTCAAGAAAATCTCTCAGGCATGCAGGTTTCCTCACGATGTTTTCCTTCACCGTTTAAGCGCGTGATAATTAATTATTAATACGCACATGACTTCGAAAAGTCAGAGGTGCGTGCCTTGGATTCGAACTCGAGACCTTTGACTTGGCAGTCCAATGGTCATATCACTAGGCTATCACTACACTATCACTATCACTACACTCCGACCTCGGCTGTACATCGAGCAAATAAAATTATTGTGTTTATTCAGATTAAGGCTAAAGCGACGAGGCTGGGCGTGAAATTAATTTTTTTCTTCGTTTTTACACATTCTAGGTACATGGCAGTAGAAACTGCGACACCAACAATAATTTATTCACAATTTATTATTAAAACTTTTGCTTAAAATCGTTAGCATCGAAGATTTTGGTGTAAGATAGTGGATTTGGCCAAAAATCTCAATTTATACCTAAATCTCCTACGACAGCGATTTTTATGCAAAAATATTTGTACTCAATCGTGAATAAATTATAGTTGATGTCGCAATTTTAACTAATTAATTAATAAATAAACTAATATGTTGTGGCCGAACAATTTCCAAAAAAAAACGCGCCCAACCCTGGCGCATGAGCCTTAAGGCGGACAGTTTAACAAAGGGTGCCATATTATTATTATTTTTTTGTTTAAACAGTTTTATCCTAGCCCTATAAGAAGAGTAATTGTCAGCGCATCTGTTACCTTTAGGGTCCTGGTTTCAATTTCCAGGTTGAGCAAAGTGATTTTTATTGAGCTGTTCAATGAATTTCTCAGAAGCAGTTCGGAGTTTGGATCTTTGCTAATAAAAATAGACTTTATCTATATTACATGGGCCCTGAAAACATACTTGCGTACTATGGATGCATCTACATATCGACTTACCCTTTCGGGCATATAGCATAATGTGGAATAGTTGGAAGACGCCAATCTTTTTTTCTTTGAATGCAATCAAATTGAGTGCTATGCAATCGTAAATTCGTAAGTATTACGACGACATCTATATTATTAAGTGGGCAACTTTTTGGAAATCCAATACGAATTTTGATCTGACTAGTATCAGTAAATAGTAATTTATTAATTTAAAAGTTTATAGAGAACGCAGTATATTTTTTCCTATAGAACCTACTTATATAATTATGATTTAATTATTGTGATCTTGGATCGTGAATATGAAAATGTTTGTCTTTTAACGATAAAATCGTTAAAATATAATAATAATTGTATAAAACGCCATCTTTGTTTCGGTATTGTAACAACTAAAGGAATCGATATCAGCTTGTTTTAGTTTCTGCATAAGTACATAGATGTCGCTTATAAATACATTTTATAAATTGTAATCTTGATTGATTTAACGGTAAATAATAACTTTACAGCAATTAGTTACAACTTTGTTTATTTATGTTCTAAATGAAAACCAACAATGTTACAATATGTGCAAACATAAAACTGACTGCCTCGTTAGTCTAGTGGTCCCAATCGCGACTGCTACGCTAGAGGTCGTGGGTTCGATCCCCAGGTCGAGTAAAGTGTTTTGGGTTTTTCTATGAAATTCTCAGTAGTAGCTCGGAGTCTGGGTTTGTGCCCGGTGAATGGCAATAGGCTCGCCCCCTATTACATGGTACCTAAACATACCGGTGAACTGTGCGTGTACATTAGTACACCTCTGCCTAATCTCTGCCCTTCGGGGAATACAGGCGTGATTGTATGTTATGTTATGTTTGTAAAAGTAATTTCAGTTTTCAGAAAGTCAATACTTACTTAATAGGTGTGGTACGCACGGCTCCAGTATAGGCTGGCCTTAATTTCTACGGGAAGCCTCTACAATGGAAGGTCAGTATAAACTGGATTTGTACACCATGTTGTGTAGCCGTGAGTACAAGTAAAAAATTTAAATCATAGTGTTTTTGTGAATATGTTTAGTTGACCCCGATAAATTAAAATGCAGGGACATTTATTATCAAAATATAGTACCTAAGTATATCAAGGTTAGCTAGTAAGTGTTATTCAAACAACCTGCTTTAGAATATAATTATGTTTGCACAAATAAAATGTATCGTAAAACAATTACCACATAGGCAACAACACTATCTTACAATGGAGTTAATTTACTTTTATAATTACATAGTGACTATATTTTAGATACCGTATTATTGACTGCCTCATAAGGCAACTCCTGCGCTAGAGCTCTTGGGTTTGATCCCCAGGTCGAGCAGTGTTATTGGGCTTTTGTATGAAATTCTCAGTAGCAGGTCTGAGTCTGGATTTGTGCCCGGTTAATGGCAATGGGCTCGCCCTCTATTACATTGCATATGGTTTTTATATAGCTTGATGTGTAGCCGTGCGTGGGTACCTAGAATGTGTTATTTATTAAATAAATTATTTTTATAATTACCGCTTATTTTCATTTATATTTTAGCATTAAATAATGCGAAATGTTCAAAATGATCTGAATTGTCTATTGAAAGAAAATTTCCTAGAGACAGAAAAATTCGTATTCAGACAGGGTTGGAACCTACGCTAAAGCGTCTGGTGTACTTAACCAGTGGCGCCCACCGGCGTAGACAAGCCATGGCATGGCAGCCATGTTTGCGCCGAGTTGGCGCACCCGATGCCTTCGATGTTTGTCTTCGGAAGTACACTCCGTGCCATTTCGTGGAAATAAACTACTACTTAACCAGAGGGGGCGTAGGCTCAATCCCTGTCTGAAGCTGAATTTTTCTTTCACTAGAAAATTTTCTTTCAATAGAAAATTCAGATAGTTTTAAACATTTCGCATTATTTGATGCTAAAATATAAATAAAAATAAGCGGTAATTATAAAAATAATTTATTTAATTTATTCAGAATTAGTCCAAATGACGTGTTTGTTTAAATTACCTAGCTGAAAATGATCGTATCATACACGGTCAGTGTACAGTGATGAAAATGTAGTCACACGGCTTATATACATTTCCAGAATAGGGTGACCTCGCATTGTATGGACTCTCTCTACGAGAGCGTTCAACTTAAATTGGATAATCCTTGAAATCATCTCCAATGTCTGGTTTGATGTCTATCAGTGCATACCTATCATATTGTTAGTTCAATTAAAAATAAACTTGCTATTTTAATATGTAGTTACTAGCTGACCCGGAAAACTAATGCCAAATTAAAACCGCGATTAAAAAATGGAGGGTAAAGGTAAAACCCAAAGGCAAATCCATTCTCATCTATAAATCATCAATCACCATCAACCCATTACATTGTCCCACAGCTGGGCACGGGTCTCCGTTCAGTACGCGAGGGATAAGGCTATAGTCCACCACGCTAGCCTACTGCGGGTTGGCAGACTTCACACGTCGTCAAGAAAATATCTCAGGCATGCAGGTTTCGTCACGATGTTTTCCTTTACCATTTAAGCGCGTGATAATTAATTATTAATACGCACATAGGTAATTTCGAAAAGTCAGAAGTGCGTACCTTGGATTCAAACTCGGGACCTTTGACTTGACAGTCCAATGGTCATATCACTAGGCTATCACTGTACCAATTCTCATACTTACCAAATATATAAAAAAAAACGGTCAAGCCGTTTCGGAGGAATGCGACCACAAACACTAAGACATGAGATTTTTGTATATTAAATATTTTTTTAATAGAGTTATGAAGGTCTCCCTCCCAGGTTGCGTTATGTCTTGTAATTATTTAGCACCTATATATTATAAAGAATGCTATTCTGCGCTAAAGAGGAAATATTATTTCTTCGTTTGTTTGTAATCGGAAAACTCTGAAATCACTGAACCGATTTTAATAATTTAATTATATCGAAATTAGAAAGATATGCGGGCGCAACCACGGGCAATTCTTTAAGTAGTTTTATATTCTGCCTAAGGTTGGTTTAAGTTGTTTAAAAAGGTTGGTAGCACCGATGTGCTTCGACATACCTGCATAAGGCTGGTTTTGCTCAGTATAGGTTCTCACTCTTCGGAAGATTGGCTTAATAATAAAAGATTAAACATACTTATTAAAAATATTTTAAAAAGATACGTGAATTGCTGTGAAGTGCGTAAATATGGAAGATTTTGTAATGGATGAAAAAACAATAGTGCAACAAAATAAATGGCAGAAAAGGAAGTATTTTCTGAGACAGGTACCATCTTTAGTAAATTATAAAAAATTATATAACGCTTAAATCTATCTTCTAACGTTAATTAACTATATAACTGAAGGCCTTGAGAATGTAACATTTTCATTATAGATAACGAAGTTACGATATATATACGAATTTAAGCGTTGTTACTTGACATATCGAAAGGTTATGTCAATTCCATATAGCTATGATTTATTTAACTTCGTTATCGATATGAAAATGTTACATTGTCTAGACCCCTGATACCTATATTAATTATGATATAAAAGTAAATAATGTTACCTATATTAATCGTTGTGAAAAAAAAAAACTGTGAACTTACGCATTTTTAAGCATATTGCACGCAAGGTCTATTTATATTATTAAGTCGTGAAATATCTGGGTACTTTTTTAAATTTTTAAGGACATTCCGCGCACAGAGGACTGTGCGATTTGGCATAATTAAAGTTCATATTAGAGGATAGCAGAAAAATATTTTAATCGAATTTCAACCACTCGGCGACCGATAGGCTGGTACAATATTTTATACGTATTTTTATACTTTTAACCTTCTATCAGTAGAAACCCGTTTGTGTAAGTACAGTTAAGATCCATCCATGGATATTATCATTTTCCTCCTTTTCGATCGATTATAAATACTTACTCGTACTTTGACCCGATGATTTTTTGTCTCTCGGTAAGAACCCTTTGGTATTTTGTTTTCACTATTGCATACGCACTTTTTGTCACTCTATACTTACTACAAAAAATTCTGAATTATAATTTCATAATACCTTACTATTATCGTAAATAGATATCGTAGATAGAATATTCTTTATTCCAGATTTTAATCAAACTTTTCCTAATAACATTACAGTTGGTTTCCTGTCTAAGCATATTTGCCTATGGGCGATCTGAGTTTGGGAGTGGGAGGGAGGGGAAGGGGGGTTAGGGTAAAAATTGGTTTATCTCGATTTCCGGCAAAACTACAAGTCCTATGGGAAAAAGTTTAATAGAAAACTTGTAGGTAATAAAGAGACCTACAACTTTTGTATTTACGCTTTTTTCACATACCCTCAAATTTTATGAGAAAAATTCAAATAACCAAGTTTTGGGTTATTTATTGAAATTTTTACCAAAAAAAAATTTTTTTTCACGGATGATAACTAACCTTCTTATCTCCCAAATACACTGTTTTTTTTTATCAAAAATGTTTAATTTTTGTTACCTTATTTTTTTAAGTCTAGTTTTCTCAGAAAAGTCTGAGAACATTTACCGTAGAAATGTTTATTTTTTTTACTTCATCAGAAATTAGAGATTTCAACGAACAAAAAGGCGAGTACTGAGTTTAAAAAAATCTGATATTTTGACGTGAGAATTTTCGATTGAAAATTAGGCTTTATTTTCGATATTAAGTCAAAATAAGGTAAAAAAAAAAAAAATTAATAACAAAGAATATAGTGTGTTTGGGAGATAATAAGGTAAGTTTTCACCCGCCTAAGACCTACAACTAATAAGTCGCGGGCTTTACCACTGGGCCACAACCGCTCCGCCAAAATAAAATCAAATTTATCTGAATATCAGTATTATGCATGACTAGCTTCCGCCCGCGGCTTCGCCCGCATGGTTTGTTGATAAAAAAGTAGCCAATGTCCTTCCCCAGGCTACAGACTATCCATATCAAATTTCATCACAAACGGCTCAGCAGATTAAATTTTTTAACTACAATATGCTCCTGTAAACTATGTTTCATGATTTGTTACGTTCAGCGTAAACATGTAGATTTTCCGAATACAAAACACGTGAGAAAGCTACGTATAATTTGGGATATATTGGCTTCCACATAAAAGGTAGATATATACTGTCACGGACTTTTATTTAGAACTGTTTAAGACAAACAATCCCACCATACATTATCTTCATTTTACTCCAACGGTTTAGGCAGCGCACGCCAAGATAGCTCTCAGAAGGCAGGATTTTTTCCGATTTTCTTGATACTTATCGTAACATTATGGCCAAAATTATACAAAATCTTTGGAGATTGTAGCCTATGTGTTATTCTGATGTATAAGCTATATAACTGTAAAGTTTCATCAAAATCCGTTCAGTAGTTTTTGCGTGAAAGAGTAACAGACATCCATCCATCCATCCATCCTCACAAACTTTCACATTTATAATATTAAGTAGGATAGGAAGTAGGATAGGATAGTAGGATGCAACTGCCGCCAGATCTCCCAAACCTTATTTCTGGGTTTCGAAAACCTAAGGGTAAATTGGTTGTCATGTTTCTCGGCCCTCTGACTACCACAGAGAACCAGATGCTGGGACTGACAACATAACGTGGTCTGGGACTAGGTAAAAGGGGATGATAGTGCGCAAAAACTCGGTCTCTAACATTAACATAACATACCATCAGAGGTGTACTAATGTACACCATATTTCGCCGCTATGTTTAGGTCCCGTGGCAGGTCCCAGGCACAAATCCAGACTCCGAGCTGAGTATTTCATAGAAAAACCAACAACAACAATAACACTGCTCGATCTGGGGATCGAACCCAGAACCTCAAGCGTAGCAGTCGCACAAGACCACTAGACTAATGAGGCAGTTTCTACCTTTTTTTTAATTATCTGGACCAAAAATAAAACGCTGTCGCTTCATTAGACGTCTTCGATGCGTTTGCCAGGTCGAGCAAAGTGTTATTGGGTTTACTATTAAATTTCCAGTAGCTAGCAGCTTGGAGTTTCGATTTTTGGAGCTTGGAGTTCTCTTTGGGCTCTGTGGGTTCACTTAAAGAGACCTGAGTACAGCAGTGGATTAATACGTGCTGATGATGATGATGATGATGAACGGCAATGGGCTTATATTCCTCTAATAGCATAACAGCGAACTGTTGGTGTACATTAGTACACCTCTGCTTATTAATGATGAAATTTGTACGAAAAGATGACGTTATCTGAACTTGAAAAATATACGCATACTTGAAATATATATTAAATATAAAAATATATCTGAAACATATACGCATTTTTTCGCGTTATATATTAATATATTTAACTCCAAACGTTTCGGATCAATATATCGATAGTTATTTCATTCTATTTCCAGATGTTGATTAGCAGTGGTGGATGGACCTGCTACTTCATCATGGGGATGATGTTTGGCTCCTCAACCGTCTTCATCCCTCAAATAAGAAAAGAGGCCAACTCTACCGAGGCTGTCAGTGAATCCACTGCCTCCTGGATACGTGAGTATATCAATCTTGATTTATTCGTTTTGAATATATATGTATTTCACATGAACCACGTATGTAAATGTCTTGCTGATCTGGCATCGACTAGCGTTGGGTTGTGGAGCTCTCGATATACCTAATAGTTGTGCTACACGGGACGTGATGTATGCGTGCCGTCAGTTAGGACAGGTTAGCACAAAACTGGTATAGTACTGTTCTGTTTATAGTTCCTACATTGTAAATCTCACATGTCCGATATAGTTACTTACAAAATTAAGGATTGCTACTGCAATTAAGAGCACACTCATTCCTGCAGCCTCATCACACATAAACCGTTCACGCGCATGATATGTGTTTTATCCGATAGGTTGGAAAGAGGTGTATTAATATGCACAACATAGTTCGCAAGTTTGTTCTACGTCAATTAGTTTTTGTTTTGTCATGTAGCGACATCTAGCGTGTTACATAGAACTACGTTAAAACAAATTCAGAATCGCCCAAGCGCAATTTACTGTGCAACTTGGATATATACAAACGTTCAACATTCGTGAAGCTCTAGATTCAATACCTAGGTCGAGCGGTATTATTAGATTTTTCTATAACATATTTTTTTTCGAAATTTTTCTATACTGTTTATGGGAATAGGTTCGGCTATTACACAGGACCTAAAACATAACGGTAAACTGTTGGTGTACATTTGTACACATAAGCCAAATCCCTCAAGGAATGATTAAGCTTTTAATTTCAAATAAGTAGTTAGGTACTTACTTATACCCTAAAGTCTGAGACATAGCAATGCAGCGCGGCGGTATAAATTATTAGTAGTTGCGCAGGCGCACGAGATTTTCTTTAGTACTAAATAAAACTTTTTGTCAATATTTAAATATCCTTCTCTATCTCTCTTTAAGTAAATAGTAATAGGTATTTGTATAAGTTATGTTTAATCGCTTTAAATAAACGCTTTAAAAAACTGTCGTAGCCTTATGGCTTATGGCGTCGGACTTGCGATCATGTGATTGCGTGAAACCACTCGTAATACGAGGGGTTAACAAGATTACTAGTAATGTGCGACCCACATTGCTAGTACGCTTTATAAAAATAAAATCTCTACATTAAAGAAATTATTTATCGAATATGCCTAGATCGTTATTAAATATAGTTCTTAAGAGTATTTGGATTTTCTATTGCAGCTCGATATTGACATAAGTAGCGACTTATAACAATAAAATAGGAATGAATGAAAGACAATTAACAGAAGGAATTAATAAGGCGAATGTCATCGGAAGCGTCGGTAGAGGTCGCCTTACAAGGAAATACACAGATCTTATTGGCGAGGTCTGACGAAACTGTGAGATTAATGAATGTGGAAGAAGTGAAAGAGGTATGCAAGTTTCATGTGATGGTCTGTAGTTTCTTTTCTAGACCCCATTAGTGTATCTATAAGAAAAGGGTCACTCCTATCGGTTAAATCCCTCATGACGCTAAATCCCTTTTAAATCTAGAATCTATCATATCTTAATACTTGTTCGTTGTGTAATTATCTGTGGTACTAAACATCGAAACAATTTTATCCGTGAAAATGACCACACCCTCGTATCTTAGAGAAGGAAATACAGGAATATTAAATTTTAATATCGAATTTAATGTAAGAAAAGCAAAATATGACTTGCAAATGTCTCAATAGGAGATAATTCTTAATCAATTCTGTTTTTTTTTCAGCTGCCATTACGGTGTATGCTGGTGTACCCTGGGTCATAATTCTGCCAATTTTTATGGAATATATTGGAAGAAAATACACCTTCACGATCGTCTGCGTTAGCAACCTGATCAGTTTCTTCGTCTTCTACTTTAGCACTACAGTTAACCAGATTATCATCAGCC
The DNA here is from genome assembly GCA_958496365.1 of Subacronicta megacephala. Classification (NCBI taxonomy): domain Eukaryota; kingdom Metazoa; phylum Arthropoda; class Insecta; order Lepidoptera; family Noctuidae; genus Subacronicta; species Subacronicta megacephala. The sequence goes on from OY292534.1 coordinate 11,589,297, forward strand.
AGGTGATCAACGGCATCAACACCGGCTCCCACTTCACCGTAGCAGTTATGATCATCACCGAATACACATCACCGATATATAGAGGAGTTTTTTTGACTGCCAAATCTGCTACTCTCTTCTGGGGAATTTTCATGGCTAATGCAATAGGAACGTTCTTCCATTGGAGAAATATTGGGATTGTTGGCATAGCCTGCAGTATCTATAGCTTGATAATAGCATTTTTACTGCCAGAATCACCGTTTTGGCTGGCCACAAAACAACGGTTTGATGTGTGTGCGGCGTCATACAGATGGATGATGGGAGAAGACAAACAGACGCAAGCCGATCTAGAGAAGTTGATAAACCATCAAAAGAATCTCAGTTTGAATTCGAAACAAAAGGATTTCGAGTTAAAAGGGCTCGTTATTAAATATTACAAAGTAATATCATCCAAGCAATTTTACAAACCTATAATTCTGGGTTTATTTGTGCAATCTTTATACGTATTCTCTGGAAAAGTTGTGTTTAGTGTTTACGCTTTAGATATAATTAATAAAATAACTGCCGGACACAAAATGTCTGCTTATGCTGCCATGTTGATATTAGACGGTGTAACAGTGTTCTGCATGTACATTGGATGTGTGGTTGCAAAAATATTGCCGAGAAAGAAATTGTTAATTGGTTCCTCGATAATCGGAATTGGATTTTTGTTATCAATATCTGTATACGCATACCTTATTAAATTATCAGTTGTAGAAGAAAATAATTATATAGCTATATTTTTGTTAATTGGATATTCTATAGGAATTTCTTGTGGGCCTGTAATATTGTCACAGACAATTACTGGAGAGCTAGTTTCAATTGAATCACGAGGTCTTTCATCGTGTTGCATAGAATTATGTTTAAAAATTCTCCTAGGCACTTTAGTTAAAATATCTCCAAGTATTTTTAAGAATTTGGGCTCACATGGTGCCTTTTTATTTTATGGTACTTCTACTTCTATATTTTTATACTTAATTTATAAGTTTTTGCCTGAAACCAAAGATAAGACTTTGCAAGAAATTGCTGAATGGATGAAGGGATCTCAAAAGACACCTGTATCGCCGGAAGAATCAAAATTTTTGTCAAATACTGAAAAACGATCAGAAAATGATACATAACGATGATAATGATAAATTGACGAAGGTAATAATTTTGTTGCAAGATTAACCGTCTTAAAACTATAATGTGTTTTGCCTTGTTTTGACATGTGAAATTTTGTGACAGGTAAAAGAAGACAAAACTCATTAGTATAGGAAATTTATTGGACTTTAATTTTTTTATGAATAAAACTGTAACTTTCTTCTGATACGATATCTTTTTTCATATGGTCATTCGCTTCTAAAATACTCAATAGCAATCTGTTCGTTTTGATCATTTTGTAGTTTTTTTGTGACTCTGTGAATATTATTGTTTACTTGAGCTTTATTGTAGCATGATTTTAGTTCATAATCTTATAAATCACTCTTTCACGAACGCAATCGAGCAACATTGAGAATATCGATGTATTGCCTAAATATATCTATTACACTATCTTTCATAAGTTTATTATTAAACTATATCTATCATACGAGTACTAAATATTATATTTGCCAAATCTATAGGAATGATATTGTTGGTATGTTATTAATAAGTCTAAAAATAGATCACATAACATACATATCATCAAGCCTCTATTCCCCGAAGGGTTAGGCAGAGGTATACTAATGTACATCCACACTTCGCCGGTATGTTTATTAACCGAGCACGAATCCAGACAATTTAATAGAAAAACTCAATAACACTTTGCTCGACCTAGGGATCGAACCCAGGACCTCCAGCGTAGCAGTCGTGCTTAGGACCACTAGTCTAATGAGGCAGAATTCTATGTATATAGTCTATTTATGTATATTATTATTTTTAATATTATTCAATGCATTTATAATGTTCGCATGTTAGAAGTCATTTGGACTAAATTTTGAGCCGGCCCTTGGCGTCCCTCCATCCTCTCATTAAGAGGGAAAAATCTATGATAAGGTTTTTTTAATTTATAGCTCGCGGCAGTATCGCTCCGCGCGGGTCGCCGGTTCAATGCCCGAGCTATCTTTCAAAGTGTTCCTTTTCCGTTTATTAATTAGATTTTAGCGGAAATTAAGAAATGGAAAAGCGCCATTTTAAACACTCATTATAGGCATACCAAAGATGCTTAAAGTTTCAAAGAAATAGTATCCAAGTTGTCCCACGGGTGAATAATTAACCAATGTTAATCGAGAATCTTTAATAGTAAAGAAAAATATTAAAAGCGGTTTCAGAGTGTATCGATTATAAATCTGTAGCGACATCTAGCGCGCTACATGGAACTACGTCGTGCAAATCCTGAATCGCGCAAGTGAAGTTTACTGCGCGATTAGAGTATATACAACCGCCTGACAACAACCGTCGGGCCGTGGCCCGCCAGGCAAAAACACTTGCCTGGTTGGAGGATCCTGCCTTTGGTTGGAGGGGCAACACATCTCGCCTCTCTACAAATCTTTCCAATTTCTAATAACAGTGTAGACTAGCTGTGCCCCGCGATTTCACCCACTTTGCCCCGCCTCTAAGGGTCGCAGTATGATGCTAAATATCCCTGCCGCCCATAGACACCCGCGTCACCAGAGGAGTCACAAGTGCGTGGCCGGCCTTTTAAAATGGAGTACGTATCTTACTTTAATGCCTTAGATTCGAAATCGAGACCGACTCGAATCGACTTATGGTCATATCACTAGGCTATCGCGACCATATTCTATACTTTGATACTCGACGACATGAAAAAAATAGCATTAAAAATAAATATTAATTGACTACTTAGTAAACTTAACTGAAGTTTAATTATTAATTGCATGAACAAAAGGGAAATTTATCTTTTTTATTGTATTTTTTAGGCATTTTCCATGCAAAGATTATTAAGTTATTATTTTAATGAATGGCGACATGACATGGTGAAATGAGATGGCAGGTCGGGGTCGCGGTGGCTTAGCGGTCATAGCGTCTGGTGTACTTAAGTAGAAGACGCAGGTTCGAATCCTGCCCGTGGTCGAATTTTTCTTCATTAAAATAATAAAAGGGAAATTTGTTCAAAAATTATTAACCTATTTTATTAAATTATTAGAACGAGAATCGAATACCGAGTACTCTCCTTAAGTATCGTTAGTGTCTCATCAGTCACCCTGTCTAATTATTGGATTGAACTGAAATCACATGACTGGGCGACGTGGAATGAAATATGTGCCATTTATTAATTGTTCACAAGTTAGTTATGATACGATGCGTGTCTTCATTGTTTTAACAAGTCTATGTTGATCACTATCGATTTCATACGGTATGTTCTTCATTAAGCTGTTTTTCGTTGGGTAAAGTATAAAAAATAAATAAAAAAACCATACATAAAATAAAGCAGGCCGAAAAGAAAAAACTAATATTTTCCTGACTATAAGGTAGGGACCATTGGACTGCCAAGTCAAAGGTCTCGAGTTCGAATCCAAGGCTCTGACTTTTCGAAGTCATGTGCGTATTAATAATTAATTATCACGCGCTTAAACGGTGAAGGATAACATCGTGAGGAAACCTGCATGCCTGAGAGATTTTCTTGACGGCGTGTGAAGTCTGCCAACCCGCAGTAGGCTAGCGTGGTGGACTATAGCCTAATCCCTCTCGTTCTGAGAGGAGACCCGTACCCAGCAGTGGGACAATGTAATGGGTTAATGATAAGGTAGGGAAAAGAGATTGTAGCTTTTCCTGGCGGTGGACGAACCTTGAGGATTTTCAACATCGTAAGGGCAAGCTGCGGTCAGCTACTGTCCAACTTTAAAAATAATCATCATCATTGACCAACCAATACATTTTCCCTCTACTAGGCACGCTTCTTCTCTCAGAACGAGAGGGGTTTGGTTACAGTTCACAAAGGTAGCCTATAGCAGGTTCGCAGACTTCACACGCCGTCTAGAAAACCATTAACCATGTAAGTAGGTTTTCTTACGATGTTTTATGATATAATAAATTACGCACGCACGATAATAAATATGCACATGACTTCGAGACTTGAGACGTGGCCGTCCGATGGTCGTTTTACTTAGTTATCTTAGTGTCATTAGAATGTCTTGTTGAGCTGGTGTCGTCGTGCAACGGCTCGTTAAAAAATGCTTGAGCTACACAATGACTGATGTATACGTGCCGTTAGTTAGGCCGGTCAACTCAAAGTTGCTATGACTCTTTTTCAAAAGACCTGCATTGCCAACGCGCTATCTAATAAAACATCTACCGCCTGGATTTTAAAAGAGATCATGATTCTCTGAGTTTGATTCGGCGTTTCTTCTCAGAGATCGCCAGAAAATGCCGGCGCCATCTAGCTTATTTTTTTAAACTGACTTATTAAGTGTCTTTAAATGATCTATTTACGGAAATAAATATCATTGATAATTTACTGTTGCCCAAATGAACGGCTCCCGAACTAGTTCCAACCTTCGGGCCCACCATCAATAAAATCGTCACGCGGTCCACCCGTGTTACTGATGCATTTTCTATTATTAGACCCAGTTGATCATGTGCTATCAACGAGCTATTGACCACTGCTAAATATAGCAGTGATCGCACTCGGAACTCAATGAATCGATTGCTCCAGAATGCTTTGAATTGTGGCAAAGATTTATTGTACTCGTGACGGGTCATTTGAATAAGTGTGAATGATTTGTGTTATGATTTTTATTGTAATAAGATGATAAATAAGCATAAGGTGTCTGATGGTCAGTAACAACTAATAGATGCAGTAACAGTAGTAACACTCAAATTCAAAGTCAAATGTTTTATTTCAATTACAAGTATCTAGCTACTTTTATTGGACTGCCTCATTAGTCTAGTGGTCCTAAGCGCGCTGCTACGCTAGAAGTCCTGGTTGCGATCCCCAGGTCGAGCAAAGTGTTATTGGGTTTTTCTACGAAGCAACTCGGAGTCTGTATTTGTGCCCGGCTAATAGCAATAGGCTCGCCCTCTGCATGGGACCTAAAACATACCGGTGAAATGCGGGTGTACCTACATAAGTACAGCTCTGCCTTACCCTTCGGGGAATACAGGCGTGATGGTATGTTATGTTTTAGACCATTATTACCTATAGGTACTTTTGAATTATCAATACCTTGATGCACAGTTCCAAGAAAATTAAAAGGGTTTTAATATGAAGTGATTTAGAGAATTCCTAAGTAATTGAATTACTTGGGCTAACTTAACTAAAAATGAAGGCATGGGAGACCTTTGTATGTAGTTTCGATATTTCTCTTGTCGATATTTTTATGTCTTAGTCCCCGCACTATGGCAAGTAATATTTTTAGGTGTGATTCGAGGAATAGAAAATTAATTATAAAAAAAAAATTTGATTCCCACCTTTGGGTGTGAATAGGTGGAATACTTTAGGTGTGATTCGTCTGGGTGTGATTCGTTTGGGTGTGCTAAGTGGAATGCCTCATCATAAGTAATACTGCTATGGACTCGATTCCCAGAACAAGCAGTGTTTTTGGGTTTTGTCTAAGAAATTCTCAGTAGAAGCTCTGTGCTGATTTCTGCCTGGTTTATGTTATAATCCTTACAGAATAGGCAATATTACATGGTACCTTAACATACCAGCCAACTGTGTACCTACAGCAGTACATCTCTGCCTAGCCCTTCGGGGAAAACAGGCGTGATGGTATGTTATGTTATCTTTCGACAATATTATAACCGATCATATAACTTAATTCTTAACTAGGTCACAAATAAAAACTGTCAAAATGTTCACACAACAATTACATGGTGTTCAAGCAATGAGTCATATCAATTGATTTACAACTAAATAATGCGATTAATGGCGATGGATCTATGGGAACAGTTAAATGGTTCACGGTCATTTTCGGGAACATTTTTTAAGGCCGGTTAATGGCAATTGGGTCGGCCCATTGATGCCTAAAATAAACTTTGAACAATTCAGTTTGGAAATGTTGTTCAATGAAGGTTTTAATAGCAAAATACGGTACTAGGCTTAAACATAAGTTTCATTTAAGGATGCAACTACTCTTCAACAGGAGTAGTCGCTAGGTAACATACATAAAATAAACTTCTTTGTCAGAGTTTTTTTAATACTATTATTTAATTTTAAAAATAAACTAAATAAATTATCTATAACAAAAAATACTATTACACACCAAAATAATTCTTAGAAGATAAAAATAAAACTTAGAATAAAAATTTTTTGGTATAAAATCTTTGTGCAATGAAATGTAATAAAATAAAAATACGCTAAATTGCATATACTGGTAACTTTTAATTAATTTTAAGATTGATTTCTATAATTTTACTCACATGATGATTACATCATTTTAAGATTAAGTTTCTCTGCTGATATGCTATACCCTGTTGTGCCCCAACAGGGTTTAGCATGTGTTTAGAATTAGTATTTTTAGTTCAATCTGTAGTTCAAAGACAATACGGAGCATCACTTTTGTCTCTTCAAATACATTTTGTTTCAACAATGGTCGCGTTTTTCTTCAACTCATTTGAATCCGACTAATCGCTAACAGCATGGTTTATGTATTGTATTAACACATGAAGCAATACAGAACTTTGACTTTGACTTTATCGAAAGTTTATCGGAATAAAATAAATTGTTCTTAGTTTATTTTAAGCCTCAATGTGCCGAGCCAAATGCCATTAAACAGGCACAAGTCCAACTTTGAGCTAAATAGTATATTTTTTTTAAAGTAAAACATAATTATCTGTCTATACCTATACCTGTTTTCTAAGAAGAAATAGGCAGAGGTGTTCTAATGTAACTCCACAGTTTGCCGGTATGTTTAGGTCCCATGTAATAGGGGGCGAGCCTATTGTCAATAACCGGGCAAACATCTAGAAAACCAAGCTGTTACTTTAATCGGCTTGGGAATCGAACCCAGGATGTCAACCTAAGTGGCCATGCTAACTACGGAGAGATTTGAAAAAAGGAATATACCGCATCAATTTTGTCACATTATAAGAAAATTTCAAAAATCGAAATGAGATAAGGAACGCAAAAAGATATGCCCCGGGTGAGGATCGAACTCACGACCTTAAGATTATGAGACTTACGCGCTGCCTACTGCGCTACCGAGGCTTGTGATTAGGGCGCAAAAATTTGCGATCAATATCTGAAGTAACCATGTGTGTATGTTGGATAGCATAAAAACGAAACATACGATCACGCCTCTATGCACTGAAGGGCATAGAAAGTGTACTAATGTAGTTATACCCACAGTTCGCCGATGTATGTATATGTATGTACATAATTATGTTTCGGTCGTCTAAATCCGAGCTGCCACTAAGAATTTCATAGGAAAACTCAATCACAATTTGCTCCACCTGGGAATCGAAACTAGGACCGTAGTAGTAATCTACAACCACTAAACTAATATGGCAGTTTATTAAACGTATTAAAAAAAAAATCTGCTTGTACCTTGATATGTAGCCATATCAAGTATATCACATATCAAGGTATACAAATCCAGTTTAGACTGACCTCCCTTTGTAAAGACTCTCCGCACAATGCAAGGCCAGCCTATACTGGGATTGTATAGCTTGATGTGCAATGTTGCATACTACCTATATCGTCATCTATCTCAATACGAAATAAAAAAAAACGGCTGAAAAGATTGAACAGCTATTTAAATATTGAATCAAACTTTAAAAACCCTCAACAATAATTCACAGCGCGTTAAAGTTTAAAAAGGCTACAAAAAAAATGCCAAAATATCATGTAAAATTTGTGCGCCCACCGCATATGCACGGGCCGGCGTCGAACCGCAACTATTGGCGGACGGGTGCAATTGACAGCACACCTCAATTTATGGCCCCACTGTCTACCGGCCTAGGCCGCGGATTGGCCTTACTGGATGTGGCCTCACTTGTATGGGTTGTAAAACGAAATTTTATTTTCTGGATTCGATAAACGAAACGAATCACACATCACAAGATTTAAAAAAATATTGTTCTACGTCAATATTATTTTGTCATTTATTATATTGGACCAATGACGTAGATAATAATATAACTATTTAAAAAGCACATCAATAAATTAATTTGAATTTGAAAAAAAATAATTGAATTTGAATTTAAATATATTTCTAATGGAAAATATCTGTTTTTTTACTGATTGTATCAATGTTTGTGAATTTTTGTGATAATCTTACAGCATATTCAGAAGTTGGAGCTCTTTGGGGGAGACCTGCGTTCAGCAGTAGACGGCAATAGGCTGATGATGATGATGATGATATTCAGAAGACTGCCTTTTTGGTATAGTAGTTGTGAGCTCAATTGCTACGCTAGAAGCCCTCGATTCGCTTCCCAGATCGGATATTCCTGGTCAATGGCAATAGTCTAGCCCCGTATTACATTGGATTTAAACATATTATTATCTACCGAAGAACTGTGGGTGTACATTTGTACACCTCTGCCTAAACCGTCGGGGAATACAGGCGTCATGGTATGTTATCTTTTCTCATTATTATTATTTTTAGTTTGCCTTTTGGCAATAATTTTCATTTTTCAAAAGTGAAAAATGAAAATTATTGGTTGAATTAAAACTTTTTTTGATATCGTCTTGATTTTTCTGACTCTTCCAGAATAACTCTATCGATACAAACACAGGCAGTATTTAATTAATTCTCGCATTGGAATAGTGTGAATTTCTGACTGCAACTGAAGTCAACGGTTATTTTGTTTTGTCGTTTTAATTAATGTATAGTCGCCTATCGGGGTACGATGATATGAAGATTGTGTTTATTTTTATGGGATAACTCGGCAAACGAGCAGGCGAGCAGCAGCTACCTGATGATAAGTAGCATGGCCGCCCATGGACATCTGTCATACCAAAAGAGTTGCAGATGCATTGCCTAGCCAAGGAAAAGCGAGGGGAAGGAGAAAAGGAGAAGGAAGCGACTGAGGGAGACATTGGGTCTCCGGCGCCGCACACTCACCGTACGAAATGCAAGTATGCATACTGCTACTTGACGTCGATGTTCTGTGCGAGGGTAGTACTTCCCCGGTCGTGCGACCCATTCATGCTGGCATGTAGCCATGCCAGCGAGGCAATTATACTACTGAAAGTTTGATGGTATTTAAAACCACGAAGGTTTGAATACCATCAAGCATTCGAGGTCTTCTCAAGCATTCGTCAAACGTAACAGTGGCTCTTACCACCACGAGACGAAGCTAGGTTATCCTCAGTCATGGATCATAACTCTACTGGAACATTCTCGAACATTTTATACGACCGAGATTCGTATATTTATACCTATATAATCGAGGAATTACTCCTCTCTGATTCAAAAACTTAACCAATATTTTTCCGTTATCGTTCAAAAATAATTTATAATTTAATTAATCATGACCACCCCACGGCTATCTATCTTTAAACCGAATAAAAAAAGGCTCTCAGCAGAGTCCGTGAATGAATAAATCATTTGCTAAGATAACCAACAAAATAATTAGGTGCGACGCTTTCCAGTGCCTTTTTTCTTAATTAAAAATAAATATCAAATGAAGACGTAATCAGCGAGGATGGGAGTTCGATACCCTTGTTAATGAAAATTGTTAAGTGCGAATTTATTTGGTTGAGACGTTCCGTAGAGTTTTCGTTATAAGATAATCCAAAAAACTGCCTCGTTGGTCTAGTGGTCCCAATCGTGACTGCTACGCTAGAGGTCTTGGGTTCGATCCCCAGGCCGAGCAAAGTGTTATTGAGTTTTTCTCTGAAATTCTCAGTAGCAGTTCGGAGTCTGGATTTGTGCCCGGTGAATGGCAATAGGCTCGCCCCCTATTACATGGGACCCAAACATACCGGCGAACTGTGGGTGTACATTAAGTACACCTCTGCCTAACCCTTCGGGGAATACAGGCGTGATGGTATGTATAATCCAAAAAAATAAATCATTTCTCGCTTCGCTTGTTTGTATTCCCCGGGGGATTAGGCAGAGGTGTACTTACTGTATTCCCACAATACGCCAGTATGATAAGATCCCATTATGGGCGAGCCTATTGCCATTAACCAGAGACTCCAAACTGCTACTGAGAATCGTAATAGATTATATGATAATATTTTTTGTAAAACGATCTTATAAAGTCACTTTTATAAATCGATTATTAACAATTTTTTTTAAACTAGAAGAGCCCAAATCAAAACACTTCGCTCGAGCTCGGGAATCGAACCCAGGATAGCGTAAAAGCTGCTGTGAGAACCACGACACTTAAATTATTCATTTCATCAATTACACATTGCAAGATGTTTTAGAAGTCTGCCCCACTCGCATTTAAAAAAAAAGCGTTAAGATAAGCGTCCCCAATGAAACGCGTCATTTCTTTTTTGTTTAGCGGAACCCTAAAAATAAAATCGCACCTAAGGCGAGTCGCCATTTTGAAATTGATTTTTCATTAAGAATACTAACGAACTTAGGGAGGATTGAGATGCTGTGTTTTTATCTTAATTTTCATCTGTAAACAGACTTGAAAGTGAAGTGTTTGATGTTGTGTTTGTATAAGCATATAAGTACTTATCTACCTATAAGTAGGTACTTAATGTTTTTTTATTACTAGGGGCCTACTTACTTCAAAAATGGAACACCGAAGCACCGAATCGAATCGGAACAACGACGCACGAAAATCTTTTGTAAAATAACCAGAAATTGTTTCAGTTCGAATTTAACAAAATTAAATAATTAATTTCAACAAAATTAAAAACAGACTGCATCATTAGTCTAGTGATCCTAAGCGCGACTTCGATTCCCAGGTCCAGCAAAGTGTTATTGAGTTTTTCTATGGAATTCTCAGTAGCAGCTCAGAGTCGGGATTTGTGCCCGGTTAATGGCAATAGGCTCGCCCCCTATTATAAATATGACCTAAAAATACCAGCGAAGTGTGGGTGTACATCAGTATATCTCTGCCTTACCCTTCGGAGAATACAGGCGTGATGGTATGTTATGTTTAATAATGGGTACCATATCAGTAGTTTTTGTCCCTATTCTAAAAATCACTTTACTGAACAGATATTAATTTAGTTTTTATTGTTAGAGCAAGCATATGCTCCAACTTAAAAACTGTGGCACATCATAACAATATTATTTCAATAAAATTTAACAGGTCCTGAGATAAAGCTTGAGCTCTCTGTTATATGTAGATCCATATAAATAAGAGTTCATATCTGTTGGTTTATGATACAATTCTTTATATTCGTCAACGGGAGCGAAGCGGCGTGCAAAAGCTTGTATATTTTACTATAGATAAGTAAGTATACATTCAGAGCTTACGTCGTTGCATGTCGGGCGGAGTCTGGGGCTTCGCTAGTCAAATGAATCAGATATGAATCTTTAATTTTCCAAATTTATTAAAACGCTAAGCGAACTCTACGTTTAAACAGCAATATTTTTAACGACGGAGGTTAGGTTGTAGTGATGCTGTTAACAGTTGGAAAATTTATCGATATTTTTATTAGAGTTTATAAAATGTATTTTCTTTATTATTTCAATTTGAAACTGACCTTTTATTATGTCTGTCGAAACTTTAAAACATACTTATATTACAATTTAATGGAATTAATATATAGTGATACAAATATATTGTTTTTATTTAAAAAAAAAAATTGTCCGCATTATTACCCACACCTGGTTCTCCATATGGGAATATAGGCGTGATGGTATGGTAGGTACTGTTTTGATACAATGTGTAAATACCTACATCCCGATGGCCAAGTGGTCGAAACGTGCTGCGCAGTACTAAGCTATGTGGCATGGACATCGGGACGCTTGCTGCGCCACATATCGCTAAGACCGTATTTGTGTCCAATCCTTAAAGCTCTCAACAATCACAAAACTAACCAAAATTTTGGTAAGTTTTTATTATCTTTTTGTATTTGTTAGGCATTTTCCATGCAAAGACTATTAAGTTAATATTGCTATAATTACTTATTTCGTTTTTATTTGCAGTGTATTGAATACCTAACAATTTCATTTTGGGAAAAATATTCAATTATGCATGCTTAGATATCAATCTTTTTTATGTATCCCTTGATACAGACTTTGATTCTCAAGAATTAAGCATAAAAATACAGAAGGCTACATCAATTGATCGTTAATTAAAAAATTTGCTCATCGATAAAAACGAAAGTCACGCACAGCGATGACTACATCGACCATTCATTCACTATCGCCCAATTATTTGTTAACCTGTCCGAATGTCAACACTTAAACATTGCTGGCGCCACACAATTAAATAACAATAAACCATAAATGATGACACTATTCTGCATGACATTATAAAAATGGAGTGCTGATACAAATATTCTTATCAAAAATCTAAGCAAATTGAGCGTAAAATTTCAAATCGATTTTGAGGTTGAGTAAAACATTATTGTGATTTTCGGTGAAACTTTTAGTAACAGCTTAGACATTTGGATTCATGCCCAGATAATAGCTATAAACTTGCATTTTGTTTGATCTAAGATATACTGACGAACTGTAAATGTACATTTCCGTACAATTCACTCCATTTCTTATTACTCTGAACTGTTATAGCAAATGCATACAAATTGATATGTGCACGGATAGTATTGGAATCATAACATGACATCACCGCAGCTTTGCAAACTGTTTATATGTAGTGATTCAATTATTCTATATTGATGTCAAATTGATTGCTCACACGGTCGCATGTCGTGATAAATTTGACATTAATTTACTGGTCATTTATTAGCGAACTGGTATTTTATGAAGTAACAGTTATTTTTGGCTGTTACTTTTCTGTGGATGTTTACAAAATATTTTAATACTTTTTTAAAAAACGATTTATATCCATAAAGTTATTATTAAAGTAAAATTTAATAGCTTTCCTTACATTTTTATTATTACTATTATTCGAGTAATATTATCACTAAGTTTAGCAAAGAAAAATAAATTATAAAATTAGTATCGATACATCGCTATCGATATCGAGCCCATCCCTACAGTTGCTACGCGATAGGAAATTAAAATTTTCCTCTTCATTTAAAAAGAAGCAGTGCCTGAGGCTAACTCCTTAATGCGGTTCTACATCTATTTCAGAATATACTTTAATATCCATCGATGTAGTCCCGGCTTTATGTACAATGTTTATGCATAGCTTGCGAAGGTACTGGCCAGTTTGCTTTACTTTTGAATTTGGAATGAAAAATATGATTAGTAGGTAATGATTGCAGAATATATTCCATATTTAAATAATCCTTGTGTCGTTTTTGTTTAATATAACTTTAGACAGAAAATTTGTTTTTTTTTTAAATCCAGACATTAGTACCTTATAAAAAGAAATTAAAAAATTTAAAAAGGTTTAACGTTTCATAGCTGTGGTGAGTTTTTTTTTAATTCACATCTTAAGATGCATAGTCATTGCCGCTTGCATACAAACACATCAACTTTATACTAAGTAATGCCCTATCTCTAATTATGATATCTACTGAGGATCTATTATTGAGACCGAGCATTAGAATATTAGAGTTTTGTGAGTTGTCAACACAGACTGCTCTAATGATAACAAGGTCCGACAAAAAGTCCAAACATATGCAGAAACAAAAAACACACGAAAAAAAGTCACAAAGTCTTAGCAAGGAGTCTAAGACCCGACAAACTTAAACGTAAACATAATTCAAGCGTACAATTTTAGTCGAAAACACGACTTTCAAATGCACTTTCGGTATACAAAACTTGGAAGCATCGCGCAGGTTTATAAGACTTCAGGACATTGTAATAAGGACTAGTTTTGCTGTTAAAACGTATTTCTTTGAGTTCTTGGCTCAATTAATTTCTTGCGAACCGTTTTTCGTTTTCAATACGGCCAAAGCTGTATATACGGATTTGTTATGAGTTTTGGGACTTCAAGTGAATTTGGTTGCAATTTTTGTAATGATGTGTGATGTTATAAAAATCAGTACATGTTATAAAATAAAGTCCTCCGCCGCGTCTGTCTGTCTGTCTATCTGTTCGCGATAAACTACTGCACCGATTTTCATGCTGTTTTCACCAATGGCGATATAATTCATACCGAGTCTATCAATGCTGTGATAGCCTTGTGATATGAATCCAAGGCACGCACCTCTGACTTTTCGTCTTCATGTGCGTATTAATACTTAATTATCACGCGCTTAAACGGCGAAGAAAAACATCGTAAGGAAACCTGCATGCTTGAGAGATTTTCTCGATGGCATGTGAAGTCTGCCAACCCGCAGTAGGCTAGCATGGTGGACTATAGCCTAATCTCTCTAATTCTGAGAGGAGACCGGTGCCCAGCAGTGCGACAATATATGGGTTGATGATGATGATGATGATGATGACATACCGACAAACCTCACGGGTGAAGCCTAAGCTAGTGTCATATAATCTTAAGTTATGACTAAAAGATAGTTTTTTTAAAAGTTGCCTCTCAAAAACAGCGATGAACAAATTTGAGGTGACATTAAAAAGTCTAATTTGTTTAAACAAAATGGTAAATATAAAAAAACTACGCAATTTCTTGTAACCTAGGGATCCGCAGTATAAATGGAAGCTGCGGAGCGGTTCAGTAGTACTTATTGGAGTGACGAACGGTTGATTGAAGCTCGCTCACTTCATTGCCCTGTGAGTGAAAATAGACCATCTAGAGTTGGTAATACACCGTTATATAAAAAACGTTTTTATTTTCTCAAAAGTTGGCTGGCATACCTAAACGAAAATGAAATACTTGGAGCAACATCAAAGATAAAAAAGTCACCAAAAATCCATTACAGTGTTGTACACTGCTGGGCACGGGTCTCCTCTCATTACGAAACGGATTAGGCTATAGTCCGCCACGCAAGCCTACTGCGGGTTGGCAGACTTCACACGCCTCAAGAAAATTTCTCAGGCATGCAGGTTTCCTCACAATGTTTTCCTTCACCGTTTATGCGCGTGATAATTAATTATTAATACGCACATAACTTCGAAAAGTCAGTGCGTGCCTTGGATTCGAACTCAAGACCTTTGATTTGGCAGTCCAATGGTCATATCACTAAGTATAAGTAAAAAAAAAGTAAAAAAGTACATACATACATAAGTAAGTACTTCACTCTGCCCCTTTGGAGATCACACAGGCACAATGATTGTATGTTAGCTTGTTTTGATAATTTTGTTACATTTTTAAATGTACAATTTCCTATTTTAAAGAACTTCTTTTAGTCAAGTCTATTGATACGGTTTCGTTTAATGACGTCACATCATCTCCCAATTATGTCAAAGTTCATGTAAGTAGAATGTTTCTAAAAAAATCTATATTTGTGGTATTAAACACTCTTTAAACTTCCACCAACCGAAGACAACCATCTTGGTAGATAATTTGATTTGTATTTAATTAAACACTGGCATCGATTTCCGACACCTCGAAGCCTGCCTACCCCTGATCGGAATTCTCGTTAACATTGACGGAGGTCCGTGTAGTTTGTCTGTTTGTTTATATTATATATTGAAATCAAGATGCGATTGGATGTTGGGAATATTTTGTGTAGATTGGTTTAGAGAAGACAGAGAAAATTGAGTAAGTAAGTATATTTATGATTTGAGTTTCACATCATACTTTGTTTAGCTACAATGGCCTACGCAAATTTAATATTGACTGGTATTATTTTGTTGTTATTGCGTTGATTTTTTTTCTTGTATGGAAACCCTGCCACACAACAAAAAAAGAAAAACATGTTTTGGTTTCTGTGACTTTGATAGCGACCCCCCATATTTGTTTTTTTTTTTCATAATCTCTAACGTACTAAACACTATCCTGTTACAACGTTATAAAAAAATTCAAGTGTAACATACTAGTTTCTAACACTTACGCGAATATTAGACATTGAAATAATCCGAAACGTCGGGAGATTAAAAATATCAATATAACGCGATAAAATCCGTAAAAAGTAGTTTTATTTCGATTCAAGTTTAATTTAAGAATTTTGGGAAATACATACATCACAATGCGTGAAATAAAATATTCTATGTTATCATTGAATTACTTCCACCTGTTTTTCTTCATATCGCCTCATGATAACAACACCACTGCCTTAATAAACCATGGTCCTACTAAGCCAGACTACTGCCTACCCCTAAATCATATATTAGCGGCAAAATGAGACTAATGCGAGACTTATAATCAAAGAAAGAAATTTCTGGCTAACCACACGTGATACTAAGGTCTAGGCTATACTGCAGACGAATTAGCGGAAAATTATAATCATAAATAATCTTTTATAGAATAATATAATAATCATCTATAGAAGACATGGAAATGATTGCTATTTTTCATACATTTTCGTTTGGTGAAATTATATTCATAAATTTTTCATGGCGAATTAATGCTACCTTTCTTTCGCAATTACAATTTTCTTACACAATTACTATTTATGTCACATTTTTGCGGCTTTGCTAATGTCAAATCAATCTATCTATAAACAAACTTTTAAAGTTTTGAAGACAATAGTGCTATTGGGGATCTAGCGAATATGAATATAAAAAAGTTACGTCAAGGGTAAACATTTTAGAATGGTGCGCAGGGTTTGACGTATCATGTAATTGGGTAATGATATTTTTTTAAGATACTTATCTATTTTATTTCACTTTTCTGGGAGTGGTCACTTTGCCTTTTATAATTTATCCATTTGAACTTGACCTTGAGGGCTACAAGCAACAGATTAAATTACGTAATCTAGAACGCCATTGTTGGTGGACTGGCGCCCAGAATGAATTCATAACAATTTGCTTAAGAACAACACACAAACACAACAAAAAAAAATAAAAATGTTTATTTCACAACTTACAAAATGTTTACATGATATACTTTGGAATGCCCTTTTAAGCAAATAATTGCTTGTGTTAGAAGGTTCCACTCTTCCAGATTACAGTCCAGTATCGTAAGTCATGTTAAAAGTACACTTAAACTTAAAAATTATTTGGAAAGAAAAAGAAAGAAAATAGAGAACAAAATCGCTAATCTTCCCGCTACCTCCTATGCCCATGCGCTGACTCCTAAAATAAAGGGGAGGATGTACCAGGGTGGACATGAAAGCGTTAAGTGCTCCTTTTGCTCATCGAATCCCATTTACGCCGGACCTCCCCCGCGATAAATAAGATTATGTTCGGTTACATGTTATTTCTGGTTTTCTTACGGCTCCCAAGTAATGGTGTTACTTAGTTTTTGACTTATTTAATGGTGTCTTCTGGTTATGGGATATCAAAAGGAATTAATGGCGATTTGATCCGCTCTATAACTCTCTTAGAGATTCAGTTTGACCAGATTATTTCTGTAGTTATAGTATTTGTAGTGATATTATGAATCACTGAACTGTTGTAGTTTTCGATTGTAATAACGTCAAAAGAACGGTTGTATTATTATCTTTTAATGTTGAGTTATTCCCATCTCTATTCTAGCACTCCCTAATACCTTTATGCAAAAAGACTGTCTTTTTAACCGGATTGCGGTGGAGTCGAAAATGAGGGTAAAATTTTACGGGTTTTAATAAGAATTACAAATTTAATGTATTGCGTGTAGTTTTATGTATGCACAGCTACACTTCAAGCTATATGGAACCAGTTTACGCTAGCCTCATATTGTATTGGAAGCCTAAACAATGCGAGATCAGCTTAAACTGGATTTGTATAGGTTGACCTGTAGCCGTGTGTACTCAATAGTTGTTCACCAGTATAGTCAAAAATCATCGATAATATAAAAAAACATGACTGCAAATGACTCTCTAAATTTCGAAGTTATTAAATATATCACTTACCCGTTCTCCCTTCACCTTCTCACTAATCTTCTTGTTATCACCTGGAAAGAAAAAATGACGTAATTAGATTCCATTCACAAACCAATCTTCGGCTATAATATAATAAGCAGGTAGCTCAATGGCTAGGGCATCGGACTTGCGATCATGTGGTTGCTGGTTCGAAACCCACCCATTGCACTATCGAAGTGAACCCACTCGTATCCCAGCATTTAGCTGTATTCCTCGAAGGGTTTGGCAGAGGTGTACTAAATGTACATCCATAATTTGTCGGCATGTTTAGGTCCCATGTAATAGAAGGGGGGGGGGGGGGGGGGAATTGCCAGTAATAGAAAAACCCAATAACACTGCTCGACCTGGAAATCAAACTCAGGACCTTTAGAATAACAGTCGAGGCGAGGAGGCTAGAAAGATGATGACTGCAAATCAATGAAAAACAAAAATATTATGTATCTGGATGCAGTTTTCATGAGCTTGCTATATTGCAAGACGTAATAATTTCAACATAAATTTAAATACTATCTCATTTACAAAATACTGATCAAACAACGTCCAAAATAATGTTTAATCTAGGCACGGTACACACTCAAAAATAATTCCTACAAATACAGCTTTAATGACGTGGTAGTACAAAATGATTTATATTTAGGAAACATTGCGAGCGAATAATCTAAAAGCCATAAGCTTCAGACGAAAAATGTTCTCGTATTCACGAGTGGACGCGGAACGGAATGATATAAAGCTTGGGGCACATTATTATCAACTTCCTAATGTTTAATTTAGTAATTTATTTTTGTTACTATTTTTGACTTATTGAGTGAATTTCCCGAAATCCTAGTATCAATTACGTTGTACCGTGCAAAATTTCATCGATCTAGTTTCAAAGATTTAGCTTGTTGTCCATTAGTTATCACTCTTGGAATTATTGCCATTAGCCATTTATGTCTAAGTAGTATATTTGGTGATGTATATTCTTCTACAACCCGTCCGACGGCCCGTTCGACAACAAGTCCGCCAACCCGCAGTAGGCTAGCGTGGCGGACTATAGCCTAATCCCTCTCGTACTGAGGGATTAGGCTATAGTTGTAATGGGTTGATGATGATGATATTCTTCCACATAGGTTATCTGTTTTAGGATGACATTGAGTTTAATCCTTAATCATTAATTTTAATCCTTTAAAATTAGGTATATGAAAATCAGTAATAGTCTAAAGACGTTTAACAGACCATTGGTTTGGCAGTCCATTGGACTGCCAAACCAATGGTCATACACAGATTAATTATTTATGAGCACGTGTTTCGATTGTGAAGGAAATCATCGTGCGGAAAACTGCAGATGTAATGAGTTGAAGATGATAATATGAAAATATGTAAAGATAATGATTTTGATTTCAGTATTTTAAACCTAACCCTAAAACAATTTAATCCGAGAAAAGATGCTGCCGATTATAATTTGTAAACCTCTGCCTAGCCCTTAAAAGAATACATGCATGACGGTTTGTCGTCAAAAAACGACGCCCCCGTCAAAATAGTGTAGCGTATTATTATTAGTATGTATTAGTAGTATTTCGCGGTTGTGTCCTCCGCCGTATCTAAAACCAAACACTAATCCTTCTATATACACATTAACAGATCTCTAAAGTGCGATCCGTACAGTCGTGGAGGGATTTTCTCTATACCAACTGCACCGAATCTCCTCTTTGAAAATACACAATTTAATTGAATATCTATTTCGTATGTACTTGTATTTTAATTACTTTTTGGTCTAAAATAAATTAATTTATAACTGCCTCATTAGTCTAGCGGTCCTCAGCGCGACTGCTACGTTATATGTTTGGGTTCGATTTCCAGGTCGAGCAGTGTTATTGAGTTTTTCTATTTTTGCCCGGTTAGTGGCAATAGGCTCGCCCCCTATTACATGGGACCTAAACATACCGACGAAGGGTATACATAATAATCGTGGTGATGGTATGTAAATTTGTTTATATTTCTTAAAATAAAACTGTCTAGGACCAAAAATTTTAATTAAAGATACGACTTTGATGAATCTTTTTCACAGAACTTCTGACATACCGACAAGATTAGCTTATCCCTTTTGTTCTGAGATGACCTGTGTCCAACAGTGGGACGTTGGGTGGATGATATTTATTATAGCCTAGCGACAAATATGTGAGTTCTCATCGTATTGAGAAACCAAAACATCGAGACATCCAAATCGATATACGGCAAACCACAATTTTCCCTAACTCCGGGAAAGTGGCAAAAAATATCCAACAGAACAATATCCCATCAATTCTAATATCCCACATCATTACCCACATATCGGAAAGAGGGCCTATTATGTTATTAGAAATTACTGCTGCACAACACAAGCAATAATCGACCTTATTGTATGAAGCTACAGTGGAAATTGAGACGACATTACGGTGTTAGGAGCCAGCAGTTTATGTAGCATGCTGTCCTTATTACGTGTATTGAGCGTCTATTATGCTGGAAGTGCTACGAGATATTTTGGAAAAATGTTGTTCTGTCTTTTTCGATTGGGTCTTATTTTTATGTAGCCCCTTTTTTGTTCCACTGCTGGGCAAAGACCTCCCATAACTTGTTCCAAGATTTTCTATTGTAAGGTTCTTCATCACATGAAAGCAGAAAGCGATCGAGATTAATTCAATTGAGTTTATTTAAGAACTTAGTAGTAGAATAAAACAAAGTCGCTTCCCGCTGTCTGTCTGTCCCTATGTATGCTTAGATCTGTAAAACTACGCAACGGATTTTGATGCGGATTTTTTAAAAGATAGAGTGATTCAAGAGAAAGGTTTATATGTTATACATACATATCATAGTACAGAAAAGCCGAGAAACTACGCGGGCGAAGCCGTGGGCGGGAAGCTAGTTTAAAAATAAAACGGTGTTTCTATGGTTTTGGAATATTATTAGACTAGTGCGATTCAAGCGCGACTGCTACGGCAGAGCTTGGACTTTGCTCGACGCTCGAATTGATTATTGGGTTTTTCCTTGAAATTCTCAGTACCAACTCAGAGACTTTGGATTTGTGCGTGGTTAATACCAATAAGCTTGCCCGCTATTCATGGAACCAAAACATACCGGTGAGCTGTGGGTGTGTACATTATTGCGCCTCTGCCCAATCTTTAGGATTCTTACCCCAAGACCTCTAGCGTTGTAATCACGCTTAGGACCACTAGACTAATGGATAAACTTATATAATATTAGGCATAAATGCGGAAATAACTCCGTCGGTCTGTTTTATTACTTTGCCTATATGAGAAGATAGTTTGCACGGTGAGCTGTGCGATGTAGATTAGCACGCCTCTGCCTAACCATTTTTTTTATATAGTATTATGGATATCTTATTGCTAACAGAACACCTTACGTAAAAAGTGATAAACAAACAGTATAGGTGTGCATAAGTATAAAAAATAACTAGTGTTTTCGTGGACCATTCGGGTACATATTAATATTATTGTAGCTAGGTCAATTTTGAAGTCACTTCCAGTCTCTACTATATCTGCATTAGGCATTGTGTGTACTCTGATATTACTTACTATCTACGCACAACACTCCTTGCTAATGGTATTTCTTTGCCATCGATGCCGTTTTATGGGACATGTGTGTTGTTATTTTGGTAATTATTAATCTTATAATAATCTTCTGTTGCTTTTGCTTAGGAGTTAGGTGTGAGAGTCATAAATGTCTGTTGAGTTTCTCCATATATTCAAGAACTCTGAAAATAGATTTAGACTTCTCAAAAATGCCTATTTTATGGGTTTATTTCAACAGATACCATCACGCCTGTATTCCTTGAAGGGTATGTAGAGGAAAACTTAATGTACACCCACAGTTCGTCGCTGTATTACTACTATTTTTTTTTTAATTTTAAGCATTAAATAATGCGAAATGTTCACAAAGATATGAATTTTATAGTAAAAGAAAAATTAGGTCTCAGGCAGGGTTTGAACCTGCGTCCATCTGGTGAAGTACGCCAGACGCTTTACTATAAGCCACCGAAACCATTGCCTGTGGTGTCGACTTTCTGTTTCACATTTTACGTGACGTCAGCAACATATAATCCATACCGCAATGCTGCTTGCTGAGCCTCTTGCTTTTGCAATTGTTTTTTTTATTGTTCCATAATTATTGTTATTGTTTTAGTACTATTGGTTATCGAAAAAGGGCGGTGAAATGGCTAGATATTGAGTTGGCTGATAGTACTGTAGGGGATCGTAGCAGGGCGCCGTATTAAGATGTAAATAAAATAGTATTTAAACCATTAACTGTGATTTATTAGAATATTATGGGGCGAAGCCCTAAGAAAAACATGTGTTATTTCGTCTTCTGAAGGACGTCTCTAATAGTTCTACTTTTAAATAAAATAGAAGATTGTTTATTCTTAATTTAATCTTTATAGTTATCGTATAAAAAGGTGCGATACTCCGATCACCACAGTGCCTACATACATACAAAACCAATATCTCCTAATATCGTCCACAAACAACAATAATCGAAGACAGCATCCCTTAATAAGCACCCTCGGTAAAGGAAGGAAGCCAGCATTAATTTATGTCGCACAGACAGTAATGACACCGCAGTCGATTATTACGTTATTGGAAAATATTGGCAAGGCTCCCCATGGGATGTACGCGATGACACATAGTGTGGGCTTGTTTGTGTTGATCTTTGATTCTGTAAGAATGATGTAATGTAAAAGTATCTGTATTAATAGTCTAATTCTAATACAATTTTGGATTTTAAGTTTGTATGAACATTATATAAAATGATGAAATGAAATGATATTTATTTTCTGTAAATAGATATTTTAAAGACACTTTTACAAGTAGATTTTTTACAATTTTTTTATCTAAATGGCGCCGACCTCTGATAAGAAATGTCGTAACAAACTCAGAGAGTCATGGTCTCTTTTAAAGTCTGGGTAATAGTTACGTTATTAGATATGCGAGTTTAACAATGTAGGGCAAAATCTGAACAGGCCTTTTAAAGAAAGAGCCATAGCAGCTTTGAGTTGACTTGTCCTAACTGACGGCACGAATACATCACTCATTTGACTGCCTTATTAGTCTAGTGGTCCTAAGTGTGACTGCTTCGCTAGAGGTCTTGGGTTCGATTCCCAGGTCGAGCAAAATATTATTGGGTTTTTGTATGAAATTCTCAGTAGGAGCTCGGAGTTTGGATATGTGCCCGGTGAATGGCAATAAGCTCGCCCCCTTTTTACATGGGACTTAAACATAGCCGCGAAGTGTGGTTATAAAAAATAAGTATATTGTAGGTGGATAAAGCAAAAAATACGCAAATATTTAATGTAACTCTTTCAAAAAAAAAAACTTACTGTCAATAGTGGTCGCACATTACTAGTGTTCTTGTTAACCCCTCGCACTAAGCTAAATACTTGTATTACGAGTGAGTTCACGTCGGTAGAGCAATGGGTTGGTTTCGAACTGCCAACCACATGATCGAAAGTCCGACGCTCTAGTCATTAGGCTACTGCCGCGTCAAAATTGTTTAAAATACCGAATTCCGCCAACGTACAATTAAATTGATGCGATATATTTTTTAGGACAGTAATTGCTCAGATCGTGTGACTGGCACATAACCACTACATTTTTTTAAACAACATCCTCCGCCGCGTCTATCTGTCTGTTCGCGATAAACTACTGCACCTATTTTCTTGTTGTTTTCACCAATGGATAGAGTGATTCAAGGGGATGGTTTATATGTATAACACATAGGTATATAATAGTACAGAAAAGCCGAGAAAACACACGGGCGGAACCGTGGGCGGAATGCTAGTATATATATTTATATTTTGGACAGAATAAATTATTTTCTTTCTTCAAAGAAAATCGACAACAATGCCTTTCAAAATCATTTGATATCGTTACTTTTGTGTGTCTGTCTATTATCTTATGTCCTGGCCGGTGACCCAGATAAGTGGGGTAACCCAATACCGTCCGTGTCTTTTGTCCAGCGCTGAACTATTCAAACATTGTGAATACGACTACCGATGTATGACCGATGCGGAGCGTGGACTGTTCTTGTTTTATTGAATGGATGCTTAGATTGCTGTACCTACCTGTTTTTATAAACAGGTTGGTGCTTTTAGAAGTACAGTTTGTTCGAAATAAGTAAGCCGATCGGAAGTTGTCTGCAAGTGGTTTAGAAGTGGTAAATTTTAATAGAAAGAGTGGGTGTAAAGATAATTAGAGTCGTATATGTTTCACATTTCTAATTAAGTATTTTGTTTAATAATTTAGATATTTATGTATTAAAACACTTAATTAAACGATTTTATCACCGCGGTAGTTCGGAACGGCTAACTTCCGATCGGCTTACTTATTTCGAACAAACTGTACGAAGGCTTTACTACATTATTAAGAAGACTACCTACCCTTGCCTCTTGAGTCCATCCAAAGGACGGAAAGGAGCGATCTCTTACAGACTATTTTTTTTTTATTTATTTAGGCTTGCCAACAACTACTTATACTATCGTAGTACTATAATAACATAATCATACTGGAACAGTTAAGTAGGTATAGTAGTCTCTTACAGGCGAGCACAACATGCACTTATAAAGATTAGTAAAATAAATTATACTAGGTAACTATTGTAACAATATATATTAAATCTGAACAAAGAATCATTACAAATTTATACGCAAGTTATAATAATTATTTTAGCCTTATGATAATACAATAATCCAAACAACAGCATAGCATTAGGTAATTATTTATAACAATTACGGTTTTTTTTTTTTTTTTTTTTATGGGATAACTCGGCAAACGAGCAGGCGAGCTACCTCATGGTAAGTAGTCATCGCCACTCATGGACATCTGCAAAACCAAAGGAGTTGCAGATGCGTTGCCGAGCCTATTTAGGGAAAGGGAGGGGAAGGAGAAAAGGAGAAGGAAGGGGATTGGGGGAGGAATTGGGCCTCCGGCCCTCTCACTCACCGAACGATAACTTGTACTTGACACTTGTTTTTGATGTGCAATAAGGAATATTCTATTCTCATCTATTAAAAAAATTAAAATATAAACTAACTGCCGCATTGGCCTAGTGGTCTCAATCGCGACTGCTACGCTAGAGGTCCTGGGTGTTTGCTCTTTAAGTGAACGCCACAAAACCTGATCTTCAGCTATTCTCATCCAGTTACTGCCAGCCGCATTTCGGAAATCGTCTCTGTCTCTGTTCAGTGGGCCTCCTACACATTTTTTGTCCTACCTAGGTATGCGTTTACTCAAGTCTAACATTCGCAAAATTCGAATCTTTTATTTTAAACTAGCTTTCCGCCCACGGCTTCGCCCGCGTGGTTTCCCGTTATTGCAACATTTTTCATTTATGCTCCGCTCCTATTGGTCTTAACGTGATGATATATAGCCTATAGCCTTCCTCGATAAATGGGCTATCTGTCACTGAAAGAATTTTTCAAATCGGACCCATAGTTCCTGAGATTTGCGCGTTCAAGCAAACAAAAAAACTTCAGCTTTATAATATTTTTATAATATTATTATAATATTATATAAGTATAGATATAGAAAGCCAAAGAACGCGAGATTAAACACATGGATTACTTATGTGAACCCGGGACGTACAAGGAACTATAAGACATCTGTTAAGGCCCAACCAACCCACCAGTCATTTCGTGCCTAAACAACCTCTTAACAAGATTAAGAATATTGATGTGCTGTATCAAAATGTCCGTGGTCTTAAAACCAAGTTGTCTACGTGGAGAACGAACTTGTTACAGCTGGAGCATAATCTGATCGCTGCAACAGAGAGCTTTCTTGATGCCTCTATTGAAGATGGGGAGCTTACGACTGGCGATTGGAATGTGATGCGACGTGATCGGGGAACACCGTGCGGCGGAGTATTGCTTGCCGCGCGCGCCCCCATCGTGCTGTGCCGCCGCCGTGATCTCGAAACGGACGAGGGTGAGGACTTATGGGCCGACTTTACATGGTGCGGACGTACTGTTCATGTATGTGTTGTGTATATTAAACCTAGTGCAAGCGATGATGAATACATGAGATGGTTCTGTAAAGTAGAACAGTTTATAAATTATTTAAAAGGCCTTGTAATAATTTTAGGTGACTTAAATTTAAATAGTGTATCGTTAAATATTAAGAATTATTATTGTTACTTCGTGTCATTTTGTAGTCTGAATGAGATGAACGTTGTGAAGAATTCGCATGGAGGTATGTTAGATGTTGTTTTGGTTCAGGAGAACATTAGCGCACCAAAAACATTCGTCACTGCTGCCGAGGGTATAGTACCACTGGATGCATATCACCCGGCACTACACATTGAGATAGGAGTCGATGTAGGTCATTGTTCGGAGTCAATTGAGCCCAGCAATATAGACAGTGCCAAGGATTGGAACTTCGGCAAATGCGACTTTGAACAACTCTATTTCTTATTCAGTGACGAAAATATTTGGGAGGAGGTTTTGGGGTCGAAGGATGTAAAAGGGGCTACTTCCAAGTTTTACAGCATTATTTATAATCTCTTTGATATGTGCATGCCTAAAAAACGCAGAAGGAAGTCGGCAAATAGGCGATATCCTATATGGTTTACATGCGATATCATCCAGGATTTAAGACTCAAATTAAAACTCCATAAAGATTGGAAACAAACTAAGTGCGCTAGCGCGTATTTACTATTTTCTGGCCTGAGGTCCAGCCTTAAAACCCGTATTGCTGATGCGTATTCCTCATACATGAAAATTATAGAGAATAAAATTAAACATAACCCTCGTCAATTCTGGTCACACGTGACCAGCCTGCGATCCAAAGGTGGGTTTGAACCGAATGTAACATACAAGGGTTTAACTTTTAACTTTTACCGGCACTAAGGCGGCAGTGGCTTTTGCTGAATTTTTCTCAGCTGTTTTTCTGCCTGATGTCCCGCAGCTTAACGCTGATCATGTCTGTACGTCTGACAATTCCAATAGTAGCAATTACATAAATATCCCCCCCTTGCGCCATGAAGATATTGTAAAAGGCATAAATAAACTTAAACCTAACAGTTCTATCGGCCCCGATAACATCCCGCCCTTCATAGTTAAAGACCTAAGAAATATCTTCATTGATCCTCTTTGCCACATCTTTAATTTGGCCTTGCAGACTGGTACATATCCCTCTGAATGGAAAGTTACTAGAGTTACACCTATCCCTAAAACCCAAAACAAAAGCTCCGTTGAAGAATACCGCCCTATCGCAATCCTATCCTCTCCAGCGAAGGTCTTCGAAAACATCCTTTATAATGCTATCTACGAGCAAATAAACAAGTATCTTTGCAATGAGCAGCACGGTTTCAGAAGCAAAAGGTCTGTTGACACAAATCTCCTGACACTAGTAGACTATATCTCGACTAGCTTGGACCGCGGGCGTCAGGTAGATGTACTTTACTTCGACTTCCGGAAGGCTTTTGATAGGGTTAACAATGACGCGCTGCTAATGAAGCTTAGCAAGATAGGGTTCTCACCATCTCTCCTCCGTTTCTTTGCAGACTACCTACGTGATCGACAGCAGTTTGTTAGACTCGGTATGTATGTGTCGGGTACCTATCACACGCGCTCTGGCGTGAGTCAAGGCTCAGTTTTGGGACCTTTATTGTTTCTTATCATGGTCAATGATGTTCCTCAAGTTCTGCTTCATGCTAGATGTCTCCTGTATGCTGATGACTTAAAACTGTACCTGGAAATAAATTCCGAACGAGACAGTTTGTCACTGCAACAAGACATAGATGCGATATACAAGTGGAGCGTAGATAACAAGATGGAGTTTAATTCGTCCAAATGCTTCGCTATGACATTCGGACGAATGCGGAACGTAGTCAATTTTGAATATACATTAAATAATAATACCATCACAAAGTCAACCTCCATGAAAGACCTGGGAGTCACATTCGACCGAAAGCTCACCTTCCACGACCATATGGCCATGGTCGCTAAACAATCCTACCAAAGGTTAGGTTTTGTTCTACGTAATTGCCGTGATTTTCGCACCGCTCATGCCATCAAAATTATATATAACGCGCTCGTACGTACCAAACTTGAAACCAGCTCTTGCGTGTGGAATCCACATGAAAGTACCTATACACTGTTGTTAGAGAAAGTGCAAAAAGCGTTTCTTAGGTACCTTTATAAACAGATTCACGGCTACTACCCTTATCTGTACCCAACAAAATTTTTACTGGGTTGTCTCGAGTATAACTCCCTCGAGATAAGGCGAGCTCGAGATCAGCTCACAATTGCCTGTAAAACGCTCCGTGGTGCTATTGACGCTCCTGATTTGCTTAATGTACTGGCGCGCTTTTTTGTCCCAAACAATTATTGTCGGGGCAGAAAGCACAAGCTGTTTGCCGTGCCTCCATGTCGTACTGTTGCACGTGCTAAGTCGCCAATTCCTCGCACTATGGCCGCGCTTAATGATCTCTTGGATTCTAATCCAACAGATGATTTGTTTGCGGATGGATGGTCGAAGATTTTATTGGTATGTCAGAAGTACTGTGAGAGGAATTTATGAAAGTGTTGTTAGCCTTTTTTGTTAATTTCCTACAGTTTATATACATTAGTTACTTTAATTGGTTAAGACCGTTGTAATTAATTAAATAAATAAATAAATAAAATAAAAATAGAAGAGTGTCCATAGAGTTTCTTGCCGGATTCGTCTCCATAGGATCAACTTATTAGAACCGTGCAACTAGAGTCAATAACGTTTCATAAACGCTTGTTAAAGCTTATTTGAAATAATAACATTTGATTTGATTTGATTAGAACATTTAACCCTTCAAGAAACAAATGACAGAAACAATGAAAAATATCTTCATTGATTTTGTGCCCTACTTTCCGAAGCCTTTACGAAAGTTGCTGAATTAAAAAGTTTAATTGTGCCATGGAATTGGCGATAGGGTTACACTTCCTATGACGTGGGTGTTTAACAAAATGCCCCCGCCTCATAGGGGCGTTGTAAAAAGTTTTCTATAAAGGAAAAAAGAGGTTTTTTTCCGAGAACAACCCTCCTACGTAACTCCTTTTCATTGCATTACCACGGTTTCTTATTGTCACTGGCAGGTTCATTATTACGATTGTTTAAAGCAAATTTATTGTTTTTTCTAAGCTTAACGTCACTACTAAAAATTGGTTATTTTCCAACAAGGTTCTGCTATACACTGATGTTGGGGTCGCATTTTTCTTCCGCTGCAACTTATTTCTTTAAAGATAATTTAGCATTTATTAATACCAATTAATATAAAAAATAACCAGTATAAACTTACGCGAATATTCAACATTTAAATAAAACTACTTTTTACGGATTTACTTCAGTCAACCCGAGACCATGGATACTGTAAAGGATCCGATACCTCGGGAGTAACTGAATAATATCAATAGAGCGCGATACATTCCGTAAAATGTAGTTTATTTAAATCAAATGTTTTGATTTCAAATAAGCTTTTACAAGCATTTATGAAACATTATTGACTCTAGTGGCACGGTTCCAAAAAGTTGATCCTATGGATCGAATCCGGCAAGAAACTCCATGGACATATTATTCACTGGTATATTATGGCGATAACAGGATGTGAGGACACTGGAGGAAAATGTGATAATTAGCCTGAAGTCAAGATTAAAATTAAGAGAAGGTTCCTAGCATGTTAGAACTCAATGTTCACGTGAAAAATAGACTTGCCTAAATAACAACAACCTGTACTACAAGCGGGTCATGTCGCCGATTGTACCTGTCACATGACACGCGAGCATTGTCCGCGCCCGTCATCGTGACGATGTCATAGCTATGTACTGCTATTGTCGTCCCCGCTTGGCCGCTCGTACATCTGAGAATGTTGACTTCCGACCAATGCGGTTTAAGTGTAGTATTGGGTTCGATTCGTCTGTGGTTGACGGCACGTGTGCGCTCTCGACCATAGAAAACACACACATAAGTATGAAGCGTTACTAAAAATATTATTACGTAAAATAACATAACATACCATCACGCCTGTATTCCCCGAAGGGTTAGGCAAAGGTTTACTTAATGTACACCCACAGTTCGCCGGTATGTTTGGGTCCCATGTAATAGGGGGCGAGCCTATTGCCATTCACCGGGCACAAATCCGGACTCCGAGCTGCTACTGAGAATTTCATAGAAAAACCAAATAACACTTTGCTCGACCTCGGGATCGAATCCAAGACCTCTAGCGTAGCAGTCGTGATTGCGACCACTAGACCAACGAGGCAGTCAAGACCAACGAGGCAGTCGTACGTAAAAAAAATCGTGACAATTTTGAACAGCGTCAGTTGTTTTTTATGGGATAACTCAGCAAACAAGCAGGCGAGTTACTTGATGGTAAGTAGTCTTAGCTGCCCGTGGATATCTGCAAAACCAAAGGAGATGCCGATGCGTTTCCGAGCCTATTTCGGAGCCTAGAAGGAAGGGGACTGAAGGAGGAATTTCTTATTTTAATGTTGACAGTGTCAGTCCTCTATGGTACGTGGATGTGTCGTAACAGGCTTTCTCTATTAAGTGGCGGCAGCGTAATAGGTAGTTATGGTATCGGACTTGCCACCATGTGGTTGCCGGCTCGATTCCCACCCATTGCACTACCGACGCGAACCCACTCGTAACACAAGCATTCAGGGTTAATAAGAATACTAGTAATGTGCGACCCGAATTGTTAGGAAGGTTACAAAAATATGACGTAAAAAAACGTAACGTTGACAGCATCAGTCCTCTGTGATACGAAGGTATTTCTTGTATAATTAAATATTATACAAAAAAAACTAAAAAACCATAGAAGACTGTTGTGTTAAAAAGTCTATTAACCCTTGGTCGTCGGATCTAATAATCCGCCCAGTTTACTAGATACATAACATAAGGACCTACACGCGAAGGATTAGGCAGAGGTGTACTTAATGTACACCCACAATTTGCCGGTATGTTTAAGTCCCATGTAATAGGGGGCGAGCCTATCGCCATTCGACGAGCACATATCCAAACTCCAGCTTTACTTTGTTCGACCTCGGTATCGAACCCAAGACCTCTAGCGTAGCAGTAGAGCTTAAAACCACTTGACTAATGAGGCATTAAAAAATATTGCATCTAATTTAATTATTTTAAAAATCAAGCCTAAATAAAAAGCCGGGAAGTACCGATCTATATTAAATAGCATTAAAAGTGCTAATCAGTTAATTGTGTCGGTGATCGAGCGTCTCTCCTGTCCCGGGATAATTATCGAAATGGGATTAGGATGAAAAAAAGTTACGGAGGCCTAAAATGTTTGGCGGATAACAGAACTGCTTGAGGAGTTAGGAATGATATCATATTAATAATAAAATGGTAACTGACCGATTTTATACTTATAGTTACTTGAGATATTTAAAAAAATATATGAAAATAGATGTAACATGTCACATGACCATGATTATTTAGTATTAGTAAGTAAAAATATTGGATAGGTACTCGTAAAGTTCTCAAACTATTTGGTTCCTTTTTTAAAACAAATTTGTTATGTTTCTAAATTTATAGAAAAAAAAGGATATCATTTTAGAAAAATGTGTCTTATTTTTGAATTGTGTACATAAAGGCATATCAAAATTTAAGACAAGTATAGATTATCAACATTTAGTTTTATATTTTTCCTTTAGTATTTCCATCAGAAAGCAACACTTTAGGCACCCATTTCTATCAGAGATCCTTATTAATTAAACATTACAATAAAAATTAATTGCCAGTATTGAAAGCACTCCCACCCGTCCCCCTTTTTTAATTAGCATGAATCAGAATCAGAAAAAAGTTGCATTGACTTTTGTCCGTGAAGGTTAGTTCGGACTACAAGAATATTGCGGCTGCTTAAGAAACGTAGGCAATGTATTTCGCTTAACCCCCTACTTGCTATTCCATTAAAAAAGTTCCTTAATCCGAACAATGTCAAAGACAAAAATAAATTTTAGATTTGAAAACGTCTTACTTATTATGTTTTTGACAGGAACATTTCTAGCAGCTCCTGTGTGGTTTAATATGGTTTATGATAACGATATTCCCACAATTCAATACAATTTTATTTACAGTTACATTAGAATATAGATAATTGGTAGATAAGTACTTATATAGAAAGAAGAAAGAAAGAAAAGTTTTTATTTTCGCACAAATTGACGCACGACATTTGGACCAAAAGCCGATGTGTCAGAAAAACAAAAAAAAATAAAAGTATGAAACATAAAACAATATAAACAATGGCACCTGCCCACGTGACCACACTAATAATTATCTGTCAAGTGCCAATGCCAACATTATAAACAAAACAACATCCAAGAGCAAACAAACAACAAACCATTAAATGTAAAAGTTTAACTTAAAATAAAATTATAGTTGTAGTATATAGTTGTCAAGGTAATAATGTTTGATAAATGGCAAACTAACTAACCAAAAGTGCAGTGATAGCCTTGTGATATGACCATTGGACTGCCATGTCAAAGGTCTCGAGTTCGAATCCAAGGCACGCAACTCTTTTTTTTCGAATTCATGTGCGTATTAATAATTAATTATCATGCGCTTAAACGGTGAAGGAAAACATCGTGAGGAAACCTGCATACCTGAGAGATTTTCTTGACGGCATCTGAAGTCTGCCAACCCGCAGTAGGCTAGCGTGGTGGACTATAGCCTAATCTCTCTCGTTCGTAGAGGAGACCCGTGCCCAGCAGTGGGACAATGTAATGGGTTGATGATGATGAAATGGCGAACTAAATATTTGCAACAGCACCTACACTTCTGTGTAACAATTATAAAAAATAAAACGTTAAGGCTTAATAATACCTATGTAAAGTGAATTGTAATCGGTATCTTGTGAGTGCTAGATCAAACCCACTTTGACTCTAGGGTTTGAGTCTACTAGTAAAATCAACAGATGAGTTAAAACGCAATCTCTCATGTGCAACACTCTTTGAATATCCCTCAAATTAATGTAAAGAGACTCCATAAAAATTCAAGACGTTTCTTTCCATCTTGAAGCTAAAAAATTATCGAAGCAAAACAATATCATCCCTAATAAAAAAATCATGGCCGCCGAGGGATTAAAAAGAGAAAAATTAACATTAAACACAAAGAACGTTCGACTCGCGATCTCGAAAGCGGGTATCAATAATTAATCAGCCATCTCGTCTCGAAATTAGCCACCATTTGAGGGTTAAACAGTCTTGTGCAAAGAAAAAAAAATGTATTTTTTGAACGAGAGAACCCTGAGGGAAATTTTATATAGGAACTCGGTATCGACTGGGGATACCAGGAGTTAGGGTTACTGGATATGTCCTATGGTAGGAGAAGTGAGATGAATTCGTTAACCTTTATTGAAGCTACGATGAAGCTGAATTGAATGTGAATACAGTATTATTTGTGGTAGATTGACACCGGATATAGCGCAATTATGCTAGGAATTTTTAATTTTTTTTTTGGAAAACGATTATTTTCAACGTAATCGTTGCTTGCGTATCATAAATGGGTCGGCACAACCGTGAAAGTACTACCCGTTCACTGAATATCGACGTGAAGTAGCAGTATGCATGCATCCTTTTTTACGGTGCCTAACGATGACTTTGATTGGTTAAATGTACCTACCTGTTTTAGTGAACACTATATAACTCTGCCTGCCCTCTACGGAGATTGTCATAACAAAATAACATAACATTACATAACATATCATCACGCCCGATTCCCCGAGGGTTAGGCAGAGGTGTACTTAATGTACACCCACAGTTCGCCAGTATGTTTAGGTCCCATGTGGCGAGCCTATTGCCATTCACCGGGCACAAACCCAGACTCCGTGCTGCTACTGAGAATTTCATAGAAAAATCCAATAGCACTTTGCTCGACCTGGGGATCGAACCCAAGACCTCTAGCGTAGCAGTCTCGATTGGGACCACTAGACTAACGAGGCAGTAACGAGACAAAATATTCATATTTTTTTTAACATCGATTCAACAGTTGACAATCCTGGCAAAAAATTCTACAGCTTGTCATTTCCAGTATGACTCTATGACCCCCAAACGACCCTTCCCAATGAATTAATGAAAAATGAAATCAACTAGGCAAATTTAATTTTTTTCCGAGCCGTGAACTTCGAGGGCAATTTGACTGGAATCAAACCAGTGCTCCGTAACGATAGGACTTCAATGATATTTAAAATTGATTGCTTGTTTGAAGTCTGATAATGTCATTAGCTATGGTAATCCGAGCTGCAATTATTTGCGATGTGACTTGTGATTGCGAAATGTTTTTTTGTGACGTTTCAAAGCGTGGTTGTAAGCGCAATGCTACGCTAGAGGTCCAACACTCAGATCAAATAAAAAGTTAAGATGGAACTTTGCGAACAAAGAAGTGAGGCCGGCTAAAACTACGCTTAACGGTGTACAACACACAATATTGCACGACTGCAGGCAGGATTCGAACCTGCGTCTTCTGGTTATCTGTTGAAATATAATGCTTCTCAACCGAAATGACTTGCTTTACAGCAAGCGACTTTTTTTAAATTCTTAGAAGTGGAGCAAACCAGGTGAAACCGCGAGGCATAGCTAGTACAACATCATTTCAACTCATATTCCTCATGCACGATCATAACAAAACTTATGTTATTGGTATATATTTATAAATGCTTATAATTAAAGCACTTTTGCGTCCCATATCAGTCTACAAATATATAAAAAAAAAAAACAAAACATCCCATTTTACACACCCTCAGGCGAAAACGTTGCCAATCTGTTGATTAGCTACTTTTTATATTTTCGGGGGCGACATTAAACACGGATTAATCGCCCCCCACTCCCACAGGGGGTTTGAGGCGAATATTATGCTCCGAATTAATGACAGTTTAATTTTTTTAGTTAGCTCCGGGGCAACGATGCGTTTATGCACCAATATAAGGAGATCTTCAACTGTTCTGGTGCTTCGAAATTCAAAATTTCAAATTATTAATCGAATATTAAGTAACTAGTACAACAAAGTAAAGTTATGTGTAAGAATGTCCACTAAATTAAATCATTATAGTTATCTACTAACATAACATACCATCACACCTGTATTCCCCGAAGGGTAATGCAGAGGTGTACTAATGAACACCCACATTTCGCCGGTATGTTTAGGTCCCATGTAATAGGAGGCGAGCCTCTTGCCTTTAACACAAATCCAGACTCCGAGCTGCTACTTGGAATTTTCATAGAAAAACCGAATAACACTGCTCGACTTGGGGATCGAACCCAGGACCTCAAGCGTAGCAGTCGCGCTTAGGACCACTAGACTAATGAGGCAGTCTATTTAGTTATCTATTAATTAATATTAAATTATCGAGCTCGCGAGCAAGAGGTCCTAGTTTTAACCCATGTAAGTAGATATTATACTGCATTATTCTCGTCAGTAGAATTGAAATCCACTGCAATGCATGCATGCATTACAATAACTTTGGTTCACGTCACATCAAGAATTTATTTTCCATCACTAGTTAGTCAAACCCACAAAAACTAAAATCTAATATCTGATAGGAATAGATTCGTGTCGCTAGTTTCATTTATTATTTTAATGTCTTAATGACAGCTCTCGAAATACTGGCCGAAATCAAATCGAATATTAGCCGAAATGAATTGGTATCGAGACAAAAACTTTCGAATTTGGAACCACCCCGGTCCCCAGGCGTCTTGTATTTTACGATTTTTATTTATGCCAGTATTTTTTTAATGTTAATTCGCGAGATGGATTTTAAAGGGTGGGACATCATTCGGTGGGTGGTTCGGTGATATTTGAAAGGTTGAATTTCGAATACAAAATGGCATCGCGACGTTCACTTTTCAAAAGCACCTTTGGAAAAGTGAACATCGTAATACAAAATTTTGAAATATTATTTAAAAGTATTTTACTTATTCCAATTGGAATGTATTCGGTAACAGATGATATATTGAGATATTTATTTTAATGGTAGAAATTATTCCGAAAACATTAGATAACAATCTCATTGAATTAACCGTTGCTATAATATTATTGTAAGTGATTATTGCTGACTTTGAAAGCATTTAAAATACCTAGTCAACGGTAGAGAAGGTATTAAAAATACTAAATCATTCACATTATAAATCTATAAAAGAAAAAAAAATCTTTTGTCTTTCTTACCAAATGAAACAAAAACAAAAAAGAAAGAAAATCGTTCTGAATTTAAATGAATTCTAATTATGAACCATCGTTAATTTTTATTGGCAATTCTTGCAAGACAGTATTCAATCTTAAAGAAAGAAAATTAAGCCTACGGATTTCATCTAAAGAAGCATTAACATTAATCCTGAAACGAACGGACGAACGGAATAAATCGAGCATGAAAAAGAACATAAAAATTAACAAAAAAACAATAGAATTAGCATAGAAAACATCTGTGACGAAATTACTACCGTGGTCGATACTAAGGATAGGTTCGGGTATTAGGGAAGTGAAAAGATCTCGATTGTAATAAATAATAAAAATATTGTATCTACGCGTGGTTATGATAACGCTCGAAAGCAACATACTGCATAAGAAGCGGCGGTAGCCTAATGGCTAGGGCGTCAGGCTTGCAATTATGTGGTTGCCGGTTCGAAACCCACCCATTGCACTACCTATGTGAACCCACTCGTAATATAAGCATTTAGCTTAGCCCTCGTACTAATCGTTGTTAACAAGAATACTAAAGAAAAAAAATACTTAACTTCGCTTTAACAAAATTTTCTTAGTTTGAAATAGCGTTACTTACATGAATTAAAAAAAAAGATTTGGGATTGGCAATAAAGTCGGTGAACGGTCATAATAATTGATTAAAAATACCAACCACTGTCATGTGTTAATGAACACTTACGTAGATTCCTCAGAGAATAATATTTTTATGAAATTTCTCGTGAATTTCTTTTATGTAATGAATTTCATCTCATAAATATTTCACTCAAATAACTAATTGAGTGAAATAATTGTGAGTGCATGCCGACTTTCAAACAAATAGTTCCAACCCCTTATTCCTGACCGCATTGATTCCTTAGATCTCACTCCCTCGGGGAGGGAATTTTATCTCATGAGCAATGAGCATTAAAAGTAAAATGGCAGATCCACCCCACAGTCACTGTTGTCGCTTAGGTGTTATTCTTGTGAGAAATGCGAGGTAATATTGGGGAAAATATTTTTGAGGGAAGTAATAAAACTATGTCAAACGATTTCATTGCCTCAGTGTCTAGTGGTCTCAAGCGCAACTGCTACGCTAGAGGTCCTGCGTTCGATTCCTAGATCGAGCAGTGTTATTGAGTTTTTCTATGAAATTTTCAGTAGCAGCTCGGAGTCTGGATTTGTGCCCGGTTAATGGCAATAGGCTCGCCCCCTATTACATAAGACCAACGTTGGGTGTACAATAGTATCCTCTGCCTAATTCTACGTGTGATACAGGATTGATTCTATATATTATGCTATGATACACGACCTGAGAGGTAAAGCTACGCTTGTCGCGGTCATTTTATGTACGGGTGACCATTATATCTAAGCCACTATGTTCTGAAGATTTACCATAAAATGCTTCTCCTGTAAATGAAAATTTTTATCCTGAATTTTAATTCTGAAAAATAAAGACTGCCTCGTTAGTCTAGTGGTCCCAAGCGCGACTGCTACGCAAGAGGTCGTGGGTTCAATTCCCAGGTCGAACAAAGTGTTATTGGGTTTTTGTATGAAATACCCAGTAGCAGCTCGGAGTCTGGATTTGTGCCCCGTTAATGGCAATAGGCTCGCCCCCTATTACTTGGGACCTAAACATACCGGCGAAATGTGGGTGTACATTAAGTACACCTCTGCCTAACCCTTCGGGGAATACAGGCGTGATGGTATGTGATGTATAATTTTAAGAAGAGATTTTAAGAGAAGAAATAGATAGAGAGATTTTTGGGTTCAATTCCCAAGTCGTGCAAACTGTTATTGAATTTTTCGAAGTTTGGATTTATGCCCGGTTAATGACAATAGGCTCGTCCACTACGGCGTGATGATACTGGATGGATGTTTTCTTCTTTTTTTTATCTCAGCCTATGGCTCTTACCTACAGTTAATAATAAAATTACAGATGATTTTCCAACGATTTTGAAAACGTTACGAATGATGCCAAAGAAATTATTCCAATGGTGTGCTTTAATTAGGGGAGTCACCCCTAATTATGATATAAGACTTAACGATTGTATTAATGGATTTTTCCCGACTTTGCAGAAGCTAATTGTGCGTTTTACAGCTCTTCATTAGATTTTACTCGTTTTGACATTAAATTAAGATTGATTGTTGTAGTTTAACACGATGTAGTGGCGAAAAGAATATGATGAGATGGTTTGAGCATGTTGAGAAAATGTATGAAAGGCAATATGGAATAACATAATCGGCCTTCAATGTTCCCACTGCTGGGATACAGGCCTCCTCTCTACTATTGTTGTTAACCCCTCGTGCTAAGCTAAAATGCTTGTATTACGAGTAGGTCGACGTCGGTAGTGCAATGGGTGGGTTTCAAACCGGCAACCACATGATCGCAAGTCCCATGCCCTAGACATTAGGCTACCACCGTTTCGTTATTCACCACGCCGGCCCAGTGCGGGTTGGTAGATGTCACATGTCTTCAATTTTTTGGTTTCAGATCATGTAGGTTTCCTCACGATGTCTTCCTTGACTGTTTTGAGAGCAGAGGTGATGAATTAATACACAAAATAAAGCGCCTGTCTTGTTTTGAACTTACTTGCGACCTACAGAGTGAGTCGCGGCCGTAACCACTTGGTCACCACCGCTCTGGTGACAATAACACTACATATTACATGATCGCTGCTTCAATTCAAAACTTAACATATTAATGTAATCAAAACTACACTTTTTTTTCGGAAGAGCTAATTAAAAAAAAAGGAAACAATTTATTGTCTAATGCAGGTATTTTTTGTCAGGATTTTTCACGATGTTATTTTTTTTAATGAATATTTTATTACTGGCTTGTAAGTCTAGTGGTCCCAAGCGCGACTGCTACTCTAGAGGTACTGGATTCGATTCCCAGGTCGAGCAAAGTATCATTGAGTTTCTCTATGAAATTCTGAGTAGCTGCTCGCAGTCTGGATTTTTGCCCGGCTAATGGCTCGCCCCCTATTACATGGGCCCTAAACATACCGGCAAATTGTGGGTGTACAGTGGGCTATAGCTGTTACCTGACCCACCGAGACCCCGCCGTCCTACTTAGGGTGGGTCAGGTAACAGCTATAACCCACTGTACATTAGTACACCTCTGTCTAACCCTTCGAGGAATACAGGCGTGATGGTATGATAAACGTTCTTATTGTGATATAAAATTAATATATACCTATGTGATGAATTTTGATATGTGGTAGTTTTGAATTGAAGCAGCGAAATGTTGCTTCCTACTCAGGAAACGTCATTCTACAATCTTACTGTCTAGCTTCTCCACGGATAGCAGTAGCTTCCTTCCTACATTAACATAGGCTAAGGTCACACGTCAGCCGCTGTGCATAAATCAGAAATACCATAAATATACATACATACACTCATGCCTTTTCCCCACAAAGGTAGGCAGAAACTATAGACCGCCACTTGCTACGACTCTTGCATATCTGTTTCGCTTCTTCCCTATTCATACATCTTTTAAAACACACGCGCCGGTTGCGAGTACAACGCATCGGACTTTTTTGGAGGATCCTGCCGATAAGATCGTTGTACGTCCTTCTAGGGCGACCTCTCCCGACTACCTAATAATTAGTATTTTTAATTAGTCATAATTATTTTCTAACTAAATATACTTAGATACATGACCTCTCGACGCTAGAGACGCTAAGTGTCCCCAAGTCGTTAAGTGTTATTGTGTTATACTTTACATTAAGTTTTGTTTTATTATCGTGTATGTCGGTAGGTAAAATAAAATTTATTTCACAGAATAGTCATGCACGGTTAAAGGTTTCTTAAGTCGATGGCTTTTCTTTATTTTTAAATTTTGTAAGTGTATTGTGTTTCCTGTGTTTCTTAGTGGCGTATAAGCAGTTATCTAATTAGGTCTTTCTTGGTATCATGTGACCCACTTCGGAGGCAACAGTTTGGAATAAGCGTTGCCGAAACATTAACCCGAGTAACTTAATAAACACGTTACTAGAGTTCGCGTATTAAAAGAGTATCTATTGTAGGATCGATCAAATCTTTTTTTTTCCAGCCTTTTTCCAACTAAGTATGTGAGGCTTAGTTTCCACAAAGTGTTACAAAGTTGAATGTCAGTATTTTACATAAAGCGATTTATGAATACTATCATAAGAGACACGGTCAAATTTTAAATGGTTTTGGTTCAATTTCATGAAAAAATCAAAACAAAAACAAATATTAATCGTATTCAATACTAGTGATCCCTTGTTCGATTCCCAGGTCTAGCTTAATGTTACTGGGTTTTTCTATAAAATTCTACGTAGCAATGAATATTCCCAAAAGTCCTATTTTCTTTCTAGCATCTCGGAGTTTGGATTTGCGCCCATTCACGATAATAGGGCGTTACGTTACGTTAAAAATACCAATGAACTGTGGTTGTAAATTTAGTACACCTCTGCCTAACGCTTTGGAGAAAACAGGCGAGATGGTATGATACAATAGCCGTCGAAACCATCCTAGTTAATAATTTATCCGTTATTTACTTATTTATTCCTTAATAAGTTAAAGTAACAAAGCTTAGATCCCGACCCACTAAATTATGAACCCTAGAAGCCAACATAAAAAATATCCGCAGAGGCATTGAAAGATTGAAAGGGGGAAATCACTTAACTTGGGCAATTTATAGCCAAATCTCACCCTTGGGAAGGTCGTGGTCAGACTAACAACATTAGGTGGAAGAAAACTTATAAGCCCGTCGAAATCTGCCCCGTTGAGACCAAATTGATGCAGCTGGGCACGAGGGTATTTTTTTAAATGGACTATTGATTTGAATGGTTGTGCTCGGGCAAAAAGGTTGGTGTTTTAATTTAAATTTGACGGTAATAACGCTATTTCTAAACGATAATTATTTCTGTAAATATATATTTGAAAGACAATTTGATAAGTTAATGCTTTACTCTTTTTTTACTTGATGGCACCGGCATTGCCTATGTTTTTTTTTATCACAGATAGGCTTGCGCTTGACCACAACTTGCCTAAGTTAAGTAACGAAATGGTCTACGCTATTTAACGGCGTTTAAATGTAACGCTGAAACAAGCTCAAAGTATCATGATCCCTTTTGCAGTCCAGATGATGTGCGATACGAGTTTTACAATGTAGGGCAATATCCGAAGAAATCTTTTTAAGACAGCTATGGCATGTTTCAGTTGACCTGTCTTATATGACCGCACGCATACATCAGTCATCGTGTAGCTCAATCATTTTTTAGGGAGCTCAACTACCTGTCGCTCGACGATATACTCAAAAACAATCAGTAAACTTTAATATTAATCTGATACGAGTTAAAAAGTCACTATTTACGGAGCTCAATTTTGGCACTTCAATCAGGACTAACACTTGTCAATATTTGCAACAAAACAAATGAGCGATCGACCCCACACATGACCTAAGAAATGATACCAAATTACCTCAATCCTGGATCCATACAAACCCATCTCCAAAACAATCTTCTGTTGATTCGAAGATATTTTTTATCGCCGCCCAGTCTGTGAGTCACGTTTTCTGCCCAATTTGGGGTTGTGGCAAATCGCTGGCTATTGACAACGTAACTGTTATCAACCCCTTCGGGATTCGGGGTAGATTTATTTTCTGTATTAGTGTCGATGTATCCTCTAGATAAATGGTTGTTATGTTGTTAGTGGTAAGGTCTGAGCTGGTCTCTGCAATATTAATGTGGGACTTGTTGTTTTTAAGAGTCGATGTTTTCTATTGTATATCCTGAACTAGCATCCCGTGGTTTCACCTAATCTGCCGTGTTCGTAATGGTTGTAGCGCAATGGTAAATAGCATATAATTTTTCAAATCCGACTGGTAGTAAGTTATTTTAGTGAAGGAAAAATACGACCGCGGGCAGGATTCGAACCTGCGTCTTCTGGTTAAGTACACCAGACGCTATGACCGCTAAGCCACCGCGACCCCCACCCACCATGTCGAAATTTGCCTTAACATTTTTAATTTAAGTCTTTAAGGTGACGTCCGACTGGTAGTTCCAAAGATTAGTGAGCTCAAACATACAAATTATTTTTAATATTATAATGAGGAAAGATTTGTTTGTAACCGGTAAACTCTGAAACTGCTGACCCAATTATAATAAATCGTTCACTATTGAAAGCTATATTATTATCAATTAACATAACCGGGATCCTATGCAGGCAAAACCGCGGGCAACTCTGTAGTCGCCTGTAAATTCACTAGAAAACTTCCAAAGAATGCTTAGAAGGAAATAAATGCGTCGTCATAATTTCGAGAATATCGGTGTAACAAATCACAGGGAACCCATAAAAATGGAATGGCCCGCCAAAAGTGTTGCTATTTTAGCAAAACAATATGCTATATCTATAAGAACCACCTTATCGTTTTCAAGGAAAGGGTACACAACGAATAAATATCCAGATAAAAATAAAATTATTTTTTCAAACGTCGAATAGACTCGCCGGTTGTTACACCGAAGTGTAACGAAACACTATTTTCAGGTATCTTTTTTTATTCTGATAAACATTTCAGTTAATATCATACATTTCCAGGTTGTGTTAACAAAACTTCTACGAGTAAGAACATGATTTATATTAGTAATGGTCATCAACCCTTTACATTGTCCCACTGCTGGGCACGGGTCTCCTCTCAATACGAGAGGGATTAGGCTATAGTCCGCCACGCTAGCCTACAGCGGGTTGGCAGACTTCACATGCCGTCAAGAAAATCTCTCAGCCATGCAGGTTTCCTCACGATGTTTTCCTTCACCGTTTAAGCGCGTGATAATTAAATATTAATACGCACATGACTTCGCAAAGTCAGAGGTGCGTGCCTTGGATTCGAACTCGAGACCTTTGACTTGGCAGTCCAATGGTCGTATCACTAGGCTATCACTGCACTGCATATTAGTAATATTAATAATAAATTTAAAATCTTTAACAGTATCGTTTAATAACGTCGTGTAATAATGTGGATGGAAATTACTGGTCATAAGGGGCGTATCCATATTATATCGTTGGCTTACTGCAGCTTGAGACGCAAAATTCTTCACTACAATTTTGAAAAAGATAAGGAAGTTAACAATAACTTCTCCAATCAGTGCAATTGTCAATCAGTGTCTTTGTGATTTTTGTCTAGTTTGCTCCTCAGCAGCAATGTTTAAACCAAGAGCCTTTAGGTACTGAGCTTCTAAGCTAATCATGCAACAACCCATACTCTCAACGGGAACTTTGAAAACCCTTCACAACTGTAGTAACATAATTATAGTCATCAGCGATTTTATTATTTTATCATGAATTACTGATTTTATTTTTTATTTCTACGAATTTCGCTGTCATTACACATCGGTGTACAGCTACACTATAAAGTGCGGACGGCCGGGGGCAAGTGGGTTAAAATGGAACAGAGCGCAATAAAACACCCCTTCTGTCCATAAATATCCGAGTTCGGAAGTTGCTCTGTTAGCGGTCGGATATTTTTCTCTCCGTCCACTCTATTTTGCGGATACTCAATGGGGTGTCCTTATTTATTTGTTTCGAAAGTATCGGGAATTTGTGAACCCATACAAGACCTGCATGCATTTTTTTGGTATCATGGTTATGAGCACCGGAGGTCTTGTGGCAATAAAATAACTATCTGCAAGAATAAGTTTCACTTTCCATTGCTAGTCTATCGATGGATTAGGCTTAACCGGGAACGTTGATTTGTTTCGACAGTAGGTGTCACTATTTATATCTTCATTCTACATGCATGTTAAGGTAAAAGGTATTTAATATGGTAAAAGAAACATTTATTTTATCATAATATGCTATCGCACCTGTATTCCTACAGTTCACTGGTACGGATTAGTTACAACAATAAATAGGGAGAAATATTAAACAGAGATGGAATACATTTTTCAAAGCTACTACTGCCCTTCACATTTTCTCTAATGCCACGTTAACGTACGCAAATATACTGTAAAACTTTATATAAATACTTACAGAAATTATGTTTCTATCTTATGCCATCGTATATCGTGGTCATCATTTCCTGTTCCACCCCTTCAACTTGACATCCGAATTGCCACTATTTTTCACAAACATATTTTATTTATATTACAAGATCCCAATAAAGATATCAAAATATCTTCTCGAAACGCCCATTGGCCCTCGGCATTGTGTAAATCTCAATAGAAATAGGGAAAATGGCC
Source organism: Subacronicta megacephala (assembly GCA_958496365.1). NCBI lineage: Eukaryota > Metazoa > Arthropoda > Insecta > Lepidoptera > Noctuidae > Subacronicta > Subacronicta megacephala. The sequence goes on from OY292534.1 coordinate 11,633,519, forward strand.
ATTTAACCCTCTCCTATCCAGCCGAACAAATGTATCTTTTTATCCCCTCGATATCCAAAAAAGAACTGGGGCTTTAAATTAAAACTTTGCAAAAGTTTACCTTGATTTGTGAACGTGGTTAAATTAAAGCATTGAGGCAAGTTAAAATACTTTCCTTTGGCAAGTTCGGGTGAATGGAATTTTGTGGTGGTTTTTTCTTAATGGAAAAATAAATAAGTGTACCTATTATTGGGTGTTTATAACTTCTTAAAATAAAAAATGTTGCACCCTGAATTTTGTGGACATACGTAACCTTTTTGGACTTTACTTGTATTTTAAATGTCTTATAATTCTCGAAACATGGCCCATTTTAATTTAAAATTCGTCCCCAAACAAGAAGACTTTAATCAGTCTAAGAAAAGTCACGTATAAAATTAAGAACCGCAATTCCAATGAGCGCATCAGAACACCAATAAAGTCTGAACGAGTGAAGAATGTTAGCAATTTAAATTTTAATTTCCAATGGAATGCTCGTGACTTTCAAGCGCTGCAATATCAGAGCCCTTTTTAATAAAGTTAGACGTTATATAAGAATAAATTCGCTTGAAGCGCTACCAGGGACAGGGGCACGGAAGTCATAAAGCACCGAAGATGTTGATTGAGTGAGAAACGACTATTCGGTAGAGCAATTACGGGTTTATTGGGAAAAATTGCTAATGTCACCGATAGCAGGAAGTGAGCCGTACTGTCACTTTTCAAAGAGTTAATTAGTGATTGAGGGTTGAAAATTAAGAAAGTGGTTGAGAGAAATTCGGAATATTTTTTACATAAAATCGGTGATTTCTGGCGTCAAAATTGTATTGAAGCGCTGTCACTTTCGCTTTTAATAATTTATTTTAAATTACTTTTGGAAGATTCAATAGAGAACACTTTACCTAAATAGTTTGTCTGCTGGAACACAGGTCTCCTTTCGGTACGAGGGAGTGGACGCTAATCCATTTCTCGCGCCCAGTGTAGGTGAATGTCACATCTCTTCGAATTGTTCGTTCTAGGACATGCCAGTTTCCTCACGATGTTTTTCTTCACTAATCTTCCGACACGAAAATATTATAAACTTATTTTATAAAAAAATATTAACATTGAAATAATATATTGAACTCACAGTGAACCTAAAATATAACAACTAACGTAAACAGGTGGGCACCAAACACAAATACAAGTAACTTAAACAAAAGAAAAGCTCGGCTTTTATAAAATTAAAAACGCAGCACAAGTAATGATATTAAAATTCAACGCTTGTGTTGTAGCCTAGAAACCAGAGGTAAGCGGAAGCGAAAGCGATTAATAACATCTCTATAACTTTTTATAATTCTTATTTCATGACATGCCACCAATTTAAGCATATTTTATCCATCTGAAAGTTCGTAAGTTCTAAACGCATGAAGAAACCAAATAATGTATAGTTTATTGATAATAATTATGCGATTGTTTTTTTTTCGACTGAAGTCTGAATTTGATGTCTGAGTTCAAGCATAAGAAACATTTTAGCATATGAGACATAAAAAATAGTGAAGACTTGTTTAAATTATAATTTTTTCATATGATAACAGTCGGTAGATAACAACACGTTTTCTCCTGTCTAATTGCTTATCAGTTTGTCGGCAGTATCCTCTTGGATACGTTCAATACTACTTAAATATTTTTACTCATCGTGCAACAACACTATCAAAAACGTATATCGATAAACGTATATATATAAATTGGAACTGGGCCGGGCATGTGTGTATTTCGAATGACTTGTGGGCTAGACTGGCTACAGAGTGGAGCCCACAAGGCGTTAAATGACGCGGGAGGCCCAGGCAGAGATGGCGGGGCGAACTGGACTCCTATTTAAGAGATTGGGCCGTAAAAGCTTTAAACCGTGAGGAATGGACGGAAGGTAGGGATGCCTTTGCCTAGCAGTGGGATCAACCGGGCTGATAAAAGAAATATTGGCTTAAAGAAGATGCCAGTTATAATTTTGTGACAGCTGATATTTCCAAATCGCTGGCTTCAAAGCCATACCTAACGTACAGTGCAAGCGGACATAATATTTGTTTTAAACAGAGCCCGGTGCCCACGTAAACTTATTAAAATATTCCCAGTTATATTTAATTAGTGTTTCTGTGCCATTCGTCCCCTTTCTCCTCTAGCTCAGGTGTATCGCCGGTTCGGGTTTGGCGGTCCATTTTTTTATTAGAAATTATTTTTTTTTCGTAATTATGTTTTCTGTTTGAATAAAATAGATGACTTGATGAAGGTTTTAAAATAAATCGCAAGTTTCTTAATGTTCTCTAAGTTTTTCACTAAACCCAATAGTACTTTACATACATTAACATGACATGCATGTAAAAGGGTAAGGCAGAGGTGTACTTAATATACACCCTATACACCTAAATTTATCCGGTATTTTTAGGTCTCCCGTGGGGTGAGCCTATTGCCTGTAGCAAAAATCCAAACTCAGAGCTGTTATTGAGAATATCATAGAAAAAATCAATAAAACCTTAGCCGTCCTAGGAATCGAATACAGAACCTCTAGCGTAGTCAGTTGCGCTTAGGAAACCACGAGCAAAAGTATTTGATTATTACAACTGCATCGTTGTATTAATAGTTCCAAGTGTGAGGTCAAGGGAGACAGGCGTGACAATATGTATGTATGTATGTAATATACAGGGTGTAAGGAGAACGCTTCCGAAGCCAGAACGTAGATTATATACAACCTAAATGCAAACGGATACAAATAACATTTCGCTTTAAATTGGTTATTTTCAAGACTTCGTATTTCGTAATCACGCAATGGAAACCGTACAAAACGTGAGGTCACTGACACGCGAGGCAACACGCCCCACAGCGGCGGCGCGTCCGCGCGTGGCTGGCGCCGGCGCAGCGCCGAGCGCTCCGACGGCCGACTTACGGGATTTATACGGAATTTACAAAAACTAGGTACTTTCAAAATGCCTACCTACAACACTTCACAAAATTATGAATTTTATTCGCATTCGTAGCCCACGTTTAACATTAAAGCTGACAGAGGCGTTTTACGTACCTGTCTAAATCCTTTGCGACCTTATGAGGTTTGGCTCGAACTGCGCTCCATCCATTTCGATACAAAGCCGGGCCCGTCGCTGTGTCGACCCGTGAACACGAAGCATTAGTGTAGGATCCTCAACACATTCTGCACGAAGTCTATCAAAAACGCTCACTATTCTACCCCGCATTTCATCAGCACTGCCACATTCCCGATCAAACACTCTTTCTTTCACATACCCCCACAAAAAAAAGTCCAAAGGCGTTAAGTCGGGTGAACGAGCCGGCCAGGCGTGCGGTCCCAGCCTTCCGATCCAGCGGTCATTAAAAAGCTCAGTGAGACGCTCGCGGACGAGGCGCGTAACATGCGGTGGAGCACCATCATGCTGGAACCATGCTCGACGAAATTTAGCCAGCGATACATTATCTAGCATATCATTTAAATGTCCATTTATAAAATTAAGATATGCTGGTCCATTGAGGCGCTGCGGTAGAAACACTGGTCCTAGAATTCGTCCATTAAAAACACCAGCCCATACGTTGACGGACCATCTGGTCTGATGGCCGGTTTCTTGAGTGGCGGACGGGTTCACGTCTGACCATACATGGGCATTCCTCCTGTTCCACATGCCGTTTCTCGTGAATGTGGACTCATCCGTCCAGATAATGTGCTCAATGAAGCCAGGCGCACGTTGTTGTTGATCTAGCAGCCAACGACAGTACGCACGACGACGAACGTGATCATTCGGTAGTAAAGCTTGTACCTTATGTATTTTGTAGGGCCGCATTCTGTTGCGGCGCAAGACTTTGTGAACTGTCCAGTGAGAGACTGTCGGTACGCCCCGGCGCCGCAATAATTTCGCTGCACTTCGTGTGCCCAGGCGTGAATTTTGGCGAATCACATTTAAAATACGCTCCTCGGTCTGAACATTCACTTGTTCTCCACCACCTGCCGCGATCGGAGCAATCGGTCGATTTTCTAAGACTCGCTGAAAAGCTGCCGTTATCATGCGAGAATCAGACGGATGCCGGACGTTCGGAAATCTGTCTCGGTAAATTCTCAACGCTAGAGAAGCATTGCCACGGGCTTCTCCTAAACACATCAACATGTTGCCGTATTCACGAGCACTGTACACGTACGCGTCAGGCATTGTGTAATACAACAAAAAATAATAACTAAAAAACAATAAAACAGCACTAAAAACGTAACAATAAGAACTAAACACAAATTTAAAACTAACAAACTAACTAACAAAACAGTAAATACGATTCAATAGCTATCGATCGATTAAACGTAACGCACGTTCACTCACAAACCGAGTCGGAAAGGAACTAACAAGTAACTAGATTACTAAAGAAGTACTAAGAAGATCAAACACACCGCCTGCGTCGGCGGCCCTTGTCGGCTTGCCTTTGTCGGCCGGCACGTGCCGACAAACGATACCGCCGCTGCCGCAGACAACGCGGCGACGCACTAGGCATAAAGCGGTGTCTTTTGATGTGCAAAGATCAACAAATTACAGAGGCGAAATGTGAAAAGAATTTCAATTGTTAGGAAATTGTACTTATGCTTTATTTTACAAACAGTTCATTTTCTAACTTTTAAATAAGATTTAACGGGTTTCTTAGATTAAATTAATTTAATTAAGCACTTTAAATTGATTGGGTTTACTTATTAAATGAAGGCTAAATAATGACTGCCTCGTTGGTCTAGTGGTCCCAATCGCGACTGCTACGCTAGAGGTCTTGGGTTCGATCCCCAGGTCGAGCAAAGTGTTATTGAGTTTTTCTATGAAATTCTCAGTAGCAGCTCGGAGTCTGGATTTGTGCCCGGTGAATGGCAATAGGCTCGCCCCCTATTACATGGGACCCAAACATACCGGCGAACTGTGGGTGTACATTAAGTACACCTCTGCCTAACCCTTCGGGGAATACAGGCGTGATGGTATGTTATTAAATGAAGGATACAGTAATAGCAATGACGAGCTCGCGTCGTGTGACTCTAATTACATTGACATAAAGTTCAAATTCAATTGATTCACGCGCGCTGATGAATTTTTTTTAGCCAATCACAGCTGAAGTCGGCGATCTTTTACTTTATTTCATTCGCTATCGATTATCGTCTTACATACAAAACTGTTATTAAATGCACGACACAGTGCATTAATGTAAAACTGTTGACGCCTCTGTAATGTTTCTTCTTACTTATTTTGGCGGCGATTTACAAAGGATGCCTAAGGTCGCCATCACGCCGCGCCGCGCATAGCCGTGGACGCCTCTCTTTCAAACTAGGTTGCCCGGGTTCAAACCTCGACATAATACCAATGAGTTTTGTGATCATTTACCTTGATTATCAGGATTCGAACGAAAGTTATTAGTACTAACTTGAGCACGTCGTGCAGAGTGCAGACAGAACAACACGGTCACAATTATCTCTGTACTTCGCTGGAATGTGATGGCCATCTTGCTTGCAGGTCTACAGATAATGTGACCGTGATGTAGGTAGATAAACATTTCAATTTTGTTGCTGTGCAAAATTTTAATGAACGAATTAACAAAATTGCTTGATAAGTCAATGTCTTTGCATGTACTTAATCAACTTTTTTTACTTTTCTTTCCCAATCACAGTAGGTATCTAAGTACCTCTATTCGATATGGGTCTCAAGGGTAAGCGAAGTAACTGGATTTTTCTGATTTGTAAGCAAAATTTGCGAACATTCGGATCGAAATTGTAACCCTGTTCAAGGGGAAAATCATTACGATCCTTGCATGAATGGAATCCGAAAGCAGATATCCCACAGGCCCACAACTAGGTAGAAGTGAACTGAAAAGACATTTTTAGGAGGATAGGATCACATGGTACCGCCGCACGACATTTTTGTTAGCCAGCCGCCGCGCGTAGTGTCGCGTGTACTTGGGGTCGTCGACCGCGCGGCTGTCGGTGAGCGCGCTCGCACTTTGAACTCGAGGTCATGCGCGAGCGTCAGATGATTTTATTTACGAATTACATTGCGTGTTAGAGTTGTAAAGAAAAAAAATGTGTTTAATCGCAAATAATGTTTTCATTTAACCGTTCTCACAGCATAGTGTACAAAAAATGCAAAAAAAATAGGTAAAAATGTTCCTTTTTTTTCTTCAGATTTTTTGATGGTATTGTATCGAGAATCACTAGCCCTATCACCTGTCTTCGTTTTCGGAAGCGTTTCCCTTACACCCGGTATAAGTGCAGTGATATATGTGCAGTGATAGCCTAGTGATATAACCATTGGACTGCCAAGTCAAAGGTCTCGAGTTCGAATCGAAGGCACCTCTGACTTTTCGAAGTCATGTGCGTAATTATAAATAATTATCACGCGCTTAAACGGTGAAGGAAAACATTGTGAGATAACCTTTATGCCTGAGAGATTTTCTTGACGGAGTAACTCTCAACCTGCAGTAGGCTAGCGTAGGGGACTATAGCCTAATCCCTCTCGTTCTGAGAGGAGACCCGTGCCCAGCAGTGGGACAATGTAACGGGTTGATGATGATGATGATGATGTATGTATGTAAGTGTGAGGAGGTCCTAGGATTGATTCAAAGGTTGCTCAAGTGTTATTAGGTTATTGTTGCAAAATGTAGGTACAGGAGCAGCTTACAGTTTAACCTTTTGAACGCCATTGTCACATATATGTGACAAACGAAATCTTACCCTGAACGCCAACGTCACAAATATATGACAAATATACGTCGCACCATATTATGAAATAAACAATTTAATCATTACTTTAGTGTGTTTTCACTACTTTGTGGAATTTGACAGAAAAAGTGGCCTGGCGTCAGGGGTACGGCGATACGTTTATACTCTGGCGTTCAAGGTTAAGTTCATGTCCGGTAAATGGCAATAGGCTTGCTCTTTATTAAATGGGACTGACACCACATTAGACTGCCTCATTAGTCTAGAGGTCCTAAGCGCGACTACTACGCTAGAAATCCTGGGTTCGATCCCAGGCTGAGCAAAGTGTTATTGGGTTTTTCTACGAAATTCTCAGTAGCAGCTCGGAGTCTGGATTGGTTAGTGTTAGTGGCGGTTAGTGGCAATATGCTAGCCCTGTATTACATTGGACCTAAACATACCGACGAAGTGTGGGTGTACATTAGTACACTTCTTCCTGACCCTTCGGGGAATACAGGCGTGATGGCATGCTATGTTACTAACAGCAGAGTCTAGCCTGCTGAGGTGGTAACCCATTCGGGGCTAGCATGCCGATAGCATATCCTAGTAAGGTTTGTTTTTTCTGTTCATTGTTTATTATCAGTCTGTGTTGTAATTGTCTTAAAATGTTTTTCCTCACGGGGCTCAAATTAATCATTGCCAAATAAATATATGAAAGTAGAGTCACCTGCTATTATTTTCGAAGCAACGGAAATTCCAGAGGGAACAACAGAATCGTACGTGTAACTTTAGAAAAATGTAAAATAATGTGAAAATTTACAAATAAACACAGCACCGAGAGTATGTATATACTTCAGAAGGGAGGAGAATGGTTCCGCATATTTTTATAGCTGGATTTTTTCTTGTTTCTTAAAAAACAACTTAATTATCTACAAGTTTTGGAAAAACTCGTAGATAACTCGGACTGCCTCGTTGGTCTAGTGGTCCCAATCGCGACTGCTACGCTAGAGGTCTTGGGTTCGATCCCCAGGTCGAGCAAAGTGTTATTGAGTTTTTCTATGAAATTCTCAGTAGCAGCTCGGAGTCTGGATTTGTGGTTTTGGAAAAAAATAGAGTAAATATTTGCTATCTCAAACTATGTTAATTATTAATAATAACTTTATTTCCTGATTTATCTCGTAAAATTGCAGTTACAAGAAAAATGCTCTGATATTTATTTTTAAAAGGTCGGGTGCGTAGTACTCGCAACCGGTGCGTATGTATGAAAAGTCTGGAAAACCCAAAAGAGGTATGCAAAAATCATAGCCAATGTATATTGTTTTTGCTTACCTCTGTGAGAAATGAGCGTGAGTTCATGTATTTATTTTTAAAATTGGTGAAAACGTACGAAGTAGGTAGTATACCTACTTCATAACCATTGATAAAGTTTCACGAATCGAGACATCTTTACACACTTCAGCAAAATATAGACAGACAATAGTAATATTATTACTATCCAATCATAATATTGTAATATATAAATATCTTTTTGCATTAATATTTAGATCGCAAAAATTCTACTACGCAACCCTAAAAACACGAGAAAAAAGCAAAGTACAATAGGAGCGCAGGTCACACCTGCGCGCGTATTATTTCATAATTTAGAGAGCGGACCGCGGAGCTAATGATGTTTTTATTTTATGTTACATTACCGTGTGATTGAGGACGTGCATAGGTCGCCTCGCTTCCGCATAATAGGTGTAAAAATTGTGAAATTAAATATACGTTATTTGCATTCGCGTATGCACGTTTGTTGTTTGAAAAATATAAATTTTAAATAATAAATCATCATGCCTATATTGCCTAAAGCATTATATACAGAGGTATATGTATGTACATTTCGAAGGTGTGTTATTGCTCCCATATAATGCGGTGCGAACCTATTGCTATTTATGCAAATCCTTTTCCAACATCCACAAAGCTCGACCTGGTAAGGGAACCCAGGACTTCGTGCATGCAAACACTAAACCAATGAGCCAGTTTAAAACTCTGTTAGCTTTAAAATAATGCTGTACAAAATTCTTACTGCGACATTTCTTAAAAAAAAAACACCATATAATTCATAAAACTTACAAGAATCTCAACAACAAGCTTAAACTTTCTTAAAAAAAGAAAGAAAAATGCTTAACAAAGTGTGGGTATCAAAAACGCATCAAAGATTGCGCTAGCGCCATCGGGCGCAAACGCAAATAAATGAGCTCAAAATTTAAAATTATAATGGGATTGTGTATCCGGTGACACAAATGTGTGGAGTTTGTTACTAACGACTTGGGCTGAGACGACGAGATGAGGAACAGAGGCATTGAGTCGCTTTCGTTCAATTATATTTGAGACTCATAACTATTCGAAAGAGGAATTCGTCTTGGACTTTCGAAAAATATTAGTTGCTTCTTAAAGATTTCTTCTTGACAGTAAAATTCTGTTTCCAGACATCAATCTCTTGATCTTGTGATATCGCCACGAAAATATGTACCACGTATTTACCTTCAGTCATTGTACTGTCAGATATTTGATGGAGATATGCTAATAAAAGGATGATGTGTGATGGACCTTTTCCATACGCGAAAACTATGTAATGCCATTAGATTGACATACTTTTTTGCTTCATCTACGTTCATCTGTTTATAATTATAAACACGCGCTGATTGTGAGTGCTACTACGCACTTGACCTTTTAAAGACCTGCATTTGTAAAGCTCCAAGCGACAAAAGGCTTACAAAAAAAAACAAGACACAATCATGGCTTGAATAATAAAACCCGGACCAAAAACAACAGCACGAATACTGTCGGTGTATAATAATATTTTACCATAAAAGATTACAAAATATATATTTCCTACTCCACGCATTGCCCTGTCGTATAGTTTTACCTGCCATCTCGCGGCAACTAATTGTGAGTGCGGATAAAGTACGGTGTGTAAGATGGCCTTAGTGGGGCGATTGCATCACCGCAGTGTGTAGGAACCCTATGCGTTGCATGTTCATATTTGGATACAAATTTGAAGAAACTAGACACCAAAATAAGCCTATAATGTTCCCACTACTGGGACATAGACCTAATTTTGGCGAGGAGTGGGCCGTAATCCACCACGCGGTCCCAGTGCGGGTTGGTAGATGTCACATGTCTTCGAATTATTGGTTCTAGGACATGCCGGTTTCCTCACGATGTTTTCCTTCACCGTTTTGGGAACAGCAGTGATAAAATAATTTAAACAAAGTAAAGCGCTTGCGAGCTACCCAAGACTAGGATGGTTGGCGCTATTTGGGCCCAAAACAAAATCAAAATAGGTTCTTCCATTTGGGAGCTACGATGCTACAGACACACACACACACACACACACACACACACGCACACGCACACGCACACGCACACGCACACGAGAGAGAGAGAGAAACGTCAAACTTATAACACCCTGTCGTTTTTACGATGGGTGTTAAAAATACATAGGTACCAAATTCACTTAGTAGCTAAATCTGAACACTTCAGCATCAATGGCTTGCATGAACACATTACAGGCTCGTGACTCAAAAACATGCACCTAAGAAAGACGTATGCTACTGCAGTTTTAACTACTGCAGACTTAGCCAACTCTCGGTACAGCAGCCAGGACTTACAAGCTGAATATAAGGAAAACTGATGACGACTCAGCAAAGAAGAATAGCTTGAAATCAAGACCTATTTATAGACTGGGGAGACACTGACGATACTCGAGGACCTGATATTCTGCGATCATACCTATATGAAAAAAAAAACTAACCAAAAAAATTCAATTATCTCACTATAAACTTAAATGAAAGTTAAGAAATTAATTAAATGACATTAATTTTACAAAGATATGAATTTTGTAATGAATGAAATTTTCTAGTGAAAGAAAAATTCGATCTCAGGCAGGGTTTGAACCTGCGTCGCTCTGGTTGAGTACATCAGACGCTTTACCAACTAAGCTACCGAGACCACTGCCACAGATTCAGTAGTCAATTTTTAGTAAAATTTTTTAGTTAATTTTTTTAAAGATTACTAGCACTATGTGGGTCCCACATTACTAGTATTCTTGTTAACCCCTCGTGCTAAGCCAAATTCTTGTGTTACGAGTGGGTTTACATCGGTAGTGCAACGGATGGGTTTCGAACCGGCAACCACATAATCGGAAGTGCGACGCCCTACCCATTAGGCTACCGCCGCTTCTAAACATAACTGTGCTTATGACTAGAGTAGAGGCAAATTGGGAAATTTCCTTTCAAGAAAGTAGTCAATTCATCTTCCTTCGGAACTAGTGTGTATCATTCGCGAAATAATAGCAGTTATCTCATAAAAGCCGTTATTAGACATTATATTATCGACAAAGTACGAGGTTCGGTGCCGAGGCAATAAATGTGGAAGTGGACACCGCGCGTGAATTGTGACCACTGCATCGCTCCATTAGCGATTATTGTACAAGTTTTGGGCTAACAAACTGGACGGTCGCAGATGTAAGGAGTATGGAAGTGACTTGTTATTAGAAATGCCCCATTGGTATAGCGTGGGCGGAGCATCTTTCAAAGTAAAGCATTTTTATTTTACTGTTTTTAATGGCCGCCCTTTTTATGGTATGATGTACCTACTCGGCAAACGAGCAGGCGAACTACCTGATGCCTGCATCGCCGCCCATGGACATATGCAATTTTTGCTTGTGCCATTCAGGATTTATTACAAAGTAGTTCTAAGTAGCGTGCTAGATGTCACTACATTATATTACATGGGACAGAAACATAAATTACTAATATTATGTTGCAATGTTATTTACAAAAGCATAAACTTGATATTTTATAATGGAATAAAGGACTAAATTACACTGGCTGTATACGTCAACAGTATTAAAAAGCAAACCCCACATTGTCTTTACCACATGGAGCCCAGTTTTATGTATCTTATTATTCTTATAAAATTCTAGGTTTATTTTCTAATAACATCATCCACCATCCACATGAAGTATCAGTTCAAAAATTCCCTTTCCAATGTCCGGCATTGTAAAGCACAATGATGCCACATCCAGTGACGCTACATCTTCACTACCGGACACGACTCTGCCAAATTCTTTGTACGTATTTACTTCTATTATTTATTGCTTTTGTATCGACTGCGCTCTGGGCGTGCCAAGCGCTATTACTTCGCCAGTTAAAGCACTTCCAGTAGTTGAGTTTCTTTGTTCTTGTTACAAAATTAACTTGGAGTTTTTGAGTTCGAGCGCCAATTTTGTTTTCGTATTAAAATTTGTTTGGCACGCCCTCTGTAAGAGATAATGTTATAATGCTTTTTTAGACACCAATAGATAAGATTGGTCGGCAACTTAACGGTTTGGTCGCCCAGCAAGGTCACCATTTTTTGTATGGGATATGCGTTTCGAAGGGAGGGGACTGAGGGAGGAATTGGGCCTCCGGCGCTCCACACTCACCGTACGAAACGCAACAGTATGCATACTGCTACTTGACTTCGATATTCTGTGGGAGGGTAGTATTTCCCCGATCCTGCGGACCCATTCATGCTGGCATGTACCTACACATGGCCAGCGCGACACTACAAGGTACTATTAAATGCGTGATTGTAAAAAAAAAAATAACATGATTTAATTGATGTTTGATGGAAACCCAAACGTTCCCGATTCTATAAAACTAAGTTTGCACAGCCGTAGCTCCCTTTATTAACCAGTTTAAAGGTAAAACGGTACAAAATACCCCTACGTCACTCAATCGTAGTTTAATGCGAACAACATGTGACGCCATGGACCAATACCTCACAATATCAATCCTGTATTTAAAACCATCCAATATTGCTGCCTATACCAACTTTATTGTATAAATCATAAGGTTGACTTTTATATGAATGTGTGTAAGAGATTCTTGCATGCGATGCATTGCTCGTTTATTGGTTTGAATTCGAATTTCGAATAATGTTAAGGATATTGCATACTTGGGTTTGATTTCGGATACATAATTATTTGCAAAGATGGATATTACCAGAAGTGGATAGGTATGAATAGATATAAATATAAATTGTAAATATCATAAAAAAAAACGTTTTTACAACCTACATAATAAGTTCACAATACATTAATACACCATTGATTGATTTATACAAATTAGAGATTTAATTTTGTTCTCAGGCTATTGGATTAATAAGAGGATTACTGAGGATACTAAAAAATATAAGAGATTCATACATACAGGGCAGAAGATCGTCGATAGCCTAATGGCTAGGGCGTCGAACTTGCGATCATATGGTTGCCGGTTCGAACCTCACCCATTGCACTACCGACGTGAACCCACTCGTAACACAAGCATTTAGCTTAGCACGAGGGGTTAACAAGAATACGGTCTCACTTTGCGAAAAAAAAAGAATATTGCGCCCAAGGAAAACGATCCGATTTACACGTAAAAATATATAACGACCAATATTTTTTTTTATAAAATAATGAATAATTATTTTCTCTGAAACAAAATATCACTTGTCAAAATAAGACAAAACTCAATATAGTTCTAACAGGCCTATTAAATGTTGTATATTAATTTTTATATTAATAAGACTATGTATAAATAAATTATTTTGCCATCAAGTTGACAATAAGGGACTACAATCATTTATTTATTTTTCTCACAAATATTAACTAGTGTATATTGCACTTTACTGGACGCGCAATTGTCCGGTTGACCGGCGTCCGTTCGATGTCCGGGCCATGCGGCCGTCCGGAATGATCCCGGACATGTGGCGTATTTACTGTTATTCGGGATATCGATGCATTGAATGTGCTGGAACTGCATTTAATGGTAGTCTGTTAAAATGAATGTCTGGAAAAATTCTGACGTCGCATGCAAGAAAGCAAATAAAAATAATGAAATCGAATTGCAGACAAAAAAATTAAAAAACTGTCAATAAAATAGGTATAAATTGTATAAAGAATTTCCTGTTTTTCCCTTAGAGGAAAACTAAAATAATATTTAATTAACTCTTGATTAAAAAAGTTCTAGAAAAAAAGCACGAGTTTAGTTTTTTTTTCATTGAACGTGACTTGCTATCTAAAGAGGGGTCAATCTGATTCAACACGTCACTTGGCACTGAAGCAAGACTCCTTGTCAATTTTCCAAATGATAATTGTCAGATTTTCGGTACTTCGATACGTGTATATAATTATTATCTCAATACTACCGGTCACCCATCCCAAATTTGACCATACTCCATAACCATACCCTCATTCCTTTAATCACATAATACATGATCATAACAACAGGGTTGTCCATCACTCATAACGTACAGATACGACTGTAGACACAACAACGTAATTCCATTCCCCGATATTTGACGCAAATAAATTATAGTTAGCGTGACAACCCTCGGAGACCATGCAAATCGCGGGTGACCCTACATCTTTTGGAGTAGGTTATTTATTGTGTATTTTCTAGAATGTTACCTTTACGGAAACATTTTACTCAGTTACTGTGAGGTAATTTTATAACAATGAATATCCTATCAAATTTGCAACTGAAAAAGTGCCAAATTTTCCGGAAAAATATATGAGATAAAAACTCACAAGTTTTTCCCTGAAACTAAGTCTTAAAGTAATATTTAGTCATTGAATGTTTTCAATGTCTGTCTCAGTATACAGCATTGTTATGCTACCTACCTACCTATATACCTACTAAGACGCTCCATTTTCAAGAAAAAGCTTGTAAATATTTTCAGTTTTCTTTTTATTCTGAATACTTTAAATTGTTTTCCGTCCCAGTCATATTTTTTCAAGACTTTGTTTTTTTGTTGGTTAAATCCTTAAATTATGTTAATTCTCTGCTTTAAGTAATTAATTTAGATGCTCCAAGATATTATTATCTATGTGAATTTTGAAAAGCTGTGACGTTTGGGTAATAAATATACACTGGCATTAGCGCGCTAGAACTTGACGGTGCACTGCCGTGCATATTATAGACAAAATGAATCTACTATACTTTGTCCATTATGAAAACCGTTTTTTGACAGATGGAACTAGTGATTGCAGGAACGTAACAATGCGATTATTGACACTTTGATTACTGTCTAGTAGTGATTATCGATTGTGAGGTTATCGAATCGAAAATGGTGCAACGACGACCAATAATAAATAAATATGTATAATATTCATCAGATTGTATAAATTTTTGTATAATATTCATTTTCCATACATTTATTTTCCAAAAGATTGGTTAATTTATATTTTATTGATATTAGAGTGGATGCCATTTTCTGATACTGATTTAATGTCATTGTTCAAAATGATTGCAGCGAATACTTTCGATTGCATCACTAGACACGGTAGAATGTAACTAAATTTAATACGCTTAACAGTAATCATTTTTTTTGGAAAATTACATTAATGGTATTATAATGTCTGCAAGGAATCATAATTAAGATAATTGAATAACATAAGGTAGATGTTAACTTTTACGGAATCTGGAACAGCTACGTTCTAAGGCAGTCTAAGGCATCTGTCAAAAAACGGTTCACATAATGGACAAAGTATAGACGAACAAATTACTATCAAAAACAAAATCCAGCTACCTATATACTGATTGACATTAATTTTTCTTACAAAATCCTTTCGAGTGACGTCGGCAAGGGTTGGTAAGCGAGTGATAAATGAACGGGGCATGCGGACTTAGGGATAACCGGGTCAGTACAGGTTCGGAGAGATAGCCCTGGATTGATGGTTACTTGGCCGCGGGGTTTTTGGGGTTTGAAGGTATTGCGTTACTTTTGGGTTATGTATGAAAAGTTTAAGTACCTATCTTCGTATCGCATGAAATAGGTACCGTATCTTATTTATAACGTATCATCATGCCTAATCCACTAATGTGCACTCACGATTCCCTTATAAAAGGAGCGAGACTATTGAACTGCATCTAATTTTGTGCAGTAGTTTTTGCGTTATGGACGTACAAATATACATCCAAACAACAATTCTGAAGATAATTGTTATGGTTTCTATTGCTCTTATAAATACCCGGAATATAAGCCGTAATATATTTTTTCTACTATGCAGAAGCGTCAATCAGTTACAAATATATTATTTTAGTATGAATATATGAAATGAAATGATGAAATGAAATGATATTTATTTCTGTAAATAGATCTTTTCAGGACACTTTTACAAGTCGATTTTTTACAATTTTTTTTTAAATGGCGCCGACGTATCCTATCTGACGACCTCTGGGAAGAAACGTCGAAACAAACTCAGAGAATCATGGTCTCTTTTAAAGTCCAGACAATAGTTGTTGTTAGATATGCGAGTTTAACAATGTAGGGCAAAATCTGAACAGGCCTTTTGAAGAAAGAGCATCAGTCATCGTGTAGCTCAACCATTTTATAGGGAGCTCAACGACCCGTCGCACAACGATACCAGATCAGCAGGACATTTGTGTAGGTCATGTGAAATACTCAAAACTGTCAGAGAAGTTTATTATACATCTGATACGTGTTAAAGCTAACCTACATAGTACTCACATTTACATTTTAATATCGTACAATTAACATTTGAAAACAAAATAATATTATAGCATAGCTTCATAGCATAATCAGCCTTTAATGTTCCCACTGTTGGGACACAGACCCCCACTCGTTGGGACGGTAATGCACCATGCGGACCCAGAGCGGGTTGGCAGTAGTATAAAGTAATGATATTTATTACTATAAATCTTTTAAAAACACTTTTATAAGTCAATATTTTAATTTTTAGATTAGATGGAGACTTTTTTTTTCTATTTGAACCTACCTCTGAGAAGAAATGCCGAAACGAAGTACCTATTATAGAATTAAATCAATACACAGCAATTTTATATTATATCCACAAAGATATGAATTGGACCTTGCCTGAAGCCGAATTTTTTTTTCACATGTTTGTATCAATACAGTTTTTTCGAAATAAGTAACCCGATCGAGTTGTGTGCAAGTGGTTTAGAATTGGTAAATTTTAATAGAAAGAGTCGGTGTAAAGATATAATTAGAGTCGTATATGTTTCACATTTCTAATTATTTTGTTTACTTATTTCGATATTTATGTATTAAAAACACTTAATTAAACGATTTTATCACCGCGTAGTTCGGAACGGCTAACTTCCGACAGGCTTAGTTATGTCGAACAAACTGTACGTCTGTATTATTAAAATAGTTCTTAAGTCGTTTTATGTATTACTAACACTTTATGGACAAACCTGTGTATCTGAAATGAATTATTAATATTACTAGCTTTCTTTTTTCTTGAAATTGACGGTGCAAGCTTAAGGCACTTGAGCAGTGATTACAAAATCCATCACGCAAAACATTTATAGCGTACATATAAGTTCTAAAGGGTAACATCAAGAGAGGACGTAGGGGCGTACATGACCGATGGCACCAATAAGTCAGCCCGTATTAACACCCCATACTTTAATGGGTCACATATGAATAATGGTCAAAGGAAATTTCGCCTATTAGAGCGGATCTGGTGTTTTCGATGGCATTTTCGGGGATTCATTTCGATTCAAGGATGTTGTTGTATACGTCGTATTTTGTTAGTTTATAGAGTATTTCGTAATAACTTTATAACTGTATGAATAATTGAAGACTGCCTCATTAGTCTAGTGGTCCTAAGTGCGTCTGCTACGCTAGAGCAGACTAGGAAGAGCCAGCTAGTTCGAGTAGTGTTATTGAATTTTCATAAGGAATTCTCAGAAGCAGCTCGGAGTCTAGATTTGTGCCCGATTTATTGCAATATATACAGAGTGGAAATAGTGGCAAGTAAATTTTTTTTTTAGGAAATTCGCAGTCGCAGCTCAGACATTGGATATGTCTGTACCCGGTAAATGGGAATAGCAATAGGCTCGACCCTATTACATGGGATATAAACATACCGACGAAGTGTAGGTGTATATTAGTACACCTCTGCCTATTTATACATGCGTGATGGTATGTAATGTTTTTTGTTGTGGTAGGGCCACGCTGTTCGCAGCATGAATGGGCCGGCTTGACCGGGGAAGTACCACACTCTCGCAGAAGACCGACGTCCGAGTAGTAGCGTTTCGCTACTGCGTTTCGTTCGGTGAGCAGAATTCCTTCTTCTTTTCTCCTTCCCCTCCCTTTCCCTAAATAGGCTCGGCAACGCACCTGCAACTCCTTTGGTTTTGCAGATGTCCATGGGCGGCGATGACTACTTACCATCAGGTCGCTCGCCTGCTCGTTTGCCGAGTAATCCCATAAAAAAATAAAATAAAATAATAATGTTAATATTGAGCTGGTTTTTTTTTTCTCAGCTGTTTGAGTTTGTGGTCGGTTAATGGCAATAGGCTACCTTTACACTACTATCTTCTAAGATAACAGTTTCAAGCTAAAGTTTTAGTTCTTACTTAGTTGTGAATAGGCTATACCTAGTTGATTTCGCAATTCTTACTACTATTTGCAGTATATTTTTTTTATGGGATAACTCGGCAATCGAGCAGGCTTGCCACCTGATGGTGAGAAGTCATGGCCGTCCATGGACATCTGCAATACCGACGGAGTTGCAGATGCGTTGCCGAGCCTATTTAGGGAAAGGGAGGGGAAGGAGAAAAGAAGAAGGAATTCTGCTCACCGAACGAAGTGCAGTAGCGAAACGCTACTACTCGGACGTCGGTCTTCTGCGAGAGTGTGGTACTTCCCCGGTCAAGCCGGCCCAGTCATGCAACAGCGTGGTTCTACCACGCTGTATACTTGGCTCTTCACTTAGTTGATGTCGCATTTCTTACTATTTACTGTCTCAACTGTCTTACTGTACAATTTAAATGTATCTTGTGATTGTTGATTATCAGCTGAACCTACGTCCTTCCAAGATCCACAACCAACACAAACCCTCCACCGAAATTAGCACAACTCGAAAAATACAAACACTCAAAACTATCAATCAAAGTAACCGCATGCATATAATCCTAAACCCTTCACTGTCCATCGTATGTCATTTATTACTCCGAAATCCGCCGGGCTCCTTCGCAGATATCTCTTATTTATTGTCAAAATGCCAACTGGGATGTAGCGAAAACTATTTGTCATTGACAAAGCTTTTTGGATATGTACGACAGACCCTCGTATATTGGTGGCGCGTTTAGGGTTAAGCTGTGTTGTTGGTAACACGATGTTTTGGTGTTTAATGTTGGTACTTTTTTTGGTGTGTAGATGGAATCAATTTTGAATGTGTGTCAATTAACGGCACAATTGTTGACAGATTAAGCGTAAAGTTACACGTTTTGTTTTTTTTTTTCATATCGATAACGAAGTTAGATAATTCCGAAATCTATGGAATTGGCATAACCTTTCGATATGTCACGTAATGAAGGTTTTTTTTAAACTTACTAGCAATTTGGGTCACACATTACTAGTAATCTTGTTAACCCCTCGTGCTAAGCTAAATACTTGTGTTACGATTGGGTTCACGTCGGTAGTGCAATGGGTGGGTTTTGAACCACATGATCGCAAGTCCGATGCCTTAGCCATTAGGCTACCACCGCTTATAAAGGCTATGCCAATTCTGAGCAAAGCTGCTATTGCGTATTTCCTAGAAAAATCTTACTTGCCACTATTTCCACTCTGTAGGTATATATGTATAATGTTTACTAAAATGTTACATCACAAATTTGGGTCGATGTCCTATTTCTCAATTAGATAAGACGTGTATTTAAGTAATGGCAGCTTGGATATTGAACGTCACGCCTACGAAGCGAGGAAGCGTCCGGTTTTTGAACGATTGTCATCTGTTGATGACTTACAGGGTTGCCAATCGTTGGATAAATATTTATTATGCTAATAAAATATTGTATCAACTTGAACTGCGTCATTAGTCTAGTGGTTCTAAGTGCGAATTGCTACGCTAGAAGTTTTGGCTGAAGATTCCTAGGTCGAGCAAAGTGATATTTGGTCTTTCTATGAAATTCTCAACAGCAGCGCAGTAGATTGGAGTTTGGATATGTGGGACCTAGACATACCGGCAAAGTGTTGGTGTACATTAGTACACCTCTGCCTAACCCTTCGGGGAATACAAGCATGATGGTATGTTAAATTATGTATTCAATTTACATAAGTCTATTGGACGTCAGCCCAACTTTTTAGCAAGTGGTTCTATATTGTTAGGTCAGTTTTTTTATGGTACCTAATTCTCAGTAGCAGCCCGGTTATTAGTAATAAGCAATACGGAACGTATTAAACATACCGGCGAAATGATAGTGTAGGTACAGCTAGTTGATTTTTTGCTGGTTTAAGGTACTTTTATTCAAAAATTTACAACATTTGCATATTTTTACCAACATGAATTATTCAGATTTATTCCTTCTGTGTCAAACATTCACAGTATTAGTACCAAATTCTATCAATGAACAACCTTTCTAAAGAGCTAAATTACGACACATTAAGAATAACCGCACGAAACCGGTTCCAACCGATTTACGCTGAACCAAATCTACCCACCTAATTGCGTGCCTTACCCTTTCGGTTTAAAAAACGATTTATTTTCCTCACCAAAAAAAGAACCGAAGAATTTCCCCGATAAATATTTGTTGTTGTGGCAGCCCTGGAATTGTTGGCACGTCATGTCCGAGCCCTTTTCAAAATGGCTGTCAACTACGTAGGGTGGCGGTCAGTGTACCGGATTGTGTCTTTGTTGGCGAAATTATATTATTTATTGATATGCTTATGTTGGTATGTGTTTAGCAACTAATTTTGGCAGGACAGTACATCTCCCTTTTACGTTTCCTGAATAAGAAGTTTGTATCTATTGCCTTTTCAATAAGTTTAGGCAAACTTCCGGAAAACTTATTTAAGGCTTCTGGGAGCTGTTTTGTAGTATGAACTTTTTAAGTCACACCATCTTTTATTATCAATACATTTTATCGGCACACTTAGTCCTGAACCCGGGGTAACATATTCCAGGAAATAGCCTAGCTTCGGCGTCGCTTGGAGAATCTTGAACTGGTAAACTCAAAGCCACTATATCTCTTTCTTCAAAAGGCTATGCCTGGAATTTAAAATAGACCATGATTCCCAAAGTTTGTTTCGGTGTTTCTTTTCAGAGGTTATCCGTCAGAAAAAACTTTCACCATCTAGTAAAAAATGTTAAACATTGACTTGTAAAAGTATCTTTAAAAAAACTTTTTACAGAAATAAATTTCATATTTCATTTGATGGTACTCCGCGAATACTATTTCGATTTAACTTGGATGAATTTTATTTCCATCATCGATTGAATTTGTCAGTTCGACATCAAAAACAGTCGATTAAGCTCAAAAATCTAGGCTTTTCATATGTTTTACATACTAGCGACGTGCAGAATTATCGTCGGCAGAGTTTAAAAACAAAAGATACAATTTTTTTTTTAACCACGTATGATGTGTGAACCACAAATGAAAATGTACCTGTATAATTCCACTTCAATACCTTTTATACTAAGCTTCAATACTCCAATATTTTATTAAAACAACTCATTACATTTTCATAACCGTTAACACATCACTTCAACGCAACCAATCAAAACCGATACACAAATAAATTATGGACATCACTAAACACTAGTGAGGGGCGTTCGACATCGATGTCTGCGGTCAGGATCGCGTTAGCTCTGCATTATTAATGATTCATTTAGTTCACACTAACCGGGCGGCTCTCGTGATCCCTTTGGGTTTTGAATAGTGTTGAGCTTATGGTGTTGTTTGTATCGATTCATGATTTAGTTTAACGAACATGGAAAACTCAATAAATGTATTGTTTTTCAGAGTTAAATCAAGTATCTAATATAATTTAAATAAAATAATAATTAATTATATATGATTATATTTTTTTATGTTACCTAATTAGAATTGTGTTAATAAAGCAACATACATTTGGTCCATGTTTGTTGTGTTGTAGGTAACTATAATTTTCATATGAACAACGCTTGAATTTTGCTCATGAATGGATTTTATATAAAACAACATACTTACTTATTGATATTTCTGTAATCAATGTAGAATTACTTTACCATGACGAATTACAATTCCAAGTTCTAGCAGATTAAATCGAAGAAGCATCGATGAAACATTTGGGTACAAAAATACAAATATATGACTTATACGCTCCGCTTTATCGATATCGGTAAAATCCTACACATCCACATCCTTAAACTGATGTTTAGTCAGTGCAATCGGCGATCTGATTAATAGTGCTCCCGCGAAATGTTTAATCTTTGGAAGCTACTCGGGACCCTTGTGCGGCGACGAAGCAGCAACACATATATTATGCATTAACTATCGATTGTTTAATGAACAACACTATGTGTGTTAGGCTCAACTTTACTGTTATTTTATACTCAACTTTGCTATTATTTTAAAACTTATTCTAGATATATATAAGGGCGGCAAAGCTCTTCTCAGAACAGATATAAACCGTCTGCCTAGATCTATTCTATATAAGTTCTATTTTTATTAATTTGTTTGTACTGCTTTTGTAGTTGCTTTGTGATAAAACACATGGAAAAATGAGATCTGGCTAGATGATTTAAACATTGTGTAAAAGTATATTCGCTCACCCGGCTCACCATATTTTACAAGGATAGATACTTTACATATTTGGATAGTATAAAAATAATTAATATTTGAAATTAATTTGATATATTTGGATTGTATATGTTTGTGTACCCTAAGGCACAAGACTACTTTCCTAGAGGAGATCGGCTTAGAAAAAATGAGAATATCTTTAGATGAAGTCGGTTAAAAATATGAACACGTAATTACTAATTAGAGCGATCTTATTATCGCGTTTAGAACAAAAAAAAGCATTGTAGACATACGTATTAAGTTTCAAATGATTAAGCAAACATTGCGGAGTCTTGTTGGAGGTGGGATCAAACGACGGGGTGCGGCAAACATGGGGAATCTTCGGTACCCCTCTTGAGGTTGGGGGAACTAAGATGACGCTTTTGTAATGAAGCGAAATTTCTGTTTTTTATCAATAGGAAATGGAATTATTTAAATATTTAATGTGTTGTAAATAACCAATCACTAATTATTATTATGTGATAAAGGTGCAGAAAAATCTATTTAGATAACCAAATATAATATTTAATGTCACTACTTGAATTTTATTTTAAGCTAAGTTTAAATAAAATTAATTTGCATTATTTTTATTCCTCTGATGATTACATTATGGTTATCAAACCATAAGGCATTACCTAAGATGGTTGTGGAGGTTTGAGCTTTGAATATTTTTCATACAAAATAATATTTCTTAAGTGGGCTAAGTTAAGTTCTCACATTACTCCTCAATTCTGAACGATATTTTTTCTTTTTCAAATACAAATTAATAAAGCCGTTCTTTCAAACAAAACCTTATTGAGTTTTTACAAGAACTTTAATATTTCCTTAATTAACATCCTTCATTACGATTTGATTCCTAGATCGAACAGTGCAGCTCGCTTTATTTAGATTTGTGCCAATTGAAAGCTCGCCCCCTATGACATGGGACCTAAACAGAGTGACGAACTATGGTTTTATATGTATTAGTGACTGCCTCATTAGTCTAGTGGTCCCAAGCGCGACTGCTACGCTAGATGTCCTGGGTTCGATCCCCAGGTCGAGCAAAGTTTTATTAGGTTTTTCTCGGAGTCTGGATTTGTGCCCGGTTAGTGGCAATAGGCTCGCCCCCTATTACATGGGACCTAAACATACCGGCGAAATGCATATCTGCCTAACCCTACGGGAAACACAGGAGTGATAGTATATTATGTTATGTTTATTAACATAATTTGTATCCAAGCGCCATCTTAGCGCTCCGATTTGTTCAGACAATCGGAGTCTTACCGATGTTTTCTTTGTTCGAACCCTGGCCAAATATTTGAGCTAATTATTCGCCTGATTTAACACTCCGGCTGAATTTACAAGCGTTTGTCTTTCCTAACAATGGTTGTTCGATGTAATGCTGATGGGCACTTTATGTACTTTTTAAGGTTAATTTTCGTGACTTTATGGCAGGTTTATAGTGATATTTTTGGCGTTAAGTTAGGTGCTTGTTGCGTATATGGTGGTAAGTTATAATTGAATTTAGAAAGCTTACCTATTGCAAAAATATACATAAAATACCTACAATCATTTATTACTGTAGCAACTAAAACCAACACATACCGTCACGCCTGTATTCCCCGAATGGTTAGGCAGAGGTGTACATATGTACACCCATATTTCGCCGGTATGTTTAGGTCTAATGTAATAGAGATCGAGCCTATTGCCATTAAAACCAAGCACAAATCCAGACTCCGAGCTGCTACCGGGAATTTCATAGAAAAATCTCCAATAACACTTTGCTCGACCTGGGGATCGAACCCAGGACCTCTAGCGTAGCTGTCGCGTTTAGGACCACTAGACTAATGAGGCAGTCCGAATCATACCTTTATAAGGTAGTCTTTGATTTAGAGACTTAAGAGGAGAATAAAAAAAACAATACATCAACAAAATAGTAAACGAAATATAACACATTGCCTCACTAGTCTAGTAGTATTAAGCGCGACTGCTACACTGGAGGTCCTGAGTTCGAAGGTCGAGGGAAGTGTTATGGGTTTACCTGTGAACTTTCCAGTAATAGCTTGAAGTTCGGATTTGTGCCCACTTCATCATCATCATCTTAACCAATTTATTTGGGGTCAGCTCATCATCATCAACCCATATATTGTCCCACTGCTGGGCACGGGTTTCCTCTCAGAATGAGAGGGATTAGGCTATAGTCCACCACGCTAGCCTACCGCGGGTTGGTAGACTGCACACGCCATCGAGAAAATCTCTCAAACGTGCAGGTTTCCTCACGATGTTTTCCTTCACCGTTTCAGCTCAGCCTAATGTTTATTCCCCACTATACTTGCCCCCTAATAAATGGCGAAAACATACCGGCGAATTATGACTGTACATTAGTACTCCTCTGCCTAATCCTTCGGGGAATACAGGCGTGATTATGTTACCTATTGTTTTTTTTATAGTAATAAAGCTTGGCAATGTTTTGACATAAATTGATGTACATTTCGATATCTGAATAATAAATCTAAAAACAATACCAATATCTCAATATTCCAAGAAACTAACCCTAAAACGCCGCATCATTTGTCACGGTAACTTTCAATAAGGGTACAATGTACCAACTTCATATCATACCTCAAAAAATATACCAATATTATGATTTATGATATAATACCGAATGGCATGCGACTATTTGCCCCATCCAGTATAAGTCGACCCCTACATTTTTGATGAACACGCTAAAATATGGATTCGAATACGCTGGTTTGTATTAAGATAAATATTTTTTTCTCCCCCATGGTATGCAAAAATGTCGCCCAGATATGCTTCTTTCGGGATAATACTAAAATAGCGGGAAGCAGTTTTTGTTCATATAAATCTTCAATAGACTTAATACAGTGGAGTGCTATTGGATTTTCTGAAAAAGGGTAAAAGAAAAAAACAATAAAAAAATGTCATATGAAGCTGTAAAAAGAATGATGCCCAATTTTCTTCAACATTTGGTCAGTTTGAACATGATAACAGTAAGAATTGCAATATTAACTAGGTGCAGTGATAGCATTGTGATACGTCCATAGGACTGTCATGTCAAAGGTCTCGAGTTCAAATCCAAGGCACGCACCTCTGATTTTACGAAGTCATGCGCGTATTAATACTTTATTATCACGCGCTTAAACGGTGAAGGAAAACATTGTGAGGAAACCTGCAAGATTGAGAGATTTTCTCGGTGGCGTGTGAAGTCTGCCAACCCGCAGTAGGGTAGCGTGGCGGACTACTGCCTAATCCCTCTCATTCTGAGTGGAGACCCGTGCCCAGCAGTGGGACAATATAGGGGGCTGATGATGATGATGATGATGATGATGATTACGATTAAAACTATCGTAGCAAATATTACTGTAAAAATTAGGATTCTGCTGCTGTAGTATCAAATAGCACTACATATTTTTATGAATTCTTAGGAAATCAAGTAATTCATTATTTAATTAACTTAATGATTTACTTATTACCAACTCAATAATCTACATCAAAAATTTAATTCAGAAAACAAAACATTCCACTCTCAATCATTTTCTAAGCCTTATGTTAAAATATTACTTGTTCCATACAAATATAAAGCGAATATGTACGTTATTTATTAGGTGAGAAATACTTTGATAAATCACCACCTCCGCGAGGGGTACAAATGTACCCCCTTCGCATTGTAAGGGTTAAAATTGCTCCGACTATAGAATGTGTATGTGAGTGTGTATAAGAAATATATTGTAGTATTAGAGACAGATATGATTGAAGAAAATTGCTGTGTTTCGTAAGTCTTATCAGAAATATTGCAGGCATTCTTACTGTTGTTTGTTTTTATGTGAATTATACTTTCTGCTTTATTGCTAAAGTGGTAGCTAACGCTGTTGTTTATGTTTGATTCCCAGGTAAAGCAGTTGTTGGGCTTTGCTATACAATTTTCATTAGCAGCTCAGAGTTTAGAATTGTGGTCGGTTAATGGCAATAGGTTCGCCCCTATTACATGGAACTTAATTTTTATAAATTTAAATTTAAAATTCTAAATTTTTGCATTGTAACCTAGTGATTAATTGCATTAGCAAATTAAAGATAAAAATTTTAGAATTGTAATAATTGTCTTTGGACCCAAAAAAGCAGTACCTATCTATGTGGTTTCTTAAATCCTGTATTAAAAGTGCATGTGGTAGGTATGTGGTGTTTGCTTGTAAAAATGCAACTCTTAATCTTAGTTTTTTAAGGCTCTTAATTTATTAAAACTCAAAACGGCTCAACACAACGGCAACGGCTGAAATAATTCCGTCATTTTTTCATATTATTCCAAAATTTCATATGAAGGTAAAAATTTGAAAATTTACAAGAATAAACGAATTAAGAATGGTTAAGCTATAGTCCACTACGCTAGCCTACTGCGGATTGGCAGACTTTATACGCCCCGTCTAGAAAATCTCTCAGGCATGCAGGTTTTCTCACAATATTTTCCTTCACCATTTAAACGAGTCATAAATAATTTATTTATTAATACGCACTTTTTTTTAAAGTCAGATGTTGCATATCTTAGATTCGAATCGAGACCAACGACATGGCAGTCCAATGGTCATATCAGTAAGCTTATCACTCTATCCAACTGTATATGAAAACAAACTTCCCAAAAACAAAAGTCCACAATTACAAGCGAGAACAGTGCAAATAAAACATCAATACATGATGATAAAGTACACAAAACAAGGTACCACCCTCGGGGACAGGGGGTGCTCCAAGAATAAATGCCCTACATAAACCGGAGTGCTAGAAAATGTACGTGAGCGTTCTTAGCACATCATACGCGAGAATCGATATGGAGCTGATAATACCACAATTAAAAAAACTGCAATATTTTTGGCATATTTCGGACTGCCATTTTCAAGTTTAACTGCTGAATGTGAAGTTTTGGATTTCCCTAGTGAGTGAAATAAAAAAGATATTGTTAGATATTTTTCAGCACCAGCTCGGATTTTGGGTTTCGAACCGGACATCGAGTATAACGAGAACACTTTCCATTATTTTATAGTTCTTCTGCCACGACCACGAAAAGGTTGTGGTCCAGCTTTTGCTTTTCGCTTCGACCTCTTCCGAGGGCAGATATCTTGCTTCGCAATTATGAATGGCGTACGTATTTTTTGGAGTGGAATTTTAAAATCCTGACCACTTTATCCTTAGGTAGGTAATTAATTTTGCCTACGAATGGTATTTTGGAGGACTAATATCAGTAACTCTTGTGTTAAATACTGATAATAATTACTGGGATCTGGACAAACTGTAAACCGACCTCTGAACAGATGGGTCAAGTATGATAAATGGGCAATCAAGTTTTTTTTACAAAATATTACTTAACGGTACTTCCTATTCAAATATTTTGATGTATCAACAACTCTATATCAATACCGAACGCCTCGTTACAAAGACGGTTTTCTGTGGCGTAACGCGCGAGTATCGCATTATATCATTTATAAACAAAATGTGTTAAAATAAATCGCTACGTCGCACCAGGAGCCTCAGATACGCGGTTTTAATGGCCACACACGATGTGTATATATTTTATGTTGCCGTTTATTTGGGGATCATTTTCAAGATGATTTGAGTGCGAAATGAAGTTTTTTATTTATGTACAAAAAATCTAGATTGATATTCTCATTCTGGGGAGTATTCTAGGTTGTTCTACGAATATATGGATCAGAGATAACAGGTAGCAAGATTCTTCGATTTTATGGACAATATAATCCCGATAAAGGGTATTAGGATGATTAATTATCACGTACTTAAACGGTGAAGGAGAACATCGTTAGGAAATTATATGCCCAATGGATTTTCTCGATGGCGTGTGAAATCTAGTAGGCTAATACTCAAGCATATTAATGTCAAACGAGGAGAGGATTATATTATTTCTTAGACATACAGACAGATACGCATATTATTTCTAATAGACAGAAACCTTGGATTCTTACCGGAGTCCTATGACTTGATAATCCGTAAAGTCACTATATGCTCACGAACCAAAACCATACGAGAGCGCCATTCGAAGTAGAAATCAGTAAACGGTTACTGTAGGCTAGATCTATAATAATTCCCAGCCTCTGGTTACTTTTGCATAATGACAGCCACCTGACACGTTTGACTTGAAACAATGGCCGTGCTACAATTTTCTCGTACGTCCTGGCACGCTAGGTATGGCACGGTAGGTATCTACAGTGATACCTAGGTGGTTCGACAGGCCACCCGCCAGCTAGAAAGGTGCGCTAGAGTGCGATAGGAAATTGTGAGAGCTGTGTGCCGTGGGCGCTGCCCATCTGGGATGCCGGACGATAGCATAACGAGGATCAGACTTTCTTATTTAAAATTTTAATCCATTTGTTTCATTTCATATTGGAATCGAAGGTTGGATCGAACCCAAGACCTCTAGCGTAGCAGTCGCGATTGGGACCACTAGACCAACGAGGCAGTCATTTCAATTAAACATTTACTGCCCAAGACCGGGATGGTTGGCACTCTTTGGAGGAGTCCTAGGTTCAGCAGTGGATGGCGATAGGCTGATGATGATGATGATAATTTTTTTATTTAAAATAAAAACGAAACTATTAATTTATAAGCATTGGAAAATTGTTTTTTTTCAGAAAACGATGTTTTTCTTGTATCAAGTACAAGAAAGGGCCTACATAATTCTTATTTCTAATGTGATACGTGATCGAATGCAGGAAGGATTTTTATCTCTAAACGAATACAAATAATTATAATTATTTCTTAGGAACCTTGAGGGATCATTATGTCAGTATAAAACAGGCCAGATTTTTTTTTTCTAGTTGTTATGCGTATAAACCCGTCAAATAACAAATTACAGCCACAATAATTCCAAATCTTCTTGTGTCATTGGTCATAATGTGCTTTGCTGAATTAAAAAGTATTAATTATCCTTTTATAAGACACATCTACCAATAACAAGTATACGCCATACAGACGTAGGTATACTAAAATAATTCCATAAAATTTTAAAACCAATATCAATTCAACTAAAATTCCTTAAAGTATTTGCATCGTATCCACCTTACTCCCAACGTAACATTCAAAACACCAGAGGCGTTATTACAGGTTGGCACTCGACGCTCACTATTGAATATTGGACAAAGAGATCTAATTGTTCGTGTACCAACACTGCTGCATTGCGGCTCTGGACACGTTCATACCTCTGGACTGCAAGATCGATTAATTATTTTTGGTGTCTTGATGATGATGATGATAGAACAGGGGACAAATTTGGAAACACCTACATTGTTATAAATATTAGTCTAGTGGTCCTAAGCGCGAGCAGTGTTATTGGGTTTTTCTGTGACATTCTCAGTAGCAGCTCCGACTTTGGGTTTGTGCGGGTGAATGGGGATAGACTCGCCCCCTATTACATGGGACCTAAGAATCCTGGCGAACTCTAGATGTGAAGAAGAGAAGTATCCTTCTGCCTAACCATTCAGGAAATAATTACATATAATAGATGACTCTCGGCTAGACGTAGAGCTATACAAATCCAGGGTACGCTGGTCTAAAGCCTATACAATGTGAGATTATGTGGTGCGAAGTATGGGTGTACATTAGTACACCTCTGCCTAACCCTTCGGGGAATACAAGCCTGATGGTATGTATGTGTAGGTACATTGTTATACAATCTGAGTGTTTGAATATCATGAACTTACTTTTAATTCTACCAATAGTAATATCCTTTTTTATTATTCATGATAGGCCTACGCTTGACCGCCAGTTCGCCTGATGTTAAGCGACACTGCGATCTATGATGGAGAACTTTGGAGAAACTGATTCACTCGTGATTTAAAGACCACCAGATTATATCGAGAACGCACATTTCAGCGACACGCATGATAAAAGTGGACTTAAAGCGTATCGTCCCGCATGTTGGGATATCCACCATGAAACGAAGAATCTATATCCGTGGAGAAAGTTGCATAGCAAACAATATACTGTATTGACTGCCTCATTAGTCTAGTGATCCTAAGCGCGGCTGCTACACTAGAGGTCCTGGGTTCGATCCCCAGGTCGAGCAAATTGTTATTGGGTTTTTTTCTATAAAATTCTCAGAAGCAGCTCGGAGTCTGGATTTGTGCCCGGTTATTGGCAATAGGCTCGGCCTTCGGGGAATAGAGGCGTGATGGTATGTTATGTCTGTAAGGTTAGGCAGAGGTGTACTAATGTGCTCCCGCAGTTGACCGGTAGGTTGTGGTCTCAGACACCAGCCTATTGCAATATCAGGCACAATTCCTAACTCTGGGCTGCTACTGATAACTTTATAGGAAAACATAATAACACTTTTGTAGTAGTAGTGCTTCTCCGGCTTATCTACATGCCAGCATGAATGAGTCGCATGACCGGGTAAGTACTACCCTCCCACAGAATATCGACGTCAAGTAGCAGTATGCATACTGTTGCGTTTCGTACGGTGAGTGTGGAGCGCTGGAGGCCCAATTCCTCCCTCAGTCCCAATTCCTTCCTTCTCCTTTCTCATTCCTTTTCCTTAAATAGGCTCGGCAACGCATCTGCAACTCCTTTGGTATTGCAGATGTCCATGGGTGGTGATTAATACTTACCATCAGGTCGCCTGCTCGTTTGCTGAGTCGGTAATTCCATAAAAAAAAAACAATATTGTCTTGTAGGTACAGGTACTAGAGAAGTACGTTGCGTTGACAGTATTCGAGAGAACAATGTTGCCAACAGCTGTTCGAATTTTTTCCAGTCAGGCATAGCCTGGACAATCAACGCTGCACTTTAACATAATCAACAGAAAAGTATCTAACTTATAATACCATAATTAACATACCTAGTATGTTTAACTTATGCGAGGTAAAGTCCGATGTCTGCTCACAAAGAACTTAGCCACACATCACTTAACATAATAGTCAGATCAAACGAGTGTAGACTTAATAACTTATAGACTTGGCTAAGATTTTTAATAGTCTCAATATTTTTGGGACTACATCATTAGAACAAGTCCTAAGCGACTGCTACGTAGTGTTCGTCGCAAAGTGTTATTGGGCTTTTCTGCGAAATTCTCAGTAACCGCTCCGACTTTGGGTTTGTGTGGGTGAATGGGGATAGGCTGGCCCCCTATTACATGGGACCTAAGCATACTGGCGAACTCTAGGTGTGCATTAAGAAGTATCCCTCTGCCTAACCATTAGGGGAATAAACACACTTAGTAGATTACACGGCTACACGTAGATCCATACAAATCCAGTTCATACTCTCTTCTCTTCTCATAGGCCTCTTATTGTGTGGAAAGAAGAGTGTACAGGTTGCAAATTAATATAGTGCCGCCCTTTGATTTATAAAAAAACCTATTTTGGGTTTTTAATACCCATACAATACTGTCTGATGTTAGCCGTTCCGAACACATGAGCACAGGTAAAATTGCTAAATTTAGTGTTTGAAAAAAAAACCATCCCAATTATCTTTACACTGACTCCTGCTATTAATATTGATCACTGCTAAACCATTTGCTGACAACTTCAGATAAGCACAATTATTTCGAACAAACTGTATCAATGGTTTTTAATATATCAATGATGTCACTTCTATACCTTGCAATGGTCTATAATACCTACCCCGCGGCAATACTCCACGCAAAGGTCTGTACCAAGGCGATATGTGGCAGAAGCATCGTCGAAAGTTATCTATTCAGTTCGCGGTTAGTTTAACAATAGCCACTCTAATACCTAGCATGAGTTAGAGATAACTGATGTACGGGATCAAAGGGTATTTTGATTTGACGTTGTTCAGTTTTGGATAGGACTTTTCAGTTATTTAAAATCAGGTGGGAGCTCTAGGTGTAACACGCCTGTATTCCCCGAAGGGTTAGGCAGAGGTGTACTTAATGCACACCTACAGTTCACCGGTACCTACCTATGTTTGGAACCCTGGAACACTAGCGACCTCTAGGCAGTTATGTCAGTATATTTTTCAATTATCATGTTATTTATAATAAATCAAACACCATTAAGTACAATATTGTTAGATTAGATAGAGATTAGATAACTACAAATAAATTATTTATTTGTAAAAAATACTGCCTTACTAGTCTAGTGGTCCTAAGCGCGACTGCTAAGCTAGAAGTCTTGGAGCCGATCCCCAGGTCAAGCAAAGTGTTATTGAGTTTTTCTATGAAAATCTCAGTAACAGCTCGGAGTTTGGATGTGTGCCCGGTGAATGGCAATAGGCTCGCCCTCTATTACATGGGTCTTAAACATACTGACGAAATGTGTGTACATTAAGAAAACCTCTACCTAACCTTTCGGGCAGACAGCCGTAATTGAATGTAGGTATGGTAAGAAAAATTATGCGGTTTTCATACTTTTAAATAGTGATTCGAAACTCCATGTATTATGAATGATTTTTATTTAGTGGTTGTCCCCTCAAAGAATTACCGCGAAATAATATCAACTCGAGTAAGCTATACCCTTTCCTTCCTTCCATCCTTTGTTTTTATGCCAGGCCTCAGGCAAAAACTTATAGATTTCATAGGAAATCGGTGCAGAGTAACAATTTTATTAAACATCTGTAAAATCGATATGGTATGACCAATCGATGATTGAGGTGTGAGCAGGAATGTACTGAAGATAATGATAACATAGGATGATGGTATTACCATGGGGAATCGATACCTTCGGGCGGTGAAACGATCATACATCGTACTTTATATTTGTACCTACTAGTTTTTGCCATGGCTTTTACTCGTAACTCAAAGGATTGTATAAAACAGCGTATAGGATATACTGGTAGCATCACTAGAACACTGTTATCTTTAGACCTCACAATTAAGTTTAGTAATTTTCTTGATACACCATCCTTCAATCCAAGAACACAATAATCTTAAGAGGACAGTCTTTGCTATGCACACATAACAAAAGTATCTAATTGGTCATAATATTGAACATTAACCACAATTTAATTTTATTTGTATTTAATATACGTGATCATGGCGTAAAACTACATTTAAATAAACAGTTTAAAAAGTTACACAGTCTCAAAGATTAGTAATTTTCGATTTGACGAGACTTAGTGAGAGTTTCTTAAAAAAATAATTCAATACAGAATCAAAGGGACTCCTTTATTGCTTGGCAGCAGAAAAATTGACAATCACCCCACGAAAAAAAAAACAAAGTAATAAAAACTTTAAAATATTTACAAATTCAAACACACCTTTCGTTATGGCTATGTATCTGATCGGATTTCGAAAACACGATCCGTAAAACAAAAATCAATCACTAAACCAATCAAACGAAAACATACCTGAACCCTTTAACCTAACCCTACACACTCACTTACCCTACTTCCAACAAAACTTAACCTTCGAAAGTTCACTTGACTCGAAGGCCACTTATCGGAGGGATGCGGTCTGATAGAACTGTAGGTCAAGGTCAAAAGGGTATTGGGCGCGATCGACGGGTTGAGATGCGGTGAGAAAATTTATTAGCTCAAGAGTTAAGTGTTCAATGGATAGGGGTTGAAAGGTACTGATGGATTTTGGATAGTTTTATTGATTACACAATTTAGTGAATTATTCAACTATGAATTTTCTAGAGAAAGATTCAATATGTGGCAACTCCGATTAAGTACATCAAGTTTCAAGTTCTTTATTGCTTTCATGTGTCACGCTTAATTGAAACCCCATAAGGGCACAGACACATTATTTAACAAATAATACTTATAGCTTATTTAAACTTTACGTAATCTCTCGTCTTATTGTAACATAAAAAGTTTTACATTATACATTATATGTATGCCTAGTAGGTTTATTTTACATTAATAAGTATTATTGCACATTTGGTTTGCACAGATATTATATGGATTAAACTAGTACTACAAAATAAATATATTGTTTATTTATTTTGTGATCGAAAGTGGTCGACCTCTTACGACTCCTGCCTGATCGTATTTTTCTTTCACTGTAAATTCATATCTTTGTAGATAAGTATTTTGCATTATTTTTTAAACTGGCAGTGACTGGATGAGGAAAGCCGAAGATCGGGCTCTGTGGCGTTCAGTAGGAGAGTCCTACGTTCAGCTGTGGACGAGTATGGGCTGATGATGATGATGATTATTATTTTATAATGCTAAAATATAATAAAATTTGTGACTTATTCATATGCTTTGTTTGCAATCCCATTCCACGATGCTCGAATGCTCCAATGCCAGACTACATAATTTATACTAATATTATAAAGCGCGCTAATCGCAGGAACTACGGGTCCGACTTGAAAAAAATATGTTAGTGTTAGATATCCCATCTATCGAAAAAGGCTATAGACTATATATCATCACGCTAAGATCAATAGGAGCGGAGCATAAATGAAAAATGTTGCAAAAACGGGAAAAAATTAAATGCAGAAAAGCCGAGAAACCACGCGGGCGAAGCCGTGGGCGGAAAGCTATACTTAATATACAGTTGAGAAAATCTTTAAAGCATTCAGGTTTCCTAACAATGTTTTCCGTTTTAAAGGTACGCATACGAACATGATCGCGAAAAGTTTCGTGGCTTAGATTCAATATTAGAATAATGCAGTGATACCCTAGTAAATATGACCCACCCAAACACAGTTGAAAATTTAACAGAACTGAAATTTATTCTGTAGAAAAATATATGCAGGTAGTATATAATATGGTTGTGCCAGCCTTATTAGTCTATAGGCCGACCGTTTAACTCGCGTATCGCCTGCGCGGTTAGAAGGGAGCGGTAGGAAGTAAATAAATACTTAAAAAAGATACTTATTATTTTATTCTTTACCAACTATGTCTATCTCGAGATAAATCTTTGGATTATTGACTCCGTGTGTAGCGTTACCCGCCCCCGCTCCCTTCTTACCACGCAGGCGATACGCGAGTTAAACGGTCGACCTTTAGTGGTTCTGCATGATTGCTACACTAGTTGTCATGAGTTCGAATCCCAGGTCGAGCAAAGTGTTATTGAGTTTTTCTCATATGTAGCTAGGAGTTTGTATTTGTGCCCTATTAACGACAATAAACGTAAAAAAATAGCGACGAACTGTGGGTTACACCTCTGCCTTACCCTTCAGGGAATACAGGCGTGATAGCATGTTATTCCTACGTAAACAAATAATACAAGATAAATCCAAACACAAATTGAAAAGTTCGAAAAGCGACAATCCTACAAACTTGATTCTTTTCAACCCATAAAAAGCAGTACATGTCGTAACCCGCAATTGCCGTGCGGGTACAAAAATCCCCCGCGCCAGTTCGCACCTGTTAACCTATCAATAACAGATATCCCGGTACGGGACGTCGAACGGCCCGACATGCCGCTGAAAAACGATAAGTCAGTGCAGGGTTGACACGCACGTTCATTAATTTTTTAAATAAGTTTTCAAGTGACAGTTACTCATTTAAAAATAAACTTTGTAGTACTCTCTTTAACATTATTAAAAGTTTTTCCACATCGCAAATATTTTACTGTTATCTATACTAATATTATAATTGCGAAATAACTCTGTTCGTCTGTTTGTTAAGGCCAAGAACTTCTGAGCCAATTTTGATGAATTTTGGTGTGGAGATAGATTGACCCTGAAAAAGGACATTAGCTGCAGTTTGTCACAAAAATTCAATTGGTATGTGAGTGTGACCGCGGAGTGTAGCTAGTCAATTATAGTATAAAAAATACGATATTGAATATGTTTTATTATATTCAACAAACTTTAGTGTTTTCACATAGGTAAGTGAAATCTGCTCCATTTTACTCATTGTTTGCAAATGAATATTTGGCAAGAAAGTACAGTAGATACCTACAATATAGAGAACATTTTTTCATAGCCCCAAAAGTGACAAGATTGCTTATCGAGAACTATATAGTTTGATGTCTCCACGACCATCATAAGCCATATCACTTCGTTGGCAAATGATTTTCAATCACTACAAATTTTCACACAAATAATTTTGACAAAAATTTTTAAATATTGGAAACCAATCAAACTACCAACCCTATTCCTGAAGCCGATCAACCTGTTGCGCCGAACATTCGATACCCTTCAATGGCATGCGGATAAGGGACAGCACATTACAACCGGACCAGTGTGTGAGTAAGACGGAACATAAGTGTGAGGGGCCCACTTGAGCCCACACGTTCCAATGGTTTCAGCGGACCTATAAATATATGTTCGAACTTTGGTGTCGATGAGATGACTTGAAGGATACTCTACTTCCAATAATAGACATATCCCTGAAAAGATTTTCGAAAAAGGGCTTTTGTTTTCTAATACTACCTACTAGAACTCCATCCAAGATTCCCAGGCCGAATAGTGTTATCGAGTTTTTCTATGAAATTCTCTGTCGGAGTCTGGATGGCAATAGGCTTGCCCCCTATTAAATGGGACATAAACATACTGACGGCACGTTGGTGTAAGTACATTAGTACACCTCTGCCTAATCCTTCGGGGAATACAGGCGTGATGGTATGTATGTGCTACTAAAATGTAAAAAAGATAAAAAAGAAAGTGTACGGCGTAAGTATATAAAGATCAATCAATTAACATAACTAAAGAACAATTTGATCACAATCGATCTCTTTGTTTGTTTCTGAGATTGAAATTTCCAGTATTAGTTAAAAATTTCACAAAAAAACTATCAATCGACTAAGTGGCTAAAGTCTATAATATTGTATGGTATAATTGGCTTTTCTATGGAATTCTTCGTAGCAGCTGGGGGTGTGGATTTGTGCCCGATTAACGGCAATAGGCTCGCCCTGACTACATGGGACCTAAACATACCGGTGAACTGCCTAACCCTTCAGGTAATACAGCCGTGATAGTATCTTAGAATCACGGACTGATCATAAAAATCCTACTTAAAATGGTACTAAAAAAATCGTAAGAAGAAATATTTTCACAAAACAGAGCAACTTTCCAATCACTAGCATCGAAAAAAATAAACGCAAAAGCGGCGAAAAAGAATACTTCGGCCGTCCCGGAAGCTATCGATGTCCGGGGACTAGGGCCGTCCCGCGCGGGACTTCATTGAACACCGGCATCGCATTTGCATATCGACAAGTGATTTTAAATTCTCTCCGCTGTCCCGTAATTGATACCGGGATTTTAAGCCGGGAATTGAGGTGATTTTTAACCACCGTCGAATTGAAAGCGATTTTTAAATACTGTTCAATGTTTATATGGGTAATTGCTTCTGTGTATTTAATGGATTACCATTTCAGTTTAAGTTGGTCCTTTGGTCCTTTTGTTAAGCGATTAGTGACATATTAGCCTTTATTACGTATATGGAATAAGTGCAGTGATAATGTAATGATGATGAATGATGACGTATATTGTTATATGCCCATTGAACAGCCTAATTAGTCTAGTGATCCTAAGCGCGCCTGCTAAGCGAGAGGTCCTGGGTTCGATCCCCAGGTCGTGCAATGTGTTATTGGGTTTTTGTATGAAATTCCGAGTAGCAGTTTGGAGTCTGGATTTGTGCCCGGCTAATGGCAAAAGGCTCGCCCCCTATTACATGTGACCTAAATATACCGGTGAAATGTTGGTGTACTTAAGTACACCTCTACCTAACACTTCGGGGAATACAGGCGTCATGTTATGTATCATTAAACAGCCAAGGTCTCGATTTCAAATCCAAGGCACGTTTCATTCTGCTGCTTGACGTCGATATTTTGTGGGAGGGTAGTACTTCCCCGGTTGTGCGGACACTTTATATATTACACTACTACTACTACGTACTAATTTACGAATGAGAACTGAAGCGTAACTGAACCGGAACCGAAATAGTACAATGATGTAAACTAGCGTAATTGGCCTGTTGTAAGCTTCATACTTATATTTTTATCATGACGTATTTAATAAATCATCTGACAAACAAATAAATTATTTCAATATTCTAATTAGTGGTTCTGCAATACGAGTACAATCAACCGATATTAATGAAAAGTGATCCCAATGAACGGTGAAATAAAAATAAACGCCTGTCACACCGTAGTGTAAATTACGCAGTTCCTTTATTTTTCATAGATATATCACTTTAATAAAAGTATATAACATTCCATCACGCCTTTCTTCATGGTTTAGGTGGATCTATGGACACAGTTACGTTTATATCCCATGTAACAAGGGGCAATCCTATAACCATTAACCACAAATTTAAACGCCGGGCTGCTGCAGAGAATTTCATAGAAATACTCAATAACACTGCTCGATCTTTGAAGAGTTGAAGCTCAAGAATTGAAGTTAGAACCTCTAGCTTACCAGTCGCACTTATAACCACTCTGGAATTGAAAATTTACTTTAGGGACCATAGCCCGGTTACCGCAGTGGTTCTGTAAAAGTTGTATAAGAGCTCTGTAATAGTAAACCATCATTGTAATAGGATAGAAGTCATTTCTAAGAATAACCTAAGTTTCAGATTAATCTACATCGCACACAGAATATTTTAAGAATAACTACAGCTTTGTATTTAAATGTTTACTTAATAATCGTTTATTATTAATAAATTATCGACGGTGTAATAGTTGGCGGAACATCTGAAACCGCGTTCAAACATAGCTGTCGCTTGAAGGAGCGTTTACCAAAAAAAGCCACGACCGACCGAAAATTAAATAATGAAAAAATATAGCCCCCACTTCCCTTGTACAGATGAAATTTGATTAAAAAATCACGATTATTACACGACCACCCCATCGTGGAATTTGAAAGCACCCTTTATACACCAGAATTGATGAGTCAAGCGACTTTAGGCCCTAAACTGCGTACATAAGGACCAATTTTTCAGCGGTAGCAGTAAATTTATCGATGTATTTTTCAAACAGTCGATGCCCCCTACCCCCCTATCCTTCAGTTAGACCCCCTTTCAATAATTTTTCATCGTTTTGATCCGCTCTCTTTGCGGTCTACTCTTTATACTTAGATTAACAAAGTTTTTAAATTAAAATCGCCGAAACAAATATCGGCTTTGTTCGTGAAAGAGGTTTTATATTAATATTTTTTTTGAGACCTATTGATGTTGGCTAATTTTTCATGTATATTTTGTGGCTAGTAGTAAAATTATATTTGAAAATTGGAATCAAATTAGCCGTAGGTATTGTACCTATTTTGCTATCATATAGCATACCTACTATCAAGGCTGTAGGTGTTATCTCTAAAAAGTTCGGCAGAGGAATACTTTTTTAACGAATCGTTACTAGTATATATCACTAGATATAATAAGAATTTAATAAGTAACTCTATTGACCTACAATTACAAATAAACGTCACCTAAACCGTAAAAAAAACAACCAGTCTATCTTTAAGTAATCGGTATTGCCCAGAAGGTATAGGGTTCCTCTCACGTAATTTTGCTGTGCCCGACAGGGTCCATAATGATCCAAGATAGTATAGTCCACCATGCAACGCAA
The DNA here is from genome assembly GCA_958496365.1 of Subacronicta megacephala. Taxonomy (NCBI): domain Eukaryota; kingdom Metazoa; phylum Arthropoda; class Insecta; order Lepidoptera; family Noctuidae; genus Subacronicta; species Subacronicta megacephala. Next base: position 11,673,237 of record OY292534.1, read on the forward strand.
TAAAATATTCAGTATTGACATCCGATAGCAGCCGCTTTATGTAAAATATTGATATTTACCCGCATATGATTGAGCTGGAAGCCAACCAATCAGAGTTAAGAAAAAGCTAGAAATATGATGACTCGTAAAATATCGAAATCAGGACCTTACAGTTCAGCTGACGCATTTTCAATCACTACACTTATAGTTTTGCGGTCAGACATGGGTCCACTACAGCATATGATTCTACATAAAAATAAAAATCAAGCCCACTGAATCACCTCAAACAAAAACATTGACAAAAAGCCTCCCTTTTAATCAACTATCAAAGGGCTTTACGGCAAACAATACGCGTATTAGGAGCCCTTGAATGTCCTCGAAGCTACTTTTGATGATCAAAGCATCGAATCGGTGAACGCGAGGCTACAATGCGATGCATGGATGCATATGCATGGGGCATTGTCGCATGGATTATGGATGAGGAAAGAACGAGGTCGTGGAACGTGTGGAAATGCAGGTGCACGACTGTTTTAGGTTATTTTTGATTTGAGAAATGGATAAAGGAAACACTAGGCGGTAACATTTATTATGTTAGTAGTTTTTCTTTATCGTAATAATTTACTTTAATTATTTTTCGTGAGACACAAGCGCGATTGTCGAATGTGTGATTTCAATTTCGACTCTGAAGCCGACTAAAGTCTTATTGGATTTTTTTCACACTCAAATTATGAGAATCGTCGGAAGTCAAAAAGTCTGACAACCTGTCTATCCTTTGATAAGAAGATAAGATAAGAAGAACTTTATTTGCAATAAAATCGGTTTATCATCATATCGGCATTGCCAATAAAATCGGTTGCGTAGGTCTGATGACAGTCGCTTTGTGTCTCTCTTCCATTTCAGCTCTTGTGGTGTCGGTGTCTATTTTTGATACGACTCTTCTCTTATTTTTTCCTTCAGTTGTTCAATAAACCTTCTAGGTCTGCACCTTCCTCGTTTTCCTTCGCTTCATGTGAAAATCGACCCCAACATTGTTTGAAAAGGCTAGGGGGGTGATTTTCTACGAAAAGTTTAAATATTCATCTTTCCACTCGCACCATCCCTGTAGATGACAATACGCGTAATTGTGACGAAACCCTTTGATCTGGTGATTACTAATGACGATCAGTAGGTGCATTCAATCACTGATATGTGTATTCATGACGCCATGAATTTGTAATTGTTCCACCCCTGCTTGGCCGCGTGCGTAGGGTTGACAAGCAGAAAAAATATTTTTAATTATTTGTTTTTAACCTCTGAGACCTTACCGCGGGGTATCTCCTTCCACCGATCTTTGTGTCAATAAAGATAGATACTAAAGTAGACGATAAAAAGGCAATCGATAGTACTCTTTATAGTAATATAATGGTGAAAATTACAAGAATACATAGATAATAAATGTTTATTCTGTTATTTAACACAAACGTGAATAGCTTTTTTATTTCATAACATATTTTAAAAATTCTAGATTATCATTTATTTGTGTCACCCCTATACATGGTATTATGAAAAATAATTACCAATGTTTGTATTAAGCTCATAACTGTCTTCTTAATAGAGTGGAACTCGTAAGTAAGTCTTTTAACTCTGTAAAATTAAAAACTAGACTATTTAGACTACATCATTAGTTAGGTAGTCCTAAGCGATTCTCTGGTCGAGTAAAGCCCTATTGAGTTTTTCCCTGAAGAATAGGCAGATCCTTCGGGGAAAACAGTCGTGATGGTATTTTTATTATAATTTAATTCAGAGAAAACTTCATATTTTATTTTACATATATTTTTGCGTCGGTACATTAACTTCATAACTACATGAATAAATGCAAAAACAAATTCACGACTAAAAGCTAGTTTAATAATTATGTAAAATCCTTATGCAGACAAAAACGTAATAGAACCATTTAACCGTAGGCAAATAACTTTAGTGGTTATGTGGTCCAAAATGTCGCTTTTATCTGCCATCGAGAACATTATCTACTTCTTTAGAAATAGGCTATAAACCTCATCATATCCTGAGCGATGAGTGACGAAACTTGTTGCATGAGTAACGAGCCAAGTTTTGGGTTCTGTACCTAAGGACCAAAATTTTTTTTTACCCAACAGCTTCTAACGGCGAGGAACCGTTTATATTTACTTTTGTATGTATTTTTATAACTTACGCCACTGTCTCCGATTCATTTACCTATATCAAGCATATCATAATCAGCCTTTAATAGATAACGTATCAACAAATATCATGTATTCCAAATGATGGGATGCCTAATGATAATTCTATTATCGCTGGACGTAAAGTTCCTCCATGATGGATAGTTATTGTAGGAGGCTATTTCATATACTTGAACTGATATATTTTTAATGATTTAGAATTGTGTTTTTGTGGTTTCTGATAAAACAAATTAATGTTAATTTACACAGAACCACCACCTAAAAATTAAGCTCAAACTGTCATGAATGAGTTAAACAAACGGCAATTACTTGTGCTCTTTTTAGTATACAATCTTGATCTGTTATATTGTTCTGGTTTTAGACATTTGGACATATCATAAAGTATTATTGCTATCGTCAATTTACTTGAAACATTAAAACGATACAAATAAAGGCGTGTACAGACATCAGCAATTACGTGACGAAGGTACGTCTTAAGTTCGAATCCAAGGCATGGACCTTTGTCTTTCGAAGTCATGTACGAATTAATCTTTACTTATTATGCGTTTAAGCGGTGAAGGAAAACATCGTGAGGAAACCGGCATGCCTGAGAGATTCTTGACGGCATGTGAAGTCTGCCAACTCGAATGGCAATGAATGTATTTTTTATGGCATAACTCGGCAAACAGGCGAGCTACCTGATGGTAAGTAGTCATCGCCGCCCATGAACATCTGCAAAAGAAAAGGAGTTACAGATGCGTTGCTGAGTCTGATTAAGGAAAGCGGAGGGGTAGGAGAAAAGGAGAAGGAAGGGGACTGAGGGAGAAATTTGGCTCTCCACACTCAACGTACGAAACGTAACAGTATGCACACTGCTACTTGACGTCGATATTCTGTGGGAGGATAGTATTTCCCCGTTTTTTCATTCATTCTGGCATGTAGACATGCCAGCAGGCACTACTACTACTACTATTATAGCCTATTCCATCTCATTCTAAGAGGAGATCTATGCCCAGCAGTGGGACAATATAATGGGTTCATGAGGGTGATGATGAACCTTAACAAAAACACACACGGGATAAGCAAATAAAGTTATTTCAAGCTTTTATAATTAACTTACTGATGGCAGTCTTTTCACACTGGAAGACCAATATATTTGGAAAAAGCTACGAAGAAGATAACTATAAAAATTCACATAATCTCATTTACAGCATCGATTATAATATAAATCGGCGAATTTAAATTCTACCCCACCATTACGGAAGGGGAAATATGAGAAACGTCATAAAAAGCAATAAAGGGTGTTCATAAAGTCTTCAAATGCTTTGTCGATATATAAAAGTGTTGGGTGATATATAAAATATATTTCTCAATGGAGAGTTTCCGTCGAGCTCTTCCGTCGCCGACAGAATGGCGTTGAATTGCAGATGCGGGTAGTTGTGTTTAAGGTGAGGTTGTTTTAAATTTCGAAGTATAGTCTAGTTATGATAGTTTTTTTTTGTTATAAGAAAGTTAAATTTTAATAAATTGGGATATAGAAAAGTTTGGAAAAAGGCGGTGAAAAATATACTTGATTAATTTTAATTTCATCGATGTTCTTTGCAGAAAAAATTGTTTTCAAACCTGAACCGAAGAATTAAATATTATAAAATGGAAAAATATGACAATAATATTATGTACATACTTACATTCTGATTTTAATAAATTAGAGAAAGAAAAAAGAAAAGCAAAAATATTTATTTCCGCCTCAAACGACGCACAACAATTATTTAGCCACAGACCAAAGTACCAGGTACTACAATAACAACAAAAAAATAAAAACAATAAACATACCATCACGCCTGTATTCCCCGAAGGGTTAGGCAGAGGTGTACTATATAATGTACACCCACATTTCGCCGGTATGTTTAGGTCCCATGTAATAGGGGGCGAGCCTATTGCCATTAACCGGACACAAATCCAGACTCCGAGCTGCTACTGGGAATTTCATAGAAAACCCCTATAACACTCTGCTCGACCTGGGGATCGAACCCAGGACCTCAAGCCTAGCAGTCGCGCTTAGGACCACTAGACTAATGAGGCAGTCAGTAAAAACAATAAACTAATCAACTAACATAATATTATACTTATAGGTACCTAGATTTTACGGATTTAAAAAAAAACTTAATAAGGTCCCGCTCACACTAAATTATCATTATCACGTTATCGGCTCCAAGGACTTTTTCTGTCAACATTTCCGTCAAACGGAAATCTTAACCTTCCCTTACTTTAAGACACCTTGGAATCTCTACTCCATTCCAAAGTCTGGAATATTTTATCCGGCGCGGAAGCGGATATTGCAGCGGGGCCGATGTCTGCCGTTCCATTTGTCAAGTTGCCCGTTTGATAGCAAAGAGGGCGCCACAAAGAAAGTGTGAAGGATTGCGGGCCAGTGACAGTTGTTTGTCTGTTTGTTTGCATGCGTTTAAGATGTCTTTGGATGGTCTGATTGACATGGTAAAGTTTTTGATATTTACTTAAAAATATATATTATACTTAGTAAAAATAGTGTGATAAGACAACGTTGCGAACTGAAAGATGATATAGTGACACGTATTGAAAGGAATATGCTAAGATGGTTTGGGCATGTCGAGAGAATGAATGAAAGACGATTAACGAATGGAATTTATAAGGCGAATGTTAGTGGCAGCGTCGGGAGAGGTCGCCCTAGAAGGACGTACACCGATCTTATCGGCGAGGTTCTCCAAAAAGGTCAGGTGCGTAGTACTCGCAACCGGCGCGTGTGTATGAAAAGATGTATGAATGTGGAAGAAGAAGAGATAAGCAAGAGTCGTAACAAGTGGCAGTCCATAGTTTCTGCCTACCCCTGTGGGAAAAAGGCGTTATTAGTCCACGTTTTTCTTTCTTTCTTTCTTTCAGTCGGCCTAAGCATGACTGTTACGCTAGAGGTTTAGGGTTCGACTCCCAGGTCAAGCAATGTGTTATTGGAATTATTCTCAGAAAAAGCTCACAGTTTGTATATGTGGCTGGTGAATAACAATAGGTTTGCCCACTATTACATGGGACCTAAAGATAGCGGCGAACTGTGGGTGTACATTATAACTTACACCTCTGCCTAACCTATAAATGTATGAACGATATGACATATTTAATATTTATGCTTTGTTATTAAATGTCACTTTCAAAATACAGTTGTTTAAAAAAAAGGGGGAAGCACGAATGTATGGCGGCATAAAAATCGAAAATCCCCAACTTACTCCGGTAAAATATGGCGAATGAATATAAACGCCTTCAAATACGGCGATACGAGGCCGTATCGGGTAAAATATGTTAACAATAACGATAACTTAAAGACCAACAGCTACTTAAGGGATGAAAGAAGGGGTAGAAATATTCAATGTTTTTTGTGCATTGTTCAAAGAACTTTTGGGAAATATTGAAAAACATTTTTTTTTGGAATGAAGTATCACGGCTTGCGGAAGGAGTTACCTGGTAGAAATCGTCACGTAAGGAAAAAGCGTTATGCCGTCTTGGAACTTCAGTTCCCTCTGGCGTAGTTCGGATATAATTGTGAAGTGCTGGCCGCCATATTTGTTTTTTTAATGTGTGAAGAACTTCATTCCTGACGATGAGTCCCCTGACAGTACACGAATCGAACCACAAGGCTAACGAGGCGGATAAGAGACATTTCTAACAGAAAACTCACTCAATAACCACCTAACCAACCTGTGAATCAAACCCAACATACTACCTCAATGACAACTGGACTAATGAGACAGTATTATTAATAATATACCATCACGCCTGTATTCCCCGAACGGTTAGGCAGAGGTGTACGATTGTACACCCACACGCCGGTATGTTTAGATCCCATGTAATAGAGGGCGAGCCTATTGCCATTAACCGGGCACAAATCCAGTCTCCGAGCTACTACTTGAAATTTCATCGAAAAAGTCAATAACACTTTGTTCGACCTGGTGATCAAACCCAGTCCCTCGTGGTTCTTAGCACGACTGTTATGCTCGACATAACAGTCGTGCTAAGAACCACGAGCCTAATGTGACAGTATTATTCATAATATCTACACAAATAATATCAATACAAAACCAAGCAATTCAAAAGACGAAACGGAAAAATCTATTAAACCACACATTCACACACACGTATACATTTTCTTTTCACACACTCGTGCATGTGTTGGTTAGGGTGGTAGGGGGGGTGAGTGAAATCTTCAGTAGATGGATGTTCTAATATTCAAATGGGATACGGAACTATTATTGTTGGAGCTACTGTCGATATGTATGTAGTTTGAATAGTCTTGATCGTATTAGGTGCTAGTGAAACGTAATGAGTTTTAATATGAACGAGAACTTCTTTGTAGTGATAAAACATGAAAATACACTATCACGCCTCTGTTCCCCAAAGGGTTAGGTTGGAGGAGTACTTAGTGTACGCCCATATGATGATAGGTCCTATGTAATAAGGGGCGAGCCTATTGCCATTCACCGGGGACATATCCAAAGTCTCAGAAGAAAAGCCTTACAAAAAAACCCAATAACACTGCTCGACCTGGTAATCATCGATTATCGACAATCGAATGGGCTAATACCTAATTTACCTGACTGAAACAGAAACGAACTGTGGGTGTACATTAGAACATCCCTGCTTACTCGTTTCGGAAAAACAGACGTGACAGTATAATAATTTTCTTTTGAAAATTATTTTAAGTAGACAGATTCTGTTTGAACACGTAAATACACACTTTTGTGCTGGATGAAATTTCAAAATTATTATGTATAATCCCTAATTTATGCTAAAATATTAAAAAGAGAAAAGATTTGTTTGTTTGTATTTGATATTCACAAGCACAAATAACATACCACAAAACAAATCGAAACATAACCTAAAGTCTAAAACTCGCAAGTCAAAATGAGCTGTCAAAACTTAGATGCCCCGAGGCGGCTTCAAGTATCAAAACTGTAGGGCGACGTAGCGGCAACTTCTTTGCATACTTCCCGCGAACGCGCGGGTGTTGGTGCGCGATACGTCACTTATATTATATTGTCTGCCTACACATATTGCCTAGCTAGTGATGTGCTAGTATCGATAGAAGTGATGCGCTTTTTCTTAGAAGCGAAGCGATGAAGGGTATTCGGAATAATAGAAAACGTACCACTTACTAGCATGAAAATCGCAATAACTGATGAAAGGAAAATTCGACCGTGATGGGTTTGAATCTATTTTCTTTGGTTTGGTTCCTCTTCATCCTCTCTAAGCAACCGAGAAGGAGGTGGCATAAATTGTTTAATTTAACCCTTTAGAGTATAACTAAACGAAACATTATACATATTAATTAAGATTAGTCGTATGGTACACTTGAAATGCTAGCTTGATAGAGAGAACATTTTTCCAAAAGTCAAAGATACCCATAATTTAAACACGCGCCATAAAAATAGACTCTATCTCCCACAATCCCGAATAAAAATGTTAAATCATAGCCCATACTATATAGCAGTTAAAATCTACAACAAACTTCCACAACAAATTAAACAAGAAACCAAATTTATTATATTTAATAAAAAACTTAAACTTTATTTAATAAAAAATTGTTTCTACTCCATTTCAGAATATTTAGAAAGTTGACCAGCATAAACTAAATTTTAAATATAGCAACAAGATTTGTATAAATGTGTTTTGTTGTAATAAGAACACAATTTATATACTTATTTTTAAGTACTAGTTTAATCCATATATCGTCAGAGCAATTCAATATTACTTATTAATGTAAAATAAACCTTTTAGTAATACCTAAGTATAATGTAAAACTTTTTATGTTACTATAAGAAGACTTTACGAAACGTAAAGTCTAAATTAGCTATAAGTATTATTTGTTACATAATGTTGCAGTGCCCTTACGGGGTTTCATGTTGTACCTGTCCATACAAATATAACACCTATTGTAACACATGAAAGCAATAAAGAACTTGAAACTGAAACTGAATCTTCGACTGAAAGTCTGTATAGCAGAAAAATAATTATTTTATGAATAGTTTTTGAATGAATTTGCAGCAATGTATTCCTATCGATATGACTGACATCCAGCAAATGCAAACATTTATCGATATCTTAACTATCGTCAAAATCTATCGATACGGCGCAACCCTACGAGATATATCAGCTCACTTCATTTGCCCGCGTTGCCGTATCTTTTGTTTGCTATATTTTTGACAAGTACAAAGCGAAATCTGCGCTTGTCATATGTTTGACAGACGACGGGGTGGGGGTAGGAGGGAGGGGGTGAAAATAGGGGCGATAAGTTGCTATTAACTGAAGATCTATGGATGCATAGTTTTGTGTTTTTCGACAAGTATTGTAGTAAGATAGTGTTGACTTTAGAAAAAAAATATGGTGCGTCTATGCGGCCCACGTCTAACTACACAGACTAACACAGTCTCAACATAATATTATATCATCACTCCTCATTCTCCAAAAGGGTAGGCAGAGGTGTACTAATTTATCTACATCCATAAATCCCTGGAAGGGTTTTAGTTTTATTTAAACTTTTTCTTAAAATAGTCTTATAGCTGATAGACTGCCTCGTTAGTCTAGTGGTCCGAATTGCGACTGCTACGCTAGAGTTCCTGGTTTCGATCGCCAGGTCGAGCAAAGTGTTATTTGGTTTTTCTATTCTATGAAATTCTCAGTAGCAGCTTGGAGTCTGGATTTGTGCCTGGTTAATGGGAATAGGCTCGCCCCCTATTACATGGGACATAAACATACCGGCGAAATGTGGGTTAAAGTAAACCTCTGCCTAATCCTTCATTACAGGCGTGATGGCATGTATGTATGTACAAGGAGACAATCTGCCTCAATGCTGAACCACAAGTTCATTTCGTTAGACTTTTGATAGCAAAAATACAGTCTATTGTCCCAATAGCTGCGACATCCCGAATGCCTCCGTCACTCGCAATTTCCAAATATATTTCATAAAAGCCGTGAGGAGTGCGAACTAGAACAATTTGACATATCTTATAGCGGTGTTGTGTTAAATCCCTCCCCCCTACCTCCTCGATACTGATATCGCGCTTTTAGCCACCTTTTGAATGGAAAGTGTTATGCAGTATTTATGAAGCTGATATTTAACTTGAATTATTTTGTGAGTAATTGCCTCATTAGTCTAGTGGTCCTAAGTGGTACAGCACTTGGATTTGCTTCATTCACTGGATGACTGCTGGATTCACGTTGGATGTCCTAGGTTGGATTCTTATGTGGAGCACACGTGGTATTGAGTTTTTTCTATAAAATTCTCAGTAATCTAGATTGGTGAACAGTTAATGGGGATAGGCTCGCCCTCTATTACATGGGACCTAAAAGTACCGGCGATGTGTGGGTGTTCTAGTACACCTCTGCCTAACTCTTCGGAGAACGCAGGCTTGATGGTATATTTAATAATTCTGTGAATAAGAGTGTGTAAAGATTTGACTGTCTCGTTGGAACAGGCGCAGTTACCGCGTAGGTTCAATTCTCAGGTGAAGCAAAGTATAATTTTCATTAGAAAGAAAGTTTATCCTACTTATTAATAGAAAGTGTTATGCAATATTTATGAAGAAAATATTTCATATAAATATTTCTGTGACTAAGGGTGTATAAAGAATTGACGGTCTATTGGACACAGGCGCAGTTGCTGTGTAGGATCGATTTTCAGGTGAAGGAAAGTGTAAATAAAAATGTGTAAAGTAACAATTACGTACTAGTTACTTCGTACATGACACCATCCAAACTCTCGCGCTTGAAACGTACATAATTTGATTAATTTTCGACTGGCACAAAATGCGAGTTGTAATTAAAACTAGTGTAAGTGGCTGCCGCGATAAGGGTAGTTTTGGGGTGTCTACCCGCTTATATGTGGCGTATCGGCTTTCAGTCTTACTGTATGTACGAACAATTAGGGTGCACTCCTTAAATGAACCTTCTCGAGATGAAAAAAACAAAAGAGGAGCGTCAAAAGACCTGATTGTAAGTCATCGCCGCCCGTGAACATCTGCAAAACCAAAGGAGTTGCTGATGCGTAGCCGAGCCTATTTTAGGAAAAGGGATGGGAAGGAGAAAATGAGAAGAAAGGGGATTGAGAGGAGAATTGGGCCTTCGGCGTCCCACACCGAACGAATCGTAACAGTATATCTTCTATATCTATATATATAAAAGGCAATGTCCCGACTGACATATCATCGCCCAGCCGAAACCATTAATGATAGAACTTTGAAATTTTGTGAGGATATTGCTTTTATACTCTAGGCGTCATTTAAGAATGGATTTTTCGAAATTCATCCCCTAAAGGGGTGAAATGGGGGTTTAAAGTTTGTATGAAACTCTGTCATTTCTAATTTGAATTTAATGGAATTTGGTATTAAGCCTCTAAATACAAAATAATAAAACACGACCTTAAAGATTTTTTAAATTTCATCCCTTAAATGGGTAAAAAGGGGTGTTAAAGTTTGTATGGATTTTTTTTTGTTTATCATCAGAATTACTTGAAATTCAATATTTAAGCTCTTCAACATAATTAAAGAAATACGTGTTTTTGGATTTTTTTAATTTCGTCCCTTAAATGGGTACAAAGGGGTGTTAAAGTTTGTATAGTTTTTTTATCAAAATTACTTGAAATTCAATATTTATGCTTTTCAATATAATAAAAGAATCACATCAAAGTGCTTCCGGTGCAATGAATTCGGCCATATTAGCTCGAAGTGCACCAATCCTAGCGCAGGGAGCAGCGGAAGTTCGAGTGTCACAAAGACGTCAGTAAAACAGATACCGAGAACGGGCGGAGCGGCCGATCAGCGGGTTCAAATGCGCCCATCGGTAAAACAGTCCGACTCAGGACCGAGGAAACAATCGGCTATGTTCGGAGCGGTTTCGCCGGCCAATCAGAGCGGAGTATGCGGCCATGATGAAATTTGCAAGATGGAGGATGACATCTGTTATGACAGCGACGTCATGCAGATTGTAAACAAACAATGTGACCGGCAACCTAACCAAAACAAAGCGTTAAAATCAGTGAAAATAGGTGATAAAACAATTAGTGCGTTAATAGATACGGGTAGTGACGTGAACTTAATGTCGGAGAATCTATGGAAAGAGTTAAACGTGCCGTGCAGCTACGATAACACGATTTTATCTGGACTTGGACTTTCTAAAGTAAGGTCGTACGGGATAATCTTTGTATGTATTCGTATTGATAAAGAGTGCTATTCCAATGTAATATTTCATGTAGTACCGGATGAGTCAATGCCCTATGGGTTAATTATAGGCCAAGAGTTCTTAAGAAATGTTGTGATGGTAGTTCGCGAGGGTGCTGTGTTATTTTGTACGAAAGGTGATGAATGGTTGTCGCGGGTGAATTGTTGTGTGACAGAAGTTGATGTTACAGGTCACATCACTAACCCCGATATAAAGGCGAAAGCAATGCGGCTGGTTGAAGAGTACAAGCCCATGCAGATTAAAGAAGCTCCTATTAAAATGAAGATAGTGTTAAAAGATGACGTGCCAATAGCTCAGCGACCCCGAAGAATATCACACATGGAACAAAGAATAGTGGAAGAACAGGTAGACGAGTGGCTACAAAAGGGAATAGTACAGGTTAGTTTCTCCGAGTATTCTAGCCCATTAGTGTTGGTTAAAAAGAAAGATGGTTCAACTCGCATATGTGTGGATTACCGTTTATTAAATAAAAAGATAGTAAAAGATGAATTCCCACTACCAATTATTGATGACTTAATAGACAAGTTGAAAGATGCTAAGATATTCAGTGTGCTAGACCTCAAAAGTGCATTTTTTCACCTGGAAATAAGCGAGGAATCGGTGCCCTATACTTCCTTTATAACCCATCATGGACAGTTCGAATTCCTGCGTGCACCATTTGGTCTGTCCATATCACCTAAATATTTTATGAGGTTTGTGACAATAATTTTCAGAGAGTTAATAGCAAGGGGCATCATGGCAATATTTATTGATGACATTATTATACCAGCAGATTCGGAGAGTCAGGCTTTGGAGAGACTCACCCAAGTTTTAGAGGTAGCTTCGCAGTATGGACTTGAGGTAAATTGGAAAAAGGCGAAACTTATTAGTCGTGAAATAGAATATTTGGGTCACTTAATTAAGAATGGTGAGGTTAGACCAAGCCCAGAGAAAGTTGAGGCAGTGGTGAGGTATCCTGAACCTAAAAATATTAAAAATGTCATGGGTTTTATTGGTTTAACATCTTATTTCAGGAAATATGTCAAAGATTATGCCAAGATTGCCAGACCATTGACGGAGTTGCTAAAAAAGGATGTTCCATTCATATTTGTAGATGTGCAAAGATATGCTTTCAATTTACTGAAGCAAAGGTTGACAAGTGATCCAGTATTGAAAATATACAACCCGCACTTACCAACAGAGCTACACACAGATGCATCCTGTCAAGCATTAGCTGCAATACTATTGCAATTACATCCAGATGGTGAGTTGCATCCTGTGCATTACATGAGTCACAAGACAACAGAAGCTGAGAGCAAATACTCAAGCTATGAACTGGAGGCACTTGCAGTAGTAGAGGCTGTAAGGAAGTTTAGACATTATTTGTATGGGATCCATTTCAAAATTGTCACAGATTGTAAAGCCTTTGAACAGACGCTGAAGAAAAGAGATTTGACACCAAAAGTAGCAAGATGGGTGTTTATGCTGGATGAATATGACTATGAGATCGAGCACCGAGCCGGCAGTAGAATGCAACATGCTGATGCTCTTAGCAGGAATCCATTTGTGGCAGCTGTGGTTAGCCTACAAGAAGAGATCCGACATGCTCAGGAGACAGATGAAGAGCTCAACGCTATCAGACAGCTAATATTGAAAGAAGGGCATTATCATGACTTCTGGATCGACAATGGTATCCTGTACAAAGGTGAAGAAAAACGATTAGTAGTTCCCAGGTTAATGGAGAAAGAAATTATAAAGAAAGTTCATCAGAATGGTCACTTTTCAATAAGAAAAATGAAAGAAGCCATAGGAAGAGATTACTATATTAAAAACGTGGATAAAAGAATTGAAGAAGTTGTACTAAGCTGTATACCTTGTTTATTAGCGACAAGGAAAGAAGGAAAGCAAGAGGGTTTTCTGAACCCCATAGATAAAGAAGGAACCCCACTGCATACTTTACACTTGGATCACATTGGACCATTTACAGAAACAAGGAAACAATATAACTATATCCTAACAATGATAGATGCATTTTCGAAGTTTACATGGCTTTTTCCTACTAAGTCAACATCAAGTGCAGAAGTATTGAGTAAGTTGCATACTCATCAGCAGACTTTTGGTAACCCATACAGAATCATAACAGACAGGGGTACAGCATTTACCAGCAGAGATTTTGAGGAGTATTGTAAAGAAGAAGATATACAGCATATCAAAATTACCACTGGTGTTCCTCGAGGGAATGGACAAGTGGAGAGGGTTTCCATGTATCTTGATTCCAATGTTAACTAAGCTGTGTATAGAAGATAAATCACTGTGGTATAGACATGTTGGTCGTGTTCAGCAAGCTTTAAACAGTACTTACCAAAGATCAATAAATACTTCACCATTTCAATTGCTTACTGGAACAAAGATGAGATGTAAAGAAGATGTGGATGTTATTAATCTCTTGCAACAAGAAATAATTAATAATTATGATGAAAATAGAGAAAATTTAAGGCTGAAGGCCAAGCAACAGATTCAGAAGGTACAAGAAGAAAATAAGAAGACATATAATGATAAGAGAAAACCTAGTTCGACTTATGAGTTGGAGGATTTAGTAGCCATTAAGAGAACTCAGTTCGGCCCAGGACTTAAGGTTAAACCCAAGTATCTAGGACCTTACAAGATTATCAAAGTTAAACGAAATGATAGGTATGATGTTGAGAAGCTGTATGATACCACTGAAGGGCCAAAGAGGACTTCCAGCTCCACAGATAATATGAAGAAATGGCCAGGTAGGGATGAATGATTATGATTGTTTGTTGTTTTGTGTGTATGATGGTTGTGTCACTAAATACTACCCAGTATCCTCACGAATATTAGGTTATGTGTTTAAGACTACAATCTAATGTGTTATGCAATACCTAATTATTTTTTTGTTTAAAAAATATAGCTTAGGTCAGAGTCAGAACTCTTTTATTCTAAGATGTTGAAAGCATGTATACTGTGTATTCATTGTACTCGTAGATCATAGATGGTTTGTAAAATAATATGTGGTGTAATTATGTACCAAGTCTTTATAGAAAGAAGTAAGCTGTTCTGTTAAAAGTAGTATGTTAAAAGTTAATATGTTTATATTCTGTTGAAGTTATTGTTTCTAATTAAGTAAGATTTAAGTTAATGCAAAATGTATCAATGGATGGTGTATGGACGCATGTCAGGGACAATGAGGAGGCATATCTGAGGGCAGATATGAGTGCAGGACGGCCGAATGTAGGATGGTAAGAACGAAACGTATGAAAGGAGTGTGGAACGGAGCGTTAAGGTGTGAGTGAGAGATAAGATAGTAAGAGAGAGAGGAACGAAAGCAAAAAGCAAGATGGCGCGAGGCATGGAGTGAGCGGTGTGTGCAAAAGACGTGTGAGGTGAAGAAGTAAAGTTTATTTTATAACAAGTCGGCAGTATTGAAAATAGGAAGGATTTACTATCTAAAAATAAACAACTACAATTGTTCAGCGTAACAGTTTTTATTTATTTGCCACGATCCCGATTCTACATATATATATATATAAAAGGCAATGTCCCGACTGACATATCATCGCCCAGCCGAAACCACTAATGATAGAAGTTTGAAATTTTGTGAGGATATTGCTTTTATATTCTAGGCGTCATTTAAGAAAGGATTTTTCGAAATTCATCCCCTAAAGGGGTGAAATGGGGGTTTACAGTTTGTATGAAACTCTGTCATTTCTAATTTGAATTTAATGAAATTTGGTATTAAGCCTCTAAATACAAAATAATAAAACACGTCGTTAAAGATTTTTTTAAATTTCATCCCTTAAATGGGTAAAAAGGGGTGTTAAAGTTTGTATGGATATTTTTTTGTTTATTATCAAAATTACTTGAAATTGAAAATTTATGCATTTCAATATAATTAATGATTTACGTATTTTTGGATTTTTTTAATTTCATCCCTTAAATGGGTAAAAATGGGTGTTAAAGTTTGTATGGAAAATATTTTTTTATTATCAAAATTACTTGAAATTTAATATTTATGCTCTTCAATACAATTAAAGAAATACGTATTTTTGGATTATTTTAATTTCATCCCTTAAATGGGTAAAAAGGGGTTTTAAAATTTGTGTGAAGAATGTTTTATATACAATCAAAATTACTTGAACCTTAATATTTATGCTCTTCAATATAATTAAAGAATCACATATTTTAGGACTTTTTGAATTTCATCCCTAAAAGAGTTAAAAAGGGGTGTTAAAGTCTGTACAAAAATAAATTATTTATTATCAAAATTACTTCAGATTAAGTATTTAAACTCTTCATTATAATAAAAGAAACACGTATTTTGAAATAAATTGTTTATTATCGTGCTTGAACTTATGCATTTAAGCTGTACAATACAATTAAAGCAACAAAATTTCAATTTCACCCCTTAGTCGCGTAAAAAGAGTTACTTCCCCTATATAGTGCAAGTAAAGAAATCTGGCATTTGTATTAACACCTAATTTTTATTATTACCTTTAAAACGGAATACGTTATGCATTGCGTTCAAAATAAATAAATACGAGAATCACAATATTCGAAAATCATATCAAAGTTGTACATATTATTATTTAGCCAACCAGTTTGTGTCACGCACTCACTTTTGGCTAAAATACAAAGTAATCGGGACATTAGCTGTAGCTGCATCTGGAATAACACCTCTTTTGGTGGGAAGGTGGGAAAGCGGCTCTGCCTTTAAAACTTCCGCTTAGTCTTATTCGTGTCGAAACTCCGTTGTGCAATAATATCTTAGCAGAGTGACATGGCTCAAATTCTCCGAAATCGCAGATTTATCGTGTGGGATGAGACAACTAAGGCGCACAAAGGTGGAATTGAAGCACACACTAGATTTTTAAAGATGTCAAAGGCAGCAAAAGTGCGATCGGTGGAGTTCCTGAGTTGCAGACGGGGGAATGCCGTCAGATTCTGTTATATCTAGAGGAACCTGAGCAGACGAAATCAGAGCATCCTTACCATCGTCATACCTATAGCCCTAACCCAAAATAATGATTATCCGTAAAAAGAAATATGAGAGATACGGTTCTTGGAAAGTTTTCAGAGCTATTACTTAAAATAGGAAATGCGGATTATCCCGAGTCCGAAAGGAAAATATGTATACCATCTCTGCTGGTAACAGTAGTGACAGGTGGCTATGATAGTTTGAACAGTTAGAGTGTAAACATTGCAGCTGCTATTAATTACATACTTCTTAACTCGTTGGAGGGCTCAGAAATTGAATACAGGTCTATCGATTCAGTGCTACAAGCGGATGAAGCAATTTACTATCATGTTGCCTTATATATGTATCATGAGTTCCTTAACAGTGTTAACCTTCCTTGGGACACCTGTAATGCTGCTGCGTCTCATTAAACGATTTAAACTATGTAACGGGACTAGACTGCGAGTAACCGCATTGCACAAAAATATTAAAGAGCCACTGTGATAACTGGATGTATTCGGGGGAATCACTTTTCCTACCTCAAATACCACTGATACCATCCGACTATGTTTTTGAGTACAATTTCTACTTTGCAATGCCCATAAAAATAATTCAGGGTGAGTCCTTAAGGGTGGCAGGCATAGATTTCAGAGAACATTGCTTCCTTCATGAGCAATTCTACGTTGCCTGTTACAGAGTCCGTACTAATATCAATCTGGTCATGTTGACACCAGACAGAAAAGGCACCAATGAGCAAAGTGGTTTACCACTATTTGTACCTCCCCGAGGAAATCTATCCTACGAGACCTCCAGAATGATAGACTATCGCTCTAGCTGTAAGAACACGAATGCTGCTCATTTAATAACAAATACATATAGTACATGTTACTTTGGAAAAACCTAAACCGGCAAAATCGTGTTGTCCACGCGGGCGAAGCTGCGGGCGGAAAGCTAGTATGTATATATATTAGTATACTGTGCTTCCACCCTATATATTTTTTTATTAATTTAATTGGAACATACGGAACGGCTACAGAAAAAAATGTTGAACATAATAGTTATTCAGATCCTCGTTAAGATTATCCATAACCTATTTTTTTTTTTTAAATCAACCTCTATAAAGGATGTTACAAAATCCCGCACATTATTCCGTTGATCAGATCATCCGCGTACTTCGCGACCACTTTTCCCTAAGTACTTACATCAAGCGTTTGACTTTGACACGATATACTTAAGTTTTACTTAACTATGACTTGTGTTAGCTTATTATATCGCTAACTACTTTTAACACCCGGAGTGTAACAGTTATAAAGTTTGTGGTGGATTTTGAAATTGCTTAGTTTCGGTATCACTTGTGGAATGCATTGAGTTAATAAGTACTTAAATGTATACTGACTTCTGACAATACTGTCACGCCTGTATTCCCCGAAGGGTTAGGCAGAGGTGTACTAATGTACACCCACAGTTCGCTGTGTTTAGGCCCCATGTAGTAAGAAGCCAGCCTATTGCCATTAACCTCGCACAAATACAGACTCCGAACTGCGAAAATTTAATAGAAACACCATTATCATTGTTCGAACTGGGAATCGAACCCAGGATCTCTAGCGTAGCAGTTACACTAAGGACCACTAGACTAATGATGGTAGGATTTCCTCACGGGTTCAAATCTACGATCTACTCTATTTGAAGCGACGATAGCCTAATGGCTAGGGCGTCAGACTTGCGATCATGTGGCTGCCGGTTCAAAACCCACCCATTGCACTACTGGCGTGAACCCACTCGTAATACAAGCATTTAGCTTAGTACGAGGGGTTAACAAAATTACTAGTAATGTGCTATTGTGTGCCCCCATTGCTAGTAAGCTGTGTGTTTTGGCCACTGCCACTCCCTACATAAAAACATTACTTTATAAATTGAGGTTGTATAGACCTCAAAATTAAACCCAACCACAGATCAGCATTACTCAATCCGAATAAATTATAAACCAAGTACACAATATTTCGCGTAAATAGACAACGGCAACATTACTCCGTCTGTCAGCTGTTATCTCCGAAACTCTCGCATCGGACGCGTGACAAAGATATGTTCATTTTCTAAAATAATCAAACCATAAATCCATGCGAATGACGGCGGAATCGGTACAAGACGACTCGTGTACATACTGCCTTATTTTATTCTGTGCACTTGTATTTCACTTGGCGATGCTTGTATAAAAAATATACTTTTTTAAAATTACATTGACATAATGATCACCTTCGTCTTTGGTTAAAAATTAAACGTTAGGAATGTTTGATGGGATCTTCTAAATACACTATTATATAAAATAAAGTTCTTTTATAGGACAACTCGGCAAACGAGTAGGCAATCTACCTGATGGTGAGTAGTCATCGCCGCCCATAGCCGAGCCATGCCGAGCATATTTAAGAAAAAGGGAGGGGAAGGGGAAAAGGAAAAGAAAGGGGACTTAGGGAGGAATTGGGTCCACGGTGCTGCAAGAAAATTTTCTATGTCTATATATTTTGGTGTATTTTTTCTGTATATAATTATATGTGGTATTATAACCACGTTACTCAATCATTTTTCATAAACTCAACATAACAAACGTCACGCCTGTATTCTCTGAAGGATTAGGCAGAGGTGTACCTTTAGCCATTGTACCTTGAGCCTATTGCCATTCCTCAGGCATATAATTATCCTAACTCCGCTGCCTACTGAGAATTTTATACAAAAACCCAATAACACTGCTCGACCTGGGAATCGATTGCAAGACCTCTAGCATAAATCGCGTTTAGGACCACTAGACTAATTAGGCAGTATTTTTTTCTAAAACCAGGCCGGCCCAAAGGATCTAATCCTATGACATACACACATACCAACATTCAAACACCAACTTAAACTAAGTTATCGCAGAGTGCGAACCGACGACACACAACCGAGAATAATTCATCGAACAAATGCATAAATCAAAGGCAATACACACTTCCAAACATACCATACACTCCAAAGTCTTAAAAACCAATGTATTTTCGACCTTATTTTATAGTAGAGGAGGTTGTTAAATTTAAAATTGGCACTTTCCCAACGGTATTTCTAAGTATGTGTGTGTAGCAATTCGAAATTCAAACGGGCGCCTATCGCAGCTCAGTGATTGGTCAGGGCGCGCGTGGCTGTGATATAAATAGTGCGGTTTGTGCTTACTGTTAGGCTAATATGGAATATGGGATTGATTAATTGGGAAAATTTATGTATGAGAACACGTATAGGGTTTGGTTTTATTGGAGTCAGTGGGGAAAAACGCCGGGAATATGAAAAAGATTTTCTGTAATAAATTGGAATGTCTAGAAATAAATAAAACTTTGCTAATAAGCGGCGGCAGCCTGCCCTGGACTTGCGATCATGTGGTTGCCGGCTCGAAACCTACCGAACCCAATCTTTACAATGGGAGTTCGTTATAAACTGGTTTTTATAGCTTGGTGTTTAGTCGTGTGTGTATAACAAGAATACTAGTAATATGTAATCCACATTGGATATAGCCTTATCCCTCAGTCCTCATTCTGCCATGCCCAACAGTAGGACAATGTAATGGTGATAAATATTGAAATATTAAATATAATATAAAATATAAAAAATAAGTGAAAGTCAAAGAAGATGTAGTAACAAGGATTGAGAAAGGTATGTTAAGATGTTTTGGTCATGTACAGAGAATGGATAAACGGAGATTGACGAAACAAGTATATATGGTGAGTATGGATGGACGAGTTGGAAGGGGAAGACCTCGGCGAACGTACCGCAACCAAATTGCGGATGTTCTTAAAAAAGGCCAGGTTCCGAGCACCCTAAACCGACGGTCATTCATGAAGAGATTAATGAATGTAGATGAAGTGAAAGTAGTGTGCCAGGATAGTAGCAAGTGGAAATCAATAGTCTCTGCCTACCCCCATGGGAGACAGGCGTGACAATATGTATGTATGTATTAAATATTGGCAGGACTCCAATATTTAATACATACATACATACATAAACAGGTGCTAGTAACCACCTGTTTTGCCTTCGTATAAAACTATTATCAAAGTTCCCTCTCCATACTCCTGGAGTAGTCTTTGAAATATGTAGCAAGGTTTACATGGAGAGCGACTGTTACTGGCACCTCCATGCTCTGTGATGACCTATCGATTGAAACACGAATACTTGAGAACTTAATACATTCGTCTAATCCCTAAGATCAAATATAAAGTTAAGATGGAACTTTGCGAACAAAGAAGTGAGGCCGGCTTAAACTACGCCTAACGGTTTACAACACACAATTACACGCACACACATATACCGATAAGGCGTAGTTAACTAATACATGTGTGCGTGTAATTGTGTGTTGTACACCGTTAGGCGTAGTTTTAGCCGGCCTCACTTCTTTGTTCGGAAATTTCCATCTTATCTTTTTATTTGATCTGAGTCTAATCCATGTAGAATAGAAAGAAGGTCTAATCTAAAAAGTACAGTTTGACAGTTTTGACAGATTGAAAAATAGGGATGGCGCGACAAAGAAATCGGTTCCTACACTATCCGATTCTTAATTCATAACATAAGATAACATACTATCACGCCTGTATTCCCCGAAGGGTGAGCCAGAGATCTACTTAATGTACACACACATTTCGCCAGTATGTTCAGGTCCCATGTAATAGGGGGCGAGCCTATTGCCATTAATCGGGCACAAATCCAGACTCCGAGCTGCTACTGGGAATTTCATAGAAAACCCAATAACACTTTGCTCGACCTGGGGATAGAACCCATGACCTCTAGCATAGCAGTCCCGCTTAGGACCACTAGACTAATGAGGCAGTCAATAAGTTAAAGTTCTTAATTGATATCGATATATTTTTTTTGTATTTACTAATTGATTACAGTTATACGGATTTTTGTATACACGCTAGACAGGCGGATTGGGTGTAAGTAGGTAATATGCGTGAAGTTGATTTAAACAGAGGTGACATAATTTTAATTTGACTTAAAATCAATTATTTTCATGAAGTATTTTGTTAAAAACTAGCGTATGGTTTTTTACACTAATATTTTCATTAATAAAGAAAAAGCAGTCATAGCCTAGTGATATGACCATAGGACTGCCAGGTCGAAGGTCTCGAGTTCGAATCCCAGGCACGCACCTCTCACTTTTCGAAGTCATGTGTGTATTAATAATTAATTATCACGCGCTTAAACGGTGAAGGAAAACATCGTGAGGAAACCTGCATGCCTGTAAGATTTTCTTGACGGTGTGTGAAGTCTGCCAACCCGCAGTAGGCTAGCGTGGTGGACTATAGCCTAATCCCTCTCGTACAGAGAGGAGACCCGTGCCCAGCAGTGGGACAATGTAATGAGTTGATGATGATTTTTATTAATGTTAGTTTCGTTCAGAGATTTAATTAGATCATTCCGCCAACATTGATGAATCTTTTTTTTTGTTTGGTAGGTCATACCTACTTCAATTTTTATCGAAATCAGTCGAGTTGGACACAGGATACATCTGCAACCTATGGTTGCCGAGTTATCCTATAAAAAAACTATCATCAGGTCTAAACATGCCTGAATATCAGTATTTTAAATTTACACGAAAAGACTGCCATTAGATATTCGCTAACCAATTTTAGGGCACTAGAAGTACCTACCATAAGTAAAATAACATACCATCACGCCTGTATTCCCCGAAGGGTTAGGCAGAGGTGCACTAAATGTACACCCACATTTCGCCGGTATGTTTGGGTCCCATGTAATAGAGGGCGAGCCTATTGCCATTCACCGGGCACAAATCCAGACTCCGAGCTGCTACTGAGAATTTCATAGAAAAACTCAATAACACTTTGCTCGACCTGGGGATCGAACCCAAGACCTCTAGCGTAGCAGTCGCGATTGGGACCACTAGACCAACGAGGCAGTCTTACCATAAGTAGGTTAGTACAAAACGGGACGGGTCGACGTTGTCCCGAGGCACGGAGGGGTTAGATGTTCATCATCAACCTATTACTTTGTCCCACTGCTGGGCACGGGTCTCCTCTCAGTACGAGAAGGATTAGGCTATAGTCCACCACGCTAGCCTCCTGCGGGTTGGCAGACTTCACACGCCGTCAAGAAAATCTCTCAGGCATGCAGGTTTCCTCACGATGTTTTCCTTCACCGTTTAAGCGCGTGATAATTAATTATTACTTCGTCCACATGATCGTGTGTAATCGATGTCGTTCATACATCTCGTCGTACACATGCGTCGGTTGTGAATACTACGCACCTGACCTTTGGAAATCAGGTATTAATACTTTTGTTGATTCTATTTAAAGTTTATTTTATACAAAAAGATTGCCATCAGATCTTCACAATATCAGGGCAAAGCAAACATGTTGTTCGTATGAGAAACGGGACGGGTTAACCACCGAGGCAAGGAGGGGTAAGATGATCACTCACCCAAAAACTGACCTCCACAAGCGCAGCATAACAATGAATTATTAATCCTATGTATTACCTGGACACATTTAATTAGCTAACACAATATATTATCTAAACCTAACATTAATATACTATCATCACATCCTTTACACCGCATCTTCGCATCAATTACATTAAGGTTGATTACACACGAGCAGCACGCGACTAATAAGACCGTCGCGACACAATCGTGTCGCACGCGTCTCTAATATTGAAATAGTGATTTACGAGTACTATAAATCTGTTCCGTGTCTACTTGTCCGGCTTACAAACGTCGGATAATCGCATGACGGATTCGCGTTTGCGTCCTGTAATCGTGGTCGTGTTTTCTAATTATTATATTTGTTTTAGATTATTAGTGTTTTATAAAGATTTCCTACTAGATGTTGCTCGCGGTACTTGCGGTGGTAGCCTAATGGCTAGAGTGACGGACTTGCGATCATGTGATTGCCTGTTCGTATCCCACCCATTGCACTACCGACGTGAACCCATTGGTAACAAAAGCATTTAGTTTAGCACGAGGGGTTACAAGAATACTAGTAACGTACAACCCACATTCCAAGTATTTGCGGGCATAATGAAATATTTACATAATTCTAAGCTAGATTATGAAGCCGCATCCAAATTCATGCAGTAGTTTTTAGGTATTGCGCATACAAAGATACAGACACAGACTAACAAAAAATATTTTGGATGCTGTTGGGCTTAAAAAAACTCGTCATTGGGTTTTTTTTCTTTAATGTCTTTTACGTACAGAGATTGGCCAGTAAAAATTCTATTATCTACACTTTTAAATAAAAATGAATTGCTGAAATGTATGTACGCGCATAACCTCCGAACGATTGAACCAAATTGGATATTTTTTTGTGTTTTATTGTTGAGACAAGGTTTCTATAAAAGAAAATTTAAGAAAAATATAACAGATTTTGTTTCACGTCTTATAATATGAAATAATGCGAAACGAAGATCGCCGATGTAAGTCTTAGCCACATTATCAAATGGTAACAGTAATTAAGTGAGATGGCCACACAATAGATATTCGATGCTGATGGCTTATTGATTGTGTTCAACGGATGTGCTCTGCGTGATATATTACCTCAATGTACTGATTGTCAAATGGATTGAATCATTAAAGGGGTTAGTGGGATGGTAAGGATATGGTGGATTTTTGTATAAGACATATTTGACTGCCTCCTTAGTGGCGTTCGTGGTGTCAAGCGCGACTGCTACGCTCGAGGGGTGTATTCGATTCTCAAGTCGAGAAAAGTGTTATTGAGTTTTTCTATAAAATTCTCTGTAGCAGCTCGGAGTCGAGCTCGCCCCCTATTACATGGGACCTAAACATACCTGCGAAGCGTGGGGTGTACATTAGTACACCTCTGTCTAACACTTAAGGGAATATAGGCGTGATGGTATGTTACTTTTCCTTACTGTATTAGTATAGTCCCGAAACCGGTCGGACCAAAAACTCACACACATAGTAAAAGTAATTACATTAATACATACGTGCAAAAAATCTTAACGACTTTATTTGTTCCCATTCACGTCCCGACCAAACCGCTCGACAAAACAAACTCGTCAAAACTGGCCGACAACAATACCCTCACCTGCATAGCATCCGATAATAACACAAGATTATTATTAGACATGAATTATAGTCGTAATTAGACGCGACAGTTAGGAAACGGCGCGGACCAGGACGCGCGGGACAGACGTAACGTAAATCAATCAAACGACTTGAATGGAGCCTGTGTTGTGTTATGTTATGATCTATAATATTATTATCATGACTGCCTCGTTAGTCGAGTGGTCTAAAGCGCGACTGCTACGCTAGAAGTGCTGTGTTCGATTTTCAAACTGATATTGGGTTTTTCTATCAAATTCTCAGTAGCAGCTCGGAGTTTGGATTTGTGCCCGGTTAATTAATGACAATGGGCTTGCCCTATTTCATGGGACCTAAACATACCGACGAAATGTGGATATACACCTCTACAGGGGGGAAATGTATGATTTGATGGTATGTTATTTAAAGGTGTTTTCCAGTATTTTTAGGTACCCTGTAACACAAATCCGAACACAAATATAGCACAAATACGAACTCGCAGCTGCGGCTACTGAGAATTTCTTAGAACAATCCAACAACGCTCGACCAGGAGTCGGATGGTACGTCTGATGTAGCAGTCGCACATATAACATGATGGGTTTATTAATTTACTAACGCACGTAATGGTCTCATGAGGGCAAAACAATATATTTTTATGGCGCTTGACGGGTTAAAATAGAACAGTTTAAAATACAGTTCATATGTATGTACTCGTACAGTGCAGTATACTGATAGCGTGCTAGTACCATTGCCTACAGGGGTAGGAAATATGTAGCCAGTGAGCACAGATCGCGACGTGCAGTTATCTGGACAGCGGTCACCGCCGATATGTTTTGTAGTCTCACAGGCCGAAGCTACGCCGCTGCGGACGCGTGCACGACGACTTAGTAAGGTTATAGAGTAAACAAACTTAATGATGACCAAAAGGGTATTTTTAACATCGATAATCCCACAGAATATCGACGTGAACCATGACCCATTCTTCTCAATTCAAATTCCAAATTGAGGAATGTGTAACTTATCATTATTTTGTTCTATTTCAAAAATAGAATGCTATTTTGAATACCGTATAGCCATAAAGGAATGACCTATTCTTCTTTCATTCAAATTCCAAATTCGAGTAGGTATTGTAAAACTAATATTTCTTTGTTCTACTTTAAAAATAGAATGCTATTTTGAATAAGTACCTTATGACCATGAAGGAATAACTGGTAGAGAATGCCTACTGGCATTAAGGCCGCCTATGTACATTTGTGTATAAGCATTAAGTATAAAAAAAAAAACAATTCTTCTTAATTCAAATTCCAAATTTGAGTTCTGTGAAAATAATCCTTATTTCGTTCTACTTCAAAAATAGAATGCTATTTCGAATACTGTATAGCCATAAAGGAATGACCTATTCTTCTTTCATTCAAATTCCAAATTCGAGTACTATGCAACTAATTATTACTTTTTTTGTTCTACTTTAGAACTAGACTGCTATTTTGAATAAGTACCGTATGGCCAACAAGGAATAACCCATTCTTCTTTAATTCAAATTCCAAATTAGTAGACTGTGCAACTAATTATTATTTTGTTCTACTTCAAAATTAGAACGCTATTTTGAATACCGTGTTGCCATGAAACCCATTCTTCTAAATTCAAATTCGAATTGCCCCTTCTAACATTAGGCTAGTTCCACACCCCATACCGTGTGGCTAGCCGAAATTTAGATGTCACAAGTGTAGCTTTCTGGCTAATGTCCGGCGTACGAGTTGTTTGTTACTGCCGTGCGGTGTGCAAGATTGAAGATAGCAGCGAATTATACGCTCTTGTGAGCCTAATGGGTAGAGCTTTACTTTGTGATGTGAGGCCCAATTTGCATGGATAGGATTTTGATTGATGACCTAGATATGTTTTGGATTTAGTGGCGTTTGTTACAGAAGTTGTGTGACAAAAGGTATGTACGTACGGCTACTAACAGAGCTATTATTCTCTGTATAATATAGCGGCTTCCAGTATAAGCTGATCTCTCAGTTCACAAAAATTATATATAATGTGTGGGACATTTATAACTTGATATTTAACCCTGTATACCCAATTGATGTCAATTCTAAAATGCAATAATGGATGATTTTTTTAAAGGTGCTACCTTTTGCAACTTATTTCTGGAAATAATTTTATGTAGAATTAAGTTTAAATTGTTTATTTCAAACACCAAACTACTGCCAATTGGGAAAAATCTATTTAATTTTCCAACTTGGATGACTTATGTAAGTGAATGTACAGACGCATATACGAGGCAATAGTAAGTTTATTTGGTAAACTATTAACAAAAAAAGACTAATCTCAAAAATACAGTCAGTGTGCTATTGATATCTTCCCAGTATCTCAAAGTTTTATATGATCTTTGGGTTTGTATTTACCCATATAAGATTAAGTATTTTTTACAAAACATGTCATGACAAAAACGCAGAAGATAATAAGTAAGCCAAACAGAATAAGGCTGTTTACACACAACACGACAAAGCGCCACAAATGACGCGCGGCGCGATCAACAAGCCGCGCTTGTTATTCAATAACCGTCCCCAGCGATATCAATTTATCACAGGTTCAATGAAGGCGAAACTATATTTCATTGCGTACAGCCTGACATTGAATCTGCGATGTTATCTGCGAATTATGAAAATCCACCCCACAAGCAACATTCTATCTTCTATCCTGCTAACATAGTTCAATTTTCATCACAGCTCTTAACGGATATAGGACGTTTAGTGGGAATGGTGAAGGTTGCATATTGACGTCATCCAAAAGGGAGTAGGCAGTCGAATGCAAAACGGTTTAACCATGGATTTGGCATATGTTATAGGGTGGTAACTATTGTCTGACACACGGATTAACATTTTAGGTAACTTATTTTTTTCTGTTGCATCTTTCTAGATTGATTCAGGGTCACAAGGAAGGCGTCTAACCAGAAACACCTGGGTTCGCTTATCTTACTGGGCAAAATCATTAGTAACAGCCCGAAGTCAGGCTTTGTGACCGGTAAAAGCAATATGCTTTATACGATTTATCTTGCTCTTTTTTTTCTAAATTGGTTACTATCTATTACCATGATAAACTGCGGCCATCATCAATTCAACCCATTCAATCATGATCCATTCACAGTCTCACTGTTTGGCACAGGACTACATTCAAGATGGGACGGGGTTAAGGTATAGTAGTACCCTGACCATGCGATTTATATGCTCAATCATAATTTAATAAAGTGAAAAAAGCTGAAGTAAGGGATTCAAGAACTTAAATAAAGTAGGTACATTTTTAATTCCTATCCAGGTAAAACTATGACTATATTATCACTGGACTATTCGCCTGAGAAGTCAAGATATGTAGAAATAGGCTTTATTAGGTACTTCTGTCTTCATCTATTATCTACATTCTGTTTTATTTTCATAATTTACTAACATAAAACAATCAAATTCGTTCCTACGTAAACAAATCGTCTGTATGTACCACACCTAATCTATATGTCTTAGCTGATTCGGGCGGCTGTATTTCATATCGAAACTAGTGAGCATGCTACTAATTGCCGTCGGTCGCGTGCGTATTGCGACAATTCCATTTGTCTGCCTGTCTGTACGAACCCTTTGATTGAGCTCGGTTATGGCTCAGTTATTGGTAGGTGTTTTGAGCTGTGTTCGGATTTTGTAGGATTATCGTTTCAATGTTGGCTGTCTGTGTATTAATTGATTTGTTTTTGTGGTTTTTGTTTAAATTAGGAACTGGTTGGTTAACTGTAGTTTTTTAGAAGCGCAACTTTAAAGGAGGTTGTAGTTAAAGTTCATTATTAAATTGGTTAAATAAATAATTACTAGAACTTCTTGACTTTTAGGACCACTTTCCTATTAGTGGTCTTAAGCACGCTTGGAGTTTGGATATGTGGCCGGCGAATGGCAATAGGTTCGCTCCCTATTTCATGGGAACTAAACATACCCGCGAAATTTGGGTGTACCTTAACCATAATTACTAGTTTTTTGTTATATTTTACTATAGCCTATTCACTCTCGCTCTGCGAGGAGACCCGTGCCCAGCAGTGGGACAATGTAATGGGTTGATGATGATGATGTTATATTTTAGCATTAAATAATGCTAAATGTCTAAAAGATAGGATTTGTGTAATGAAAGTAAGTTCGATATCAGACAGGATTCGAACCTGTTGTCACCTTAAGACGTAAAATGTGGGAGAGAAATTCGATAATACAGGCAGCGGTCTCGGTAGCTTAGTGGCTAAAGAATCTGGTGTACTGAACCAAGAGGACGCTGGTTCGACTACGGCCTGAGATCGTATTTTACTTATACTAGAAAAATCAACATCAAAAATGAAATGCTGAAATATGCACAATTTCCTATGACAGTTGTTTGAATAGGCATAACCACTATAATATCCTGAATTTCACAGACGTCACAAGTAAAAAGATAAGCAATCAATCACCATTTCCATTAAATTTTTTATTGAATCATTCAAAAAGGAATGTTTAATCAAACCTCCCCAATGCCATCAAACGCCACAAATTAACAATTCCAACTTTCAATATACGTCATAACCCTAAAAAGCGGTGGCGGGCAAAAACGACCAACTTAATAGGATTGACAAGATTCCCGACGACCAATAAAATATGGGGGCCGATCTCATAAAACTATAAGGAGGAAGTATGTCTAGAGGATATTTTTCTGAGCTATAACCGTGACCATTCGTAGCAACCCCGAATGTCATACCAATGAATTCATGTCCGCAATTTTTTTGCACGGTTTATCGCGTTTCTTTATTACGGTCGGTCGTTTTTGGCTTGTTGGGTATGTATTTTTATGGACAGCATTCGAGGGGTTGGGAGGTTTTGCCGCCAATTTGTTTATAGGGCACACATATTGGTTTCGGTGATCGCATCTTTAGGTCTGTTTTATTTTTTAATAATACAGTAATAGGTTCGCGTTTCGTTTATTTCTGTTTTATTATTGGTTATAACTTTGAAATTGGGGATAGATTTATATGAGCACATACTAGGGAAGTCTTATCGGTCTATTATATTTCTTAACAGTCAGAACTTATCTATAATATAGACTTTCAGACGCCTGCGGTTTTGCTCTCATCCCAAAGGCCTTTCCCCTTCTTTAAGATGCAATCTATCTCTGTACTAAAATTCATGAAACTTGGTTCAGTGATTCAGGCGTGGAATCGTAATATACAAACAAATAAGAGGCCTCATATTACAGGCAGGTTTATCAAGAGCGTGAAAACCTAACAACTGATCTAGTAATTTAGATGCTTATAATTTAATTAAACTTTCCATTGTAGGCTAAAAAATACTAAAACTTCGTTTTAGCATCAATGATGGTGATGATGATGACACGAAGCATTTTCCAATCCAAACCCCCAACGTACCCCATCCAGAATCAATTAAACTCAATTTCTAATGCATCCCATCTCCCAAGAATGACATAATTATGACACTACAAGAATAGGGTGACATCAAATACTTGTCGTAATAAGACAAAGCATTGAATACAAAGGGCTGTATTAAAAAATGCGAGTATTGTGGCCACCCTCCGATATGGAGAGCTCTCGACTCGATCTTACGAAGACATCCATTAGGTATTATTGAAAATTTTAATATCAAAAATTGCGGAGAGGTTTTTTGTATCACGATCCGACTTTATTTTCAATCGATTTTGATTTATTATAAGATAAACTGTTCGAGTGAAAAGAAAGAAAATTCACGTGTTTTTCGTATACAATTGTTGTTATTGTTTTTTTATTGTCTACATTTATCTCTATTATATAATTATTGAGAATAAACAGTAGTCAGTTTACATGTGCAGCCTGTGGGTAAACACGGCTACACATCAAGCTATACAATTATAGTTTTGACTGACCTCTCATTGTAAATGTTTTCCGCACAATTCAGGGTCAGCCTATACTGGTTTTGTATAGCTTGATGTGTAGCCATGCGTTCATATTCTAGACGGACGGATTCCACTTATTTACAAACCATTAATGTAAACAATATTTATGAATATAAAATTCGGAAGACAATTATGTTTTATTTTTTGGATCCGATCTCTAAAAGCTGATGATCAGTCACTGGCTTAATCGAAAGATTGCCTTAAAATTCATCAAAATCGATTGATCAAATTTATAGAAAATGATCAGACATCGACCGGGTACAATTTTAAAATTATTACAATGATTTTTGTCAATATAATTTTTACAGTCTAGAATTTTTACTTTGAATTTATTGTCAATAGCACTGGTTTTACTAACGTTACGACTGCGACACGACATCAGTACGATATATAAGTCGTCGCCACTAAAAGCAGTCGGAAGCATTTCAAGGAATATCATTTCGTATTGTGAGTGAACCACTTTTGTTTTATGACTTTCTACATTGTCTCGATTTGAATGTTACATTGTGGATGTTTCAGATCAATATCAGTTAGATATGTTTTTTTTTTATTTCTTTTTATCATCATCAACGCATTTATTGCCCCACTGCTGGGTATGGATCTCCTCTCAGAGCAAGAGGGGTTAGGCTATAGTCCATCACATAGTCTGCTGCGGGTTGGCAGACTTACAGGCAATCAGATGTCCACTAGGTGTTTTCCTGCACCATTTTAAGTGAGTGAGTAATTGTAAGTACGAAAAGTCGGAGGTGATTGGAACTCGAGACTTACGACTTTGCATTGTCTATGATCGGCGATAGCCTAATGGCTAGGGCGTCGGACTTGTAATCATGTGGTTGCCAGTTTGAAACCCACCCATTGCACTACCGACGTGGACTCACTCATAACACAAGCATTTAGCTTAGCACGACGGGTTAACAAGATTACTAGTAATGTGTGACCCACATTGCTAGTAAGGTTTTTTTTTAAAAAAAAATCTTGTTACTAAGCTAGGTATCTCTGCTTTTTATAACTTTTTTTAGCCCATTTATAACATATTCAAATAAAATAAATTATGGATTTAAAAAATACTGTGATTCTCATGAAACCGTGCTCAATTATTTTTTCGAGGTTGCAAGGTGATGAACCTAAACCACTTCATCAAACATGAAGTCTTGGAGATTGAGCGAGTGTTCTTTCGCTTTTTTAATTATAATTATAAAAATTGCTCACTGATAGACTAGCTAAATCATTCCACTTTTCACACAATTATCATTGACAGCCGTATCAAAAGACCAAAAAACAGCTAATATAGTACGGATCTCAAGGTGGTGCATCTGTCCGGCATTTTTTTAACGAATCTTAATCCGTGCTCATCAAAGATCGGTAAAAAGTCGAATGTGTAGAATTTTGTTATAAAATTATAAAGCGTAACATATCCAGCTGGGTACGTATCGAGCTTGATGAAGTATGTGAGATGAGAGTTTAGGGATCCGCAATGAAGAAAAGAAAACGCTTTGACGCTGATAATTCACCTAGCCCGACAAATTCATATTTTTTGTTTTTAGCAAATCAGAGCTCAATAACACATTTTATGCATAAGACAGGTTATTAACTAATTATGATATTCACAGCTGAGCAGTTTTTTTTTAATCACTACTGTAGCTAAAAGTTGCCTAAATGGACAGATTCAGAAGCTGGCATAGTTTTTAACAAGTTTATGCCATGATAAGTTAAGATAAATTCTCGAACTAAGATTTAAATATTAAAAAGTATGTCGCAATTACTACTTTTATCAACCCAAAATGTGTTAGACTTAAATTGCGAAACAGCAATTGATTTACACTTAATTGGTTTTAAATTTTGTTTGATTCGCAGTAGGTATTTACAATTTACAATAACTAGAAGAAAACAGTGTTGGCCCTTTTATAATTCAGTTGATGCTTTCCTTTTTTTCAGTAATTTAAATAGCAACAAAAAGTCTCAATTTTTTTAGAAAAATAAATATAAGTAAGATTCTACGATTATTTCACTTTTGCCAATATAATATAGCGTAAACCACAAATTTATTCAAGTGCTTATAAAATCAATAATCAAAAGTACGGAACACTCAACACAAAAAAACCACAGCACACCCCTGATACATTTTTAAAAAAGGAACGAAAAAAGCACCTTTCGCGATTCGACCTGTGTTTAACCGCTGTCAAGGGTTGTCAATCATACTGCATCGGCCCCGCCCACCGGTTCGCGTTTGACAGCCCTAGTCTGATATTATTTTACTTGTTTTCGATTTTGTTTCGTCTGTTAGATGTTATTGTTTCTTATTTAATTTAACTTTGACTATTTTTGTTATTGTATTAAGTAAAAAATAGTTCTTTAACGTGATAGTTAATTTAAAAATTATTTTATTTCTGATATAATGTTATAGACATGACTAATATAATAATATAAGTTTTTTTTAAGCTAAAAGATCTCTTTTAACATACCATCTCACCTGTATTCCCTGTACACTCGCAGTTCACCGGTATTCACAAATTTTTAGTTAAATTTACATACATAAGAAATGTTTCTTTAATAATAATTAATGTATTGCGTTGAAAGAGCACTTTTGTCACATGCAGTAGGCGTAGTAGACTTCCACAACTTAATTAAAACAACGCATTATCTCTATCAAAATTAATAAATTGGCAGACATCCATGCTACATTGAGTCATTGCAATAAAAAAAAAAACGAAAAGCTCAAAATTATTCTACAACATTGACACGCAACTGACAGCTGACAGATGGACAGACAAACCGATATTTATATACGTGGCATCTCTTATTATTAAATCATCAATCAAAATTAAGCTGAGCTCAGAATCCATGCGTTAATTACTGGCTTAGGAGCTATTGATTAATTTCCTTCATGTTATGGATCTGAGGCAATTTTGTGTTTCATCTAAAAAAGTTGGTATGTGAAATGGTTCGTTCTTTTATGAATGAATTAAAAAGTAGTTATCATATTATGATAATACCTCATTGGTCTAGTGGTCCCAAGTTTGTCTGCTAACCATCAGGTATTTATTGTATTCAATGCCCTAGTCTATTTATTACACGAAGTAGCAGCTTGGCGTTGGCGAGGAGTGAGGGTAGACTGGTTATCTGGAATTTTGGGCTTCTAAAGGGCTCGCCCCTATTACTTGTGACCTAAACATACCGGCGAACTATGGGTGTACGTTAAGTACACCTCCTATGCCTAACCCTTCGGGGAATACAGGCTAGATGGTATGATAAATAAAACCACTCGATCAAATACTCGATTCCTCAAGTACTTATTACCGCAATAAGTATTGACATTCTCTCGATAATCCTTACTCGCTGAGAAGTACCGACCGCGAAATCCGCAAAATCATTGTCCCAAATAATCGTATATCGGATGAAACTCAGGTAGTAAACGACATACTTACATCGAAAAAACCGCAATATTTTTTTGTTTAACACCTTTTTTTGTGTATTTGTCACATGTCATTGATATACGGATTAAAAGACAAAAAAAAAACGTTAAAAAAGTGCAGTCTGGATTTCGTGCATTGTTGGTCAATAGATCTGTGTGTGATGAGATTCAACATAAGGTGACATACCATAATGCCGGTAGGTATACTAACGGGTTAGACAGAAGATTACCTAGATACAGCTGATGTTAGCCCCATTTCTCCAGTATATATGTCATCATTATCATAACAAAGTTACTGCGGATCAAAAGACCATAGATTTCTAGAAGAATCGGTTATATGCTACCTGCATCCATCGTCTCCCAGCAGCTTATACCGGTAAGTCCATCTCCATGCCATCTCACGTATTGAAAGAAACATGCTGAGATTGTTTAAAAATAAATGAAAGAAGAAATTATCAAAGGGAATTTAGAAGGCGAATATTAGTGACAGGATATACAACGATACTATTGACAAGGTTCTTCAAAAAGGTCAGATGTGTAGAAAATCCGTGTATGACGAGATGTATGAATGTGGAAAGTGGAGGTATGCAAGAGTAGCTAGTGGCGGTCTGTAGTTTCTGCCTATTCCTGGTGAGGAAAAGGCGTCAGCGTTTGTATGGATGTAAAGTCTAGAAAAGAACATTCAATATGTAGATATATTGTTGGCTATATGTAAAACAATCTTCCATATTGGCTGTAAGTTATTCAAGCTGTACGAGTTCTACTTTCATGTGTTTTATTTGCTCATCGAGTTGCGATACTTTGTGTGTGGAGTAAGTTAAGACATGATGAGAGTAACTCTAAAATTAATCTTATTTTGTATTCAAATAAAATGAGGTGGCAATAGAAAGAAATTATAAATGAAGAAGCCTAGAAAATAAAGTCCTGGACTATGGACGCCTTCGTCCAGCAGTGAGCCATACAAAGGGCTACATAAAAAAAAAATGGAACAAGGGAAGAAAAAAAAACAATTTTGTTACCGTAGGAGGGAAAAAATTAACAGCACTTTATCATCTTAAATTGATGTAGGTTTAAAAAATCAAGATCAATAATAAAAATCATTGGGTGAATTAACAATAAATAGAGATACGGATTTATTGCGGTATATTGATATACAATTTAGTTCCTGACTTTTGGAACTTTCATCGAAACATTGAGAATTGAATAATATATAGATATTATTCAATTATCAGCACCATACAATTTGTAAATCCGTAAATATATATTCGTGTATGTCTCTTAAAATGAGTATAATATGCTAAGATGATGAAGGTAGTAGGAATTAGATAATTTTATACAAACTGGTAGTTAAGTTACGCTTTAATAATAGTAGGTAACTGTATAATTTTGAAAATAAAGAGTACAATGTAGTTAGAAAGTTTTAAACACATCACATTCGTAAAGCAGTCTGTATACAACAGAAAACAACAAAATATTCCTGGAAATATCTATCAAGAGCGATGTTTATTTTATTCCAGCTATGGTTTTCCCCAAGGTTCAGTTTTGGGTCCGTTTCTAAACGGTCTAATAGATGGATTACCATATAGGAAATCAACGCTTCTGTCGATCGCTTTGATTTTCTACTTGGACCATAATATAAAGGGGATGTCAGAATATACGTCAAACGTCATCGGCCTGGAAGACGGCTCTTCGGTTTTGATACAGCCGTGTCTTATAAATATTATATCCATGTATCCTGAGAACCTTATATCAACATTATTACTTTTGGAATTCAAACTCTACTATATCCCGGTAAAGTTGGTTTTGGTGTGGCAGTTAAATGTGCTTAAGGGTTCTGCTCAACAGTTAGTAAAGATGAACAACCAATTATAAGTCAAGTTTGATATTACTCTTTAGAATTTTGATTTCTTTCAATTCTTTTTGTATCGGTTTGACGAGCGAAGTGGTTATTTATAATTAAAATGGCGATTTCTGATCTCGTTGCGTGTGATGCGATTTTTAATTTTGTGTCGATCAAGATTGGATTATACGAATATAATTTAGAATTCAATTCCATGTGAATTGGACTTTCATATTTCAAATTATATTATATTACATATTTGCATATTTCAAAGGATAGCTGTGACCAATTAAGTAGTGAAAAGGACAAATGCCAACATGTTGAAAAAGCTTTTCATAATTGTAAATTTTGTAGGAATACACTTATTAAGACTAAGCCCAAGTAGGAGAGATCTAACTCTATCATAATTGTAAGTTAGAGGATTTAGGCTAGAGTCGACGATGCTAGCCTAGACTTGGTAAACTTCAGACGCGATCAAGAAAATCTTCCAGGCATGCATTACCTCACAATGTTTTCAATCACCGTTTAAGCTCATGATAATTAATTATTAATACGCCAATGACTTCGAAAACACAGATGTGCGTGCCTTGGATTCGAGACCTTTGACTTGGCAGTCCAATGGTCATATCACAAGGCTATCACTGAACTACTTTGAATTCTTACTTCTTCAATACAGGAAATTTGTGGGTGGTCTATACACAGGCAGAGCCATCATGCGCAAGCGTTTACCATAGTATATCTGAATAACTCAACGTTAGGAGTAACGATAGTTATAATAGCTAGGCCAATATTACCTTGAAACTCCTCTCTTTTGGAAAGAGTATGAGAAATGAGAATTAATGTATGAGTACGGACACAGAACCTCAAAGAATATCATATGCATACTGCGTTTTGTTTGGTGAGTGTGGAGCGCCGAAGGTCCAATTCCTCCTTCAGCGTCGTTCCTTCTCCTTTTCCCTAACAGTATTCAGTGTCTTAGTTGTATTTCCTTTGCATTGTTTAGACAACGCTAAGGGAATACCACCAGTCTATACGGCGGTTGCCATGTAGGTACCATCAGGTGGATCGCTGGTTCATCTGCCACAGCAAAATTGTAAAAAACGACAGAGTATGTAAGTACTAAGAAAACAGAAAAAAATACACAAAGCTTTAAATTGATGACAGTAATGTTGACATAACTTTTTGTCGTACCCATTCTTCAAATAGACCCTGGAATCTATTGGTCTCTATCTCTATGATGTAATGTTACATTATCATCAACACATTTACTGACCCACTGCTGGGCATAAGGCTATAATATAAAGTCCACCATGTTGGCTTAGTGTGGGCTGGTAGTCATCACACGCCATTGAGAAAATTACTTAGGCTTGCAGGTTTCCTTCACCGTATAAGCTAAGCGATATAATATTTTAGTTAGTTAAAAATAACTGCAAGAGCTGAACTGTAGATGATCTAGTCTGTTCCTAATCCTGGAACATGCCCGTGACAATGTTCAAATATTGATAAGCAGGCTATATTTAAAACCAATTCAAATTATCCCGTTCCAAATTTTTAAATGAAAGAACAACGAAACCATTATTACTCATTTATTTTTTCAAATGACAAGAATACTGCTACCTTATAAGATGAGGCCAATAAAAATCGATGCAAAGTCGAACGGTCCAGAATTCCCTGGTCGATTGTGTTGGCAAATAGTAGGGGAATATGGCCAGCTACTTACGACCCGATACGTCTTGTAAATATGGGTATGAGCAAAAAGATTATCCGTGATTGTTTATTGTATTGAATCGTTTATGTACGGTTTGCAAATTAAATTTAACATAATAGTTTTGGTCTCCAAAAATATTGGTGACTAGCTTTCCGCCCACAGCTTCGCCCGCGTCGTTTTTTGGCTTTTCTGCATTTCGATTTATCCCGTTTTTGCAACATTTTACATTTATCCTCCGCTTCTATTGGTCTTAGCGTGATGATATATAGCCTATAGCCTTCCTCGATAAATGTGCTATGGGCTATAACACTGAAAGAAATTTGCAAATCGGTTCCTGAGATTAGCGCGTTCAAGTAAACAAACAAACTCTTCAGCTTTATAGTATTAGTATAGATTGGAGCCTATTAGATGTGTAGCCTGTAACTCACAAAGATATTAATTTTATAGTGAAAGAAAGACTTATTAGAGATTATTTTGACAAAAATATTACATAAATGACAGCTAAAATAAGAATTCCCGCCTTATGTCTAAAATGACAATGACAGTTATGTGTAATTCTTATGATATTATTAACTAGGGTTGCATATGCAAGCTTAAGCTTAGTTTGAACTGCGCCAATAAAGAATGATTTTATGCAAAACATCCCTTTATCGCACAGTAATGTACTAATTTATATGTTTAGTATGAGGGAGATGGCAAAAAACATTACAGTTGTTTCATTCATCCGTTCATTATTGACATAAATGGTGTCTATTTGTTTTGAGATGTTCAATCTGTATGAATTTTACCTACTAATCTAAAGGTGTTTTCAAAGCGTACGCACGTGTGCTGTAAGTTATGAGTGTAAACTTTTTAATTTTTCCAAAAAAATATATATTATTATACAAAGTTTTTCTGCGGACGGTACAGAATACGGTAGGCAAATGAGTTGTGCGAGTGCCGATACCTGCGGTAGAGAACTTATTTTCATATTTGTCCTTCTACATTATTTATTACATTTGCCTTAGGGCTTGCCAAGGTTCATAAAATCCATACTCTCTAAACTTTTTCTCGTCACAACCCACCAAGCAATTGCCTTGCTGCTGTCAAACTTCCCGCAACCCTTCAACTGCAATTGATATTAAACTGCAATAGACACAATATATAAAACATTGTTGTCTGGTTACAGGCAACCTTTATTTATGATTTACTGAATTAAAGATTCTGTAACAAACACCTAATAAGCTTCTTACACTAGAAACAACTTTCATGTCTATACTTTAAACTATTTAGGAATATTATTTAACCTTATATACCTACCTATTACGAGCAAGTTTCAACTTTGAAAAGTTGAAACTTTTTAGATACGAGGCACTTAAATTACCTACATCCACGGCGAAATTTGTCTGAAATATTTTTTCTCAAATCTCTATGGTCGTCACATTATAACTAAAGGTATTTTCCTTTATTTAGTTCCTATTTAAACCCATAGAAAAGTGCAAAAAGGCGAGGGAAATTTATACTTACGAAACGCGTCACCGTTGTTCGAAACAAAGTGTGACGTCATATGACAAAACAAATAACTGAAACGGCAATTGTAAACAACGGTAAACAAACACAGAATATGTCATGTGACGTCATCCAGAGCCCGAATTTTTTTCCTACATTACACACTTTTGCATCGTAAATGCAAAAAATATAACATAAGAAAATACAATATGCATATTCCCTATTCCGTGACGTAAGCATACGTCACAATATGCCATTCAAATATAAAAATGTCACGTCACAATATGCACATCGAATAAAATAATATTGTCGATGGAAAGTTAAAATTTAAATTCGTTCCAAATTTGAAAGTTCTTTGTGATTCACGTCATCATGGTTTATCGAATCCAAATCTGTCTACTTTATAACCTCCAAAATTATATCTTGACTATTGTTTGTCCGATAAACAATAAAGATAACATTAATATCCCCATAAGAGGCAACCATGGGATGTGACGTGACCGCGCGTACTGTTCATAATTTTTAGTCTGCCGATTGTCCCATAAGCATGGTATTCAAATTAGGAACGAGCATTGTCCATGGAAAACATCGGCGATGCTTGCTTCGATGTTAGGGTGGGGTTATGTTGAGCGATTTGGTATTAGATTTTTGTGTGCACAAAATTTGCGGTCACAATATAATTCCTTTGTTTAAGATCTACTAGGTTTAATGATTTCGACGTAAGTTCGTAAAAGAAGATAACGGTCGCCAGCATCAGGTTACCACAGAGTGTTAAATTTTCGAAGTCGATTTTGAACTTAATTGTAAACAATTTAAGGTTTAAAATCATTTGGAGAAATTTGACAGTTTTGTATAACTTGATATGGTGGCGACATTAGTGTACATTCACAACCACAGCTCGTCGTTCTATTTTTGGTCCATCAATTTAGTTAGGTTAGCTAGAGTAGTAACACTAGCATTTACTTGTATTCCAAAAGACATTTTGGGACATTTTAAAGAGAAAAGGTAGCCTATGTCCTTAAATTGGACCATTGATTTAGGCGTGAAAAGTTAACAAACAGACAGATTTACTTTTGTATTTAGTATATACTCGTATGTATAAAAATATATAAGAAGACTAGCTTTCCGCCCACGGCTTCGCCCACGTGTTTTTTCATACAAACTTTCATCCCCTATTTTATCCCCTTGGGGGTAGAATTAACCAAAATCCTTTCTTAGCGGATGCCTACGTCATAACATCTACCTGCATGACAAATTTCAGCCCGATCCGTCCAGTGGTTTGGGCTGTGCGTCGATAGATCACTATGTCAGTCAGTCAGTCACCTTTGAGTTATGTATATATATATAGATTATATTATTATTTCTGTGTCTAGCAAAATGCGGCTGAATATCAGTTTTTTTACACTAAGTTCTATTCTTGTAGTCCTGTTTTATCTATCTTTAAATTTTGCTAGGTAATACAGATAGCATGAATGAACTAAGTGTCTGGTTTTCGGGCATGCTTGAATGACAATCGGGATTTCTGAGGCCTGCTGGAGGTCTCGATGTGTTAAATGGAATTAAAAGTATATAAGAAACAGTATATTAAAATTAGCCACTAGAAGTAGTAGTGCCTGCTAGCATGTCTACATGCCAACATGAATGGTTCGCACGACCGGGGAAGTACTACCCTCCCACGGAATATCAACGTTAAGTAGCAGCATGCATACTGTTGCGATTCGTACGGTGAGTGTGGAGCGCCGGAGGCCCAATTTCTCCTTCAGTCCCCTTCCTTCTCCTTTTATCCTTCTTTTCCTTAAATAGGCTCGGCAACTCATCTGCAACTCCTTTGGTTTTGCAGATGTCCATGGGCGGCGATGACTACTTACCATCAGGTAGCTCGGATGCTCGTTTGCCGAGTTATACCTACCTAAAAAAAATTAAACTTATCCTGCACTGTGGTCGAACCTCAAGATCTTGAATAATTATCGTATTATGTATCGCATCCTAAGCAGATAGCTCTATTTGTGAGGGTTAGCTTGGCCTTTGTTTTTCTTTATGTTATAGTATCTTTAGTTGAATTTATAAGTTTATTGACATTGGAAGATCTGGCTCAACGGTGAAAAAATGTTAATTGGTTGATTAGTAAAAAACCAACCTATTTTCAATACATAGTATTTTAAACCCAAGACTGACTATTTTAAATACTAAATATTTTAAAAGCGAAAATATCTGTCTTTTTGTAACGTTTTTACGCCTTAAACCCGTAACCAAATTTGATGAATTTTAGAAAACAAATAGAATAGACCTTGGAGCAGGATTTAGGCTAACTCTTGATTAAAAAAATCCTTCGAAATTCGAGTGAAGCCGCTGATTACAGTTAGTATAATATTGCATTATTTTCTTGTAAGTTTAAAATTTGAATTTGGTAGGGGTTAGATAGAAATAACCCTTGTTTTTTTGGAATAAATGAATAAATAAAGCTTCTGGTTATAGGTAGGTAGATACTTCTTTAAGTTTTAGCAGTTTTTTTAAGAATCTTTTTTTACAAAACCGCGTTTCCTTATCTACTTCGGATTTTAAATAGTGGTCTAGCTCAAGATTTGGTACCTACTTGTACTACCTACGCATTGGCATAACTGCAGAATCAGACCACCCAGGTTCAATTGTCTGATGAATATACAATTAGGTTTTGTTTATTTCCTTTATATTGCATAATAAGGACAGTATTTCTTTTCTTTGAAAAATGTTGCCAACTTTTAGATTTCCTGTTGTATAGTCTTAGAAAGTGATAAGACTCCACCAGAGTTCACGTGGCGTGCCACATTGCCAAATATTCTGTTGCTAAGCAATAACGTGCTAATATTATTATGTTTCAGTTGAAGGGTAATCAGCGAAATTACTGGGTATAACTGACTTTTTTAAGGTTAACCAACAATATCGTTAAGGAAGATCTCAGGAAACGAATAGAAGCTTTCGAAATGTGGGCCTACAGACGGATGATGTCTATATCCTGGACACAAAAAGTAACCAACGAGGAAGTACTACGTCGGGTTCACCAGAATCGCAAACTTTTGAAAACCGTTAAACAGCGCAAAGTTGCATACCTGGGGCATGTGCTTAGGCACGACAGATATGAGCTCCTGCAACTTATTATGATGGGAAAAGTTGCCGGAAAAAGGAAGCCCGGGCGCAGAAAAAAGTCTTGGTTGAGGAACATCAGGGAATGGACCGGAATTCGGAGTGCCGTCGAACTCTTTCGCATTGCTCGGGACAGGATCAAGTATGCGGAGCTGACTGCCAATCTTCATTAACTGGAGAGGCACTTGAAGAAGAAGAAGAACAATATCGTTACACTCACTCATTGATAAAATCTAGAATCAGAATCAACAACTGAGATCTTAAGATAACAACACACTAGTGATAGATACTTCTAGCGTTGGTGGCGTCCAAAGGTTGCGGTTTTCGCTTACCATCAGTTAGTCGGTCCGGATACTTAGTTAAATAAAAAAGGTCATGCGTATTTTTATAAATACAACTCTCACATGCACAAACACACATGCCCGGTAATAAAATCTGCAGGTGGCTATCAAACCCACGATCCCTAGCGAGCTAATCCAGGTATAAATATAAGTTAGTTGTAGAAGTTGTAAGCTTACATCTTGATGACAAAAAATCTTATTTAACCACTGGATTTTAGTTTTTAAGGTTTTCAGTTGGTTTCGGCTTGATGTTTTTTGATGGTAGACCTCAAAAATGGTTGAGATATTTTTTTCAGTAATAATTCTTTTGTTCAACGATTTACATCAAAGACCCGATGTAGGTACCTTCAGTGTTATATAACAACGAAAAAATGAACAAACACACAGTGGTACACAACCTTTTCTTACCGCAAAAAAGTTTTCCGTGGGCCAACCGGGCATTTTTCCCTCCGCCATTCAAACGGACCGCAGCGTTTAAAATACAGAAAAAAAAGTTGCTCACTCGCCTCGACCGACAAAAGAGATTTTTTTATTTTATATTCCAAAATATTAAAGGACATCGTTAGCGGTTAGCATTTGTTAAATATCTGAAATATTTTCGTGAGCTTTTAGGGCTTGAGTTTGTTTTTTTTTTTAAGCAGCGGCACGCGAGCGAGTTGTCTTGTTTAAGTGGGGTGTTTAAAAAATAAAGTTTTTTTTTTCGCCCAGCGGTTATTGTTTTGCGAGACAGTTGCAACCTTTCGCCGCAAAGGGTGTTATAAGTTCTTGAAAGGAAAGTTTTTAATATTTTTTTGTCCAGATGCTCGGATGGTTTGTCGCACTGTGCAGTAGAAGATTCGTTCTATTTCTGTTGTCCTGCGGTTGTGGTTAATTATTGTTTGTTGTGTAATGTTATTTTTGATTTATTATATAAATTATACTGTCCATTTCTTCTCAGGGCAATTCTGCATCCCTAAAAACCTATCCATCTTAACTTTTTATTTGATCTGAGAGGCTGTGTTCCAGCGTTTCCTGGTCTCCTTCAAAGAGTGAGGTCTGGCATCACATCCTGAAAAGCTGCGTGCCTGGGATTTGAGAAAGCCTTTATTTGGCAGTGCAATAGTCATATCCACTGCTGTCATATTCAGCTATACGAGATATTTCTTTCTAGTATTTTCTTATCTGACTGCCTCATTAGTCTAGTGGT
This sequence comes from Subacronicta megacephala, assembly GCA_958496365.1. Taxonomy (NCBI): domain Eukaryota; kingdom Metazoa; phylum Arthropoda; class Insecta; order Lepidoptera; family Noctuidae; genus Subacronicta; species Subacronicta megacephala. The sequence goes on from OY292534.1 coordinate 11,716,717, forward strand.
TCCAAGTGCGACTGCTACGCTAGAGTTTCTGGGTTCAATCCCCAGGTCGAGGAAAGTGTTATTGGGATTTTCTATGAAATTTCTCAGTAGCAACTCGGATTCTGGATTTGTGCCCGGTTAATGGCGTGGGATCTAAACATACAAGCGAAGTGTTCCTCTGTCTAACCTTTCGGGGCATACAGGCGTGATGGTATTAAATGAGTATTTTTCTTTTCAGATTTTTTAAAATGAAATTACTCGGCAAACGAGCAGGCGAATTACCTGATGGTAAGTAGTCATTGCCACCCACGGATATCTGCAATACCAAAGGATTTGCAGTTGCATTGCCGAACCAAGGAAAAGGGTGGGGAAGGATAAAGGAGAAGGAAGGGGACTTAGGCAGGAATTGTGCCTTCGGCGTTACACACTCACCGTACAGAACGCAACAGTAGGTATACATACTAGTATTTGACGTCGATATCGAAGTTTCCAAATTCCATAATCAATTAATTCCATTCAGAACTAAACGAAAGTACTTAAATATTAACTGAGTAGGTACCATCGAAATTCAATGTGCTATATCAACAGTCACGACTGAGCCCCCGGGGTGTGTTCAGGGCACGTGCAAATGTCATGCAATATGTTGACAATTGCACCTTCGGTAACCAACAGGTGGTAGGTTAGAAAGTGTGAGTTCAGACGAATTTAGTTACTGGAGACACCACTTGCTCGAGTTACTCTTCCACTGCTGTCAAAGCCAAAGCATTTTTTTAAAGCTTACAGTATTTTTGTATCTCTCGTACTAAGCTAAATGCTTGTATGACGAGTGGGTACACGTTGGTAGTGCAATGGGTGGGTTTCCAACCGGCAACCACATGATCGTAAGTCCGACGCCCTAGCCATTAGGCTACCGCCGCTTATTTGAGCAAGGACAGGGTATATATATTCGGCCTAAAATGTTTTCAGTGATGGACACAGGCGTCCCACGGGGTCCCAGTGCGAGTTGGTAGATGTCATATGACTTCGAATTTTTAGTTCTAGGACATGCCGGTTTCGTCACGATGTTTTCCTTCACCGTTTTGGGAGCAGTGGAGATGAAATGATTTACACAAAGTAAAGCGTCTGTCTGGGTTCGAACCTACGCATAGATACATATTATAAGTCGCGGGCGCTATCACTGGGCCACCACCGCTCCTCCGACGCGATCTTAATTAACGAAGCCTTTAATGTGTATGATAGAAAGTTTTCTCATGAAGAGGTTGAGGTATTTTATATATAACACTAGCGGCCCGTCCCGGCTTCGCACGGGTGGACATTTCTTTTTCTTGCAATTAAAATAGCCTATATTAACCAGTAATAATGTAGCATTCAAATGGTGAAAGATTTTTTTAAATCGGTCCAGCTCTTTTTGTGCCAATTCGTTACAAACATACTTACATACAAATCTTTCCTCTTTATAATATTAGTTAGTACAGAAAAGGACGATCAAATCACAAAGATCCAAAAAACTATTCAAGTTACTAGCATCGTCTGAACACAGCACAGTGCATTCCATGTAATTCTCAGAGGAACATCTATAGAACGACATTACAACTAAGTTTAACATCTCTGATTTTCACACTTGCACATTATTTTAATAGCTTTTGTCACTTGCCAAATTTGACTTAGGATATTTGAGAATTTCAATTTTGATTTTCTTGTTAATACATTCCAAGTAAGGTAGTCTTTCAATGTGTCATTTAATTAGACAAGAAAGCACAGTGGATTTAGTATAGGTAGATGGGTTATAAAAGGTATTGTAAATTTTGTACCATGTTAAGAAATACATGATTTTACATTTAACAAAGTCTACAAGAGTTTGCAAGAGTCGAAAGAGAGCGAAATAGAGAAAGTTTAGTCACAGAAAAACAATAATTATGATGATTTTAGATTATGCTATAAGCATCAAACAATGGTTCGTATGTTGTAGAACATATGTACATTATTGTACCTACATAGGCCTACATACATACTTCCGTAGTGTAAGTGTACAATACTAGGTACGTAATCCAGGGCTTAACCAATCGAGGATACATTCGTGATTTTATGTTCTGCTCCTGCACACATACGTACATACATACTATCTTGACTACATTCTCCGAAAAGTTAGGCAGAGGAATACTATTATACACCCATAGTTCACCAGTATGTTTAGGTCCCAAGTAATACAAGACGAACCCTTTGCCATTTTCCGGGCACAAATCCAAACTTCAATATGCTACTAAAAATTTAATTGTAAAATCGACACAATTTGGAAATCAACCTCAGGATCTAGCATAGCAGTCGCGTCTACGTCCACTAGACTAATGAGGCGATTATTTCATGCTTCTATAGTCGCAAAATCAACAAAAATATGCTAATATTCACATATGTGTATTCCCAAAAATACTCTCTATCAATGTCTGGAATCTTTAAAAAGCATAATCCAGAAATATGTCACGCAGATAACATGTCATTACGCTCTTTACGCTCGGCTAGCCGCGTGGCGCGCGTAATTTTTATCGCTCCGCTCACATCTGAAACTTCAGGATTAATGATCCGCCGCGTCTAGTCATACGGTTCCGCCGAATGCCGTAAAAACGCTATGCGCAATTCAGTTTTGTGTTCGGAGCCGCGAAACTTTGGAGACGGTAGTTTTGCAGCTGTTGTTTGTGTACAAAAGGACCAAATTTTAAAACTAAGTAGTACCAATTCATTAATATTTTTAATAATATTACAGCTTAAAGATTAGCTTAATATAATTTCACAACTTAAGCAAGGCTTAATGTTGAGAAATCTAAACATCAGATGACGTATCTATTTATCATTAGTTAGTAAGTAAATCAGTTTAATTATGCATGTTTTCTCTTAAAGAGTCCCAATAACAACGTTTTCTAAGTGGAATAAATGTAACTATACTGACATTGTTTGCAATATTACACCCAGACTTAATATTATTTATTGTGAACGTAAGTAAGAAACCGCTAAACCGATTTCAATAAAATTTGGCAAATAGATTTTAAAGAAAGGCATAGGCTATATTCTGTCTGAATAAGTCCTTTGAGATGCAAGTGAAACCGCGAACAACCAGCTAGTGAGTACCAATATATTGATAGCTTAGGCGTATAAACGTATTGCGTACAAAAGGACCACGTACTAGACAAAACGCCGCATCCAACCAGTATCTACCAAAATCCTAGGGATCCGACCTTTAATTGCTCTCATCTTGATACGGCTGGTATACCGAGCGGGAAAATGGGTTTTTCGCTGTGGTAAACGGCAGCAACTTTGTACTACGACACATTATCGGATTTGCTACCCGCCCGCTTCTCTATGGCAAACTCGCGAATTACTTCTGTGCTTGTGACGTAGTCATATAATGTGATTTGGATTTGAGTAAATGTTTTAATGTCATTTAAGTAAGTTTTTGACTGGCTCATTAGTCTAGTTGTCCGAAGCGCAACTATTCTAGAGATAGAGATTCTTGGTTCAATTCCCAGGTCGTGTAATTTTTTAGTAGAAGCTCGGTGGTTGTATTTGTGGCTTCTATTACATGGGCTCTAAACATATTGGCGAGCTGTGGATTAATATTAGTACTTACACCTCTGCCTATCCCTTCGGACAATACAGGCGTAATGAATGGTATGGTATGTTATGCAGTTTATTTATTACTTAGAATTTATGGAAGTACTTGTGATATAGATGTCAGTCGGTGTGCCTACTAACCTTATTATCATCAATCCCACTGCCGTATTATCCCACTGCTGGGCACGTATCTCCTCTTAGAACGAGAGGCTATAGTCCAACACACTAGCCTTCTGCTAGGTGGCAGACTAACTGACCCACGTACCTTCCTAAAATATTACAAATATTCTTAAAAAATATTTACTTAAATCTTGAGCTCTCTAAGCTTAGGCTACGCTGTGCTAAAATAAAAAATAGCCTGCAGCGACCCATCTGAACCGTATAGACGAGCGTATCGAACAAAACGTAAAAAAAAACACTGTTATTAAATGTTAATTAAGCTGCGACAACAAACTTATGAACAAAAACTATCAAGCAATATTGACCTTTACTGTGAACCAAATAGAATTCAAACCAACTGCATTACTAACTTCGCCACTTATTTTACATAAATTACGAAGTTATTTGCAGTTTTTTTAAGCAAAATTCAATCTTATTTTAAGGTAAGAACAGTGTGCGTGGTAGAAAATAATATTTGTAGAATTAAAGCCTCAATTGAACGAAGTAACTAGTGATTTTGAGTTGAACCGATATGGATTAATGAATTAAATACACTTGCATACACTAGTTAAGGTTATACTTGCTTGAAAATATTATAATGCCCTTGAAAATATTAAAGTTGACTGCCTCATTAGTCGAGTGGTCCTAAGTGCGACTGCTACACTAAAAGTTCCGGGATCGATTCCCAGGTTGGGCAGTGTTATAGAATTGTTATGTGAAATTCTCAGTACCAGTGTGCCTGGCAAATGGCAATAGGTTCGCCCCTATTGGGGACCTAAAAACCTCTGCCTTACTCTTCGGGGAACACAGGCGTGATAGTATGTTATGTTATATTAAAATAATAATACGCGATCACTGAGATCACTGACTGCGTCGTTGGTCTAGTGGTCCCAATCGCGACTGCTACGCTAGAGGTCTTGGGTTCGATCCCCAGGTCGAGCAGTGTTATTGAGTTTTTCTATAAAATTCTCAGTAGCAGCTCGGAGTCTGGATTTGTGCCCGGTGAATGGCAATAGGCTCGCCCCCTATTACATGGGACCCAAACATAACGGCGAACTGTGGGTGTACATTAAGTGCATCTCTGCCTAACCCTTCGGGGAATACAGGCGTGATAGTATGTTATGTTATATTAAAATATTAATACTCGATCATTACGTCAATCAATGCATTGCCCAAGAATTTTAGTAGATAGTAGTAGTAGTACTTAGTGTCTCACTGGCACGTCTACATGCCAGCATGAATGGGTCGGCACGACCGAGGAACTGCTACCCTCCCACAGAATATCGACGTCAAGTAGCAGTATGCATACTGTTGCGTTTCGTACTGCGAGTGTGGAGCGCCGGAGGCCGTATTCCTCCCTTAGTCCCTTCCTTCTCCTTCCCCTTCCTTTTTCTTGGCTCAACAACGCATATGCAACTCCTTTGGTATTGCAGATGTCCATGGCTCGCCTGCTTGTTGGGCGAGTTACTTATCCCATAAAACAAGATACATTAGAAATGATGAATGCGATTTAACGAGAAATACGAATAAAATTTTCCACTATGTTCTATTTAAAGACCTGGATAGAGCATAATTTATAATCTTTACATTTTTATCAGAACTTCTCTGAGAATACCAGAATACCTCATAAAACTATAAATAGTAGAAGTATACTGAAGTAATAGGTACATATTCCTCAATTCGTTTTTGTGATGTCGCTACATGAAATTGTTGCGGGCGTTCCTTGAAACAATAAAAAGATTCAAATCATGCTCTTATTGTTCTAGATTCTTCTTTATATTCCGGAAAAGTACAGTAACATGATTGCATTAAATCTTAAAAAATCTTTATCCAAGTTCAGTAGATCCAAAATCTAAGATTAATGAACCAATTTAATCCGCACATTAGCATCGTACCGAAAATATTTGAGGGCAATTAAAATATGGTCTGTTTTTTGTTGCAAAAGGGACAAAAAATAACGCGTGACGCCTCAGGGAGGGGAGGTCTGGGCAACGCCGCGTGCATATCTAAATAATTACACAGCGTTAACGGATAATGTTTGAAAGGTCTTCGGATGTGGCCAGAGTAATGTTGGATACAGAGGTTTTATGTAAGTAGTTTTGTATATGTTCTTGCTATTTCTGTGCCCCGCGGTTACACCCTCTTTGCCTCGCTCCTAAGGATTCTAGCGTGATGATAGATAGCTTATAGCCTTCCTCAGGAACGTGGCTATCGTAAACAGAAAAAAAATATGACTGGTAGTTCCAGATTAGCGCGTTCAATCAAACAAAGAAAACAAACTCTTTAACTTTATTTAATTAGTATATATTTATAATGCTTTTGTACCTAAGTGTGTGTTAAGGTGTTATTAAGGAGGTTTGATAATGAAACAGTTAGTATGTGCGCTTGTTATTTTTTTCATAGATAATAAATAAATCGAACCTAGGTAACCTACCTGTACCTACCTGTTTATGTTTTGTGTACAAATTGACTCCTAAATTTTTTAAGAAATAAGTGTGATCTCATTCAGGTCCAGTTCTTCAAGATTTATTCATAGTTTTGATTTATCTGTAACTTATGCTGTTTTTACAAATACATTTGCAATAATTTGGTCGTGTAATGTTGATCATGCAAGAATAAAATTAAATGCAATTTCATATACTTTTTTGTGTAACCTACCAAAAATATTGTAATTTAAAAGAATATTACATACATTGTGTGTTGATCTTTAAAATCTGACGAAGTGCAGAAAATATGACGTCATATGATCAACATCTCACTTATAGTAATAAACAACGGTGAAGCAAGATGTTCAGTATTTTTTTTGAAACTGTACATTCTTCTTAGTAATGTTTTATCTCATATTCCAATCAATTTACATAACCAAAAAAACTGCTTCAATGCATCTTTACTTTTTCGCTTAAAATTATACAAAAACCAGTAGCAATATCTTGAGAAACCTGTGCAATAAAACATTCATATGAATATACAGTATTAATCTTGTTAAAAAATCAAAATATGCGCAATATAGTTATAACTCCGTATCTGCTGGTACAGCTGGACTATTACACGGTACATAATACTCTAAAACAAGACGCTGTCCACTTTCATGTTCCGAGAAAATACATAGTCGCGCGCGCGCTTCATTGGAATCGATCGGGCGTAACGTTTTCCATCTCTGTCACACCCACACCGGTCAGCGGAGAAGCTACAAGCGAGAGGAGTACAGATATAAATCCTGCCGATCTATAAGCCACGCCCCACAATCGATCTGATAAATGAAAAACCCGTTTGTACGCGGGCGCAATGATTTCAATCTCGTCATGACTTGATGTTCGTTTCGCGATTGCTCGTGCGCTTCGTTGCTTTGTATTTAAAATTATCTTTATTACCCTATCCGTGGGAGTCTTAAATCCAGCATTTAAATGTTTATTACAACATGACTCATAATTATGTACGTTTTAAATGTTCAAACGTGAATCTCTCTGATACTAGGCAGTGTGTGGGGTCAATGTTAGTTCGTTGACATGGCTATTGAGTTATTTAAGCTGTTTCATTTGCTTAATCCAAGTCTGAACGGTCGTATGAGTCGTTAAGTTGCACGACAAAATGGTATAGATCTTGGATAGATTTGACGTTGCACATTTGATAATAGGCATTTGAGGTACAATCGCCAGCACATCAGGTTGTACAACACTGTCAAATTTCTCCAAATATTTTTAAACCTTAAATTATTGTGGTATAAAGAAGCCCAGGATAAACAATCCTGGAAGAAGTTAGGGAAGGCCTTTGCCCTGCAGTGGGACACGAAAGAGGCTACATAAAAAAAAATAATTCAAAATTAAATTCAAAATCAATTGATACATTTTGACTGCCTCGTTGGTCTAGTGGTCCCAATCGCGACTGCTACGCTAGAGGTCTTGGGTTCGATCCCCAGGTCGAGCAAAGTGTTATTGAGTTTTTCTATGAAATTCTCAGTAGCAGCTCGGAGTCTGGATTTGTGCCCGGTGAATGGCAATAGGCTCGCCCCCTATTACATGGGACCCAAACATACCGGCGAACTGTGGGTGTACATTAAGTGCACCTCTGCCTAACCCTTCGGGGAATACAGGCGTGATGGTATGTATGTTATGTTATGTGATATAATTCGTAGTTTTGTGGTAACTTGATGTACTGGCTATCGTACTATTAACAACGTCCACATATTATTCCTTCAGTAACATCTTCCTATGGCTTTCCTCGTTTGCATAACATAACATCAATAATTTTACATACCATCATAACATACCATCACGCCTGTATTCCCCGAAGGGTTAGGCAGAGGTGTACTTAATGTACACCCACAGTTCGCCGGTATGTTTGGGTCCCATGTAATAGGGGGCGAGCCTATTGCCATTCACCGGGCACAAATCCAGACTCTGAGCTGCTACTGAGAATTTCATAGAAAAACTCAATAACACTTTGCTCGAACTGGGGATCGAACCCAAGACCTCTAGCGTAGCAGTCGCGATTGGGACCACTAGACCAACGAGGCAGTCAATAATTTTAAACTTATTAAAATCATTTTTCATAACATCATTTTGCACTTAGCTCTTTCCTACAGCTTATTAAAAGGAATATTTCTTATATATGTAATGGATGATGCACCCTTTATGTATGATAACATTTTTTTTTCAGTGCTGAATTAAATGAGGCTTACAATTGTGAGCTTATAATAGATAGGCTACTTAGTCCAATGATACATTTGAAGTCGCCACATAAGTATTTAAAGAACAATCAGCAATTCATAATTAGTAATTAATAATTATTTTTTAAAAGATCCATCTTTGAAAAAATCCCAGTATGGTGATAAACTTACCGAGCTTTTTTGCTTGAATAGTCATCTTCTCGATTTCACTTTCATCATTTAAAATTGTTACATGATTCACCTTATAAAGAAAAATGTTGATGGCAATCCTTTCTGCCTACCCTCTTTTGGATTAAGGAGAATACACATGAAAATGGTGTAGGTTAATTAGGTAGGTAGGTAATGATGTAGGGTCATTTGGTAACTTAAGCAAAAGTGAAAGACGATTACCTACCCGGATAAATTTAAAATATGAAATATTTTATAAACTTCACAGTAGTTGAGATATAAGAACAATATACGATTTACTTGAATAAAAACACGAATAAATGATACATTAAAAAAATATTTACGCTACTGTACGATAGATGTCGCTACTTACCTCAAACTACACTATCAACTCCTGCGCAGGGCACACCGCGACGCCATCTTACAACCAAGCTTGGCAACTTGCTTTGGTATCTTCGACCATTTTGATTGGAACTCCAATCTATGTATTCTTTACGGTGTGAGGGTTCATTGATAACTGGTCATCAATAATTCGATTTTAATAGCAGCTGAAGAGGTTTGATACATTTGTACTGTCCGTACAATTACTTTTACCTCAAATGATTGCTTGAATGATGTCTGATAATTCGTATGAAGCATGCGCCTGCGCCTGATTGCGTTATTTCTTATAGCATATTTTATTGATGCTCCCCTTAAAGATATTTATGACTTGGAGATGTGTTGGAGACGTATTTCTACGTCTATCATCAAGTAACAGTGGATCCGGTTCATTTGATATATCTGCATCGTTATTTATTTTTTGTTTTTGAACTATTTACTTGTTCTGCAAAGAGCCAGCATAGTAGATTGCTACCTAGTACAGAGAGACTTTTAAAACTTAGGCTCCCTGTACTATATTTTTGATTAGGGGCATAACATATCATCACGCCTGTATTGATCGCCTGTGTAAGGCACAGGTCTACTAATGTACACCCACAGTTAGGACTCACGTAAGTGGGGGCGTCTATTGCCATTAACCGGGCACAAACTACAAGCTGCTACTGAGAATTTCAGAGATAAACTCAAAAACACTGCTCGACTTGGTCATAGAATCTTGGACCTTAAGCGTCGAACCACGCATCGAATCGCGCTTGGGACCACTAGACTAATGAGACATTGTCATTTTCAACAAGGAAGAATCTTTGTTAGTTCGCTCCGTCTTTGATTTCGAAGAAAATATTTTAATAATAGTTTGATCATGTTTTACAACTTTACTTAATGCAGGCCATTTGCAAATTGACCGGCAAAGCAGTGAATTATTGAGCTATAAAGGTAGTTCATTAAAATTGAAATGTTATGTTAAATTCATGAGATTGGATGAGAACAATTTTAATAAAATTTGGCGAAAGATGAGTTTTTAATACGTATTTCAACATTTTTATTTATTTTGGTGTGTGTTTGCTTTTTGAGAGTACTGGAGTTGATAATAGATATTTATTTTTATTGTTAAGTAATAATTTTTTATTATTTCTGTGAAACACTTCCTTATCTTACCGTTCTAGAAATATTCATTTCTGATAACTTATAACCTACGACATAATCCATTATATGACCAAACATAGGGGAGTTAACGCTAGGATAATAGGTGCCTAAGGACTCACAGTTACTATAAGGAACACAGAAACTATAAATATAATTGATCGCAAATCATTCTTATAAGGATCATAATACGGATCAAAATTGTAGGGAGTCATGAAGTCATCAATAAATAAAGTTGACTCAAAATCCCCATGACGCAGCAGATTTAAATATTTTAGGATAAAAAATGTCCGCCTGTCATTGAGCTCAATAAAAGATTAATTTTGATGTTCAGTAGCTGACGGGTTAAGGGCTACTGGGTTCGACAGATTAGGTAATGAAGTGTCAGAATATGATATATGAAATGTTGTTAACAAATCAGCGTAAAAAATAGAGGTTTAACCCTGGCCGTGCTGAAGGTATTCGGGCGAATTACGAGCATGTGCATATGCGGGCAACTTTAAAAATTATCACTTGCCTAAATCAGCAACGGCTTCCAAAGACCAGAACAAGTAAAGGATTTAAAATTGTGTCTCTAAATAACGTCTTTGAAGGGTTAAAGGTAGAATTAATCATCACTACGCTATTTGTAATAGAAGTGTACAATATTTCTAGTCTCTAGCATCACATTTGGACATTATTAATGTTTCCAAAGCTAATAAAATATTGATGAATGTTTGACATAATATCTGTTTTTTTTTTAATTATAACACTAGGATAACACAGTTTTTTTGCCGAAAACATCCGGATTATCGATATTAATATCAACATCATTAAATCAAGATACACTTTTAGGTAGATGTTTCAGTAAACTTCCAAAAATGCAAGTGCAATGCCTGCCAAAACATTTTTCTGCTAGAAAATGACTGACCAGTTTTAGTCATCCCCGACAGAATTGTAACAACCCCGAAGCTTATCTCTAGTTAACTACAAAACTAACAATTAACACTGTCAACAGGAAACGGTCTTATGGACCAATTTCCTCCCGTCTCGGTCCTTTGTGCCCAACATCGTTACCATACAATGGTCCACCAAATCGTCGCAGTGAAGAGTTATCCTCATAATGTATCGATTTGAATATTTTGACGGTTAATTTTCGAGGATTGGTACAGAATGGTCGAGATACAATCTCTATTGATGTTAAATTGGTACGTTAATGACGTATTGAATTGAGATATCTTAAATTTTATATAGAGCTTGAAACTTTCCTATTGCATATTTTACTTGCTTTGAAATATATAAGATAGATATTAATTTAAGAATATAATCAACAAACTTGGATTATCCAACAGATATGGCTCTATTTCAAAGAGTATCATACTTACAGAACTATTTTAAAGTGTAGTTATTGCAGCACCAATGACCCTACAATTAAAGGAAAAGGAAACCATAAAATAACTGAAACAGAATCTAAACCAATCAACATTGAAACAATGAAAATTAACAACGTCACGTCATAAAATTTAAAACGTCTCAATTCTTTGATCGAACAGACGTGGAGCTTGAAGCTGATGATTGACTTCCTCGGCGTGGGCTGTCCTGCATCGGATTATGTTAACAAGATTAAATTGGTCTTAATGGCTGTGAGACAAGTGAGGCGTCGATTGTTATAATTAATGAGTCATGCTGATATCAGGTCACGAGGGTTGGATAAGCTTGTGTCTACTAGGAGTAAACATACAGCATCTGCAATGGAAATTAGTCTACATGGGCAATTCTTGTAAAGCCAGTGGTAATAGGTCAAGCGCTCGTATACCTTATAACCCAAAAGGGAGGGGTTATGTGATTAAGTAATAAATATTCTGTTGCCTCGTTAAACTGTGGCTATTCTTATCAGATCGTGATCCCTCCATGCTTCGGAGAGACCGTAAGGAGTTTCGATAGTATTACAAAAACCAATGGTGGGAGCTAGATGCCTAAAAATTCCTACAACCAGTGCATTCGTCGGATACTGGTATTCCACTGATATTGGAATGCAGAGGTGTGATGATAGTGCCTTTCTCCAATAGAGGCAGGCAGAGACTATAGATTTCCATTCGCAACGATCCTGGCACACGACTTTCGCTTCATCTACGTTCATTAAACTTCTCATGCATGATCGTCGGTTCAGGGTTTGGTTTTCTTCGAACTTATGACCCATTTATTCCTGTTCTGTTTAAGTGTTCAACCTTCTATATCTAATTTACAAATTATATATTGCAATTCAGTGTGGTTACTTTCTCTACTACCTGCGTTTAACATAGTATTCGGGTTAGCTACAATAACTTATTTTTTTACTTCATCTTTAACATCTGCATCTAAATAATTGTCGCTTATGATGCGTTTTAGTCCTAAATTTAAAATAGAAAATTATACTCTCTTAAGATCATAAAGATAGACGCTCAAGATTCATTCCCTATAAATATCAGCAAGCTTCGTTCATGTATATAATTCTATTAAATTGAAACATTAACAGTACAACTGATATGTTTTATTATGCTGTATCTTTCTCCATGCAATCAAAGGCTGGATTCTTTAGTTCAATAGCAATGCCTCTCATATTTTCCCTGACATCAGTTCCATGTCACACAACAAAAGCCCATTCATATATACTTTATACGAATAATTAATTACAAACAACGATAATGTAAATATCTAAATCAACAAATAGACGAAATGATCTGTCATCGCGCATACAAGAGGTGTGTGGTTGATGGATTAAATTAATAATATTATAAAAAGAGTCCACAATACAAGGAGGATCGACATTCAGTGTGGAGACAAATTGTGACGCTAACCATAAACACTATGATGATTTTGTTTGAGTACACAGTATATGGAAAATTATCACATAAAATCTCAAGGGATTCCGTCTCATTCATGAGGCTTATTCACCGTAAGATGACTAATAACAAACTGCCAAAAGCCTATTTCGGTAATTCAAAATGTAGTAATCAGTGTAATATACGTCTAATATTTTTCTGCTAAACTAACAAACAGCCTTAACTATTAACAATGTATGTTGTATTGTGATCAAAAAATGAGCCGGAGGTGGCTTTGATACCGAAACCAAATCGGAAATAGATTTTGATATTAAGACAAAATCCACCCAGCTACCCAACAAAAAAATCGGAGAAAATGTGGCCGTAAGTGACGATAAGGCTTAGATACTTGCATACGTAACAGCTACTTATAATTAGACATAGAATTAAATAATTACTTACCTGAAATAACTGAGAGAGACAATCAAACAGCTCTGCGTTAGATTCAAGACTACAAATAATATTATTCTTCCCACACTTACCACTCCTACGCAAACACAAATTAATCTCTTAACCTACCATATACTATCAAAAAGAGAATTAAATATGAAAACTCTTAAAGGATTAGAGGCGGTGACAGATTCGTTTCCACAATAAAGGTGGCTACTCACAATTGATTTATGATTTCCAGGCGAATAAAGATCAGTGTGCAATAGCCTTATTCCTTATTTTATTTTGGATATGAATGGGGATGGAGAGTCATTGGCTTGGGTACACGTCTATATTGTAGCTGCTTCGATGGATTTTAAAGCCTTTTTAAACTCATGTGTGTGTATTATGCTTTAGAGCCTTCGAACGTATAGGCAGACATTGTTTTATGACTTTCTAGACAAGAAAAAGGTTCTACATTTCTCAATTTAGGTTTTAATATTATTTCTGTTTTATTTTTAGACATTGTTAGATAAGAATTATCGCATTCAGTTAAATCAAATCAAATGTTTTTTTATTTCAAATATTTCAAATAAGCTTTTACAAGCGTTTATGAAACGTTATTGACTCTAGTTGCACGGTTCCAAAAGGTTGATCCTATGGAGAAGAATCCGGCAAGAAACTCCATGGACACTCTTTTAAAATAAAAGATGTTACATTATTCACTTTACACTCTGGCGATAACAGGATGTGAGTACATCGGAGGCTTATATATATAGATATAGGAAATATGCTATATTTAAACTGCCTCGTTAGTCTAGTGGCCCTTAGTTCGACTGCTTTGCTAGAGATCCTGGTTCGATTCGTAGATCAGGAAAAGTGTTATTGGTATTTTCTATGAACTCAGTAGAACTCGGTTATTACATGGTAGGTACCTAAACAGACCTGTGAACTGTGGGCTTACATGAGTTATACACCTCTGCCTAACCCTTTGGGGAATACAGGCGTGACTGTATGTGTCATTGTGTTCTCTATAATTTACTTTTAATTACTATTGACACTCACTTAAAGAGACACTCTCATGGAAACCAATACACCAATTTGTATTTTTTTATAGTTACTTTAAAATCTATGAATCATTACAAAATGTTACCACACAAAACTACAAAATATAAACATAGCACTGAACACATTACTGGACGCATATTGTTAACTGCCCAACAATGGGGCCTGAATCAAAGCGTATAGTTGTGGGCAAAAATATCGCCCGGAATATGCACCCGAGATGATGTATAGGATCTGTAGGGTTGATCGAAATTATTTAATTTACAATATTTCTAAAATTATCATTTTGTGAAGACCTGGAATAAGCTTAAAAGATGATAATGATGATCTGATACCCTTGGCACAAGTTTGATCCCATTTTTAGAGTTTTATTTACATACTAGCTATGCAACGAGGTTTCACCCGCTTGCCCCGATCCTAAGGATCATAGCGTGATGGTAGACAGCGTATAGACTTCCTCATGAATGTAGCTATCATATACAAGAAGAATTTTTCAAACCCGATTGGTAGTTCCAGAGATTAGCGAGTTCAAACAAGCTCTTCAGCTTGAATATCTTAGTAAAAGATATATATATATTTCTTTATTCTATTAGTGAGAACGGAATAATAGTAAAGTAATATAATAATAATAATAAACACCGAATTTCAGTCATAATTAGTTAACCCACGTCGTTAGTCAGTTATTCTGACTGTTATTTTAAAAAAAAATTGCAGTCATTTTACTTAACCATTCTACGAGTCAATCAATATATAGGCTGCCAATATTTATGACAATAACTTTTATTATTTTTTGCCAATAAATTAATAAACAATAGCAGTTTAGTGACAATCCTGCGCAGCGCGTAGGCGACAACACAGCGAGAAGACATCGCTTTTTGAATGGTCGCCCGTATATGTAGGGGTTGCAAACATTTTGTCAGTTGGAAATAGTTTCATGATTTTGGAATCGTAAGTGGCTACGAGGAGGAAGCCCTAAGTCTAGCTGTCCAAAAAATTATTTTAAAAGTCCATGGTCCATGTCCAAATGTCCATGGAATTTCTTGCCGGATTCTTCTCCATAGGATGTACTTCTGGAACCGTGCAACTAGAGTCAATAACGTTTCATAAACGCTTGTAAAAGCTGATTTGAAGTAAAAACATTTTGATTTTGATTTCAGCAGTTGACTAGCATAGGCTGATGATGATGATGATGATGAAGTGAATACGAATTGAAATAAATTTAGTTTGGACGCAAATTAGTCACATTTGGCAGCAGTCAGTTAGCTGGCTAAAAAATATAACATACAATCATTGCAAGTCCAATGTCTGATATAGGCATATCTGCCTCATTAGGCACTTTAAGGTTGGATTCCCAGGCCGAGCAGTGTTATTAGGTAGGTATTTTTATAAAATTCTCGGTAGGAGCTCGGAGTATGGATTTGGGCAAAAACACACCGGCGAAATCTACTATACCAGTACTCATCGGTCTTACCCTTCCAGGAATACAGGCGAAAAACACAATCAAGTTGCCCATTAACCATACGTGGGTTTGAAATGTTTCTGGAGTGAGTATTTAGATACTATAGGAACATTGATCACGTACGGAAATCCACCCACTATACAAATAGTGAGAAATGTGAGTAAAGTGAAGATAAAAAAAAGGGAAAATATATTTTACATCCAAATGTTATCAACCTCTGCAAGCTTACTCGCAACTCATAAAGAAATCATAAATTACATAACAATACAAACAGGGACGAAATGTACTAATTTCAATGGTGTGGGATTCAATTTTATAAGAATTAAAAGTCGCCTCGAAGGAGGCTCTTTGTAAGTATTGTCTGGTGTTAAGAAAATAATAACTTTTTTCGAGAAGCGAGTACTGTGGAGTCTCGAAGAAAAAGTCTTGAAGCCTACTTAAGGTACCTCTGCTTATGAGTAATGCAGATGAACATTTTGAATAGTAAAAAAATGTATGGCAAAATGGCAAGATGTATGAACGTGGACTAGGCAAAGGAAAATAAAGATTTTCGCATTTTGTGTTTGTATTTTTTGTTTAGTTATAATAATAGTAAGTAATGCAAGTATCGTGGCAAGTGGCATTGTGCACGAAGGCAAGTGCACGAAGCGGCGGTAGCCTAATGGCTAGGGCGTCGGACTTGCGATCATGTGGTTGCCGGTTCGAAACTCACCCATTGCACTACCGACGTGAACCCACTCGTAACACAAGCATTTAGCTTAGCACGAGGGGTTAACAAGATTACTAGTAATGTGTGACCCACATTGCTAGTAAGCTTTTTTTTTAAAAAAAAAATGTGTAGTTTCTGCCTACCTCAAAGGGCTCTAGTTTACCTATGTACCGATGTTTGTTTTTGATCTATTTTGTTGTCGGCCTTTGCCGATTACAATTAGTTACAAATCGATGGCAAACAAATAAACCAAGGTATGCAATACACCCAAAACCCACACATCCACGTAACCTTACCACAAATTAGGCATGGCTTACTACTCGTAAGAATTTCTAATAGGCAAAAATATAAAAAAGTAATGTATGATCTGTGTGCATGCAAAAACCTTTTCAACCTTTGATTTCGTAACATGTAAAATTAATTCCAATTTCAAACCATTGATTTGAGAACAGAAAAAAAATTAGATTTTTTATTTCATATAGGTATATCAGCATAAATAAAGAATAAAATTATACTCAAATCATAGGTAAATAAATAAATTTAAAAGAATATCAAACCTATGATTTGAGTATATTTATTCTTTATTTATGTATTCGAAATACAACTTTTTAAAGCACAACTTGGCATTTGACAATATTGTGTGTGTATTCGAATTTCAAATTATTTATAATAATAATAATAAACCATCTGTCCTCGACTCTTTTCGAGATACATTAGTACCATGATCCATACAAAACACGCCTACTTTTGTATTTTGTATCAGTCTCACTTTTTGTTTGCCCACAGAATTTGACGGGCATTGTAACAAACGTCTCACTCGTTGATTTATTATACGAATTTATATGAACTATTAATTAGAAAACATTATGAATAGCTATGTGTCTTCGGGTTTTCAATCTTCTTTATGATATTAGAATCAATGGGATGATCTAAATCCGCATAAAGAATCTTTTTAGATTTCGTCTTCCGTTAATTCAAATCAAGTCTTTTGATTGATAGGCACGGCCACTGAGCGTGAAGTATTGGCTTCAATTCCCAGGTTTATTTTTATAATGGATAGGATCGCGAATAACCACTTTATCAACTGCCTAGAAGAAACCTATTGACTTGGTTTTATGTCGCGATTTGAAGACTCCCAGTACGTACAGTCGCCAGCACATCAAGTTATACAAAACTGTCAAATTTCTGCATATGATTTTAAGCCTTAAATTGTTGACGATAAAGTTCAAAATCAACTG
Source organism: Subacronicta megacephala (assembly GCA_958496365.1). Taxonomy (NCBI): domain Eukaryota; kingdom Metazoa; phylum Arthropoda; class Insecta; order Lepidoptera; family Noctuidae; genus Subacronicta; species Subacronicta megacephala. Next base: position 11,734,490 of record OY292534.1, read on the forward strand.
AGAAAATTTGACATTTTGTGATAACTTGATGTGCTGGCCACCGTAATTCTCGTACGTCTTCGTATGACTCGTACAAAGACTGGAAACATAGTTCTATTGGGTTCCCAGTAGCAGATATACCGATATTTGAGCTACATATTGTAGGAAAAATAAAATATCGTTTCACTTGGCGTAAGTAAGAAATAAAATTTCTGTTGGGAGGAAACCATGTTAATCCAAACCATCACGCTTCTACTCCTCGAAGGGCTGGCACAGTTCGCTAGTATGTTGAGGTCCCTTGTAATAGGGGTGAGCCTATTGCTATTGACTGGGCGCAAATCCAGACTCCGAACTGCTACTTAGAATTTCATTAAAAAACCCTTTGCTTGATTTCGGAACCGAACCCAGACTTATCAGGCAGTCAAAATCAAAAGTAAATAAAGCAAAAGTAATTGCTTGTTTGTTTGTTTATCTGTTATGAAATCACGCCTAATCAGCTGATTCAATTTGTTATGAATTTTGGCCAACCTACTTCGGTTGGATCTTTGAAAAGGATATAGGCTGTCTCTTTTATCAAAAATCTTTTGGGTTGCAAGTGAACACGCACGAATATTTTGCCTTAATTATAATGCAAAATAATTTGCATTCTATAACTGATCATATCTTGAACCTAAGTACCAAACACAATAAAACTAAGGGTGTCGCCACACTAATGTCATTGACACGATATCGCGTGAAACGGATGTCAAACGTATTTAATAATTAAGACTTTAGATCTTCCATGTATCCCTACCCTAACTTCTTTTTAATTACCATTGAATTTCCAACCTTATACAATTGCATAAAGTTTGTAATTCCGTTGAGAGTGATTAGGTGGTTAATATCTTTTGTTTTGTGAAGAGTATTGATGATCAAAGTCATTCGTATGAATATAGGATCATGCAGTCAATTACGTGCGCCGGCGATCATCGGGCGGATAGTATTAATACTAATTGGTTGTTTTTTTAGTTGTTCGGCTGTTTGTTCAAACAATTGGTGTTGTAATGTTTAATGTTCATTTGACATAAATTGGTGGTATAGGCGGTGTGACTATCCATTAGTCTATGTTCCCATTGGAAGAGATCCGGAATAATTTTTTGAGACCCATAATAACATACCATCTCGCCCGTATTCCCCGAAGGTTTGGCAGAGGCGTACTAATTTACACGCACAATTCGAAGGTATGTTTAGGTCCCTAGAAAAAGCCGGTTAAAAGGAATATGCTAGGAGGCGGGCCTATTGCCGTTAACCGGGCACAAAACCAAACTGAGCTGTTTAAGGCACTGCTCGACCTAGGAATCGAACCTAGAAGCTAATGCGTAGCAGTCATGACTAGAATAATGAGGTAGTCATTATCACAGATACTAAGCAGATTTGCATTTACATTTCTTGTCGTTGAAAGCTGTTAATTTATAAATAGGTAACTTGTGTATAACTTAATCCTGATCAAAGTATTGCTATCTCTTCCTGACTCACCACCTATCAATATGTCTATCCTTTTCTAATGGATGAGTGGAGCTGTCAAAACGTCAAATAAAATTAAGCTCAAGAAGATCAAAGATTAAGTGACCGAAGTTGGTTTTGCAGAAAGTGATAATTTATGTCTTAAGAGGGGACTCTAGTCCTGAGGAATTTGAAAAATAGGTATTTGAAAAAACTATTGCCGTCACGCTGCACCTCGTTTCTCCCCGTAAAGTGCGAAAAGGGAAACTGCAGCTTTGGATGATTTTACCTACAAAAACCTTGACCAAAAGACGTTTCGTATTCTGCTGTTTTCTTCTTCAAAAATTGATTGATCTAAACAATTTATAAATCAAAATTTAGAGGAAAAGCATGTCTATGCTTCTATTATTTTATTTTTTGTTAAAAACTTTTCAAATTTGTCTGATAGTCGCCTGAACATGACGGTAAAAAAAGGCTTTTTTTCCAGTTTTTGAATTGTCATATTTACTTGTGAAAATTTTTTTTTTGAAAAAATTAAATAATAGGGGCCCGTATGGATTAGATCTAGATTTTTTAAAAATATCATTGCTCTAGAGTCATTATCTACGAAGAAAACAGCAGAATACGTTTGTATGGAGAAAGGCTCATCAGAGTACCCTCTTAAGGGTGTATAAGTATAAGTCGTAAATGCGATCACTAACTTGATCTGCTGGTGGCTGATCTGGTATCGTTGTGCGTCGGGTCGTTGGGCTCCCTAAAAAATGGTTGAGCTACACGATGTCTGATGTATGCGTTCCGTCAGTTAGGACAGGTCAACTCAAAGCTGGTAGTTCTTTCTTCAAAAGGCCTGTTCAGATTTTGCCCTACATTGAACTCGCATATAATATAACTATTGTCTGGACTTTAAAAGAGACCATCATTCTCTGAGTTTGTTTCGACGTTTCTTCTCAGAGGTCGTCAGATAGGAAACGTCGACGCCATCTAGTTAAAAAAAAATGTAAAAAAACGACTTGTAAAAGTGTCTTAAAAGATCTATTTACAGAAATAAATATCATTTCATTTCATCATTTCATTTCATTTCATTTCACGATTCATTATTAAAACTTTTGCTTAAAAATCGCCATCGTAGGAGATTTAGGTGTAAATTGTAATTTTTCCCCGAATCCATTACTTTACACCAAAATCTTCGACGTAAACCTTAAAACCTCTTTTAATCTCTGCACGTCGAAGCCAAATTTTACTCTTTGGCATCAACTGATCGGAAAATCGCCCCCGTAATTAATTGAGACGCGAAGTAATTTGATGACAAACTTGATATTTTGGGGAATCATTTAACGGTCAATTAATTTTGCTTTGCTCTTGCCTGATCGGGTTATTATTAATTAAATTATAATACTTATACTGTTTCTGTTTTGAGTTTTGAAGACGTCAGTTGCAATAACGTACCATCATGACTGTATTCTTTGGAAGGTTAGGCAGAGGTGTGTTAATGTAAACCTACAGTTTGCCGGTATGTTTAGAGGGTCCCAAGTAATTGAAGGTGAGTTTATTGCCTATAACCAGGCACAAATCCGAATTCGGAGCTGCTACTGAAAATTTTATTAAACAAACTTTGTTCGCCCTGGGAATCGAACCCAGGACATCTAGCGTAGCAGTTGATTGCGTGATGATAGGTGTCTTCATCAGAGATGTATATATATCTAACATTAATCAGATACATTTTCCTTACATTCTTTGCCCTTAAAAATAATCAGAAAAACACACAATACTTATATTTCAACGAACTCTCCAATTATCATAAAGCATTCAACTTTTTTTATCCCCACATAACAAGTGATGTACAAAAATAAAAACTTTTAATAAAATCCGTTGCGACAAATCGCCGGTCGCAGCGATTAGTCGCCGCATTTTTACGACATATCTGTCAGAGTTCGTTCGATGCCAATCTAACTTTGTCCAGACGAAGTAACACATTTATAGCATTTACATGTGTTGCTGTCATTGTGGGAATCGTGGAATTACGGAAATTACTACAGATTTTCTAAGTGAGTTGTAAAAAAAACTGAGTCATTGAAAGACAAAATATATAATATTATTTATTACGATGTTTGTGTTGTATGTTTGTGCAAATACCACACTGGTACGTAAGTCGATCAACTTGATATTTACAATTTTAAATAAATTTAAGGTACCTGGATAAGGTAGGTATCTGTCAGTGTTGTTCTATAACTAGTTAAGTTATTTACAACTGCTAGAAAATGATGATTAAAATAACACAATGCTTACTTTAGATCTGCGTTTTTTTGGTTTATTATACATTAAACAAACCGTTTAAAAATATATAAAACAATAAATGAATCAATATTTTCCATACTTTAAATTTTTTTTTTTTTTTTTGTGTGCAAAATAATAGAATCAATATCATATAAACTAGACATTAAGTCCAACACCTGAATTCCTCTTTTTACTCCGACACTGTACAGCTTATTTTAAGTTTTTAATGAAATATCCTTCGGCGAAGTTCAATCTCAAGCAAAAGAATAATTTAGTGAGTTTTGCACAAATTTCTCCCAAACCTATGCAGATGATGATAGGGTTATAAAATGTGATGTTGTCTATGTTAGTTCATTTACTTAGTTATTTTAGTTCAAGATTTAAATTAGGTATTGGTAATTAGTGTAAAATACTCTTAAAACTGACATTATGAATGTAAACAGGATAACAGACAACTTAACCAATACAATATATACATACATACATACATACATATTGTCACGCCTGTCTCCCATGGGAGATCCTGGCACACTACTTTCGCTTTATCTACATTCATTAATCTCTTCATGAATGACCGTCGGTTTAGGGTGCTCGGAACCTGGCCTTTTTTAAGAACATCCGCAATTTGGTTGCGGTACGTTCGCCAAGGTCTTCCCCTTCCAACTCGTCCATCCATACTCACCATATATACTTGTTTCGTCAATCTCCGTTCATCCATTCTCTCTACATGACCAAACCATCTTAACATACCTTTCTCAATCCTTGTTACTACATCTTCTTTCACTCCAAAACGCTCCCTTATCACGATGTTTCTCACTCTATCTTTTAGCGTCACACCACACATACTTCTCAAAGCTCTCATCTCTACAGCATTTATTCTGCTTTCATGTTTCTTCTGCCATACCCAACTTTCACTACCATACATTATGTCGGCGCCAACACTCCCCCAATCACAGCCAGCCGTGCCTTTTCGGACACTTTCCGACTATTCATGAAGGTGTGTAGCGCCCCATTCAACTGGTTACCAGCACTCGCTCTCCTTTCAATGTCACTCTCATGTTTACCATCTCTAGTAAACAATATATGTCATAAAAAAATACAAATTACTTAAGTCGATTATTGTTTCAATAATCGACTTAAGTAATTGTTTTTTGTCATCAATATATAATAATGATCAATAAAAAATCTGAAAAAGTTCAGGGGTATAAATAATATAATTTGGTTCCGTATTTTTTCAAGTCGCTGTTTTAATTTTTTTTACTAGATAGCGCCGGCATTTTCTAACGGCCTCTGGGAAGAAACGCCTTATACGATATCGATATGATAAACAGACAAACTTAATGCCCATTCCTATCACGATAACACGTATATTCTCCCTTGTTTTCCTCCCAGCGTTATTTATAACTTGTTTTTATTCCGAATCTTCGGGATACAATCAAAAGTTTCAGCTCATCTCAATCAAACTTTTTAAATGTCCCGCCCTTACGTCACGCGACCCCCGGCAATAATTCCGTTTTGTATCATCGCTTTTATTTGGCGATACATTTTTATTTTACGAACGATTGTTAAAAAGTTTCGAGTGCCGTATTTTGGGGTTCAATTCGAAATGTAATCATATTTGGTGTTCGTTGGTGTTTATTGGATGTAAAACTGGTGTTAAAAACAAATTAATGCGCGGCGGTAGCCTAATGGCTAGGGCGTCGGACTTGCGATCATGTGGACGCCGGTTCGAAAGCCACCCATTGCACTACTGATGTGAACGCACTCGTAATAAAAGCATTTAGAATAATTTATTTAAATTTAGGGTTAACAAGAACACTAGTAATGTGCGTCACACATTGCTGGTAAGCTTTTTTTGATGAAAAGAAAAAAAAACTTGTCATGTGTTATCATTATCACAGTTCATGGTTTTTAAAAAATCTAGAAATAATCTATTACTAGGTACCTACCTTCATGCGGCTTCATATCTATACATATAAAATCCTTTGTCCTGAATGACTGACTGACTGACTGACGGAACAACGCACAGCCCAAACCGCTTATCGTATAGTCCTGAAACTTGGAGGGTGTGTTCTTTGTATGACGTAGGCATCCGATAAGAAACGATTTTCCGAAATTCTACCCCTAAGGGGGTGAAAAAGGGGGGCAAAGTTTGTATGGGACAACGTGATTCCTTGGTCCAATCTGCTTCAAATTTTGCATAAACGTTCTTTAACAGAATTGATGGAAGACGTGTTTCATATTTTATTGAAATTCATCCCCTAACGGACTTAAAAAAGGGGGGAAAGTTATTTTGGGCGTGGTTTGCTTCGAATTTGATATCAATACTCCTTAGTGTTTTTGATTGATTTTACTTTTTATTTTGACACATGTCATGTTTGAAAACAACAACTCAAGAAACGTTGGTTGGTAAACATATAAAATGCTTTCTATGGCACACAAAAGTGGAATTGAGAGGCACACCATAGAACCCTCTTAGAGGCAGCAATTGAGTGATGTGTGGAGTAACTGTGTTGCTGGCAGGGGAATACCGTCAGATTCTGTTGTACCTAGAGGAACCCGAGCAGACGAAATCATCATCCATCGTCATCGTAATGATTATCTTTAAGAAGAAATACGAGAGAGATGCGTCTGCTGGAGAGATTTCTGAGCTATTACTTAAAATAGGAAATGGAGATTATAAAATTTGAATATGTATACCATCTCTCCTGAACACAGTAGTGACAGGTGACTATGATAGATGAATAGATCTTAGTGTATCCTGATTTTTCTAATAACTAACATAAGAAGTCTATAGATTGGATGTGCAAACGTGCAATACTGACTCCGAAAAACAACAGTTCAGCTGCTATTAATTACATACTTCTTAAACCGTTGGAGGGCTCAGAAATTGGATTCAGTGCTACAAGCGGACGAAACAGTTTACTATCCTGTAGAGTTCCTTAACAGTGTTAAACCTCCTTGGGACACCTGTAATTCTGCTGCGTCTCCTTATACCATTTAAGATATGTAACGGAACTAGACTGAGAGTATTGATCAGCAGTGCACAAAAATATTAAAAAGGTCACTGTGATTACTGGATGTGCTTGAGGGGATTCAGTTTTCATACCTCGAATACCTTTGCTACCACCTACCTCCAACTATGTTTTTAAGAACAATTACGTTTCCCCCTTAAGATCTTAGCTTTGCAATTACAATAAATAAATTTCAGGGTGAGTCATTAAGGGTGGCAGGCATGGATTTAAGAAGAAAGAAAGAGAAGAAATTCTACCTTGCCTGTTACTGAATCAGTATTGATAGCAGTCTGGTCATTTTGATACCACACAGAAAAGCCATAAATGTGGTATAGAAAGAAGTGCAATTTTAAGTCTTGAGAGCAAAGTGGCCTTCCACCATTTATACCACTTCATAAAAATCGACACTACGCGGCCTCTAGGATGATAGACCATCGCAATAGCTAAAAGGACATGAAATAATAAGAAATTTACATGTTATTTTTATATTTCAATAAAATAATATAGTGGAACAAATTATTTGGTCTCAATTATAGATAATTTGTAATATCCCCCCAGAAATAGAAAAAAATAATCAGTCAAATCGTGTTGCCCACGCGAGCGAAGCTGCGGGCGGAAAGCTAGTCACCTTATAAAAGTCCAATTTAGGTTGGCCTTGATTTTTTTTATTATGGGGTAGTTAATAAGAAAAGCCTTAATATTTAACGGTAACACATTAAAATTAAAAGCAAAGGTACAGACCCCGCAAACTCCAAAAAATCATGATAATTGCTGCTAGAGCCAAAAACAATACGAATAATTAAGCTATAAACACAATTAAATAAAAAACATGACTACAAAACAGTACAAAATACATGTAAGAAAATTGTCGCGACTTCAAACTTATGTTCGGACATAACTTTACATTTTAAAACAGATTTAAAAATAAATTGCGAAATACAAATTACCAAATACAACATCAATATCGCATTCAGGCAATAATCGTCAGTTTGTAGCTTAAATGACCTTTGGTGGGTGGTGTAAGTGACAAGTGATGAGCGAGTGAGAAAGAAATATAAAAAATGAAATATGAATAATATGAATATTTAAAAAGAAAAACCTTCAATAGAATCAACGTAATAACTAAGAACACGCATTGGAATGTAGTAAAGGAGGTATTAAAACCTTTATTATATAGACAGTCATGCATAATAAATAAAAAAAACTGTAAAATACCTTACCTTACTGGTTCCAGCAGTTGGATAATTTGTTACAGCCAGTACACCTGAAACAAAAAAAAATACTCAATAAAAATGTATTTTGAAACTATACTATTGACACTATTTATAGAAAAACCATTTTATGTGGCTAGAAACCTCATCCCCATCCTTTCAGTGAAACTAGATGCGGCTGACTTTAATATCTGAAATGAAAAGTCTGCCATTAAACTCTGGTTTCTGGGCAATCACGATATTCGAAAGATAGACAGCGATGCAACTCTAAAAATCGTATCTCATTTCGTACAGACAGATATACGTAAAACTAAGATTGAATAGATAATTTTATTGTTTTGACCTACCAATTATATATGTATTGATTAGTAGCTGGCGCCGGTAAAAAGGTTACTCATTCAGGAGTTTGATAGAGAACTAACTGTCCAGGGTAATTACATACGTATAAGATACCCACCACGAGAAAAAATATTATTGTATTATCTTGTACACTTTTACTTTATACTTCAGGACGTTCATTTATATATATATATATATATAATCTTTGCTCGTATAGGCTTTTGCTAATTTCTGTATTCGTTTTACGTAATCGACCCATAATAAAAGAGTCGACCACAAAATAATAAACAATTAATTGAATCGTCCCCGCTACCGCTCATGACTTGTTCAGCGGATAAACAGTAATGTCCACTTTGAATTATAATTATTGCCCGGTTAATGTATGTCTTCTTCAGTTAAAGCATTGGGTGTCCCTATTTTTTGTTGTCAACTTACAATATGAATGGGCGACCCGCTGCTACGATATTGGAAAAAAAATACATTTTTTTTTTATTCCTTTCTCGACCGATGTCCCCAATGTGTTTCCGATTTTGTGTTTCGTTTTTTAAATGTTTATTGTGTTTCGATATGTTTTGTGTAATTAAATTTCATTTGTGGTCGTTTGTTAAGTTTGTGGTCTTATTTACGTAGGTAAGTATTATTATTTCTTACCAACTGCATACAAATTTTTACTTTTAGTTTTGTGATCCTTAGCAAAACGTAAGTTAGCTACCTTAATAGACTTAATGTTGTTAAGATAGTTCTAGTCTATAGTAGTACTAGCCGACAAGCCCACAATCCAAACTATGTAGGGAACACACTTACACACAAAATAAATAATATCATAAACGGTCCAGCCGTTTAGGAGTTCAGTGACATACACACGTACAGAAGAATTGTATATAAAAATAAATATATTTGTGGTTTTAGTTATTTGTAGGTTATACTTTTTTAATTTTTATACTTTTTAAAATTATTTAGGGATCCTCAAAAATCCGAAAAAAAGTTCGAAGGCTTCTGTCCTGACACAATTTTAAATTTCGACAAAAAAAACAAACTAAGAAAGGTTTAATCGCATTCCAATAACAAAAAGTCTGTGTTGAATTGACACATTTGAATTTGAAATTCGAATTCGATTGACGCGTTCGAACATGGCTGAATGAGCAGCGCGCGTTCAACTGGAAACGATATTAAAAATATTTATTTACAAGCTTTTTTTTAGCAGCCTTAAAATAAATTGATCGCCTTAAGCTAAAGCGATAAAGTTTAAAATAGTGTAGAATGTAGTTTTGCAAGTGCAAATCATAGTTAATTCGACGGCTTCGGTAGCAAGTTCTACCGATCGCATCGAGAAGATATGTTTCAAATGCATTCCGATGAAACAACGCGGATAACAAATGTTTTTGAATGTGGAAAATAAAACAAAACACGTATGCAATCTTTTCTACAGCCTGTTTATTGGAATTATTCATACGTCAGTTAATTGTTTGGCTAAGATTTCAGTAGGCCATTTTTTACTTGATGGTTAGTAGTACCTACCAAAGGAGTTGCAGATGCGTTGCCGAGCCTATTTAAGGAAAAGGAAGGGAAAGGAGAAAAGGAGAAGGAAGAGGACTGAGGGACTCACTAAGGGCCATCTGTTAGTCATGTTAGTAGGTTGATCAGATATAAATATTTTTTCTATTCTCTTGATTGAACTGAATCAAAATATTTATAAAGTTATGAATTTCGTAGTGAAAGAAAACTTCGGCCTGGGACGTCCGGTGTTCTTAACCGGAGGAACGAAGGTACGAACCCTGCTTGAGGCCTAATTTTTATCTCACTAGAAAATTCGTACCTTTGTGAATATTTCGCTTAATAATGGAAGTTAGGAAAATAAATATTGAATGCAATTAACTTATCGCAATTAACAATCCCTTCCCAAAAAAAAATACCAGCAAATTTTCGGCAAAAAAAAACTGGTTATTCAGTTATGGTTGATTTACAGTGAGGTCAGTTCGTTTTTTGGGCTATGGGACAGTCCAAATCCTTAGTTCTGTTGAAAATTATTAACAGAAATGCCAAATAAGTATAATTTTGCTTGATATCAGGTCTGGGGTTTTTCTCTTGCACACACATGCTAGATAAACGTGACCCAGAATCAAAACAACTGCTATCGATCGTAAAATCACCAACCAGCAAAAACTGCCTTCCTCGTTAACTTGAAAAAACAATTGAATCAAAATTAAAACCAGAAACTACTAACGCATTGAGGTTTTATGTCGATAAGAAGTTACGTTGAGGTGTATTCTACAATTCTTTCTGTCGCTTACAAGCTCTCGTGATGACACAACAAAATACATCAAGAAAAATCTAACAATGACCGCCTCTGCATTGGTCTCGTGTTTGCTCCTAAGCGCGACTGCTATGCTAGAGGTAGATGTCCTGGGTTCGATCTGCAGTTCGAGCAAAGTGTTTTTCTATGAAATTCTCAGTAACAGCTCGGGGTCTGGATTTGTGTCCGGTTAATGGCAATGGCCTCGGCCTCGTGGGTGTACATTAGTACAGGTCTGCCTAACGGTTCGGGGAATAGATGATCAGAGGTCAAAGTATAATGAGAAAATGCTGAAAACTACTTCAGTGTCCTACCATGTTCTATGTTTTAAAAACTATGGTCCTATTTATATTTATACTAGCTTTCCGCCCACGGCTTCGCCCGCGTGGTTTATTGGCTTTCCTATACTAAAATATGTATGTATTATACATATAAACCTTCCTCTTGAATCACTCTATCTATTAAAAAAAACCGCATCAAAATCCGTTGCGTAGTTTCAAAGATTTAAGCATACAAAGGGACATAGGGACAGAGAAAGCGACTTTGTTTTATACTATGTAGTGATATATACTTATAAGTTAACTATCTAGAATTAATAATATGTTTTTCCCCATTAGTACGCGCGGTTTCTCCAAGCACATAAGAGTAAAACATGCACTTATACCTCAATGTTAAATAACCTTTTGTCATTCGTGCAGCTTCGTACGTGACGGTAAGATCGAGATGAGTCTATCATGCGCCTGCATCGTATGGACGGCGAAGTTCATTCACTTCTCGGAAGCCTGACCTCCAAGAACATTGGGACTACGTGCCTGATGGCATTAAAGGGTTATATGGGTTTTCAACGAAGACAGCCAAGATGAATTTTATGGGCTCGCGTGAAATTGATACCTTGCGGGTTAAGCTTGCCGCTACTGCCTTAAGCCGGGTCTGAGAAACGTTGGCGAGATGATCTCGATCGCTTTCTGCTATTGGAGAAAATCCTGGACGAAGTTAGGGGAGGCGCTTGCCCAGCTTTGCCCAAAAGAGCCTACAAAACCCTGGTCGTCACTGAAAAAAAGTTGATCATATCCTATCACAGGTCCTATCAGCCCACTGATATCCGTCGACCTTATTGGTGAGGACTTTGAGAAAGGTCAGTGCGAAGTAATAACAACCGGGGCGTGTGTTTGAAAAGACGTATGAATGTCACCATCAACCCATTCCATTGTCCCATTGCTGGGCACGGGTCTCCTCAGAATGAGAGGGATTAGGCTACAGTCCACCACGCTAGCCTACTGTGGGTTGGCAGACTTAACATAGCGACAGAAAATCTCTCAGGCATGCAGGTTTCCTCACGATGTTTTCCTTCACCGCTTAAGCGCGTGATAATTAAGAGGTGCGTGCCCTGGATTCGAACTCGAGACCTTTGAGTTGGAAGTCCAATGGTAATATCACAAGGCTATCACTGCACTATATGTATGAATGTGGAAGAAGCGAACGAGATATGCAAGAGTCGTAGCAAGTGGCAGTCCATAGTTTCTGCCTACCCCTGTGGGAAAAAGAGTTATATATATTTTTTGTTGTGGTAGGGCCACGCTGTTCGCAGCATGAATGGGCCGGCTCGACCGGGGAAGTACCACACTCTCGCAGAAGACCGACGTCCGAGTAGTAGCGTTTCGTTACTGCGCTTCGTTCGGTGAGCGAGAGGGCCGGAGGCCCAATTCCTCCTCCAATCACCTTTCTTCTCCTTTTCTCCTTCCCCTCCCTTTCCCTAAATAGGCTCGGCAACGCATCTGCAACTCCTTTGGTTTTGCAGATGTCCATGGGCGGCGATGACTAAGTACTTACCATCAGGTAGCTCGCCTGCTCATTTGCCGAGTTATCCCATAAAATATATATATATATATATACAAGGTAAATAATATTACTAGCTGACCCGAGACACTAATTATATTTTAGGATTTGTGCCCGGTTAATAGCAATAGGGTCTCCACCTATAACATGGGACCTCAACATACCGGTGAAATGAGGGTGTACATTAATACATCCCTGCCTAACCCTTCAGGGAATACAGGCGTGATGGTATGTATGTATTGTACTATATATCGAGGTATATATGAAGATGTATGTCATACGCGCGACAAGTTATTAGTTACACCCGGCTTCGCTCGCGACTTATTCTAGGAGCGGCACCCACGCGCGGTCGGTTGGCGAACTTACATATTAATGTCGTACGATATACGATGTAGTACGATATACGATGTAGTACTGGATGTGTGCTGAAACTTTACAAAAGAAATGTTATTGAATTTGTCTTGAACTTGTCTTGTTTGTTCCTAAAAGTATTTGTTTAATAATTATGTTACAACGATGCCTGTATTCACCAAAGGATAAGGCAGAGGTGTTCTAGCTTTAGTTGCCGGTTTTAGGTCCAATGTAGGTAATAGGGGGCGAGTTGGGCACAAATAAAAATATATTATAAGTTACTACTTAGAATTTCATAGAAAAATAAGGACTTTAATCAACCCGGTTATCGAACCTAGGACCTCTAGCGTGCTTAAATCCACTACACTTATGAAGAAAGTAGGTAAGTATTTCTTTCATGATCTGCAGTCGCAGATCATTTGACAAATGAGGCAAGAAAAGAAACCTGCATGTATTTTTTTTTATTGTGATTGGTACGCACCATGTAGTTTCTTGCTGGATTCCTCTCCATAGGATCAACTTTTTGGAACCGTACAATAAAAGCTTATTTGAAACAAAAACATTTGAACTTGAACCTAGTCTTGCCTCATGGGAAAGCTTATTTTTATTATTTGTAATTAGCTTGAACTTGCATGATATACATTTTCTCTCTGAGAGAGAGTCCCTTGATGGAATGTGTGAAGCCTGTCAACCCGCAGTAAGCTAGCGTGGTGGACTATAGCCTAATACCTCTCTTTCTGTCACAATCCCCTTTCGACACCATATTTTTATTTTGTAATTTTTGGCCTAGACGCAGATGAAAAAGATAGGAAGGCCATTGCCCTTGAGGTTGGCTAAATTGCTGAATGATAAATCATTCATCATCAACCCATTACATCGTCCCACTGCTGGGCACGGGCCTCCATACCCTTTTTCAACTCATCACAGTTTAAGGCTATTTCGGGCCAATCCTTCCAGAAGAAGTCGAGCTCACTCCGCCATTTCCGTCTAGACCAAAAATTGGAATTTAAGAAAAATGGTGTCGGAAGATTATTGTGTCAAAGATGAATAATAACTCCTTCTCTCTTATTATGCCTTCCAGAGAGCTTCAACTCAATGGTCTCAGTCTGTGGTCGCTTGTCGTGTGGTCAAACCGCTCGCTCTTTATCCTTTGTCTATGCTTTATGGTCGCTATTAGTTTGAACAACTATTGTGCGCAGGATTGATTAACATTCGAGGAATTATTGTACAAAGAAAATATAAGTACGTGAAATTGTATTGTGGACTTTGTGGGCTTATTATAACTATAAACCTTATTGTAACATAACATACCCCGGCCTATCCCTTCGGGGAATACTGGCATGATGCTATGTTGGTATTGTTAACCAACAAATTAGTGTAAATTTGAAAATTTAAAAAAAAACAACCGATCCATAAAGAAATGAAGCAATAAAATTTTAAAAAAAAATCCAAAAGGTCGTAATCTATTAACACTCAAAAACAGTGGCCCGGTCGAAACGACCCGCGTATAGATTTAAAATTTATTTACGTCCCACACAACTGGGGTAATATTACTTTTTATTATTGAAAAGCTATACGAATCTGGAATTTATTATAATAGTAGTAAGGAATACAGATAATTTAAGAAGCGTAAAATTAAGGTGGTCACATAAATAAGTAACCAATATTCAAAGTAAATTTTGAATTTAGAGAGTCAATTTGACACTCAATTTTCGATCTTATTTTAGATATAATAAGGTGTTTTACTCAGTTTTATTACGGAAAATAAGTGGTTTTATAGTCAGGTATTTCTTTCTCGCGGAGGGTCTGTGATAAATAAATATCCACACGGCTTGACAAATGAGTGAACACTGCCTTTATAGAGGCGGCTTGTCGAGAAACAGTGAAGTATTAAATGGTATGCATCGTTTTAAGTATCTTTTTAAATTAAATTAGAAAAAACATTTCTTTGAAATTGGATGTTGAAACCATAAACATTTATTTTTATTTCATAAAAGAACAACTTTATCATGTTTTTGAGTTGATACACTTATGTATATTTTTCAATAAATGTAATGTTTTGAACATATTTCTTTAACTATACCTACAGATTTTAAATTCATTAGTGAATCTACTTATTTAGGCATTTTAAAAAAGAAACATTTCGAAATTACCATCGAATTCAACCGTTACGAACATATTTTTACACTAACATGCTTTTGCACTTCGGCTTGACACCTCAATGCCAATAAATCGTACACAAACAAAATAACCAATCGGGCATTCATCATTATACTGTAGAACTAGCATTTAAATCAATACAAACCATAAAGCGATACCAAAAACAAAAAAAAAACACAAAAAACATATCGGATTCCTTTCTCAACGTTGTAAAACACAAACGGAATTCATATTAGCCGATTAATAAATTCTCAGAATCTGGAAATAAGACATAAATTTAAATAAAATACTCCATAACACATTTATCGGGTTGTTTTGATCTAAAGTGTCCACAGTCGTGTCTTAGCATTGTTTTAGATGAGAGAGATTCCTGTTTGCGTGATGTTGTATGAAAGATGAGTTTTAAATTTTGAGTACTTATTGTTTTTTGTGGGCAGCGCGGATAGGGTTAAACGTCATCGAGGGCGTTGACACTAGGTACTCGGTGCAAGGATTTGAGTATTTTTATTGAGGTAATGATATAAACTCAAGTCTTTTTACCTCAATTATGAGTACAGGTATATTAAAATATGATCTCTGACTTTTTTTATTGTTTATTTTATACTTGCACTACATAATACCATCACGCCTCTACTGCCGAAAGGGACCTTGGTAGAAAAAAACGTACTGCCACTGAAATAAAATCAAATCAAATCATTTTATTTTGGTCAAACAAGGATAATATACAACGTTACATAGTATTTTTTGATGTTCAATAAGATAAAAAATTTATGTACCTAGGTATGTATGAGTACAATATATATGAATGTATGAAAGTATGAATACAAGTGAATAATGATAAATAATCTCCTTTGAAAATCAAACTAATATATCGTAGGGAGTATGGAAGGTGGACACGCTGGATCCTCGAATGGAATCTGAGAATCGGACGTAGAGGTATTGATCAACCCCCCGGCCAGATAATGCGACGACATAGAGAAGCTGGCAGGGAAGAAATGGTCATGAGAAGCGGCTGTAGCCTAATGGCTAGGCCGTCGGACTTGCGATCATGTGTTTGCCGATTCGAAGCCCACCCATTGCACTATCGACGTGAACCCACTCGTAACACAAGCATTTAGCTTAGTACGAGGGGTTGATAAGAATACTAGTAATGTACAACCCAGATTGCTAGTAAGATTTTAAAAAAATAGCCTAGGCCAGACCCAGGATGAATGGAAGTTGCATGAGGCCTTGGCTCAGCAGTAGATAGCATCGGGCTGATGATGATGATGAAATACGAATCGTTATTCATAGAAAAAAGCAAAATAGTATACCTCCAACAATTTACTTTTAGAAACAAAGTAAATTTCCAGAACCTTCCACTTTGTACTATAAAAATAGCACAGAAGGATACCAATCTCATTCTCTATTAGCGAATCGCACTTGGAATAATCAAAATAATGACGTCAGACCACCGCATACGATTCGATTAGCAAAACTACCTAATTAGGACCACGATAGAAATACGAAGGAAATTGCCTTGGCACCATGATCACTATAATTGCAAGCATTCAGCTACCGGTCTTACGGATCCTCCATCACTTTCCCTCTCACACATAACCGTATATGCATCTCTATCAGTCTTTTAGATTTATAAATCCCATTTTCGAATCATGAAATTGGAGATGTTTTTATTGAAATTCGATTTTGTGTGCACGATATTGGGTTGAGATTTGGATGTATAGGTTTCCGTATGTCGGATTAAATTTCTATTATGTGATTGCATGTCGATTATTGAGGTAATAATACACTGATATGGTTTTTAATATGCAATATGGATTCGATTTGATGATGTTCATTTTGACTTGGGTTTGAACCAAAAACAAAACAGTAGCATACATTATTTTTATAAAGGGTAATGGTCCCAGTATTATAACTTCAATAAAGTGAATTGCCTCAATAGTCTAGTGGTCCTAAGCGCGACTGCTACGCTAGAGGTCCTGGGTTCGATTCTCAGGTTGAGCAAAGTGTTATTGAGTTTTTCTATGAAATTCTCAGTAGCAGCTCGGAGTTTGGATTTCTGCCCGCTTAATGGCAATACGTTCGCCCTTTCATAACATGGGACCTAAAAATAGCGGTAGAAATATGTGGGTGTACATTAGTAAACCTCTGCTTTACCTACCGTTGAATACAGGCGTGATGTGTTTTTTATGTAATGTAGTTGTAATTAATAGTTTTCTTGCCAATTTCTACATAACAGATTCTGCGGAAAGAATAATGCAGGATATTAGTAAACCTCTGCGCATTAATATGCGCTATAAATATTCATTACCATACGGAAACAAATATTTGTATGGCACTATCAGGGTCAAGTATTTGAGATTTTTGTATGTCACAACGGCGGCAATAAATTTATTCAATTGGGGAACGACAATCGAGCTTCTAAAATTAAATCTATGAAAATATGTAACATTTTATAAGCAAAGTGAAATGTTTCCTTCATTCATCATTTCCACGAAAAGATACTTAGCTTAAGTAGTTTCAAGAACTCGCAAGTTACACTTCAGTGGATAACAACGTTTAAATAAGATAATTCGATTCATCGGCATCGATCAAAGGCGGCGCATCGATGTTTGTTCCACTCGATTTACAGTCGCATGCACATAATTACACTTCATAAATCGAGTTATAATCGGTATATCGGTTATTGAAGGTGAAGTTCCGACTTTATTGACTACTTGTTTACTGTTTATGAATGATGATTGGTAGGTGGCAGTAAGTTCTAATTTCATTGACCCTTGACGTAACTCAATTTTTATAGGAACTGTATTTTCAAACCAAATTTTCGGGACACTTTTTTAACATAAGGACTGACAGATTTGGTAGAAAAAATCATCAAATCTGAAGTAATCGATTGACGGGTTTGATACCACAAAAAAGCTGGATTTGAAGGAAAAAATAATCGATTGATTGTAAGGAAACAACATTATTAGAATAGAAATAATGAGCTATTGAGCATTGGTTCATGCAAGTCTAACTGCGTTTTAATTTCACCTTATTGTTTTATTTCCAACTCAATGATCTTTCATTGGGCTAACTTTGTCCTAAATTTCTTCAAACGTGCACCTTCGCCGTTCTTCCATTTCTCAACAAAATATTTGTTTAAAAGGCAGAGCTGCATAATAAAAGTCCTTTGCAGGTGTCATTTGTAGGTACAAGATTTCCCCATTAAGTTTCAATAAAATCATCTTTGAATATCTGAATACGTATCCACATGAACATTAGCAATCAAAGAAATATAAATAAATCAACAAAACATAATTACTAAAGGTGGCACAGTAGCTGAGTGGCCAGCTCTAATAGATGGCGCTAGCGGCGCGGTTCAATTTACAAATTAAAGAGCGCGGGCGCACGCTCGCCGCCGTTGTGGCGGTCGCCGTATTCTGGAAGAAGTTATACCTACTTAAAAAAATATCTTACAATGTTATGTGTTATAATTTAAGAATATTATTAGGTATAAGAAGAAATTATATGATTCTAAATGGAATGGAATTAATATAAGAAGCATACGCGAGAAACACCTTTCGAAGTCATGTGCGTATTACCTGCATTCAAGGTGAAGGAAAATATCGTAAGGAAACCTGCATGCCTGAGAGATTTTCTCTATGCCTCCTGAAGTCTGGTAACCCGCAGTAGGCTAGCCTGGTAGACTAGGTATGGTTGTGGAACAGCCTAATAATTCCTCACATACTGACAGAAGACCCGTATCCATCTATGGGAAAATAAATAAGTTGATAATGACGATGAGGCGAAAAACATTACATTAGTAAAATATAATAAGTATAAGCAATTATTAACAGTGGTCTAATTTAAATAATAATAACAATATTTTTCAATTTTAAAATACGTTTTATCAGAGAATAATCAAATAAAAAACCACTGGCTACAACAGAGGATATTGGCCGCTATTAAAAAAAATAAACACTCATTTATTTATTTTTTAAACAGATCGTCTGTAGCCTTTATAGCAAATTTCAAGAGGTATTTATAAACACTGTCTACCTATTCTTCTATAAAAATACATTCATTACAGAATACGTCCACGATTTCCAAGATTGAACTTTTATAGCTCACAGCCGCATCACCGGCGATTGCATACAATATCGATTTTAAATTTTTTTGATCATCCACAATGAAATGACTCCGATAATGGACGGCGAACTACCAGTCTTGAAATAAATTTTGATTGAGAATTTGAGTGAAATGTTTATAATTCTTTTTCTTATTTTTATTGAGCGTAAGCGTAACTCTTCGGCACCTGCACCCGTTGAAGGGTTTTACCTGTCCTACGAATAAACTTTCTCAATGACACCCGTAATTGATAATTGAAAGAAAGACGACTTTTCATAATATGCCTAAATGTAATCGCTCTAATTTTGTGTAGGAAGTTTCAAGTTTCGCTTGAAAAATGTTAAATGCCACCATATTAAAAGAATACTTAGAAACAATCCTTAAACAAAAACAAGACTGCTGGCAAAAAATACCATATAGAATGATACCACAAGATGTATGAATATGGACAAAGCAAAAGAAGTACCTATGCAAGAATTGTAGCAAATGGTGTTCTGAAGTTTCTGCCTATCACTTAGTTTTTGTGTTATATTAAAGAAGAACCTATACAGAGTCCAATCTTTAATATCCGAATTAATGCAATTTACTACCTAACATTAAACATAATAAGTACGCGAAATCTTCACGTAAAATAATGTAAGAAAACAATATTTTACTAATGAATTAGATTAAGATAAGGAATAGATAGATAGATAGATAGATTATTCTTTATTGTACACAAGAAACAAAATACAAAATAAACGTAGTAAGTAGGTACAATTGGCGGTCTTATCGCTAAAAGCAATTTCTTCCAGACAACCAATCTAATCTTCAGAACAACTTGTTAAAGAGTATAATACAAAAACCTATAGGTATGAAAAATAAGCAACCAACACAGCTGAAACACACGACCCTTCTTATAAAATAGCTCGATGGATTCGAACAAAATATCAAGCAACAATTTCACAACTGACTCGATCCGAACAAAAATATCGATATAAAAAATGCTAAACCCAAAAAACCGTCAAAGAATCGATATTATTAACAAAAACCGACAAAAGTCACAATCGATACCTGTTTACGACTCCCACGATTTTTTTTTTCTTAATATCAATAGCGATGTCAACCTCCTTGTAGGTTCAAACAAAAAAAAATGCCTATTGTAGATGTCCCTTTGTTTGGTGAGTTGAATAAAACTCAAAAGAGGATTATAATCGGGTATCAGGCTCATTGAAGTTTATTCGTGAAGAAATCTTAGATACCGTTTTGTTTGGTGATGTAAAAAAATCGAATTAAAGCACTAGACATTTTATTTGTGGATTCTTTTCAAGTTTTATCTTTCAGGCATTTTGGTCAGATCTAATTCGCGATTAGAATTGGCTCGAAGATCTTTGCTGTAGCATACTTACCTACAAATTCATCCGTAACTACAATTATTCATCACTAGTCATCCATGTACTGTCCCACAGCTGGGCTTAGATCTCCTCTCAGAAGTAGTTGAGTTTAATTTTAGTCCACTTTGTTATTATTGGAGCAATTAACTTAACGCTGGGGCCATGGGGTCCAAGCGCATTTTCCCTTTTTAAGGGAATTGCCAAACGACTGAACGAGGCTTCACGTGACCCAAAGGCTGGCCTATACTTTGCTCAAAGAATCAGCATTGCCATACAACGTGGCAATGCAGCCAGCCTTTTGGGTACCCTCCCGGCTGATAGCGATGCGGAGGAGTTTTTTTATGCCCTTTTTTAATTTTTCTTTTATTTATTAATATAGTTTAGCTGTTAGTCTAGTTTAATTTAAATTTAGTTCTATTTATGTGAATAATTATGATATTAATAAAATTCATTAACTTAAGTTTAATAACACTTTATATTGAAAACTCCACAAAAATCAATCCATTGTGCCTCCATTTTTCAAATTAATACACAAAACACTTGCAAACAATTTCTTTACAAGCCCATGGAATCATTTGTTCATCAACCAACCTTAATTTACCATTAGTAGTTACTGACTCTGTACCTTTTTACGCACAGCAAGAGATTCAAATTGGAATGACAAAGAAATTACCAGCAGCACTTGAAAAATTTGCGTTCGAAAGATTGTAAGGGAGGATTGATTTTTGCAAACTTAAAAACGCTTAAAGCAGTAATCCCGTATGCTTTATGTCAAGTTATTAAGATTCAAAATCGTTTGGTTTTAATATTGATAGTTGTATAGAAGGTTTTGTAGTAAAAAGTGTCGTATCCCTACCATTTCTTTATCAATCACGTAGACAGACAAAAAACGTCTGCACATCGAACTCAGAGTCACTTACGGTAATGGACGCAGCCCTGGAGTGCAATGCTGAGGTTTCCAAAGATTAAGTGGATACGCCTAAAATGACTTTAGGCGTATTCTATATTTAGAAATTATTTCTATTGGATAATCGTAATCAATTAAAATTAAATTCAACAAAATTCTTGTATGACAGTGATTTTAAGTATTACAATAAATAACTGTTTAAAATGGAAGCGTTCAAGATGTATTGTGGCTTTGCCACTAATAACACTGTATTATTTTATCAGTTAAAGTTATAGATATTTGAAAGTTTTCTATATGGAATATAGCTTGAAAATTCTATGAATAAATAATAAATGAAATACAATTAAACTTATCAATATAAATTTGACTAATTGAAATCTGAAGGGTTCAGTTATTATTCTTTACCTACAGCTATATAATAATAATACTAATACTATTTTATGTATTTAGTTAATGCATGCCAATTTAAAAAATATATATTTAATCTGTACTTTTCATACCTCAGAGAAGCGTCATACTGATTAGGCAAACATCTGCATCTCGGCATTTTCTGACGCTTCTGTTGCTAATTTATCTTTGTCTGATTGTCATTTGCTATTATGAGTCATCAGAGAGTTCACAGTGAATCTTCTTCGCGAGCTTCTCCAAACTTCGCACCGTGCGTCACCAAGTTCATTTGGCACGACCACGTTTTCGCTTTCATTGGGAATACCAATCCATTGTCTGCTTAAGTCTACCCCCTTTAAAGTCTGTGGCCAATGTTATCTAGTTAAAAGGCAATTCTTGATCCAGATCTTCTCTGAGACATCAAACGCGAAAATGCAACATTTTATTCTTACATTAATCATCATTAACCCATTACATTGTCCCACTGCTGCCCGGGTTTCTCTCAGAACGAGAGGGATTAGGCTATAGTCCACTACGCTAGCCTACTGCGGGTTGGCAGACTTCATGCCGACAAGAAAATCTCTCAGGCATGCAGATTTCCTCACGATGTTTTCCTTCACCGTTGAAGCGCGTGATAATTATTTATTAATACGCACATGAATTCGAAAAGTCAGAAGTGCGTGCCTTGGAGTCGAACTCGAGATCTTTAACTTGGCAGTCCAGTGGTCATATCACTAGGTTATCACTACACTGTTCTCACGTTAATAACACGAAATTGTAAATGGAACATAAACATTATAAGCAATATTTTTTACAAGAGTATCTATGGAGTTTCTTCTTAATAAGACCCACTACATATTTGGAACCATGCTATTTTGCTTTTTTTTATAGGATAACTCGGCAAACGAGCACATCTGCAATACCAAAGGAGTTGCTTATGCGTTGCCAAGCCTATAACTAAAAGGGAGGGGAAGGAGAAATAGAGTAGGAAAGGGGTTGAGGGAGGAATTGGTCCTACGGTGCTCGCGCACCTGATAGTACGTTTTAAACATTTCAAAAGTACCCGTTATAATGGTCTTAATAAAATAAAGTGTTTGATTTTTTTTAAATGCAGTTCCACTAGTGACGTTGGTTTTTTTATTAAGCCGCAATAAATCAAATTATGGATACATCACGCAGTAATCGTGTCATCTGTCGGGCATCAAACTGGAATCGAGTACCTATTGTCTCGCGAGTGACAGATATCTCAATACGATGCTTTATGGGAGTCGATCAGTATTGTCGGCTTATGCTAGCCCATCTGGATTGGGCTTTGAATAATTTTGGATAGGGTGAATGTACCGGTTTTTGTTTGTGTGATAATTGCAACTTATTTATGTTATTTTGTAAATAACGAGTATATTTATGTATATTTTATCAGTAAGAGGCTTTGTGTTTTAGTTTCTTCTAAGCGTGTTCAGGGCTATACAATAATATGGTAACAACTCAACTTACTGCAACTGCAATGTGGTGGCACATTATATCACACTGTAAGTCCGTTAGGTTTGAAACAGACTATCCTAAGCGACGTAGAAATGGTCCAAAAATATTTAACCTTCCGATAGCCATTAACAGCCGCATCCACCCTACACCTCATACACACCACATACAATACCCGCGATATTTTATTGTCAATGTTAAATAAAGTCATTATATTGATTGAACGTCTTCTATCTGGCATTTTTTATAGCTTTACTCGCGTTCGGGACAAATCGATTGAGATGGACGACGCACCTTATTGAGAAACGACCAAATTATTCAAACACCTCCTTAGAAACACCGTAACTCTTATTTCTATAATTCTTAAAGTTCATTTTCGGTTGGTTATTTATTTTATGATAAAGTGGTTGAAGGCTTTGGTTCCACTATGACGTAATATAGAGAAATAGCCGTAGAAATCGCATAGAAATTATGTGGCAATACAAAATTTGATGTATTTTGGATACATTGGATGTTTGACGGAAACATATGTTTGTCATTAGTTTATGTCGATCAGAATTGAGTCTTTGGGTCTGAAAGCGAGTGTTGATTGAATCATTTCGATATGCCTGATGATGTAAAGTGGTTTTTGAGTACAATGAAGCTTTGGCAATAATTCTAAATTTATTGTCCCTCTTTTTTTTATTATGATAGGCCTACGCCTACAAAAATACTGAAATTAGTAACGAAAAATATTTAATGTAGTTTTTTTTTATTCGATAACTCGGCAAACGAGCAGGCGACTCTGGATCGAGGATAGTAAGTAGTCGTCAACGCCCATGGACATCTGCAATACCAAAGGAGTTGCAGATGCGCCGCATCTATTTAAGGAAAAGGGAGGAGAAGGAAAAAAGAGAAGGATGGGGACTGAGGGAGGAATTGGGCCTCCGGCGCTCCACACACACCGTACGAAACGCAACAGTATGCATGCATACTGCTACTTGACGTCGATATTCTGTGGGAGGGTTGTACTTCCCCGGTCGGGCCGACCCATTCATCCTAGCATGTAGACAAGCCAGCGAGGCACTACTACTAGGTACTGTGTTTAGCTGATCAAGAATATAAGCCCACCTTTTGTAATAAGTGTATAAAAGTCTCTAAGAGAGAACTGTAGGTAGCCTATATCCTGCTTCAGAACGCAATTTATCTCAAATAAACTGATAGACAGTCTTACTTTCGCAATATAATAATTTTAATATGGATTCCTTCATGTTTCCTTCAAACCTAAACCTCCCACTGCAACTAGAAATCTGTGAAATCTATAAAATCTATTTAGCTGGAGCTTACCCAATAAATTAATGCCGCATTAACTTGGCTGCAGCCGTCGAACGATGTTCGATTTCAAAGATTATCTATCACAGCGACAGTATCGCGACATTGGGATCTTCCGCTCGCCGCAAGATCCTGATACAGTATGTTCTAAATTCGTATTTTGAAAAAAAAAATACCTAGTTACCTAGTACTTACCTAGATTTATGAAACGCTATTGACTTTAGTTGCACGGGTTCAAAAAGTTGATCCTATGGTGAAGAATCCGGCAAGAAACCATGGACACTCTTTCAAAATAAAAGGTGTTACCTACACTGGTACATTATGGCGATAACAGGATGTGGAGTACATTGGATTTTAATGTCATAATTAGCTTGAAATTGAAAATTAAGAGAGGGTTCCCAGCATCTGAGAACTCAATGTCAACCTAAAAACAGATAACCTATGTAGAAGAACACACATCATTAAAAAATATTAACTAAGTATAAAATACTTAGGTTATAAATGGCTACAATAACAATATTTTATTTCTATAAAAAATCAATGCTGTTCGTTCAAGAAGAAGAAGAAGATTATATTCTATTATATTCATTCGCTTTAATACTTTTAAGACCTATTTCTCCACGATGACCGGTTCGGATAATCTCATACACAAAACTCAAACCTAGTTGTCCTTTACAAACATCCTGTATTTCATGCGCAGTGGCACCCGATCAGCTTATACCGATCCCGTCTATCAGCTCAATACACCGATTATCTTGATCTAGTAGGCGAGCATAATCATTTTTATCTCGCCTCCCTAAGAAGTAACAACACTGATTGATCGGTAAATAGACTCCATATTTGTCTCTTTTGCTTGTAAGCTGCCGGTAATTTGGGACATACCTACCAAAATGATAGCTGATATAACGTTAATAAGATTTTTTGTTTATCAAACTATTAGATACTTATATTACCTTAATATATCCATCTTTAGCTTCAGTGTGGGTATACATTAGTACACCTCTGCCTAACCCTAGTGGAGTGATAGCCTTGTGAACCATTGGATTGCCAAGTCAAAGGTCTGGAGTTTAAATCCAAGGCACGCACCTCTGTCTTTTCGAAGTCATGTGCGTATTAATAATAATCATCTGAGCATCTGGTTATACCTACTGGAAGACAACCCGAAAATAGTTGGTACAAGGCTAGAAGAATGATGGATAACTAGTTGGACCTTAGACAAGAAAGCTTGTAGGTGGCCGTTAAGTATTTATGTATATTCAAATTCTTACTTACATCTTTACCTGAGATTAAAAATATTAATGAACACATTCAATTCAAGAAGCAACGATACCATTCACACATTCCTTCGCCCTTACTAATGCCCACATTCAGAAAAATAAACGACTCAAACCGATTCGAACAATAACATCGATATTTAAATATCCGAATCGATTCAATCCTCTGGAAGTTTGATAAATGAATCGAATACAAAGGTGGCCAGTCGCCGGACGCGGACGTTCGAAATATAAAAATTAAAAAAATATACTGCTACTGTCCGCTTGAACTATTAATCAAATTCTTTTAGAATCGACAAATTTATTTATGCTATTGTTATAAACTTTATTTATAAAGATTTAAGATTTATTTTTGTTTGTAATATTTTTTTTAGATACGTTCTTATTGCCCAATTGATAAAAATATTGTTCTGTTGGTAGCTACCGAATTGAACTTGCAGGAGAAAACGTAGCTTTTATAAGAAAAGGTAAGATGAGCATTGTTTTTTTTTTACTATGTTCATGATACCCTATTGCAAATTCTGCTTTCGCTCAGCAGGTTCCATATTTGAAAACACGACATTCTAACATACTCGCATCGGAACTAACCTCTTTATTATATTTTTTTTCATAGGCACAACCTACCTTAGTCTTAGCTAAGCACAATTAACAAGGTCTAAGATACAGCATAGCATAAAGTCTAACAGGTGTACATTATGGAAGTAAGTACATCTCTACCTAACCCCTCGGGGAATACAGGCGTGTTGGTATGTTACTTTTAGCTATACCTAAACGACCACCAACGCAAAATATTGACTAAAATAATATTATACTATCAATTTATAACCATAGAATACTAACAAAAAAAAACATTACGCGCGCTTTACTGAGTGCTAAGCAGCAATTACACAGACAGACACTCCATCAATTGATTTAGTGTGGTCCGACTTATTTATTGTCGTTAAATATTATTTATAGATACACGGGAAATGGCCTAAGTTGGAAATTCTAGAAACTAGCGACAGTGTGGGCTTGGCCAAGATGAATGATGTTTTTTTTTATTTAGGCAATAGACTAGCCATAATAATATTGGAGCCCTGAAAAACGGTTGTTTAGACCCTGTTCCCAATACCGGTAGACTACTAATTTAAATGTTTTTATAGGTATTATTAACATAATTATAATAACGACACCGGTGAGTCGATGACACCAACAACTTTGTTGTTGCCCAAGACTAGGCATAATGCAATTCAATTTGAAAATTATTCGAGAATCTGACAACACTTCTTATTTTGAAAAGTTGACAGTACTGTTTCTTGCGTAACGTGTCATAAAATCATGCAAAAGCTTATGTAAATGGAAAAATGTTGACCTTGAACTTGAACTGAGACTTTAATGAATTTAGCTTGCTATGTTTTTATGTCAATTTATTGAAGTGTCGTATCAAGTGGTCAGTTATGTTACTTCTTCTGTTGTCTATACAACAGTATAGTATATACAATAGCAAAAGCTTGTGCGAATTAAAAACATTTGACCTTAAACTTGAACTGAGACTCGAATGAATCTGGCCTGCTATGTTCTGTATGTCAGGTCCTAGGTTCGATACCCAGGTCGAGCAAATTGTTATGGGGTTTTTATATGAAATTCTTACTTTCAGTCTCGGTTTGTACTCGCCCCCTACTACATAGGACATACCAGCGAACTGTGGGTGTACATTAGTACACCTCTGCTTAACCCTACAGGAATACAAACACGTGCGTGATGATATGGTATGGTTGATTTTACAGATCCATCACTCACTAAAATTAATAACAAAATTAGATATCTGCTGACGATCTTAATTTAATTAATTATTAAAGCAGCATCCGTATTAATTCCACGCTTTACTTCCTAATCATTTCCGTCAAAATTCCTAATTACCCAATCTCACTTCATAATCAAACATTTCTAACTTATCCACATTTACCGATCGACCACACAAATAATATTATTAATTTGAATCCGGAATCCGGTCCTGTGTGTCGCCCATGAATCTCCGACATCCGCCAGGGAGGCATTCAATTTGTCACTCCTGTCAAAATAATGTAAACTGCTTAAAATAATCGGGAATTATCGACGCGGTGTGAACGGACTGATATCGACCGCGATTAAACAGAATTAAATACATATTTAGTTCCAAAGATTTTATTTCAAAGTTCGTGGACTATCTTGTACACAATATGTAATATGGTTTTATATGGGTACAAGCTATTAGAACTACTTACCAACAGGGAGATCATATTCTCGCCATTTTAGACGTGAAGAAAATAACCCCAACCAAAACTAACACCTTTTTATAATATCCAGGAGAAATCCGTTAAACTCCTGGAACCCACACACAAAGTTAAATATTCCATAATGGAATAGTTATTTAAATCAAATTCAATGATTTTTGCTTTCAAAAGAATACTTATCATTTGTTGTCGCTACCGCCCACGTACCGTCGCTCGCAAAAGTACATTACCGATACAAAAAGTTGAATTTTTGGGCCGCTAAAATGGTGTTTAAGTTTTTGAGGAAGCAAAATATTGATCTTAAATCGATTTATCTCTTTCGACAGTATTCGAAGGTTATGGTATTCGAAGTGGTATATTTAGCATCTGCGTACATACAATTAAATAATTAAAAACATTCAATATTTTGTCTGATTTCTGCTGATCACTTTAAGAAGATGATAAAACTCTTCACTGATTTATAAGACCAAATCCAGAATTGGATGGAACATGGATTTCATTCAATCAATGATCAAACCATCTACACTGTCAGTTGTCCAACTCATCTCATGGTAAATAGAATTTTGATTAAATAATGAATATTTTTTGAAGATGATGAAAAATTTGAAAATAGAATATAGCATTTCAAAATAGAGTAAATTTTAAAAGTGTTAAAATTATCTTTAAATGTCTTACTGGCTTAAAAAACGGGCTACATTAAAATTTTAACGTCAGCAACATTTTAGCACCTTATTGTCAGTATCGATAAAATATGGTTTGTCGAGTCAAAGGCCGCGAGGTCCCTGAATGGTCTCCGGGATTATGTCCATATCGGCACCCGTTGAAAAGTTAGATCGCTCCTAATTATGATTTATCGACGTCCTGTCGGGTACAGTCGAGGCCACAACGGTTTTCGACCATTTTTATCGACTTTTTGTACTATCGATCGCCAGTTGTGAGGATTTGGGCAAACCTGTTTGGTCAATAAGCTGTCTGAGATGTTTAATAATTATTGAATTATTACACAAATAGGATTGATTTGATTTTGTATTGGGTATTAAGGTTTATGAGTACCATTTTTAACAGTGCACAATATTTATTTTATTTATTTATTTAATATTCGGAAGACCAACAGCAAATAACAGGTTTCTTCTTACTTTCTTTAAATTTTAAGCGACATACAGCCAATAAATGTTCTTTACATATAAAGGTGCTGCACTTATAAAATATTGTGCTACAATATTTTTGAAGCGGCGGTAGCCTAATGGTTAGGGCCTTAGGGCGACGGACTTGCGATCATGTGGTTGCCGGGTCGAAACGCACCCATTGCACTACCGACGTGAACCTATTCGTAATACAAACATTTAACTAGGTACGAGGGGTTAACAAGAATACTAGTAACTCACATTGCTAGAAAGCTTTAAAATCAAAAATAGGTTTAGCTAAGTATGTAATATAATTTTCTTTAAAAAAAAATATGCAACTATAAGAAGGTAGGTACTTTCTTTTTTTAAGTATTTACTAATACATACATATTTTCACGCCTGTCTCCCATGGGGGTAGGCAGAGACTATAGATTTCCACTTGCTACGATCCTGGCACACTACTTTCGCTTCATCTACATTCATTAATCTCTTCATGCATGACCGTCGGTTTAGGGTGCTCGGAACCTGGCCTTTTTTAAGAACATCCGCAATTTGGTTGCGGTACGTTCGCCGAGGTCTTCCCCTTCCAACTCGTCCATCCATACTCACCATATATACTTGTTTCGTCAATCTCCGTTCATCCATTCTCTCTACATGACCAAACCATCTTAACATACCTTTCTCAATCCTTGTTACTACATCTTCTTTCACTCCACAAGGCTCCCTTATCACACTGTTTCTCACTCTATCTTTTAGCGTAACACCACATTTATTTTGTATTTACTAATGAATAACATATACAGTATTATAACGTCTGTATTCCCCAAAAAGTGAGGCATAGGTGTACTAATGAACACCAACATTTCGCCGGTTCACTGTTTAGGTCCCATGAAACAGGGGGTGAGCCTGCTGCCACAAATCCACGCTACAGGCTGATACTGAGAATTTCATAGAAAAACCTTAATACTCGACCCGGGAGTCGAACCCAGTACCTCTCAAAAAGCAGTCGCGCGTAGGACCACTAGATCAATGAAGTATTCAAAATATGCATATTCCAGCATAATTTCAGTCAAATTATTGAACAAAACTCAGTCTCAGCAGCCAAATTATTTCATTTGTACCTTCATATCTGTTTACTTACATGTTAATCTAGATCAGTCCAGGAATCAGTTTTAGTAAGCTATAAATCCATAAAGAATTCGCTTTAAACCGAGTAAACACGTTAGGTTTGAGACGAAATATACGATTAGTCGCTGCGATTATAATTTTAAAAGTTTATTGGTAAAATACTAACAACCTTCTCATAACTAGCAACAACTTCTGTTCAAAGGCATTGTCTGTTTATAATCAGCCTATAATGTTCCCACTGCTGGGAGACAGGCCTCCTCCAGTGAGAGGGAATGATCCGTTATCCACCACGCGGACCCAGTGCGGTTTGGTAGATGTCACAATCATGTCTTCGATTTTTTGGTTCTAGGATATACCGGTTTTCTTACGATGTTTTTCTTCGCTGTTTGTGGCGATAAAATAATTTACACAAAGTAAAAGTTTGGATTCGAAACAACGACAGACGATTCGTAAGTCACGGTCATTACCACTGGGCCACCATCGGTTCCAACTTTTGTTCGATGACTTTGAATATTTCATTAGACTTTCATACAAACATAAAAATAATTACATTTATCTCTCTAAAGATCTCTCTTTACGGTTTAAATTATTATTTATTTCTCTAAGATTTACAAAATCACTTATCGAGAAACAAAGCAACTTATATCTATAACAATTTTAAGCCCAGAAAAGCACATCTTTATTGCTACAAAATCAAAATCACTTGACATTCCCAAAAATATAATAATTGAACCTTGCTACAATTATACAGGGGAGCTAAAATCGCCACTTTTCACTGTTCCTGACCTTTCATTGTTCGAAAAAACTATACAATTCGAGATCAACTTACACTGGTAATTTGTAGCACAATGTGTAAACGGACATACGTCAGCATTTGTTTTTATGGGATTACTCGGCAAACGAACAGGCGAGCTACCTGACGGTGAGTAGTCATCGCTGCTCATGGACATCTGCAATACCAAAGGAGTTGCAGATGCGTAGCTGAGCCTATTTAAGGAGAAGGGAAGGGAAGGAGAAAGAAGAAGTAAGGGGACTGAGGGAGGAAATGAGCCGGCGCTCCACACTCACCGTACGAAACGCAGCAGTATGCATACTGCTACTTGGCATGTAGACATATATCAGCAGACACTACTACTACAAGATCTGTATCTAATTGTAATTATTCAAAAGTGGTCATTTTAGCTCCCCATGTGTATTGTATGTAGATATATTCTTGTAAAATTGACGCTAAGAAGGAGCAGGTTCCACCAAACTTTGGACTTCCTGGCAGAATATAGTCCCACTTGCTAAATAGGCCTCTATGCGCCACAAACTCTTCCCGTACTCCATAGTTGACAACCATAGATGATGGAGCTGATTCACATCCAAATTATAAAAAGTATATGTACCCTGAAAATGTTAAAATAGCTTCAATATAGATAAAAACTCTACTGCTTTTCCTAACACGCAGCTTTGGAGTAGAAAATACTAGTAAGTATTCTGTAATATACGTTTTTTACCAAAAGAAAGAATTAAATTAAAAACCACTAGTGATGATCTCTTCTTTCTATGATCTGCATACAACAGAGAGGTCATCTAATTAAGGTAAGATGTGCCATAGCTTCTAATAGAGCATATCCTTTCTAACAGTGAAACCAAATTAAAATCTGTTTAGCAGTTTTTTGCGCCAACAAACAAGAATTCTAAAAATCACTTATTTTGGTTCTGATACTTTTAAATATTCTTATCTACTTGTTTTCTTAAATATCTTCAATGACTTCACAGAATCAGGTTTTTTTACAATATTGCAAAAGTATGTATAGACAAGAGGCTTAAACCTTTAAAACAGAACTTATCGTAAGGTGGCGTTTACTTTTTTTTTACTAGTTTCTTGGATCCGTTTGACCCTTACCTTTGCTTATGGTAAGCACAAACAGCATTTAATACGACCATCTTCTTTCTCCTTTTTCTTAGTACTACTTCACGTCATTAAGAATGTTGGTCTCTTCCTTTCATACTATTCTTTACGTGTTTAGCATTACTCTACCAAGTTATGTTCCCAACAAACTTAATTTCTGAGAATGTAATCAGCATTGTCGTGATCAACATTTCGTCACCCAGTCCTAGGTCTGCAATCTAACACTATCCTACCCCATCTGCCATAGATTCTTCCACTTTAATTCGTATCACAAAGACTAGGACCTAGACTAGGCTGAAATGGTCTTTTGAGGAAAGGACCACACATTGGATGACTGTTAAACAAAAATCAACCTTCAACCTTACCTTAAAGTACATGCATTTCTGCCTGTCATATTTGACATTAGTGGCCAAATTCATAAAGTATATCACCACGCTATGACAGTTCAAGTTATTCATCATATAGGTAATCTCCCATTTGCCGTTGCGCCAGACGAAATTTTTCATTTTAGACTGAAAATTTTAACATAATTTATTTGAATATCCCGATATTACATATTATATACGATTACGCTGGGTCGGCGACGACCGGAGAAACGACGTCAAGTAACAGTATGTTGATGCTGTTGCGTTTCTTACGATGAGTGTGGAGCACCGGAGGCACAATTCCACCTTCAGTCCCCTTCCTTCTCCTTTCCCTTCCTTTTCCTTAAATAGGCTCCACAACGCTTTTGCAGCCCCTTTGGTATTCCAGTTTTCCATGGCTGGCGACGACTACTTACCATCAGGTGGCTCGCCTGATCATTTGCCTAGTTGTCCTATAAAAAAACGCTTACTGTATTCCCCGAAGGATTAGGCAGAGGTATACTAATGTACACTACAGTTCGCCGGTATATTTAGATCTCATGCATTGAATAAGGGCGAGACTATTGTCAATAACCGGGCACAAATTCAAACTGCGAGCTACTGAATGTTTCATTTTTCAAGAAATCATATTCGACCTATAATGTTCCCACTGCTGGGACACAGGCCTCCTCTCGGTGAGAGGGAGTGGACCGTACTTATTCCACCACGCGGGCCCAGTGCGGGTTGGTAGATGTCACATGTCTTCGAATTTTTTATTCTAGGACATTCCGGTTCCCTCACGATGTTTTCCCTCACCGTTTTTGAGAACAGTGGTGAAGAAATAATTTACACAAAGTAAAGCTCCTGTCTGGGTTCGAACCTACAACCTATAAGTCATAAGTTGCGGCTATTACCACTGGGCCACCACAGCACCATACATGCCATCACGCCTGTACTCCCCGAAGAGTTAGACAGAGTCTCACACTTCGCCGGTATGTCAAGTTCCCATGTAATAGAGGGCGAGACTATTGCCATTAATCGGGGACAAAGACTCCGAGCTGCTACTGAGAATTTTATAGAAACACTCAAAGTTTCCTCGTAGCAGTCTCGCTTAGGACCTCTAGACTAATGAGGCATTCTGCTCCAGATTATAAGAAACAAATTATCTTTTTGTATTTTTTAGGCATTTTCCATGCAAAGATTATTAAGTTATTTTAGTGAAGGAAAAATACGACCGCGAGCAGGATTCGAACCTGCGTCTTCTGGTTAAGTACACCAGACGGTATGACCGCTAAGCCACCGCGACTCCTACCCGCCATGTCGAAATTTGCGTTCACATTTTTAACTTACGTCTTAGAGGCAACGTTAGTGACATCTGTTGAAAATGTCCTTTCAACCGACATGACATGCTTTACAGCAAGTACGATGTCGTACGATGCCACCTTACCTTTTAACTATTTTTTTGTATTTTTTAGGCATTTTCCATGCAAAGACTATTAAGTTATTTCAGTGAAGGGAAAATACGACCGCGGGCAGGATTCGAACCTGCATCTTCTGGTTAAGTACACCAAACGCTATGACCGCTAAGCCACCGCGACTCCCACCTGCCTAGTCGAATTTGCCTTCACATTTTTAATTTACGTCTTTGAGGCGACGTTAGTGACATCTGTTGAAAATGTGCTTCTCAACCGACATGACATGCTTTACAGCAAGTACGATGTCGTACGATGCCACCTTACCTTTTAACTATTTTTTTGTATTTTTTAGGCATTTTCCATGCAAAGATTATTAAGTTATTTTAGTGAAGGAAAACTACGACCGTGGGCAGGATTCGAGCCTGCGTCTTCTGGTTAAGTACACCAGACGCTATGACCGCTAAGCCACCGCGAGAAATAAATTACCTTAATATTTGCAACATTTCTCACAACCGTGAAGGTTCCGTTTATCGAAGGCCTTCCTGTGCCGTTGTTAAAAGATGACGTGAAGATGAACGGTGGGGTCTTCATGAACGGACGACTGCCGTTACAGGCATTGATACTTACAATCGTGCTTATAAAGGGGCCCTGAAAATTTTTGATACATATTTACATATTTTTACGCCTGTCACCCATGGGGGTAGGCAGAGACTAGATTTCCACTTGCTACGATCCTGGCACACTACTTTCGCTTCATCCACATTCATTAATCTTTTCTTGAATGACCGTCGGTTTAGATGTACATCTGCAATTTGCAAAATTACGGAAGCTGGCAAAACAATGACTATTCGCATTGTTTTGCCAGTTTACAATCTCAATAGAGTATTTACAAACAAACGGGCTTACAATTATAACGTGATAATTATTATATACCTACTTATTTATACCAGCTGTGCCTCGCGGGGCCATACACATTGATCTATTATTTTAATTTCTATGGGAATTTTCAACGATTCCTTTATTCCCCAATCGGAATTCCCAATCGAAAAGGAATCGTTAAAAATTCCCATAGAAATTACTGTCTAATAATAAACCAGCTTTCTGCTTTTAAGCTTTAGTTTTGACATTTACTGAATAATTTGTGAGTGGTATTTTTCTTTTATATATGGATATATGACGTAGTAGCTTCTCTGCTCTTTGTTCGAAATGTATAAAGAATAAATTAAAAAATCTTACCGACTTCGGTGCTGGATTCAGGTTCACGAAATAATACGTTAAAATTTGCATTAAAAATATGATCAAAAATTTGAAATTAACCAAACATTTGACGATCATATTCAACGATGTGACCTGTTAAAATAACGTTAGCTCATTCGTAATTATTGTAGTGATTACCAGTTTTTTGGGGCTAATGAGCCGTTAATAATGAGTTTTGTATAGTCTACGGAACAGGTATACATATAGCCTTTGAGTCAGCGACATCTGCCTCATGACATATAGGATTTTAAATGAGATAACTTGGCAAACGAGCAGGCGAGCTACCTGATGGTAAGTAGTCATCGCCGCCCATGGACATCTGCAAAACCAAAGGCGATGCAGATGAATTACCGAGCCAAGGAAAATGGAGGGGAAGGAGAAAAGGGACTGAGGGAGGAATTAGGCCTCCGGGGCTCCATACCTACCGCACGAAACGCAATAGTATGTCTACTGCTACTTGACTTCGGCATTCTGTGGGAGGGTAATACTTCCCCGGTCGTGCAGACCCATTCACGCGACACTACTAATAATATTATTATTTTTAGGGATTGTTATTAAAAGGCATACCTATAGTAAGACTATTTTACTACCTTATACTTGCGACAAAATAGTCGCACAGTCTCGCCCAAGCCCTAAGCTAATTAAATTAAACGCTCGCTGACCTACAATGAGATGAAAACAATTTATTCGCAATAATAATAAAACGACGAGTGCATTGTAACACTAGCTGTCGACGCCGGGTTTTCTCGGAAAGTATTTATTTATACTGGATTCATTGACATCCCTTAAAGCTAAGGAGTATACAATTATTTTACTTTTTGGACAAGTCAGGTGTATTTAAAAAAAAGGTTCACATCAATCCTAGTATTCTTGTTAACGTTA
Organism: Subacronicta megacephala; assembly: GCA_958496365.1. Taxonomy (NCBI): domain Eukaryota; kingdom Metazoa; phylum Arthropoda; class Insecta; order Lepidoptera; family Noctuidae; genus Subacronicta; species Subacronicta megacephala. The sequence continues at coordinate 11,770,569 of OY292534.1, forward strand.
ACCCCTCGTGCTAACCTTAATGCTTGTATTACGAGTGGTAGGTGGTTCACGTCGGTAGTGCAATGGGTGGGTTTCGTACCGGCAACTACATGATCGCAGGTCCGACGCCCTAGCCATTAGGCTACCGCCGCTTCCAATATAATTGAAGGGTTGGATAAGCTAGCTATTACGCTACTCTGTAACCAAACTATTTAAGAAGACTGCTTCATTAGTCTAGTTGTCCTAAGCGCGACTGCTACTCTAGAAGTCTTTGGTTTGTTTCCCAGGACGAGCATACTGTTATTGGGTTTTTCTATGAAATTCTTAATAGCAGCTTAGTTTCAATTTGTGTCCGGTTAATGGCAATAGATTCGCCCCCTATTAAATGGGACCTAGAACATACGGACGGATAGAACACATCTGCCTAATCTTACGGGAAATAAAGGCATGATGGTATGTTATCTATTCTTTACGTAAAATTGTTTTTTTAACAGAAAAACTACATGTCATTTTTCACCTATGATTCATAACAACATTCATGAAAAAAAAAAAATTTTAGTTTTTACTTAGTACAATCTAGTCTTGAAATTAATCGGGATATATGTATTTTGTCAAAGACTATTAAATGTACAGACACGTTCTTGTAAGAATATTATTATATTAAAATGGTTCTTGGCCACTGATGTGATATCAAATGATTAATCAACAAATTTTATTTAAGATAATCGTACTAATAGGTAACGAGACAGCATTTTTTTATTTATTCAAATAAACAAATACAACATTACAGTAACAACTAAAGCGTTGTATTAAAATTAAATATGTACACAAGGCTACAGGTCAACCTAAACATATCCAGTTTAAGCTGATCTCGCATTGTATTGTATAGGCACAGATTAAGACAGATAGAGTATGCGCAACAAACGATGTGAAGTCACATAATATTTATGTGTGCGTGACAGCTCGGAGCGGCATTGTAGGGACACGTGCATCTATGTGTGAGTAAAGTTGCCAGATATTGGGAAAAACTCCCACATTTTTTTCTATTGTTCTCAATTATTGTACCTATTAATGTTTAGAATTGGAAATGTGCTTTTACTTTATAGGTACTTAAATATAATTTAAACGGAATAATTATTATTAAATAAATTACGGTGGAATAAAGTTAAATACTTACGAGTATATAACTTAAGAAAATATAAAATAATAATACAAAATATAAATATTAGTCTATTATACAATGTTAAACTGCTTCATTTTGCTGCTCAATGCTATGTACGTAAGTGTCATACATGATGTAGTAGTACTCTGTGATATATATTTAAATATTGTATAAATATGTATGCTGTACACACGGCTACACATTAAGCTATACAAATACAGTATAGGCGGGCCTCGCACTGTGGATTTATATAGCTTGGTGTGTAGCCGTGTGTATTATTTGATAAATAAATAAATATGCATAATTACTTACACTTACCATAATTTAGGTATCATGGAAAAACATAAAAAAATCCAACATATTTATTACAATAATTTTACACACATAACATCTTAGCAGCCTTTGTTCTGCACCAATTTCTTATAGTATTGCCGTTTAGCGTCTGAACATCGAGCAGTCGTTTCTAATTTCGCTATATAGTGCAATCGTACCATCAAATATTTTTCGATTAAAATGTACCTACGCCGCCTTGGATTGCGAAATTAATTTCATATTCTATATTAGCACCATGAGAAACCTTGCGATGGACACCCATACCTACTATTTAGAAAAATAATATCCACCATCTTGGATTTCAAAATTAATGCTATTTTCATAATCAGCTCCCTAAAATACCTTGAAATTGATACCCATATGACCCTTATGAATTTATTTAGAGAAATATACCTATATCCGCCATCTTGGATTTCCAAACTAATGTCATTTTTGTAATCAGCACTCAGGAAAACCCCCGAAATGACACCCACATTCATTTATTTACTTATAAATAATGTCCACCATCATGGATTTCAAATAAAAAATTATAATACATGCAATCCAATATCAAATAATATCCACCATCATGGATTTCAAATAAAAAAAAAATATAATACATGCAATCCAATATCAAATAATGTCCACCATCATGGATTTAAAATAAAAAAAATATAATACATGCAATCAATCATGCATCCATTATCAATCGGAAAAAATTATCATTATTATGTAATAGGTATTATGTAATAATACAAACTAATAATCATAAATCACTGATTATGATTACTTTTGTTAATCTGTAAGCATAATTGATGATAAAAAAATATCGTAATCGTAAATCATTAAACTGATTACATTGTGCCCAACTCTGAACGGTTACATATAGGTACATTTAAAGAAATGAATCGATCTTTTTACACACAACGTACATTACCCAAATTCAAGTAGACCTATTTCGATGTAAACTGGCAACCCAGACCAATTACTGTCGAGGTTCTGTGTTCCAAGTGAGCCGAGAAATATTAGAGGGAAAATAAATACCAAAACAATAATCTAAACAATATTTACCTGTGGAAAGATATTCCACCTTTTTTTCTTTGTTTTTGGGAACAACTTTTACAAAGTTTATAAACACAAGACGGCATGTTTTGAAATAAAATGGTAGGTCATTTGAGACGTACAAGCAGTACGACGCGCAGCTAAGTACTGACGTGAGTTTGTATTCGCTTTTGATTTTGTATTTGCTTTGGTGGCTTCACTCTCGTGTTCTACGGGCTACGTCTGCCTATTTTACTAGTCTGAGTGTATAGGCTTCTCATACAAGAGGCAAACGTAAACTGCGCCGTGTACGCACGGCTACACATCAAGCTATACAAAACCAGTTTACGCTGGCCTCTTATTGTATGAGAAGCCTATATTGTATAGGCTTCTCATACAATAAGAGGCCAGCGAGATCAGCTTAAACTGGATTTGTATAGGTTGACCTGTAGCCGTGTGTACAAGTAAAAAATTAAAATATAAAATAAATATTCTCACATCATGGCAAACATTCGGACACACTTCCATACATCGCATCGCAAACTGATCTCATTTCGGTGCTGATGTCAGAAGAGAGAGGATTATCATCAATCTTTAGGTACTGTTCACGACCAACACAAGATCATAATTTAATATTGAAAATAACTGACCCGAAGCTCGATAGATGGCGTTGGCGTCGAATTAAATCGCGATATGGTTTCGTTCACACCGCTCGCATAAGTAGTCATGTTTTTTTTTAATAAAGTATATTTATATTCAACCCTTCTAGTGTATCTCAATAGGTCAGCAGATCAACTAGTGTAGCTAGTAAACAGGTACTCAGTACGATCAACATACATCTGGTTTTAAGAAGTTGTTGTCTGACCTTCTGTCGGGCTTACGTCTCAACTAGTTCGATTGATGTAAAATAACTGAACTACCTTCATCTACATATTTAGTGAATCTGACTACTCAACATGTACCAAATATATCATCGATTATTAAAGTTCTTTATTCCAACTTAAGGAGCTGATAGGTGGGTATAACGGACTGTTACTTCGAGCCGTGTGGCGTAAATAATTTCTTACTGATATGATGAATAATCTTATATCTAAGTATTCTAAATATTTAATTAATAATTATCCACAACAAAAAATATATTTTGGCTGTCTCGTGGTCCTAAGCGCGACTGCTTCTCGAGAGGTCCTGGGTTTGGTCAACCTGGCCAAAGTTTTTCTATGAAATTTCCAGTAGCAGCTCGCTCGTCTGAATTTGTCCCGGTTAATGGCAGTAGGCTCGTCCTCTATTACATGGGACCTAAACATACTGGCGAAATATGGGTTGACATTAGTACACCTCTACCTAACTCTTCGTTGAATAGAGGCGTGATTGTATTGTAAAAACATATTTTAAAAAAGGTTTCCGCAAGACAGAATGATGTGCCTCCGAATATCAAACCGAACGTTCGCGTTACACTTCAATGTGTCGCAACCATTACAATTGGTTGGAGTTGGAGCTCTTCCAATAACCTTGTCATTTTGATATGAGTCACAATGTTGCCGCGACGTGTCCTATGAGTACATAATTATTACGTGCGATCGCGCAAATAGGTTCACTTTGTTATTAAAACTGTTATACTGAATCATTGGCTTCAGAAAACGTGTTCAACTATTAGTTAATTAGTGTCTTAAGATAATTTATATTGCCTCAAACTGTCCCGTTTGTTCCCAAAGCATTCTTTACTATGGCATTTTCTTTGTTGACATGAAGAAACCTTCAAAAAGCTACCAGTCTTTGGGATTACACCAAAGAGTATGGGACTCTTACCTACTTAAACCATGGCTACAATCAGCAGATGGAAAGGATACTTTGTCCTCTTAAAAGACTACCACAGAAACCTAGGCAGGGTTTACAACACACACTTTACTTGCCCAAGCAATGTTTAGTGGTAAGATCTAATATAGTATTTTGACATCGGCGGATGTGGATGCGGATGTCAGTTTTTTTTTTATATGTTTTACTGTATCATATTTTGAGAACAGTTTTCAGTCTTACTGATTAGCTTTTTAAGTCTAGTCTCATAATGAAAATTACGAATGCCATGGCCGTGACTATAGGGCAAGAGAAGGTCAATGCAGTTTTAAAGGTCAGTCTGCCAGGTGGCAGAATATCCATGAAGATTTTTGTACTATAAAAACTGCTACTGAGAATTTCATAGAAAAACCCAATAGCACTTTGCTCGACCTGGGGATCGAACCCAAGACCTCTAGCGCAGCAGTCGCCATTGGAACCACTAGACTAACGAGGCAGTCATGCTTAGAAATATTCAAATGCCTGTTACTTCTGGACCCAGTAAATTACAAAATTCAGCCAACAATATACACAGAATCAAATTGAAACAAAGTAATATAGAAATCGGCCACAGTGCGCAAAAGTGATGCAATTGCGTAAATTAGCAGTTGAACTGGGATAATTGTGTTGCACGCATTAAAATTAACATCGAGATCACGAGCTTTGAATAGTTTCCAGATATTGTGCGTTAAATAGGTGCAAATGTTTGAAGCAATTATGTATAGCAGTAGTAAACACAATTAGTTTGTTTCTTTTTATATATATTATGTACTTGCTTATTAAATCAAATCCAATTCTTTATTTGCATAAAACGTGGTATAAAAAGTTGTTACAAATAAGTTTTGATCAATCATGTTTTGCTAATTATAGTATAGCATGCAAAATTAGGTGATTACCATTGATTTCCCAGGAATCGTTTTAGTAAGTAATATTTTTTAGTATTTAACCATGCGTACAATTTTTTCTTAAATAAATTAATGTTTAAGTCTTTAAATTCACTGGGTATCCTATTATAAATTCGTACAAACATCATTAAGCAAATTAATTATTTGCACTTCCTCATAAAAAAGAAGATTTTGGTGTCAAATAGTGGATTTAAATTTACACCTAAATCTCCTACGATAGAAAATTATAATACTCAATCGTGAATAAGTTATTGTTGGTGTCGCAATTCCTACTGCGATGTACCTAGAATTTGTTATGTTATGGGCGAATAATTTGCGAAAAACCAAGAAAAAAAATTAATTCCGCGCCCAAGGCTGACGCTGTGGCCTTAATATAAATTTCTCTACCATAAATTCATAAGCTGTAAACTTAAAGTACAATTTATTCTGTATTTTTGGGAAATAAAGATATTTATTTACTATTAACATACCATCGCGCCTGTATTCCCCGAATGGTTAGGCAGAGGTGTACTAATGTACACCCACAGTTCGCCGGTATGTTTAGGTCCCATGTAATAGGGGGCGCGCCTATTGCCATCAACCGGGCACAAAGCCAGACTCCGAGCTGCTACTGAGAATTTCATAGAAAAACCCAAATAACACTGCTCGACCTGGGGATCGAACGCACGACCTCTAGCGTAGCAGTCGCGACTGGGACCACTAGACTAACGAGGCAGTCTAGAGTTATTTACTACTATTTATTTCAAATAACTTTTTGGGACAAGAATGTCCCTCCTGAAGCATGCATACAAACTTAGTCTACCAAAAATTATGACCACTTATTGTATTTCTGAAATAATAAATAATAATTATTATGATCGCAAATATAAATCAAACAAAAGTACTAACTCCCATCTTGGGTGGTAGTGTTAAGATCAAAGCCACACAGACGGACAAAGAAACTGTCCTGTTGAATTAGCGGGTTTTGTATCATTATAAACAACAGATATGACAGCTTGTAATGATGGACGCTCACTACTATGCGTTTGCGAATCGGTTCTGTGATATTGCTCGTAAGAGCTGCTAAGTATTTTCTGGATTTGATTTCCACGTTTGTTATTATTTTATAGAAGAGGAAGGCAATCGAGCAAACAGGAGTCACCTGATGGGTAAGTGATCACCGCTGCCCACGACATACAACACCGGAGGGTTTGAAGGTGCGTTGCCAGCCTTTAAGAAAAGAAGAGACTCGCTTTTTGAAGGTTGCCATGTTGTACCGGGTCGGAAATAGGTACATCCGCAGGTAATTGATTCCACAGAGTAGTCGGGCGTGGTAAAAAGTTTCTTGAGAAACGCACGGTAGTGGACACTCGTTCATGAAATGGATGAAATTTTCATGAGCTTTTCCACTCACCAGCATTTGCTGGTGAGTGGATTTGTGGCAGAACATAGCGGAAGGTACTAGTTCGAACAATTCTAAAAAACACTCTTCGGAACGCTTTTCGGTGAATTATATAGAATTAAATAGATGTTAATGACTTTAGGCTGGATAATAATGAATAATCGATATATTAAATAACAGTAAATCTTAATCTTGGACGAGATCGACCGAGGAGACGTTGTCGAGATGATCTCGATCGCTTTCTGCCAACGTGTTAAGAAGAAGCCCAGGATAGGCAATCCTGGTTAGGGGAGACCTTTGTCTCAGTGAAACATGTAAAAGACACTACATAAAAGAAACAATCTATTTAGGTCTTTTAATGGATCGCAAAATGAACACAGCAGATTGAACAAAGCATCCAGAATATGATCATATGCATAAATAATATAGTCTTACATTTCTTTTAAGCAGAAATAACGTATTTTTAACAAAGTAGAGCAAGGCAAATAGTCTTTAGAAGATAGCTGGACATGATATTTTGAATTTCATATATTTTCGCACCTAATTGAATAAACAGAAGTAAAGTTATTTAACTATACAGTTAATAGCAAGATTCATAGTAGTATCTCTGGCCACATTCCAAAAAGGCCAAGTGGTATTCTTACAGGGAACTCTAATTATATCCTACTGAATTGTTTTCAGAGTCTAATTAACAAGTCGTGATATTCAACATTATTTATTTATATAATACAGACGCCCCTGTCGTGATTTGTGAATGAAATTTTAATTAGCGCAAGCCGAGACTTCAAGACCTTACTAAGAATTTTGATGGATAAATTTTAGAGCTAGATTTGGTCTATTTGTTATTCATTCATGTTTCTTGGAAAGAAAGAGACGTGTTAAGTGTTTAACGTTCGTTTTGCATGATACGGTGAGAGATTTAAGGTTTCCGTAAGATGATTTCACATAGTCCGTATAATTATAATGATTAATCTCCAGTTTCATCAGTGCTCACGTTATCTTATTTCTCTTTCTTACATACATACATACATATTGTCACGCCTGTCTCCCATGAGGGTAGGCAGAGACTATAGATTTCCACTTGCTACGATCCTGGCACACTACTTTCGCTTCATGTACATTCATTTCATTCTTAACCATAACTTCTCTTTCTTAACCATACTTAATCGGCTGGCTTTCAGTGTTACCAGAAATGGTTGAACGCTAGTATTCTAACAGAAATTGTATGTGCCATTGAAATCTAGTTTTTGGATTCTAACCCCATTTATTTTTTTAATTGATTTTTTATTAATCTTCTTAATAGGTGTTCATGTAAAAACTTAATAACTCTTTGTTCGACCTGGTAATCGAAACTAGGACTTCTAGCGTAGCAGTCGCGCATAGGACTACGAGACAATCATAGTTACATTATCCAGTAACATACAGTGTCGCATTCGGGTTCAATACTCATCATCATCATATCAGCCTAATGCTGTCCACTGCTGAACGTAAGCCTCCCCAAAAAAGCGCCAACCGGTCTAGGGCAGCTCGCATCTATCCGCTGGCAGCCAGGTTCAATAATACTGAATTGAAACAACGCGATACAATTCTTAAAATCATGTTTTATTTCAATAATTTCTCACAGTTAAACTTTAGCTACAAAATCAATAAACAAAATCACATCTCAAACTAACCAATAACAAAAGAACAAAACAAAAGCCTACAGTAACACAACACCACACCGACTCGCAAAACAAATGCAATAAAGTTGTAGCATCGACGATCATAAAGCAATGTGCACAGCACGCACCGAGCCTATCTCATGTCTTAATTTGTACAGTGGGACCAAAACAGTATAAATAATATAAAAACAATGAATACGTACACTGACAACGATGTGGGATCGTGTGCAGACAGACTTATGAATGCGAGAGATGGGAATATTTAAGATGTTTTGAGAATCATTGGCCCATCATTATTATTATATTATATTGGTTGATATCAAAGTATAGCGGGGAAACACGGTGTTGGCAGAAGAATAAATCTAGTCTAAGGAACATTCACGAAAGAACCGGGGTCACGAGTGTTGCCGAGTTGTTCTACCAAAGATGATGGCCAACCTTCAGTGATTGGAAAGGCATTCATAGAAAAAGAAGACGAAGGGATTGGAAGTGTAACGGATGATGACAATGGTGGTAGTTAAATTGATGATGGAATCCATACCAGTTCTGGTTTAAGCAGCTGTTCTTTTGCTGAGTGGTTAGTGATACATTCTAATATGGCTAATATACCCAATTTTAACCTTGAATATTCTTGAACAAATGCTACATGTGACGACGTCAATCACATAATTCTAGGTAAAGTCAGTTTATTTTACGAAGAAGGACAGTTGTTGTTACAGAATGATGGTTAGTACCTAGTTTCTTAAAAAAAAATATAGGTATCAGTTAAAAGTATATCTTACTTAAGGTCAAATTTTGATACGTGAAAATGAGATGATCAGTCTTTATGTTAATACTAAAAAAAAACAATTTGATATAATCATAATATCTATAAGGCTAAGATGACTAAAAGCATTAAATTTCTTATGCAATTTCAGATTTACATACCATAGACTCAAGCATCATAATAAATTACTATGTATTGTCTAATCTCTTCTAAAGCTGCGCAAACGCACGCAGCGGCGAGTTTGACGTTTAACAGAAAAATCTAAAATCATAAAGCACTAACACTGGCTTGTCATATCGGGTTGCGATTGCCGGCTGAATGCTAATGTCCCTTAGACCTGTTTATATTGCCAAGAGAATTTCGACATTATGCCTATTAGCTTTAGGTTCAGTGATACTGGTATTGGGTTCGGTATTGTGAAATTGTTTCTCAGTATTGGGAATCTCAGATGCAAATGCTTCTAAGGGTAGGTTGAAAGTATCGGCAACATTAGTCCAATGATTAAGTACCTGTTAATCTTGGAAATCCTAATCTTGAAAATTATTTTCTATTTAATACTCTCCGAGATATCAATTAAATTATGATATCACTTTAAAGGATTAAAAAACATTTTTAAAATGAGGTATGTTTTAGTTTTGAAATGGTTAATGGAAGGTGTGCGTGGTGAAGAGGTACGTGGTAGACGAAGGACTATCAGATCTGTACACGGCAAAACATTGCAAAAAAAAAACTCAATGCAATTCATTCGGACTAAGTACTAAAGAAACATGGTACAGAACAAGAATCAGTACACTAGGACTATTATATCAATAGTGATGATCATAACATTTTTGACCAAAAGCATGAAGATAGCTGACAATATATTCCATTTTAATAACTACTGAACCAGTCTGCACTTAAACAAAATGACAAAAAAGCAGCCAAAAATTTTTGTTAGTTTCCAAAAGTAAAAAAATCGCTCGTGGTCAATTTACATATGCGGTTGACCGACTTATCGTGAAGAAGGGTGCATTGACAGCTAAAAATGATAAATTTTGTAGTATTAGTGTCTCGTTGGCATGCCTACGTGCCATCATGAATGAGTCAGCATGACCTGGGAAGTACTTACTCTCCCAAAGAATATCGACGTGAAGTAACAGTAGGTATGCCTACTGTTGCGTTGAGTGTGGAGTGTTGGAGGCCCATTATCTCGTCCCTCAGTCCCCTTCCTTCTCCTTTTCTTCATCCCCTCTCTTTTCCTTTACAGGTGGGCAACATGCGAGCGATACCCCTGATCTTGCAAGCCTCCATAGGGTACGCTTACCATCAGGCCATCTCGCTGACTCAACTCTTAATACATACATACCATCACGCCTGTATTCCCCGAAGGGTTAGGCAGAGGTGTACATGTACACCCACAGTTCGCCGGTATGTTTAGGTCCCATGTAATAGGTGGCGAGCCTATTGCCATTCACCGAGCACAAATCCAGACTCCGAGCTGCTACTGAGAATTTCATAGAAAAACCCAATAACACTGCTTGACCTGGGGATCGATCCCAAGACCGCTAGCGTAGCAGTCGCGATTGGGACCACTAGACCAACGAGGCAGTCAACTTTTAATGACATTTTCTATGAACATTGCGCATCTTATAATGATATATCATTGCATACAAATTTTGAATTTCGAAAACACTATCGATATCAGACGGGACAGCATTAATATGTCCTGTTCGACGCGATTTTATTAGCAGTCGCAAATGAATACCAATAAAGTGCGCACGCGGTGACGTTTAATATTTCGCTGTATGAGAGATGCCGCAGATAACCCCGAAGGATTTGTGGTTAGCTATCATTGTTGGACTTCGCAATTTTACGCATAATGTTTTTATCTCAGATGCGGCGAAGGAACAGACAAGGATGGGAATAGAGGAAAATAAAAAGTAAAAATAATGACTAAAGGAAAGTTTTACAGGAAAAAGTATTTGTATGCATAAAGGTACACTGCATGTTCGAATGATTTTGCCTTACAACTAAGGTAAACTTTTGCTACTCAATAAAATATGATCGAATTCTAAGTAAAACCTATTTTTTTAAGATAGCCTGTCTCCTTTTGGGATTAAGATTGACATATTTTAAGTCATCGCAATCACCGTACCGGCAGTGAAGATTGCTTCATTAGTCTAGTGGTCCTAAGCGCGAGTGCTATGTATGCTAGAGGTCCTGGGTTCGATCCCCAGGTCGAGCAAAGTGTTATTGGTTTTTTCTATGAAATTCCCAGTAGCAGCTCGGAGTCTAGATTTGTCCCCGGTTTATCGCAATAGGTTCGCCCCCTATTATATGGGACCTAAAATATACCGGTGAAATGTGGGTGTACATAAGTACACGTCTGCCTAACCCTTGGGGACTACAGGCGTGATAGTATGCTATATTTTAAGTCAATACTAGGCTAATCTCAAAGGATATATTTGACTTATTTTATAATCTAAGTATTGATTGGTAATTGCTTTTTGGATGTGTTACCACGATGAGTAGTTTAATTTACCTAACAAAATGTAACTTTAACCCACTTTCTTTTAAAATGAATTGAGCTAATAGATAATATATATAAGAATAAAATCCTTAATTCCATGGAAGATTGCTAGCAACGGCAACACTGATCGTGACGTCCGTAATCTAGACTTGAGATAACATGGGAAGAAATTCATCTCTTTTTAAATTTAATGGTCCACCATATTAGATTTAGAATGACGTCACTTAGCTAACCATGTATTGTCATCCAAACTTAATATGTATGCAAAATTTCAATTCGATTGGTTGACGTTAACTGCCTTAAAATTCTGTTGGTAGATTTGACCCGAATAAACCAACATACATTGCAAGTTAAATAAAAACTTCTAGTACTACCAAAGTTAGTAAAAAATCACCAGATACATTAAATCTTTAAGGCCAATTGCGACATCCAAAGGTTTCTAGGTATGGTCATCGTAACAGTCGGGTAATATTAATAGATAAAACGAGTATTGTGTTTAGCATTCACAGCGTTAGTTTGCTGCTCGGTCACCTTTCATCTCGCTGATAGACATCGGGTGCGTGTGCGCATATGAAGCGACTAGATATGGGAAATGGAAGATCGGGCTTAGAAAGTATGAGTTGGGTTTGTTTTGCTATTTTGTTTAATTTATGGAGTAACTAGGAATAGCCCGCGGTTTCACTTACATTTCTGAGAAGTTTTTGAAAGAAAAAGTAGCATATGTCCTTCTTCTAGATGCAATTTATCTCCTTACCAATGTTTACCAATTTAGGCGTAAAAAGGAACATAGCGACAGACAAACAGAGTTACTATTTACTACTAAATTTATAATAACAACTGAAGAGTTTGTTTGTTTGAATACGTTAATCTCTATAACTAACAGTCGGATTAAAAAAAAACATTAATGAGTAAGTTTATATATCAACATACTACGATCTTTAGGAGCGGGACAAAGCGGGTGAAACCGCGGGGCCCAACTAGTTTTTAATACAAATAACGTACAGAGTTAAATTCTTAATTAGTTTCTGAAATTGAAAGAGCAAATAAAACCTACTTATAAGATCATTCTCTTTTCATGGAGGTTAAAAACGACAACAACAGACTCACACTTGACCAATCCGGTGTGAACAGAACGCACATCGCCTCGGCACCACAAGCTCATAACTCCTTTATTTATGTCTTACTTTATCCAAAGCTCCCGAATCGGATTGGGTTACATAAAGTCATTGTTTATGTGCCACGTTCGATTCCCGTTGATGTATCGGATTCGGTTTTGGGGTACCGTGAAGATGAGACGATGGTTCTTCGAAAGAATTAAAAAGTATTTTTCTTAAACCCACACTATTATTATGAATCTTCATAAACTTAAACTCGCATATCTAACAACAACTATTGTCTGGACTTTAAAAGAGACCATGATTCTCTGAGTTTGTTTCGACGTTTCTTCTCAGAGGTCGTCAGATAGGAAACGTCGGCGCCATCTAGTAAAAAAAAAATTAAAAAATCGACTTGTAAAAGTGTCCTGAAAAGATCTATTTACAGAAATAAATATCATTTCATTTCACTAAAAACATTATCGGGGGGCACGGCAGTGCCCCCGCCAGGTCGAGCGCGAAGCAAACACTGCCGTACCATCCTTTACTGGAACCATTTTGCCTCTTTTTTAGGCCCCTATTTGAGAACATCTGGATAAGACCAGAACGCTAAAATAGCCAAGTCACACAACATTGACTATAAATAATAAAGAAATCGCAGTAATGAACCTTAGACTTGGCACGACTTTGTATAGATTTCATTACTTTTTAGAGATAAACAAGCAGCTCCATCGAGACATGGCTAGTTTTTTACAGAATGATTTTTGATGGGATACTTGTTTCAAGTTCAAGTTCTTTATTCGTTTAAATGTGGTGTACAAAAGTTGTTACAATATATTTTAGTTCCACACATTTGCCATTTTATATGGCATATTATCGACATGAAGTATCAGTATACGTACTGTTCCTTTTTCAGTCCCCTTCCTTCTCCTTCTTCTAACGGTAAGCAGGGGCTTGGGTGTCTTTCCTCGCATTTTAATAATATAGAATATGTTATTGCATACCTCAAAACCAATGCATAGGTAATTTTATAAATCATAGAATTGTACTAATTGCAGTCTTATCGCTGGTAGCGATCTCTTAGAGACAAACTTTGGACGTCCTCAAGAGACATTTACGTATACAGGTAATTAGGCTATATGGGTTCTAAAGACTTCATATTCTTTTTTAAAAAAAAGCTTACTATCAATGTGGGCAAACATAGCTTACTAGGCAAATCTTGCTAACCCCTCTTACTAAAGTTAAATACTTGCATAACGAGTGGATTCACATCGGTAGTGCAATGGTTGAGTTTCGTACCAGCAACCACATGATCGCAAGTCCGACGCCCTATTCATTAGGCTACCTCTGCTTCATCATCAGCAGCATCATCAGATCCAGTTATCCTCTAGGAATACGTGGAGTGACTAGCCTACTGCTAAACTACTCAAAATTATGGGATGACAATACAACGTCCAAGCATCTTAAATAAAATTAAACCCGTTAACTATTTTAATGTAATTAATTCAGAAGCCAATTCTATGAGTCACTAATTACAACATTCACATGGCAATATAAACACGAATAAGTTATTTTGTCTGTCACGAACCCATAATTTTAATGAAACTACCCGAAAACGTACCTACATTACTGAGACGATATTGTACCATAAATGACCATAACTTCTTTGAAAAGATAAACTTTTGGGCCAATTATGAGACAGAAGCGGTGTTTCCAAAAATCCTCTATATACAGTTTTTATCTACCATCAGACAATATTCTTACGTGGTAGATCGTATCTTTTTAATTTACAAAGTTATTTAGAAGCATCAGCCCTTAAATCGTGAGCTTCAATAACTCTTATAGCTGAAATATAAAGTTCATAGTCGTAACTAACTTTGGTTCTATAATTCGGTTAATTAAGTTGGTTTTCACTAAAATTGTTAGTCACGATTGCAACGGCCAGTGTGTTTTACTGTTTACAAGGTGATATTAAAAGTTGACACGCCATTTTGGTTTCGATAGTTTTTTTTTAATGCTGTGACGAAATGAGGTTTTTTTATTTCAGTTTCAAGTTAACAATAATTGTTATAAGTACGTAGATAATAAGAATTTATTTAATATATGGATGATGTATTTCAGTCAGTGACTGCCTCGTTAGTCTAGTGGTCCCAAGCGCGACGAAGGTAAGGTGTGATGGTATATTATGTAAATTCAATATCAGCGGTCTCGGTAGCTTAGCAGCAAAGCGTTCGGTATACTTACCAGAAGGTCGCAAGTTCGTCTCCTGTCTGAGATCGTATTTTTCTTTCACTAGAAAAATTACATCTTTGCAAAAGAAGATACATATAACTAAGGCTTACTGGGCAGCACTCTTATAGACGATTGCCACCAGTTGGTAGTTTCTGTTTCAGATATTTTTTTTTTAAATAAAGATCTACAGAGTTAACTACACACAAGACACATAGAAGTATAAACAATAAACTACAGTTGGCAAAACAATTTTAATTGCTGATGATCCAAAAAAAAAAACAAAAGAATTTACAAAAAAACTGCACGACTCACCGCGCCGAATTTCCACATCGACAGCCAAAAGAAAGACAGACACGGAAAGTAATAAATAAAAGTATTTCAGTTTTTCAGCAAGTTAATGATGACGCAGGAGAAACAATTCGGTTCCCCACTGAAAAGGCTGAAAAATGAACGGAATCGTTTACTGGAAGAAAGCCTTCGGAATAATGCGGAATTGTGAAAAGAATGGCACAGACAAAAGGGCAATTGAAGTCGAAAATAATGAAGAACAAACAATTAACACACGACGTACCCGCGGCACTGGCCACGAAGCCAGCGCGGGAGCTGGGAACGTGGCGAGGAAAATCTTTTTTACATGAAATATATTTTACAGATTTTATACCGATCAATATATCATTAATACTACATGGGGTTACACTGAAAACTGACCCCAACATTATTACCTAGTCGGGCAATGGTTCGGAGAATATTGATTTACATAAATTATTAATGGATAGATTAATATTGGAGACAGCCAGTTGGAGTGACGATTTGCGGAAGGCAGCTTGCAGCAACTGGATGAAAAGATCTGAAAATCGGGCTCTGTGGCGTTCACTTAAAGAGGCTTACATCCAGCAGTGGATGAATACGGGCTGATGATGAAATAAATATTAAATCTCAAATATACAGCTATAAAATGCGTAAAAAGGAGTCTAATTTCAATATCTTATATTCACCTGTATTACAAATCTGTAGAACAACATTATCTTGTAATTGTGATGAGAGAGAACAGCTGTTGACGGTTTATGTGATAGAGGACTCACTAAAATGATTAAGGTCTTTCAGTTTACTTCTAGACAGAAAGTTCTGATTTGCAGATCATTGTCACCTGTCTAAAATTATCGTAGATAGCAGGAAACTTAGGTCGATATTATTTACAAAATAACTCGTAGAATACAGATAGGTAAGCCAGTAAAAATGGTAACAAACTTACTATGCCATGTTTTAAGGCAAATATATGAATATGAATATGAATATGAATGTCAGTAAAAAAAAATCCACCCATCTCCCGGTCTAAAATATGATTCTTCGAGAAAAAAAAATCTCATGTATTGTTTAAGCTTTACTTTTCCCTTTAAACATAAAGGGTTGTGAAATCCACCCTAAGAAGAAAACAACTCGAATGGAAGAAGAATGCGAATTTTTTTTTGTTTCGGCCATTATATCCTTTTTTGTTTGTTTTTTTTAATGTTTCATAATTGTTTCCCTTTGATCGAGATGACGGCAGGAAGGTCAGTCATTCTTTTCCTTTTATTTTAATTTTTCTATCAAATGTTTTTCTTCTTTTTGATCAAGTTTTACTGCGATACCTACGCACTGTTTAGACAAAGAGGTGAATATTTCATTCAGGCAAATATTTGTACGTAACTTAAAAATATTTACTTGAAGCTCTCTGAAATTGGAAACAATTACGTATATTTGCATTCAATAACAAAGAAATATTTTAGGAATGTGGAAACAGCGACAGGTAGTACATAGTATCGGTATGAAATAAACCTGTCCGTTTATTTATTTTTTTATATAACTAGACCAATGTTGAAGTGAAGTGCAGTGATAGCCTTGTGATATGACCATAGGACTGCCATGTCAAAGGTCTCGAGTTCGAATCCAAGGCACGCACCTCTGACTTTTAAAGTCATGTGCGTATTAATACTTAATCATCACGCGCTTAAACGGTGAAGGAAATCATCGTGAGGAAACCTGCATGCCTGAGAGATTTTCTTGACGGGCGTGTGAAGCCTGCCAACCCGCAGTAGGCTAGCGTGGCGGACTATAGCCTAATCCCTCTCGTTCTGAGAGGAGACCCGTGCCCAGCAGTGGTACAATATAATTGGTTGATGATTGAATATTTATATGGATTTAATTAGGCTGCAACATCGCTCCTCAAATAGTATCGGTGACGTCACATTAGAAACGAAATGAACCTGTGCGTTTGTAATTTTTTTTTATATTATCGGACCAATGTTGATAACACTTGGCAATGTTGCACACTGGTAGTCCATGGAATAAGCATTCATCCTCATTTTTACGTATAAGTTCTCATTATTCAATTACATACTTACCACAGACGTCGCAAAAAGATAACTGTCACCCGATATTAAAAAAAAAAACAATTCTGACATTTAAAAAAAACTTGAAAGAAAAAATTAATACTGATTGGAAAGCAGCCATTTCACGGTATTACTGTTCGGGGATGGGCACGTTAAGTAGCTCCCTAGAGCCCAGCGTTTGGCATTCGGAAAAAATAAAATAAAAAACAAAATGGCGGAGCTAATCTAAATTAGCACGGTGGGACAAACAAGCGATTGTTTTCTTTGATGAAAGATATTAAAAATATTTGAGAACGTGACTTTTAAATTAAAGATTGTGAAAGATAATTATTTTTTGTACGCTTTGATTTTACAGTGCAAGTAAATAATAGATAATCAACACGCCTGTATAAAATGGGTTAGGCAGAGGTGTACTAATCATTGTATATCTACAGTTTGCTGGCATGTTTCATTCCCATGTACTAGGGGGCGAACCTATTCCCATCAATTGGGCACAAATCGAAATTCCGAGTGGCTACTGGGAATTTTATAGGAAATCCCCATAACACTTTGTCTGACCTGAGAATCGAACCCAGAACCTCTATCATAATAGTTGTGCTTAGTACCATTAACTTCCTAAGCACAACTATTATGATAGAGGTTCTGGTTCCATTTATTTTTTTTTATTTTTTTCAAAAAAGATTGCATTCTGTTGCCAACGGTACACGAATCGGAACCAATCACAGTTGTCGTATTTTTTTATTTCGTAATTAGTATAAGCAGAAGTAGTCCATTAAGATTATATTTTTTTTTAATTCGAGGGTGCTCTCTGCATTAAGCTAATCGTCCCTAGAAGAGATTATGTAGCGTTAATGCAGTTTTATTTTTGCATTTTGATTGATTTAAAAAAAGAAAAGCAAGAAATGGTACATTATTTACCTATTTTAAACTTATTTTAAATTTGACTGACTCATTAGTCTAGCGGTCTCAAGCTACGCTAGAGGTACTGCTTATTTTTTATTATATTTTAGCATTAAATAATGCGAAATTTTCACAAAAATATAAATTTTATTAGTGAAATTATTTTCATAATATTTTCTTTCACTATGAAATTTTCTTTCACTAGAAAGTTCATATCTTTGTGTACGCTATAGGTGTTGGGTTCGGTTCCCGGGTCGATAAGTGTTATTAAGGTTTTCTATACAATTCTCAGTCTCGGAGTTTGGATTTGTGGTCGATTAATGGCAATAGGCTCGCCCCTTATTACATAAATACAAAATATACCAACAAAATATGAGTGTACCTACATAATTACACCACTGCATAACACTAACTAAAAAATAACTAATAAAACAGTCTACTTTATCACGGCAAACCCAACAATCCGAAATTCAAAAACAATACAACATAACAATAAGTAATTAAAATTTTCTCAAAGTAACCTAGGATGTCGATAGTGGGGACAATAAGGGCCACTTCAAACTGGAACATCGTCTGAACACTGTAGGGCACTCAGGCCCACGAGAAAGGGTTGTCACAGACTAACTGTACTTCTCGCAACATTTTCAAACTGTTGATTTATTTGTAGAATTTTCCAATTGGCATTGGACGGTATTACGTGTGCCGATAGAAATTGATAGCTTTTGTTTTATTTACGCAATGTTCTATTCTTTAATGCCCGTTCGGTTAGACGCCAAATTCTAATTTTGAATTGCTTTTTACTATAACATAATCTAGGTTCACGGTATTTGAAAGTTTTGTCATTTTTGCCTAACAAACGCTAAGTATCGTAGCAGATAGTAAATAGTATTCATTAATAGTATTTTCAGTTCGAACAGTTTTAAGTAACGATTTTTTAAGCAAAGGTAAAGTCAGGCAAAGGTTCTCTGTTGAGAATATTGTAAAGATAATGTCGTAATTACTACTTACATGTATGTGCCTAGAATGTGTTAAAGACTTAAAAACTTTTATTCCTTAAATTAAATTATTAATAATAAATTATCACGCGCTTAAACGGTGAAGGAAAGCATCGTGAGGAAACCTGCATGCCTGAGAGATTTTCTTGACGGCGTGTGAAGTCTGCCAACCCGCAGTAGGCTAGCGTGGCGGACTATAGCCTAATCCCTCTCGGTATGAGAGGAGACCCGTGCCCGGGAGTGGGACAATGTAATGGGTTGATGATGATGATTCTTTAAATACTTTTAGTTAGATGCTTGGAGACTGTTGGAGACGGTTCGCAGTTTTTTGTTTTGTGTTTTACGCCTTTTCTTGTCCTGTGAATCGTCGATCTCGAAGATAAAAGTCTGATGAAAACGAAGTTTCATAAAAATCATGAATTATAGGTATATTAAAAAAAGTAAACTAATTCCTACATCTATCTATTTACATCACGATAAACAGCCACTATTTCAGTGACAACCAGTCGTGGATCCAGGTTTTCAGTTTAGAGGGCAATCACTAAAGTAGAAGTAGGATATAATCGAGTAAAATTTAAGATTTGTTAGTGGTGGAGCCAGGGCCTTTGATCCGCTGCTGGTGACACTTAGTAAACTTGCATTGGCTCTACTTAATTTCTATAACTTGTTACAACCCTAAATCGATAGCAATAGCCTTTGCCTACATGTAATAACCGATTCGATGGTGATTCGTGACAAAGGTTTGTTTTTCTCTCGTCATTTTCCGACAGATTGTCCCTAGGGCACTACATTCGATGGCTCTTGAAGAGCTCAAGTGCTTCGGAGAGCTTCGGGAAAGACTCGATCACTCTTGAGCCTGTCTGTACTGAGATGTTTTTGTTACGAATTGATATCTTGGGATTTTATTCTTGTTTTGTCTACTTGATTTCGCCTTTGACTTCGACCGTATTGTGTTTAGACAATAAAATATAATAAATTGAGGAAATAACGGAATAAAAATATTTTCTTCTCAAAAACAAAAATCCTTTTTTAAAAGTCCAAGGCTTTGCGCCTGTATCATAAGTGGGACGAACTCATAACATACCATTACGCCAATATCACTCGAAGGGTTAGGTAGAGGAGTATTAATGTACACCCACACTTGGCCGGTATGTTTAAATAAGTTTATAGTAGGAGACGAGCCTATTGCCATTAACCGGGCACAATTGCTGACTTCGTTTCATAGAAAAACCCAATAACACACACTTTGCTCAACCTGGGGTTCGAACCCAGAACCTCTAGCGTAGCAATCGCGCTTAGGAGCACTAGACTAATGAGGCAGTCATTTACACACCACCACACCACCACGCCTGTATTCCCCGAAGGGTTAGGCAGAGGTGTACTAATGTAAACCCACATTTCGCCGGTATGTTCAGGTCCCATGTAATAGGGGGCGAGCCTATTGCCATTAACCGGGCACAAATCCAGACTCCGAGCTGCTATTGGGAATTTCATAGAAAAACCAAATAACACTTTGCTCGACCTGGGAATCGAACCTAGGACCTCTTGCTTAGCAGTCCCGCTTAGGACCACTAGACTTATGAGGCAGTCATTTATTTATTTACTTATTATAGATGTTTTTACAGACATGCAACCAATACAAAAGCTTTCTATAAAATTCTCAGTAGCATCTCGGAGTTTGGATATGAATCAAGTTATTTCCACTTTAAAGTAACAGCAATAAGTTTCGATGTTACTCAATTTTGATTAATATACCTAATGTATTTATATAGCTTTAGGTTCGTCCTTCCTTTTTTGATTTTTTCTATTTTTTTTGCCGATTTTATCTGGTTCCAAACCTTTATATTTGTCCCTAGTATTTAAGACGCAGATATTATTAGATATTTCCCCTTCATTTTATGCTCTCCGAGATACATTTTAATAACAAACCGAGTATTAATTTTAGTTTTAACCTTGTAATGTTTATCTTTAAGTTTGCCCTTATTGTTATTATTAACAGTACTTATGGTAATTATTTTATATGGTAATCTGTGGATAACGTCGTGAGTAGTGTATTTGTTAATTCTATTAGTTAATACTCCTATCATGTGTAATATTTAATATACTGCTGTTTGTTGTCCCTAATAAATAATAAATAGATAAATGAGCTCGTTTACTGGCAATAGGTACGCCCCCAATTACACCTAAAACATACCAGCGAACTGTGGGTGTACAGTAAGTACACTTCTGCCTCATCCTTCGGGGAATACAGGCGTAATGGTAATCACTATGAATATAGCTATAATTGGGTTACGACCTTCCAGCTACCCAGAAAACAAATCAAAGGCAAGACAAGGACCTCATTCAAAACATCATCACCATAAAATCTTATCCACAATCAATACTTCACAACTCAATTACAGTCACAAATTCAACATCTCTTATTCGGAAGCATATAATTGGAAAACGGCATTTGTAATTTCAATCATTTGTATCCATTATACAGAGGAACAAACAAACAAACAAATCGAATCGGGCAATTTCGGCCTCTGTCGATGTCTGCCGAAATCAATTAGCTCCTTGTAATCTGCAAAACAAAGTTATTATTACCATTTTGTGGTCCAAAAAACAACTCTGTTTACAACAATTTAAGTCCCAAACTCGATTCCTCATCACCATGCTTAACTTTGCCTAACATAATCGTAGGATGTACAGCCCAGACATCTTGGATTACCGAAAATTGCTACCAAACGAAAATACCAACATACAATCATTATAACTTTTTTCTTAGTTTTCGATATGAAAAAAAAAGTCTGCGAATAACTTATGCGATGCAATGACCGCGAGCGGCGACATCAAAAGGGTTACTGGCGAGATCTTGTGTCTCTCTCTAGCTTGTGGAGTCATCAATATCTGAGTGAGATGGATGTATGATGTTGAAGATAAAAAATGCCCTTTAAGTCGGTATGAAGCGATGCGGGCGCGTTTGTGAGTGCGTTTTGTGGTGTCAAATGGATGAAAGTATCACGGTTGCTTGTGCGTATATAATTGCAAATATAGTTGTTTGTTCAATGTCCTTAAATAAAAGACTTATGGTTCTGTCAAGTGTCAACTTTGTCAGGGTTGAGAACAATAAGGTGCTGTTCCTTTTCCAGTGATGTTATGACAGAGTCCGGCTCTAAGGACCAAAAAAAAAAATCGCGGTTCTCCGTACAATAGCGACGGAGAATGGCAGACCTTTTATACAAAATTATTATTACAGAATAAAGTTGAAGAATGCATTAGTGTTGATTGATAGTAAAAATGTCTCAGCATGCCTCAAAAAGTTATTCGCTATTCTTGTCATTTCTCTATAGCGGGCTCATGTTCCCGTATTTTACATTTTCCGACTGATTCCGTCATTCCGGATGTACTTATATATTGTTTGAAAATACTTATCACTTAATATTATACTGATGACCAACATTCTTTATGGGATAACTCGGCAAACGAGCAGGCGAGCTACCTGATGGTAAGTAGTCATCGCCGCCCATGGACATCTGCAAAACCAAAGGAGTTGCAGATGCGTTGCCGAGCCTATTTAGGGAAAGGGAGGGGAAGGAGAAAAGGAGAAGGAAGGGGATTGGGGGAGGAATTGGGCCTCCGGCCCTCTCGCTCACCGAACGAAGCGCAGTAACGAAACACTACTACTCGGACGTCGGTCTTCTGCGAGAGTGTGGTACTTCCCCGGTCGAGCCGGCCCATTCATGCTGCGAACAGCGTGGCCCTACCACAACAAAAAGATAATATATTTCGTATGATAACCGATAGCTGAACGGCGAAAGCCGACGGCTGAACTAAAAAAACCCTCAGAGACACCTGCAAAAGGTGACTTGAGCAACTGACCGAGTCAACCAGTAAATACTCAGCCACGATTGAGATAGAGTTTTATTGTAGCCACAAATCTTTAAACTTTTAACCCCATCCAATCTATATTTTGTTAAACAAGGATGTTTCAAAGAAAACAAATTAAACTATTGTAAAAAGTGTTATAAATCTAGCTGGCAAAGAGCAGGAACATCAATGATAAAGTAAACGAATTCCTTCACGACTTATCCCTTTGAATATAAAAAGGTTTTACAGGAAAACTTTTAATCAGGACCCATCGCTACTACCAGGAGTCCACGAATTTGAAGAGGTAATGTAAATTATATCAAACTTGGAGTGTGGCTCAAATTTTTTTCTTCAATTTCTCATCTTATAGGTATGTTATTATAGTACTAAAAAGGTAAATTTACTCTGACTTTTCTTAAAATGGTTATAGGTACTTAGGGTCAGAGAGGAGACCTGTGGTAGGCAGTGGGACAATGTAATGGGATGATGATGATGAGTTAGGGTCATATAATCTGGATAGAATCCAAGTCTTACATGGACAAATTGTCAAATTTCATCTAAAAGATAATTGGAATTGTTAAATGTTTTTCCTCACCCGTAAGTCAAATAATGAGTCAATTTCTATTTGCAAATTATTCCCGAAAGTAAGTGCTAATTTGAATTAAAGCTTGATAAGTCATGTAATTGTTCTGCATTTGTTGAAAATTGGTCCTTTTGCACTTTAACTATTTATTTGGAACGAATTATTGTCCCACTTTAGTAGTTAGTTTTCTCTGTAGCATGGGTGCGTTGACAGACATTATTTCTTACCTAATCAACAACCCTTGATGTCTACGCTTCCGTGAAAATCTATCGAGTTAATCCATAGTACTCCACTCGGGGACATCGAGCTTAAAAATGAAAGCATAAATCACGATCTTTGGCCCTAATTAATTCCTCGAGGCTTCGCAGGGGGAGTGCTATGGGGTTGAATTATTTGAAAAAGTTTCACCTCTTTGTATTCCTTCATTATCTTTCGGTAGTCACCTGCGTTCAGGTTTATGGTCAGTTATAGGGGTATGTTTTGATAAGATTAAGGACCATTCTTGCTTGCAATTTGAAGCTTGAAGATTTAAAATCCAAAACTTATATTCTACATTTCTAAAAGATATAAATTAGATCAAAGAAATCAATGAACCGCAGGACTCGAACCTGTGTCCTATAATATAATAATAAAATGTTATTATTAGAAATTAAATGAACTCCAAGAATCACGAATGTTTTTTGTCTTGTTTGTAGAAATTACAATAACATAATATAATTGACGCAAAGAGCTAAACTAAAAAAATGATGTCTCTTAAAAAGTATGTTAAGGTACTGTTGTATCAATCTAGATTAGTGCAAAATCTATATTATGTATTATGCCATGTGCAGAAATACAAAAATAGATTTGAATGGAAATGGTATTTACCAGTTATAGAAAAACAGGAGCAGCTGATAATTCCTAGATGTCAAAACATTTTTGAAGAAAAAACATCGCGTTTCGTAATAATTTATAAGACATTCTGTCACGACTATTATAGGCAATTTAGATTGTATCTGCGTATAATATTACATATTTACTCCATATTTCAAGAAAAGGCATAAAATGCACAGTATTTCTCACTAAAAGTAAACATATTTTATTTTATTAAGTGCCAGTAATACCCAGTTTGATCTAAAGCGCTTAACTTTTTTGGTCCTTTGAACCATAATACTCTTGCCGCACTTATTTAATTTCTATAAATCGAATTCGGATCATCGCTCCCCACAAAAACCTAATCCAAATCCCACAGTTCGAAGACATCTATGGGAACCACTCATAGAAACTACGAATCATCTAACTTTTTGTGTCCAAACTTTTAATAGAAAACCATCAGAAGATTGACAAACTCACTTTTCCCAAAGCCACCGTCCACTAGGAACTTATTTCAAAGGAATAAGGATTAAAATGATCAAAATTTTAATTCACTGGCGGCAAATATAGATTTGTAAAGTCAGTCCGTTGATAATAAAATTTTAACTTTATCGCTTAGAGTTTATAGTTTAATTTACGCTGTGTTTTGATGGCAAGTCAGAAGTGATACTTTGGACAATAGTTAGAGAATCGATGAGCACAAGTTTGGAATTGATTTCAATCAGTCGGACGGTAGGTGGCAACTGTATTACGAAGATCATTCGTCTGATAACTTGTAGAGGGAAAGTTGCTTTACCTATTTTAATATATGAGTAAGTACATACTTAGTTCTCTAAGTTTGTATTTATGTGTTTTTCAGAGGCCGTCGAAAGGAATTGCTTGCTTTATTTTGTACAAAAATACCTAAAAGATTAACCAATAAATTTGCTAGTAATCAATGATTAATAAATTACTTATAAATATTTTTTGCAGTGTATATAGCTTTTTCCCCGCTATAGTACTTAAATACCACGACAGATTTGTATATTGATTTGAATATTACGTCAGAGAATAATCAAAAGTTAATAACAGAAAAGTAAAGTAATAATAACATTAAAAAATCTGAATCCGAATATTATTCTTCAATAAATCTGTTGAAATCAAACTCGATATACATAATCATCCCTATAACGTCGACAGTTAAAGTTGACGAAGTAGAGCTACTTTCCAATATCGTGACGGTCAATCAATACTCCAATTTAATTATAAATAGATTTATTTTTTACTTTATTATGTAATAACATTATTTTATTGCTATGAAGGTCATTCCCCTTGACATTTAATCAACACCGTGGTCACTATGGAAGCATTTGGAATTATGGATTCTTTCATTCACTATGGAAGCATAAGGAATTGTGGATTATTTCATTCACTATGGAAGCATTTGGAATTATGGATTCTTTCATTCACTATGGAAGCATAAGGAATTGTGGATTATTTCATTCACTATGGAAGCATTTGGAATTATGGATTCTTTCATTCACTCTGGAAGCACTTGGAATTGTGGATTGTTTAATTAACTATGGAAGCATTTGGAATTGAGGATTTTTTCATTCGCTATGGAAGCATTTGGAATTATGGATTCCTTCATTAACCAAAAAAGGGTGTGGATTCTTTCAGCCCTTTTCCTCGTAAGTAGGTATCTTAAAAGGATTTCTTAAGGAATGGTTTGATTCCCCCTGCAAACTAATTACAGAATCATCCAGCCTTTTCCAATTAACATGTTGGGATCAGTGTCCAATGTAGCTGAATATCTGTATTTTACACAAACTATTCATCTAAGATACAGGCGTATATATATATCATCATCATCAACCCATTACAACGTCTCACTGCTGGGCACGAGTCTCCTCTTAGGAACAAGAGGTTAAAGTCCACCACGTTAGCCTACTGCGGTCTGGCATATTTCACACTCCCGTCCAGAAAATCTCTCAGGTTTGCAGGTTTCTTCACGATGTTTTATTTATAAAAGCGTGATAATTAATTATTCATTAATACTTAATTAATTAATATTTAATTAAATTTTTGAAGATGCATATGACTTCAAAAATTCGGAGGCCTTGGATTCGAACTCGAGATCTAAGACTTGATAGTCAATAGTCATATTATTAGGCTATCTACGTAGATTGCCCTATATCTACCTAAATATATCTATATTATTTTACTGCCTCATTAGTCTAGTAGTCCTAAGAGCGACTGCTACGCTTGAGGTCCTGGGTTCGATCCCCAGGTCGAGCAAAGTGTTATTGGGTTTTTCTATGAAATTTTTAGTAGCAGCTCGGAGTCTGGATTTGTGCCCGGTTAATGGCAATAGGCTCGCCTCTATTACAAGGGGACCTAAATATACCGGCGAAGTGTGGGTGAACGTTGGTACACCTCTGCCTAACTCTTCGGGGAATACAGGCGTGATGGTATGTTTTATATCTATATAATTTACCTTTAGGTACCTATAATATTAATCTAGAACACCTTAAATTGTCACAAAGTCTTTTATTAAAAGGTGAAGTAGTAATTAAAAGTGAAAGGAAGTACTTGTGTCGGTATGGGATCGCAATGATAACAGATTTCAATATCTTTTGACTTAAAACCATATCCTATTGAGGTTATTTATCGACGTTAGAATATGGTGGATATGGTTTGATATTTTTGACAGCTATTTTAAATATGCTTTTTTTTTATGTGAGTTTTGCTCTCAACCCATTGGCCGCTGTCTTCGGTACAAGTAGGCGAGAACCGAGTTATTTGAAGTTTATGCAATATAACAGATTGTACAAACAGTTACAGGTCAAGCTATACAAAACCTATTTAATCTGATCTCGCATTTTATAGGCTTTCCGTATAGTAAGAGGTCAGAGTAAACTGGAATTGTATATCTCGTCCTATAGCCTACCTACCTACCGAAGTCTCTTATTTCTGAAATAAACAAAGACTTGTATTGCAAATAGCAGCTTTCTCACTTATACTTTGATATACCTACGTACCCATAATAGTAATTTAGACCATGATTACAATACAAAACATAATTAATATTGTTATTTTAGTTAAGGAAAAATGTATAAACTTAGCATGGAAAATGCAATTTTTATGAGAAAGTTTTTTTTGTAAGAAATTTGAAAATTTTTAGTATTCATTAATATTATGTTTGGTATTTTTACAGGTTAAAATTAGAAAATTATCAAACATTCTCGGCACTAATCCAGTAAAACAATGATGCCAATTTTTTAAGGTCACAGCCACACTAAACCAACGGTTGTCGCGCGTAGGGCAGGTGATCGTACAAGCGCATGCCAAACATTATCCGCCGGTTAACTGTTCGACTCAGGCACGCGACTCCGTAATATAATTCAATTGCTAATTGTCCATGTGATAACACCTTTATATCGAATAGATGCGCCGGCGGCGGCGGCGACGAAAGGCGTGAATTATTTCCTTAAAAAAATCTTATCTCTTGAGTATTTTGATATATTATATTTTTGTTACCAACAAAGCCAATGAAATTAAAAAAGAATGGGGTCCTTTTCCTTTGCTTTGGGGGGTTGTTTACTTCACGGGGACGTAAGGCATAATATGGAATGGCATATTTTTTTCTCTCTACAGTTAGAAGTGCTGTCCAAAAAAGAGGAGACAAAATCATAAGAACTACCACATTATAATCTATCTCCTCAATTATCTATCTCACCAAAGATAACATTTATGCCCAGTCTAGACCTTCATTTGCCCAATTATTCAGTAATACGTCGCCCAACATTGACTCAACTTGCCTAATTGAAGCTCTAATTAGTCAACGAGCCACAAAAACATACATTAAAACGAATCGCCAATGTTTCATTTCCCGGATACGCCTGCTATAATGTGGTTGTACCATAAATATATTACATAGCTTTGTTTCAAGTAATTGGGTAATAATTTTTTTTTTATTTATTGGTCTTCTACGTTAATAAAGTTTGAGTAAATAGTTTTATGGGTCATGGAAAACAGACTAATGAATTCAAATAATAGTCAGGTCATTGAATTTTTTAGCGGCCTTCTTTCTGGACTGTAAACACCGCAGGCTAAAAAGGCCACTTAAGAAGTTTGAACAATGGGTTCTTATTTTAAAAATTGAAGTTTGTGAAGAAGAATACGTTCTAAATATGAATTGATTCTTTAGGAATTACTAAGGCCACATTTCACTACGTCAGAATAACCGCTATTCTCGAATTCAATTAAAAATGGAACAGAATTTGTATGATATAATTTAATATTCGGAGTTGGTATAATGTGGCCTTAATAGCCTT
Organism: Subacronicta megacephala; assembly: GCA_958496365.1. Taxonomy (NCBI): domain Eukaryota; kingdom Metazoa; phylum Arthropoda; class Insecta; order Lepidoptera; family Noctuidae; genus Subacronicta; species Subacronicta megacephala. Next base: position 11,799,308 of record OY292534.1, read on the forward strand.
TTTAGTTCTTCCTGATTTCATATAAACCGTTATTACAAAGACGACAAACTCAATACAGGGTGGAAGTGACATCGACGCACATCCGCTTACCACGAATTCAGTACATGATTCTGCACCCCCTTGCGTTGATATTTTTCGTCGGTTATGAAAAAAAAATTAGCTGTTCCATACATTTTGACCGTGTAGGTATTGCACTTTTGTATAAAAAAGCTGTTTTTTTTTTCAAAATATCAACGCAAGGGGGTCCAGAATCATGTACTGAATTCGTGGTAAGCGGATGTGCGTCGATGTCCTTTACACCCTGTATATCAATACCACAATAACTTAATTGTTTACAATCATCTAACTTGTAAATCAAACACAAACACCACAGAAATACTTTATAATCACCATTGTTAATTATAAGTGACGCGGTTATTAGTCAACTCATGCGCAGGCATTAATATCGGGAACTGGTATATGAACCCGTTTGACCATGTTCGATGTTAACGAGATATGTTATCGATGTAACATAGATCATTATTATATCGAGTAGTTTTCATTCATTGTAATGCAACCAATGCCCATTAGTGAGACATTAGAAGGGTTAAATAAAAATATAAATCCTCCTTTTTTACTGATTTACCTTAAAAAAGTTAAGTTTTCATTTGTACTCATTATTGACCAATCCTGATATTATGAAAAAAACTGCTGTTCTATATACCTATTGTGTTGAGTGAACCTGTAAATAATTTACATAATATATACACTTCTGAATAAGCTTTTCCCTTTATCATAAAAGACAAAACCATATGAAAATCTCTAACAGCAAAGAACAGAATCGTTCAGTAAAATGACTGTGCTTGTCAATCAATTTTTGATCATTTGAATCTTTGATCGACAACCACACATGGCGCTAACCGCATCTATCACCACTTCATCTCAAAAAAAAACACGAGACAGTACTGGCATTCAAGGCAACAAGTACGCGAGAATGATTTAAGGCGCGCGCACACGATGCATTGTAAGGGCGAGCGCACACCGCCAACAGTAGCGGCCCACGGCCGATCGGTCGCTAGATCGGCCCGCCCGGCTCGCCACTCGAAGGTTCGAAATAGGAAGGAGAGAGCTTTAAGGAGAATATATTCAAAATATAGACAACCTCTTTTACAGGGAAATATTATACATATTATATTAAGAACTTTATTTTTGTTTTGGTCAATTGAAAATGATGAAAAGTTGATGTATTAATTTATCTGGTGGGGTAAAAAGGCCAAGTGAAATAATTACTCTTGAATCAGCCATTTTTATTATAGAAGAAATTAATCAAATTGTGGACTATCATAAAACAACGGACCGAAATAAACCGTTTGTATGACCGAAAAAAAGTGGCCTTATGTAATACGTTAGTATGTCCATACTTCACAAACTTACGACACCTTTGTATAAAATTTTGTAAATCAACATAAGTTTATTTATTTAATATACTTGATTTATTTCAAATATTCTCCTAATAAATCCATGGTTGAGTCTCAGATCAAATAAAAAGTTAAGATGGAACTTTGCGAACAAAGAAGTGAGGCCGGCTATCGAGCTATCGAAAGCTCGACTGACAAGATAAGGCGTAGTTAACTAATACATGTGTGCGTGTAATTGTGTGTTGTACACCGTTAGGCGTAGTTTTAGGCGGCCTCACTTATTAGTTCGCAAAGTTCCATCTTAACTTTTGATTTGATCTGAGGGTTGAGTGACACTTTAAAAATAAAATAAAGCTCGCTCCACACTGCTCAACCACAACATTAACATAGAATAACTAAAAGCGTAGTAACAAATAAGGGTACATCCATTCACTTATTGTGCACATCGTTTTAAATAATAATTGAATCAATTCTCCGGCTATCGGTCATTGATTAATACGCGGCTAAAAAATAAAGCTTTATTGAATTATAAGTTATGGCTCAACCTTTGTGTTGGTATATTTATGAACTTTTAAGTGGGTGTACTTTTATTTATATTCGATATGTTTCTGAACAAAAATATTTTTGTATTTTCAAATGGGAAGTGTACGAAGTCAGTAATCTCTGCATATCTGGCATATTATGCATTGGATACATACTTACATATTATAACAGTTGTTTTCCCTGAATATTTAAGCAGAGGTGAACTTCTGTAGTCCCATTAAAGGAAAGTCAAATGTTTCAATTCAATTATACCATTATAAAAGGTATTTCTAAAATGTCAATTTGTTGCACGGTTCCAAAATGCGAAATCAGGAACGTGGAAAATAGCTGAAAAAATTACATTGTTACTCTTTGTAGTAGCTGTAAGCATGCTACTTGGAGTTCCTGGGTTCAATTTCTAGGTCAAGCAAAGTGTTATTGAGTTTTCTATGAAAATCTTTAGTAACAATTCGTTGTTTAGATTTATGCCACGTTAATAGCGATTACCTCAACTCTTGTTACCTTGGGCCTAAGCATACTGTAGATGTATATTAGGACACCTCTGCCTAACCCTTCCGGGAATACAGACGTGATAGCATGTTATGATATGAAGTATATGAAATTTGATAACCCATTAAGTGATTATCTTAGAATTTTAATTAAAGATACTTAGAAGGTATAATAAATTGGTACCGCTGTTTGTGTGTCAATGTGACTGATTGAGGAGACGTTACAATTTATAAGCTGACATCGTTAAATGACCAGTCGATTGCAGATAAGCTTTGTAAGTGGGAAGATTACGTAATTACGCAGAGTTGTCAGTTCTTTTAGTAATGAGGTGTGTGCCTAAATAATTTCTATAGATTATTTTTGGTACTTTGACCTCGAAACTCGGGTTTTCTTAAAAGTGTATGTCTGCCAACACGCACTGAGTAAGTTTACTATTTGTCTAATTCTGAGAAGTGATTCATAAGCAATAGAACAGTAGAATTATATAGTGATAATGTTATCTGAATATATATATATGTATGGTCTCATGATTACGTTAATGTATTTGTTTACAATTCTCTGTGTTTAAGCAAGCGATCCTCCTGATGATAAGTGGCAGCCACCAACCATAGACCTTAGAATTCAGAAGAAGAATTAAGAAAGAATAAGTCTTAAGAATGCGAAAAATCACAAAAACGCCGCTGCCTACCGTTAAGAAAAGAAGAAGACGGAGTGGCAAAAAGAAGAAGGAAGAGGACCAAGGGAGGTATTGAGCCTCTGATGCTATACACTCACCGAACGAAACGCAACAGTATACATACTGGTACATAAAATCGACTTCAGTGACATCCGTTGAACAGCAAGTTTGCTTTCAACCGACGTGACTGTCAAATTCAAGTCACTCTGTTAGGTAGAAAGGTTTGTCGCATCTGCAACCGACACCACTTAACTAATCTCTATCTATAACGTATCAGCGGCAGGTGCGTACGCGCGATTATGTTAATTTTAAAACTATTAATTACACAGAGTCGATACACGTTTGTAAACGACACCGGGCGCGTCCTGCCTGTTTGTTTATCGCTTGTACTATCGAGATTTCTGATAATTTATTAAATCGATCTCGTTTATTCTGGTTCAAAGTCCGATTTATGGAATATCGAAACGAGACGGGTTGAGAAGATTTATAAAGGTACTTTAATGTGATATGAGAATCGACAGATGTATCTTTTTAACATACATACATACCATCACGCTTGTATTCCCCGAGGGGTTAGGCAGAGGTGTACTAATGGACACCCACATTTCGCCGGTATGTTTAGGTCCCATGTAATAGGGGGCGTGCCTATTGCCATTAACCGGGCACATATCCAGACTCCGAGCTGCTACTGACAATTTCATAGAAAAACCCAATAACACTTTGCTCGACCTGGGGATCAAACCCAGGACCTCTAGCGTAGCAGTCGCGCTTAGGACTAATGAGGCAGTCAGTGTATATTTTCATAGGTATACATCCTCATTTATTATCCAGAAAAATACAAACATATAAAGGTCTCAGGTCGAGCAGTTTTATTAGGTTTTTCTTTGAAATTCTCAGTAGCAGCTTGAAGTCTTGATTTGTGGTCTTATAGCAATAGGCTCGCCCCCATAACATGGGATCTAAACATACCGGCGAACTGTGGGTGTGTACCTCCCTTCGGGAAAAACAGTCCTGAGGGTTCACTTAACTCTCTCGGCGGATCTTTTTCTACACCTGTCTACTAGCGAATTTATGCAACAACTCTCCTGCGAACGACGCCTGGTTGACTTCTTTAGACCAATATTTTCAAATAGTAGTAGTGCCTGCTGGCATGTCTACATGCCAGCATGAATGAGTAGCACGACCAGGGAAGTACTACCCTCCCACAGAATATCGACGTCAAGTAGCAGTATGCATACTGTTAGGTACATTGTGTTTCGTATGGTGAGTGTGGAGAGTCGGAGGCTATTTCCTCCCTCAGTCCCCTTCCTTCTCCGTTTCTCCTTTTCCTTAAATAGCCCTACTTAATTAGCTTACCATCAGGTGACTACTTACCATGAGGTAGCTTGCCTACTCGTTTGCCAAGTTATACCATAAAAAAATGAAAAAAATGAGACGGATTAATTTCGATAACAAGCACCTATTGAACAAACACTTTATTGTTAACTACTTTTGTCCCTCCAAATATGCGCTCAACTGAGTTTATGTATATTTAATGTGAAACAAAACATTAAAAATATAAAATGCCCAAAACATAAAATGTCACACTCAATGCGCTTACGATTGTGAGCAGTATCGGCGCGCGCGCATTAATTAGCACCCGAAATGGAGTAGCGAGCATTACGTGTATGGTTACCATGAATTAGGAGAATTATCTTAAGTCACGAATACTGAAAGTTTTATTACTTGATTGATTTAAGGGTATTACATCGCTCAAATCCCAAAAACACCCTAGGTTTAAAGAAGTTTCTAGATGAATCCTTATGTGCCTTTGCCATATAAAAAATATATGTTATACTTAAGGTCATCACAAATAATTTGTATTGTTTAATTTTTTCATAAAATTGCCCCATTTTTTTTAAATAAATCGAAGAAAATAGTCCTTTTTCAAACTAAATTGCATTTTGTCTCTTTAACCGCTTAATAGTTTGTCGTAAATTTTATACCAAAAAATTTGTAAAGACACACTTAACAACTTGTATTGTTTAATTTTTCCTATTTCTTTGAATATTTTTACATAATAAAGAAAAACCCAAAACTTTACTAGCGCCCCCCGTGAAGCACCCCCGCAATGCCCGTGATGCATACTCAGGACGCGAATATCAGTGTCTCGACGACTCTTGCGACGGGTGGGCTGTACGTGCGTTATTGTTTGCAAATAAATTACAAAAGTGATGATTTTTGAATGATTTTTGAATTAAGCAATATCGTAAATAGTACAAATATAAATATTACGTAGAAATTAAGTTTGTAAATATATTTAAAGTAGTTTATAATTTTGTTTTTGTTCTTGATCATTATCATAGACTAACCATAGTGTAATGAAATCTACGGGCGCACTCCTTTGTCTGGCTCTAAATGCCGACAATCTTTTTTAATCAGTTTAATTCGGATTATACATAATAATCATGTTATCCAAAGTTTTAATGAACCTCGGAGTACATAAGTAGGTACAGACTGAGATACTAGTTTATCTGACCTCGTAAGTAAGCTGACCTTTTATTGTACGAAAGTCTATACAATGCGAGCTCAGCTTATACTGGATATGTATAACAAGCTATACCTACATCACCAGTACAAACTGACCGCTTATTGTACGGACAGTCTATACAATGCGAGGTCAGCTTATACTGGATACCTAGGTTTAACAAGCTATACATAATCACCAGTACAAGCTGACCGTTTATTGTACGGAAAGTCTTTACAATGCGAGATCAGGTCAATAGGAGTTGCGTATGTTCATGTCACCAAAAGTCGTAATGCCCCTCTTTATCGAGACGTATTTTAAAATCCAAGATGGCGCACATCATTTAAATAAATTGATATGGGTGTCCATTTCGAGGTTTCTTGGGGTACTGATGATGAAAATGGCATTAATTTTGTAATACAAGCTGGCGGACATTATTTATATAAAGAAATTGATATGGGAGTCAATTTCAAGGTTTCCCGGAGTGATGATTACGAAAATGACATTAATTTTGGAATCCAATATGGCGGACATTTTTTTTCTTTATATATTGATATGGGTGTCAATTTCAAGGTTTATCGGGATGCTAATTACGAAAATGACATTAATTTTAAAATCCAAGATAGCGGACATTATTTTTTTATAAATTGATATGGGTGTCAATTTCAAGGTTTATCGGGATGCTAATTACGAAAATGACATTAATTTTGAAATCCAAGATGGCGGACATTATTTTTCTAAATTAATTGATATGGGTGTTAATTTCAAGGTTTATCAGGATGCTAATTACAATACTATTAATTCTTATAAAGAAAATAATGTCCGCCATCTTGGATTTCAAAATTAATGTCATTTTCGTAATAACTTAGTATCGGGATCTAAGATCTCCCGACCTGCATCCCGATAAACCTTGAAATTGACACCCATATCAATTTATAAAGAAAATAATGTCCGCCATCTTGGATTTCAAAATTAATGTCATTTTCGTAATAAGCATCCCGATAAACCTTGAAATTGACACCCATATCAATTTATAAAGAAAATAATGTCCGCCATCTTGGATTTCAAAATTAATGTCATTTTCGTAATTAGCATCCCGATAAACCTTGAAATTGACACCCATATCAACTTCGACTTCGACTTTGACTTCGACTTTCGACTTCGACTTTGACTTTCGAAACTTTCTGCATTTCATGCATGTTTGTTTGCATGTTTTTTTCTCTGTAACGAGAAACAAATATGCATGTCGTTACACTTTTAAGTGTCGTTTTTTTCCGTCTAGCCCCCTTTCGCAACGCGCGATAAGGAACTTTGTTCCAAAAAGTAAAGTGAATAATGTATCATGTAGTAGCACCCATACTCAATTTGATGAATGTTGAAAGCCAGCTCATCCTAGCTATCTCGCGTTTCTGAGAACCTATAAGCACTTACTTGATCATCATCAGACCCTCAGAATGTATCATGTAGTAGCACCCACACTCAATTAGATGAATGTTGAAGGCCAGCTCATCCTAGCTATCTCCGTTTCTGAGAACCTATAAGCACTTACTTGATCATGATCAGACCCTCAGAATATATCATAATTATAGTGGCACCCGTATTCAATTATATGTAAATATAAATAAATGTTTAAAGCCAGTTCACCCTAGTTATTTTCATTAGGTACTAAAGTAATATGTAGAAAGGTGTACGTATCCCTTATTTCAAAATAATCAAGAATTACCTATAATAATTATAGATGTAGGTAACTCGTACAAGACTTTTATCTAGAGGAACAAAATGGCTTAAATCTTTCAGAGAACGAATATAATAGGTAAATACGATGACGACACTGCGACATATCTGTATTCTTGCTTAATCTTCAGTTCCTTTTATTGAGTACGATCAAATGTCGATAGATGGCGTTGAACTAACAAATACTAGCACAAAAACCCGAATCCTCAAGGTCATTCGGCAATGTAATACCCTTAATTGTTTGATTCTATTTTTAAAACGACAGTGAGTCTATGATTTGTGTAACATCCTGATTCATGTTTTATTTATGTTAGCAAAAATGCGATGCATGGTATATTAACTGCCTAGACTCGACTGTTGAGCTTAGAGCACCTAAATTCGACTAGATCGAGCACTATGTTCTATGAAATATTCAGTAACTTATTGAATATTTCCAAGAGTAATATCAGTAATCTATAAGTTCTAAGTAATAACTACAATCTTGAAACCAACCATAGTCATATTATAGACGGTTACAAGTATATAAGTATCTTGGCCTTAGCACTATAGGATATTCTGTACCATATGTAGCGGAAATTGTATCACAGAATTGAACAATCGGAAATTAAGAATATTGGAATTATGTATAATTTGAATACTTTCCACAATTACCCTTCTAATTGATGGTCACCCTATACGGATAATCCACGCTATCTTTAAAGCCAAACAGCGATATACGGCTACCGTTTCAAAGCATTTTCTTAAAACTGTATAAACAGTTTGAAATTCGAGCGAATCGGTATTTTGCGCCTGATATCATCTGTAAGGACTTGCGCACATTGGCTTCTGATTGGAACCTGCGGATATATCGCTTAGAGTGGTCCTTCCATCCATCCGATGGCCATTCCATCCAGAAATGATGAAATGGTCTATAGTGGGTGATCTATTCCTAATACAAATTAATAATTTAATAATACAGACGCATTTGTGCTAGTTGGCAAACTTCATACAACGCGGACGTCAAGATTGCCTTATGTTTTCTACGTATTGTCTAAACAAAGCGAACAAAATCGCTGGTACTACTATTAGGAAAAGTAAGGAAAAGTAGAAAGAAGGAAGGAATGAGGGCTGAATAAAGGTATTTTAATTATTATTTATTATCTTAAAATGTAATATCCATGCCATTCCTCGGACGGTTAGGCTTCGCTGGTATGTTTAGGGCGTGCCTATTGCCATTAACCGGACACAAATCCAGTCTCCAACTTGCTACTGAGAATTTAATAGAAAAACCCAGCAATACTTTGCTGGCGCTTAGGATTAATAAAATAGTGAGGCAGAATTGAATATCCTGTTTTAATTTTTGATTCCTTGTTACTTCTGCCAAAGCGTTAAACTTATAGTGCTTCGTTTTATTAATCATGTTTACTTATTAAAACATTTAGTTACGAAGCCTTTGTGAACAGACCTTAACTAAATTCACTCTTCAGTATCAATCCATATCTTTCACACGAAAAATTCGAATAATTCGAAATCGCAACTAATTTCTCGAATTTCTATTGAAGTAATAATTAATTTTGTTTGAGTGTCCCATACTTTACGGTGCCCGGTCCTTTTCCTTTTGGGGCCAGAGCCCAAAAATATTGGCACATTATTATGTATGCATGTTTCTTATGTATTATTAGTATGTATTTTAATATTTTAAAAAATAATAAAATACTGTATAGAATATTCACAAAAACAATATCCATTGTCTAGTACCCATAGTACCTACAAGCTCTGTTTATTTTGGTACTAGGTGGTATTGTGTAAAATTGTCCTAAAATTATTGCCTATATATTTTTTATATACCTATTGCACGGCTACACATCAAGCTATACAAATCCAGTATAGGCTGACCTCGTATTGTGCGGAAAGTGTTTACAATGCGAGGTCAGTCGATACTGGATTTACCACTGTAGGTGAGCTCTGAAACTGTTTTGTACCACCATGTTCTTGGCTAAATTGCCATTATAAAAACAATCTTCAATATCACCATCACCAACCCATTTTATTGTCCACTGCTGGGCTGCTGAGTCTCCTCTCGAAATGAGAGGAATAAGCCTGCCTTATGAGGGTTGGCAATCTTTAAAATCTCTTCTCTAGTTCCTTACGATGTTTTCCTTTAATATTAAAGCTCGTGGTAATTAACTATTAATACGCACATCACTTCGAAAAGTCAGAAATGCATGCCTTGGATTTGCACTCGAGATCTTTCACTTGGCAGTCCAATAGTCATATCACTGCACTTTGCATTACAATGTTCATCCTACATTCAGAATAAATAATACAATATCTGAACTATCCCATTCACAAAACCCAGTCGAGTAGAACATCAGAAAGCGCTTACATACAACTATGCGTCCATAACTCACTTGCAACATCTCCTAATTTATCAGTACCGCATAAATTTATGCGCGAGAGTTCTCGCCTTGCAATCGAAACATTTAGCTTTTTATCGACTGTTTGATTTAGAGACTTCGGGCAAGCCAATCCTTCAAGTCGATATGTGCCGCGACGTGATCGAGCGGGAGTATTCTGGTGAATTTATTAATTAAAAAAAAAACCCACACTGTGGTCATTCCTGACTACTTTAGACCTTTTTATAGCCCATAGAATATAATAATATGTTGCGGATGTTGCAGCGACAAATATTTATTTCTGAAAATAGATTTTTTTTAACGCAATAACTCGGTAAATGACCAGGCGAGCCACCTTATGGTAAGTAGTCATCGCCGCCCAAGGACATCTGCAATACCAAATTAGTTGCAAATGCGTTACCGAGCCTATTTAAGGAAAAGGGAGAGTAAGCAGAAAAGGAGAAGGAAGGGGACTGAGGGAGGAATTGGGCCCCGGCACTCCACACAAGTCCACACTTACAGTACAAAAGGGAACTACTTGACGACATTGAGGGTTTTTTAAACATATACTTTTTACAATTCATAGAAAATGTATTGCGGATTTTGCGGTAATAAATGAAAAATAACATTTGCTTCTGCTAAAACGATCTTATAAAGTCACTTTTACAAGTCAATGTATGAACTTTTTTTTTTACTAGATGACACCTGTAGGTACCTTTTATTCGTTATTATTCGTATTAACTAACTATAATAATAGTAGCTTTTTAATATAAATTTTGCTTTTGCAGACTGCATATAGAAGATTAATATTCAATAAAATAATTGATAGGTAGGTATACACAGTTCCTCCAGAATACGGCCGCAAACTCAACGTAGGTGTAACAGGGACCGCTAAAATTATTGCTCGCATATCGAAACCCCGTGTTTTTGCCTGTCCGTTCGTTTGTCTGTTTGTTTGTGTGTTTGTCTCGTGCGCGCTGTTCGCCGAGTATCGGCAATTAATCTTGCACTATGGCTTCGTATGTTTTTCGTTTTTGCGCGAATGACTGTGGAATAGGGAAATAGGGATGATGTTTCGTCACGTTTTTGAATCGTGTAAAGCTGAATTTGTACCCAAAGAAAGATGTCATTTTTTGTGTTGTAAAGATGAGTTTGTGGTAAAGAAAATAATTCTTAATTAGTCACTCGCTGGCATGTCTACATGCCAGCATGAATGGGTCGACATGAACGGGGAAGTACCCTGCCCTCCCACAGAATATCGACGTCAAGTAGCAGTATGCATAATGTTGCGTCTCGTACGGTGAGTGTGGAGCGCCGGAGGCCCAATTCCTCCCACAGGCTTCCTTCTCCTTTCCCCTTCCTATTCCTTAAATAGGCTTGACATCTCCAACCCCTTTGGTATTGCAGATGTCCATGGGCGGCGATGACTACTTACCATCAGGTAGCTCGCCTGCTCGTTTGCCGAGTTATCCCTTATTGTTTTTTTTTATTATAAAGCTAGTCTGTGCTACTGCTGGGCACGGGTCTCTTTTCAGAATGAGAGGGACAGGCTAGGCTTTATAGTCCATTGATGCGCGCGTGTTTGCTAAACGTCCGCTTATCAGCGGGACGCGTAGCGAGGCCTCGGCCTTGGAAGAGGCCCAGCAGTGGCTAGGCCACAGCCTGTCATGGCCGTGGCGAATGTCACGAATCCCTTGGCCGCAACTATAGGGGAAGGCAAGTGCTCTTTTCAGTCAGTAGATTTTTTTATGTTATAAACTTGGCAAACGAGCACGCGAGCGTAGTGATTTTAAGCTAGTAAGCTACTTAATGAAGTATCATTAAGTAGCTTACTAGCTTAAAATCACTTACAATCAGGTGACTCGATTACTCGTTTGCCTCCCTCTACTATAAAAAAAAAAGTAGCATGAACATCTGAAATATCAATGGAGTTGGAGATGCGTTGCCGAGCCTATTTAAGGAGACTGAAGGACTGAAGAAGGAATTGTGCATCCGGTACTCCACACTCACCGTACGAAACGGAATAGTACGCATACTACTACTGGACGTCGATATTCTGTGGGAGGGTAGTACTTCCCCGGTCGTTTTGACCCATTCATGCTGGAATGTAGACATGTCAATGAGGCACTACTACTACTAGTCCAATATACCCTGCCCTTTCTTCAAGAAGCATGTTCAGATACTGTCCTAAATTATAAAATTCGCATATCTGATTAATATACTATTGAAAATATATAACATACCATCACGCCTGTATTCCCCGAAGGGTTAGGCAGAGGTGTCCCAATGTACACCCAAATTTCACCGGTATGTCTAGGTCCCATGTTATAGGGGGCGAGCCTATTGCCATTAACCGGGCACAAGACTCCGAGCTGCTACTGGGAATTTCATAGAAAAACCCAATAATACTTTGCTCGACCTTTGAATCGAACCCAGGACCTCTAGCGTAGCAGTCGCGCTTAGGACCACTAGACTAATGAGGCAGTCAGACTATTGAAAATTTATGTAAAATATTAATATTTAAAAGTGTCTTTCAAAGATCTATTATATCATTTATCACACAACACTTATCAAATCATCCAAATCGACGACCTCATAAGTTAACGAAATACTGCGCCCGCGCCATTACTCATACATTACATTATCACTACGATTAGACCGTTTACTTGCGCAGACGGTGTCATGTTCACAATTTGACATCAGACGGACTTCCTCTATCAATTCATATCATCACTTGTTTACGCTTAATTTTGGAGGTTACCTAGCTCAGTACAGTCGCGGACAGAATTAGTGATCCAGTTTTAATTTCAATTTTATATTTTTTATTACTTATAGTGAAGAAAGTATGTTGTAAGAATTGTTTTTAATTATAATTTAAACCTTATTACTATGAGCTATCAATTATTTCGTAATAGCATTCTTATGTTGGTTATACAGACACACAGTAGGTACCTAATTTATACTATTTTACAGCGAACTCATTTCAACTCTGGTTGATATATTTTAAGATGTGATCAATATCTACATTAAAAAAGAATTGTACATTGAATAATTTAAAAAACAACCAATTTTAAAAGGTACTACATTTATTTTTACGAATAATTAATTTGACACATAGCACGATCCGCCATTGTACAGATAAGCAGCAAATACCAGTCGGCTATAAAATTGATTGCGAACTAACTGAGCATCCTGCGATCTGCGCCTACGCAGCCGCCGTCCCACCGCGCTGTCGATTCAATGAATTTATTCATATCTTATTGGCCTATTTGAATGGAGAATTAGTCACGCATAAAGCTGAGTATTATTACTTATTATTATTTTATTACATATTTATTATTATTACTTAAGAAGCTAATAAAAAAAAGAATTATAGTGTATCGGAATAAATTTGATGCATGACAGCAGTGTAGCAGTTTAAAAGTTGTTGCTTTATGAAATGCAAATAAATAAACAAAATTGTTTAATATCTCTTATACCTATTAAATAATAGTTTTTTTTTAAAGTAAACGCTAATGTTTTTTTTGGTAATTGTAAATAAGCCATTATAAAGGTACAAATATTGACTACTTAAAAGTATTGGTTACGACAAAAAAATTTTTTTTCAAAAGTGTTGCTACACTATAATATCGTTGATGCTTTCGTAAAACAAGACAGTTAAAACAATTTAAAGCCTTAACCTCCTTAATTCGCTTGCACAGATTCGATATGCAACAATGTTGCCTACAAAACTTTCATTGACGAAATACCTGATCGTCCATCATGGTGAAGATCTTGTATACAAGTCACATTACATGCACACGCAATTGATCACATCGCCGTGTAAGGAAGCAAGGAAGAATATAAATCACTGCAATTGGAATCGAACATTAACTTTATTTATCTTCTCCGGAAAGTGATACATGTAATGCACTTATTTGTCAACGCACCGATTTGTCAACGAGATCTGAACTCGAAACCTCTTGAAATAATTTCGATCGTTCATCATTGATTCATACTCTATAGTTTTATTTGTCTTAACCAAACCTAGAATGTTTTATAAACTCTTTTGAGGTGGTGGCAAACTCCGGAGCAGGTCTAAGTTCTGCGGGGACAGTACCATCGCAATGCCAAAATATTCTTATCTTACTTATACCATCACGCCTGAATTCCTCGAAGGGTTCGGCATAGGTGTGCTTATGTACAGCTACTCTTCATTGGTATATTTTAGGTCCCATGTAATACGGGGCGAGCCTATTGTCGTCAACCGGGCACAAAATCCAGATTCTGACTTGCGAACTGAGGATTTCATAGAAAACCCAATAACACTTTGCTCGACCTTTGAATCGAACCCAGGACCTCTAGCGTAGCAGTCGCGCTTAGGACCACTAGACTCAAGCCGTGATATTCAGTAGACAAGACTTGCAAATAACCTACAAACCTAAACCAAAAAATCTGATGCAATAAAAGAGTGACAGTCATTGACTGTAGATTTGTCTTATCAACTTTTAACACCTGTCCTTTAGAAGAGGTCCATGTTTAGGAGTAGATTCACCATGCTCTAATATCAACACCTGTCCCAATCAATCCTCAAGTCCCTACATAATCAGTTCCCCGCGCGTGGGTCAAAGAATTCCGTACATACCACTAATTCTGTAATTCGGCATGACGAACGAGATCTCAAAACACCTCCGTCCCCGTATCAATACTCGGTTATCGGGGATCAGGGAGACACCGAAACTCATTGATTTATATGAGAAATCATTCATTAACACCAGACCAATTTGAATTAGAACTGGATGGGATAAGGTTTGAATTTCTTTGATAAGTGTAAGGGATCTTAAGTGAAATATGTTTGGGAGATTTTGAATTGTGTTTTGAAGCTGATAAAGTTGGGTTTTGTTTGTGTACGAATAAGATGGCATACCACCTAAGACGAATACGCCACTTTCGAGTGATTTATACCCGATACGGCGTATTAAATGTTTTGTTTTCGTTTTTATAAAATGTAAAAATCTGTTATTTATGATACCAAAATCGAAAGGTCCCGATTAAATTATGTCCGATACTATTTAGATTTATAGCGTTTTGGTGTTTTGTGCTTCCTCTTATTTGTAAGAATTATTTTCTTATTTCTTTTATTAGTTTAAATAGTGGTATGTTTTTTTGAACCGCATTGTACAGTGACAGATTTTTGATTGAAGTTTTTAATTATAGAAAGAGAATCGTGAAATTGGATATGAAAGTAATGAAAACAAAGCTACATTAGGTTCATGGCTTAAATTCCTGGGTTTGATTCCCAGGTCGATGGTAGTGTCTGATTTTTTCGTTCGAAAATTCAAATTTTGGTTAGGTTAGTGGTAAGAGACCCACCCCCTATTAATGAAATGTAGGGTCGTTAAACCACAACTGCCTAACCCTTTCAAGGATACAGGCATGATGGTTATTTTGTTATTTAGATTTTACGCCTTTATTCCGTAAGGGTTGGACAGAACTGTACTTATTGATATTCACAAACAGTTAACAGGTGTGGCTATGCTATAATATTGGGACGAGCCTATTGCCATTAACCGGACGCAAATTTAATCTCCATGCTGCCTCTGAGAATTTAATGGAAAAACCCAATTATATTTTGTTTGACCCAGAACATCTAGATTAATGACTACTAATGAGGCAATCATTTTGTCCTATGCGTGGCTGCTATGCTTGAGGTCTTGGGTTCGATTCCCAGGAGTTTGGATTTGTGCCCAGTTAATGGCAATAGGCTCGCCCCCTATTAGGTACGTGGGTACGGTGGTACATAAGTACCTACACTTCTGCCTAACCCTTCGAGGAATACAGGCGTGATGGTATGTACATCATGTTTTATTACTTATCAAAAGAAAGCTACATTCATAAATTACATTGAAGATCTGTTTACAAAAACAATACAAACACAGACAACATAAACGTTTATAAATAGTTGCTTTATAACACGGAAGCGAACAATAACGAAAGTTTTTCAAAACTCCATAACGCCTGCGCCCGCGCATCCACAAAGCGAACAAGTGTAGCGGCAACATGCTTGATTAAACACACATTCGGTGCACGGCCGATGCCTTAATTAGAACTGGGATTAGTGATGGTATGATGAAGTATCGATAACTTTGATATCGATACTGCGTTGGAATGTTCCTCACCTTAATTGTATCTACTTACCGATATTTTAATTATCGTACTAGGATGATAGAGTAACAGTCGACCGATAGTTTTCGAATGTTTTAAAATGGCCCATAAAAGTTATTTAGTGCGTGCGATTGTGCGTTATAGATATTTTATATTTACTTCATTTAAATTTATTGCTAAAACAATAATGACCAAAGAAAGCATAGTAACCGCAAGTTGTTGGAACATTCAGTTCATCTAAAATAAAAACTTATTGAAAAGCATCAGTGCTGGCAAGCACATTCGCCATAACCGTGACTGATATGGCAATATCTGTCACGGTTATGGCGAATGTCACGAATCCTATAATGGACATAGGATTCGTGACATTGGCCATAACCGTGACTATAGGACCAGGGAAGGCAAGAGCGGTTTTTAGTCGATACAAATCCGACATACCACACATCCGACATTTCAAGGATCTTCTGTTATGAGACTCTGCTGATAAAACATACAGTCGCCACTAGTTGCCAGCACATCAGGTTATACAATACTGTCAAATTTCTCCAAATGATATTAAATGTTGGTGACTAAATTAAACCTTAAAATATTAGTAATTAAGTTCAAAATCAACTGAGATAATTTGACATTTTGTGGTAACTTAATGTGATTGCTACCTTACCTAATCAATCTCGACACTGTAACAACAACAACTGTAAAACTGTACAACAAAGACTATAAATCTGAATTCATATTCTAACCGGTTAATGACCCAACCGAAATCTATCGATACACCCACGATGATCGCGTCCCATCCCTAAAGTGTTAATAGCTGTAACACCAGAGTCATTGAATATGGTCGTAATCGTAATTATTTTTAATTAATAATCAACACGCTTAGAACGGTGCACTAATAAGGATGTGCATGTCGATGTCCTGACAATCGCCTCATGTTTGAACTTGTTTGTTTGCGTGATGTTATATTTGTTGTTTTTTTCTAGTTGGTCTTTTGGTAGTTGTGTAGCAATAAGGTGTATCTTGATGTATTTTTATGGAAATTCTATGCTAAAATTATAGAGTGAAGGAAAGATTGGACTTCAGGCAGGATTCGAACTTGCGTCTTCTAGTTAAATACACCATAGGCTAATATGACCAACTAAGCCACTACGAGACCCACCAGCCAGATCGAAACCTCAAAGACGTAAATTTCGTAATTTATAGGTCTCGAGTTTGAATTCAAGGCACGCACCTCTGACTTTTTTTAATGATGAATAAATTTATTAATTACTATTCGCTTAAAATTGTGAAGGAACATACTGAGGGAACCTATGGGCGTGTGGAATCTGGCAACCCGCAGTAAGCTAGCGTGGTGGACTTCTATAATGTTTAGCATTCCACCCTGTCTTCCGCTTTTCGCATCCAGCTTCTGCCATCAAGATTTCGCAAATTATCACTCCATCTTGCTGGAGAGCGCACTACAATACGTTTGGCTCATCCAGAAGAGGTCTACATCCAGCAACGGTGATAATGTTTACAGATGTTATTACATAGACTGCCTCGTTGGTCTAGTGGTCCCAATCGCGACTGCTACGCTAGAGGTCTTGGGTTCGATCCCCAGGTCGAGTAAAGTGTTATTGAGTTTTTCTATGAAATTCCCAGTAGCAGCTCGGAGTCTGGATTTGTGCCCGGTGAATGGCAATAGGCTCGCCCCCTATTACATGGGACCCAAACATACCGGCGAACTGTGGGTGTACATTAAGTGCACCTCTGCCTAACCCTTCGGGGAATACAGGCGTGATGGTATGATGGTTATTACATAATACTAGCTTTCCGCTCCCGAATTTACCCGCGTGAAGTATGCGTTTCTTATCCTTTTTGGGGGATAATATATAGCCTATATCAGTCAGGAATAACGTAGTTACCTACTAGTGGTGGTAAATAATTTTTCAAATGTCCAGGACTTTCAGAGCCTATTAAATGCAAACAAACAAATGGAATTACCCGATGGTGGCTCGCCTGATCGTTTGCCGAGGTATCCCGTAAAAAAAATTGCTATGGCCCGCAGTTTTACTTATTTACTTACTGCGTAGCGTATCAACATGAAACATAAGTTAGACAACCAGCAAGACACTATGAAAACTGAATCCAATTATTTGCAGTAGATTTTGCATGATGCGTGTACTGTTTGAATGTTGTTTTGGCTTCTGTTGCTCTAATAAAGACCCCTATTTTAGTTTTTCTTCAATATAAGTACCTATTACAATTATTATATTTATCTTACAATTGTATTATTATAATATGTCATGTATACATATTGTAATACTTACTATTTTATTTACATAACATCCCATCACGCCTGTATTCCCCGAAGGGTTAGGCAGAGGTGCACTTAATGTACACCCACACTTCGCCGGTATGTTTGGGTCCCATGTAATAGGGGGCGAGCCTATTGCCATTCACCGGGCACAAATCCAGACTCCGAGCTGCTACTGAGAATTTCATAGAAAAACTCAATAACACTTTGCTCGACCTGGGGATCGAACCCAAGACCTCTAGCGTAGCAGTCGCGATTGGGACCACTAGACCAACGAGGCAGTCAATTCAAACTATTTTATTTAGATAACAATTTTATTTATGTTTGGATAATTATATTATAGTTATTTATTCCAACAGTCCAACAGTTAATAGGTTCCACATTGTCCCACTGCTGGGCACAGGGCCCCTAGACAATGTCACATATTCATTATCGATAACGAAGTTAGATGTCCGAAATGTGTGGATTTGACATAATTTCATCACGTGACATATCGAAAGGTTATGCCAATTCCATACATTTCGGACATCTAACTTCGTTATCGATTATAACGATGTGACATTGTCTAGGGCCCCAGGTCTCCTCTCAGAATAAGATGGTTAAGGCTATAGTCCACCACGTTAGCCTACTGAGGATTAGTTAATAGATTAATAGTGATGAATAAAAAAAAACATAATCATCACCACTACCAATCCCAAATTCACAAGCAAGCAAGTTTCACTACTTACAATATTGCTCGTTTAACCTTATACCATTATAAGTCTAATTTAAACGCACAACGCTCAGGTATAGCGCAATAAATACGATTAATGCTTATATTTCTGTTCTTTCGATCGTTAATAACGCTATAACGACCGATAATAACGATAACGATAAATATAACGATGTGGTGTCGTCGGTGTTAGTTATTATTATTTGTCCGTTTGTACGTTTGTGTAGGTCACGATTTTGTATGGATTATGAGGTAAGTAATAATGTAATTGTTGTTAATTAAATTGCGAGTAAGTATGGCTTTCATGAAAGACCTTAAAATTTGTAAGGGTGCTGCGAAATTCTATTATTTTTGTTTCTTTATCAGAAAAACTTAGTAAACTATATGTACTTATAAGGCAATACTTTTCTATCTGTTTTCATTGCATGAAATAAGTATTGAAAGGAAATTTTAAATCAATAATTAGCTATAGGTTTGTAGACCTATTTGGAACTTTGTTATCTTTAAGAGCTGTGGATTTCGTAAATATTTAGATAATAAATAAAATAAATAAATTCTCAGTACATAGCAGCTCGGAGTTTGGATTTGTGGTTGGTTAATTGCAATAGGCTTGCCCCCTATTACAAGGGACCTAAATATACCGGCCAATCCGGGCGTATTAATTCCTATTAAGACGTATAGTGAATAATTATGAAGAGCAATCTAGATAGTTTTTTTATGCTAGAAATATGATCAGGTAGTAGGAACTTTGAGATCATCAAATGTATACAATTCAATACTCTAATTGTGATTATCCAAGTTGCATACAAAATTGTACCCTTTGTAAAGTTTATTACGATATAAATTGTTAAAATAATAACAAATAAAACTCCTGCAAACGTAAAAAAATCATTGCCAGCCGAATCCGCGGCAAAAGTTAGTCAACTTAAATACTCCAATAACCGTAAACTAAACCAATAGTCATACAAAACAATAACTTAACCCCCCAAACACCGGTTTCCGAATTTATCGATATTTATCGATAAAAAAATCGGTATTTCGTTTCTCGAAGATCGTAAAATGGAATTTATACATGTGTTTATGGGTATAATAATGTATTCGGGGCTCTTGAGTGGCCGGAGACGATGTGTTTGTTAGAAATCGGACCGTTTTTGTAGATTAGTCGGTAAAATATTTATTACTTAATAAGTAAGGTAGCTTATCAAGGTGATCTGAGGTTGGGACAAACAATTTTAAGTGGATGTTTGAATTTTTGTAGACCTCAGTTACTGAATTTGTTGATTTTTCAAAAATAGAATGGGTCATTAATTCGTTAGTCAATTGTTTTAATTGAATAAAACCTTAGTACAGGTGGTTTGGTATGTCAAAAACTAGTTGCAGTATTTCTTTTTAATCTTTCATTTTCTTTCAATTGAAACTTATTTTGATGATTTTCCTACGATGATATCAAATAACAACTTTAACTAATGCTCCGTAATATCATGGGCATATCAGATACCTATGCAGATAAGGTGGTTAACTCGCTCCTACCGTTGCGTCACGTGTCGTGGGTTCAATTCCCAACCAATACAAATATTTGTATGATCCGCAGATATTTGTTTAAAGTTTGGGTGTACTTTGTGTCCGTTGGTTGTATGTTTGTGGAGTTCCACGCGACACAGGGCTTGATAATTAGTAAGGAAATCATCTTAAAAAAAATGCGAAGATCCTAATAGATGCATCAGCAAACGCGATTAACGTTAACATAATAATTAGGAACCTATAAAAAGTAAGTAGGTATATTGATTTAGGCAGTAAATTTTTGGTATCAAAACATTATGAAAATGGACCATATCAGATATAATGAAGCTTAATTGTCTGCAGTAAAAAAAAATGTATGCACAATATAAATATGTTTAATTCTCTATTAATTAACTGCGGGGGGCCCTGGTGACCTGTAATACAGGTTGTGCGAGCACAAACCTACATCAGGCACCAGTCCCTCAGAAAGTTGGTTTTAGATAATTATATTAAATGTAGCTATTATTACTTAGAGCATGTAAGGCAACTGTTGTGATGGAGAATAAAGAATTTATTTATTTATTTATTTAACCTTTTGAACGCCATTGTCACATATATGTGACAAACGGAATCTTACCCTGAACGCCAACGTCACAAATATATGACAAAATATACGTCGCCCATTTTATGAAATAAACAATTTAATCATTACTTTTGTGTTTTCACTACCTTGTGTAATTTGACAGAAAAAGTGGCCTGGCGTCAGGGGTACGGCGATACGTTTATTTATGGCGTGGCTGGCGTGCAAAAGGTTAAATATCAGACATAGCTTACCCGTGCATACTTCGTTGGGCGATATAGCCTATGACACTAACAAATAATGTGACTTTCTGTTGGTAAAATAATTCAAAATTGGTTCAGTAGATCCAGAGATTACCCCCTACCACCTCAGAAACTTTACCTCTTTATAATATTAGTATCATCATCAACCCATTACATTGTCCCACTGCTGGGCACGGGTCTCCTCTCAGTACGAGAGGGATTAGGCTATAGTCCGCCACGCTAGCCTACTGCGGTTGGCAGACTTCACACGCCGTCAAGAAAATCTATCAGGCATGCAGGTTTCCTCACGATGTTTTCCTTCACCGTTTAAGCGCGTGACAATTAATTATTAATACGCACATAGCTTCGAAAAGTCAGAGGTGCGTGCCTTGGATTCGACGTCGAGACCTTTGACTTGGCAGTCCAATGGTCATATCACTAGGCTATCACTGCACTAATATTAGTATAGATTAGAATTAAAAAAAATAGGTAAGAAAGAACGTCATTAGTCGCACCCCTATCAAATTCTACTACAAATAGGTACTTGCATGCATCAGAATCAAAGACTAAAGGTCACAGTTGCACTCATCTAACCCTTTTTTGCTGCCCTAAAATCATCCAAAGACAAAGATCCATCCCATAATAGACAGTTACAATAATAGTACATTTGCATTTGTTCGATGAAGACACCCCCTAGGACGTAACAAAGACGCCCCATTAGGGGTGGTCGAGACGCTAGATTTATGTGTGGAAGGGTTGGTACCACCCCACATCGATTTATGTGCAGCGGTTAAGATACTTCTGATTCCGGATGGCGTTAAAAGTGTTAATGGGAAACTGTTAATGGCTGACACCATTGTGATGTCTGTACAAAGGGAAGAGGTATTTGGCTGCATGCTAAGGCATGTCTAATTTCTAAGTATTTCTTATGACGATTTTAGAGGGTTTCCAATACCAGTATCAAGTATCGCTAAATAAATTCATGCTAAACTACGAAGACTGAATTTTGCATAATCGGTCTATAATTTTCCCACTCTTGGGACACAGCCCTCCTCTCGGTGAGAGGGAGTGGGCCGTAATCCACCACGTGGGCCCAGTGTGGGTTGCTAGATGTCACATGTCCTCGCATTTTTGGTTCTAGGTCATGCTGGTTTCCTCACGATGTTTTCCTTCTCCGTTGCTTGCTACTATGATCAGAATGTTCAGCAAATGATGCAGTAGGCAATGAAGCATGGGGGTCTAACACTATACTTACACTCGGTGTACATTAGTACACCTCTGCCTAACCCTGCGGGGAGACTCCGAGCTGCTACCGAGATTTTCACAGAGAACCCAATAGCACTTTGCTCGACCTGGTGATCGAACCCAGGACCTGTAGCGTAGCAGTCAAGCTTAGGACCACTAGACTAATGAGGTAGTCAGGCAGGCAGTTTGTGTTTTAATATTCTTAAAACGTACGTTAAAGCTATCTTTCCGATAATCCTTCAATCGACATTTCAAAAGCTTTATAGGTAATGTCATAACAAAATAACTTTCAAAAAGTATGCCAACCTTTTACGTCCAATACAAAATATATGACCGAACGAAAAAACCGAAATAAAACAATATACTATTTACGACACAATAAAAACTCACGCGCATGACACTTCAGACGCGTGGAATACGAAAATTTTAATGTAATCCAATCGATGTTAATTCGAAATGGTAAAGTATTGAAGATTCAAGTATTAATAATAAAAGTAATGGCCAATAAAGTTTAAATCCAAGACAAACGGACAACGAATTTATGAAATTAAAAATGTGACAGAATATCTTATTGGTTGAATCGAATATGGCTTTAACAGAGATAATTTTATTGAACAATTTAACAGCTGTTTCGATTTTGTGTTGGAGTCAGAGAAAAGTCGATATAATACTTCAAGAGCTACAATTTTTGCTGTCCAGGATATCTCTACGTTTTATAATAAGTTTATGAGGTATATACTAGGTTCTGCTCGTGACTTCGCCTGCATGTACACACGACTACAGGACAAGCTATACTATTCCAGTTTAATATGATCTCGCATAGTATACGCTTTCCTTACGATAAGAAGCCATCGTAAACTGGATTGTAGAATTAATATAGTAATAACTTATCCTAAATATAAAACGTATCCCAATTTCACATTTTAAGTTACCTGTGTCGCTTTCATACAACCAAATTTTGACATTTGTAATTTAAAAAATTATATCATCTTCATCCCATATATTGTGCCACTATTTGACACGGGTCTCCTCTCAGAATGACTCGGGACTTTTGACTTGGCAGTACTATAGACATATCATTAGGTTACAGCATCTAACGATAAAAAATACTAGATATGTATGAGTATATATATGTATGGTTGGACCAAATTCTTACGTCCACTCAAATGAAGTCACGGGCAGAGCTAGTTTTCATATAGATTTACTAAAGGGAGAAAGTTGTCAATCTTAACCTGTTACTCTCAGCTGTCATAGGAGACCAACCAGCCAATGCTATAGACCAAGATATTGGAAACACTCCCGCTGCCTCCATAAGGGAAGAAATTCCAAAAATCCCTTAATTATTTTAATAATTGACCTTAACGCTATTAATTTGTAGAGGGTAATAAAACGGGACATGTTCAAACATTGAGTTAAATTGCGACACGGCACAAATTTAGTGCCAAAAGGGTTCATATAATTACGCCGCAGCATTCCGGGGCCGATCAGGAACTGGAATTAAAATGAAGAGTCCTGTAAGAGGCATCTGTGACTTATGGGACAAATATTGAAGAGGTGGAGACTGGAGAGGGTTTAGAAATGTTTGGTGATTCAATGTGCAATAGTTTTCTTTAAAGGTCTCTTTACAAAAATAAATTAAATACCATTGATAATTTGACTGCCTCTTTAGTCTAGTGGTCCGAAGCGCGACTGCTACGCTAGAGGTCCTGAGTTCGATCCCCAGGTCGAGCAAAGTGTTAGTTGTAGTAGTAGCAGCTCGGAGTCTGGATTTGTGCCCGGTAAATGGTAATAGGTTGGATGGATGACAGTAGGTTGAAGAAGAAGAAGAAGTATGGTAATAGGCTCGCCCCCTATTCCATGGGACTTAAACATTCCGGCGAAATGTCGGTGTACATTAGTATACCTCTGCCTAACCCTTGTGTGATCATTTGAAGACAATATCATATAATATTGATACCTACTTCACTTTTTAGAACACTAACGTAAACTAACAAGTAGAGATAGCCAAGTGATATGACCATATAACTTATAGAACTACCAATATGTACTTCTCGAGCTGGAATCCACGGCATACACCACTGATTTTTCGTAATCATGTGACAATCACATGGTTTCTAGAACAAAACAGCTGCAGCTCATTAATCACACAAGTAAACAAAATGTACCTATAACCTGGCTTGTAGCCAGGTTCCACAACAGACGATCCTAAGGCATGGGCGGTCCTGCGATCCGCGATCCAGGATCGTGTTGTGTCGATCATACTAGGCCGATCCATTTTGTTAAAACTTCGATCCTGTACTACGCTACAAGTGATCCATAGGCGATCCACCACGTGAAAAACGCGCGGCGTGTTCCCACCGTGCCTGCGCATTTAGATCGCGCTCTCGCCGCGTGCGATCAGAGCGCGGTGGATCATACGATGTGAACCCGACTAATGAAAACAGGACACCAAATATTTGGTATCTGACGTAGATTGGAACATTATCTAATCTGTATCACAACTTCATCGATAGTTATATTTCAAATAATAACGATCGCTTCACTAATTAGTGAGGTCTGCTCAAATCATTCGATATTATCGCGGTATACTTGGAAACCGACACTGATCTGGTAAAACATCCAATATTTATAGATATTTATCGCTTCATTGCAGCAGATATTCATCGCTTTATTGGTATTGCTTTAGTGGTAGACCGCGCTTCTGATGGCTTCTGGTCATGATTTTTTTTCGTTTCTTCGAAACGTCAAATGCGGTGTTAGGGCGAGTTGGATAGTATGTAAATTGGTGATCATCGTGTGTGATTTTGAAGACATACGGAGCGACCTTTGCTGAAGTATTCAAAGCTTTAATGTTATGGCTATTGGACGATTGGACTATTTTTATGTGTGTACCAAACCAAATATTGTTGAAGTTTGTAATTGAAAGCAAAACAACTTTTAAATTTTATGACCATCTGTTGTGTCTATTGACTCGTATGCCCTTTATCCTTGTCTTGCCTTGTAAAAAGGGCAGGCAATTCAATAAATAAATACCCAGTTGGGTTATGGCTGTAACATAACATGACTGGACACGGCAAAACAGTTAGAAGCTGGTCCTATGGTCCGGTGAGGGTATCACCGGACCATAGGACCAGCTTTTAACAGCCAGGTGGGTGGTTAGATGTTAACGCCAATCATCAACGAGGAAGCGCCCAAGAAGTCCAGCAATAACTAATAAATCCCATAAATATTCCAGAAAATAGCGCCTTACATAAAATTATAACTTAAACACAAACTAACATCTTCTACGCCTCCAAAAATAACAGCAACACTCACCCCTTTTAGGGGGCTGATATTTATCGCGGGGTGTTTATTGCTGCGAAAATTATACCCCTAATGAGTTCCCGAATTCTCCCTGCGGTCCCGAGCGAGGACAGAAAATCCTATCGGCTATTAACAGTCAAGAAATGGTAAATTATTGTGTCTGCACACCAAAGTTTTGGCCCGCAAAGTCCTTATGGTAATGCGCGCTTTGTGGAATGGCTCCTTATGTTTTTGTTTAGGTGATTTTGTTTAGCTGTGTAAGTGTAAATCGTAGGTCGGGTCTTGTGTTGTTATGTTTTTTACAAATTTTCCTACAGGCAGAAACCAACTCAAGCGAATTTTTTTCAGCTTTACTATGAAATACTTGTGTGTCGTAACTCTGACGTAACAATAGAAGGTACCAACAACTTTGTAATTTCACCAGAGTCTTTCATCAGTAAGAGTTCAATAACATCTTTCGCCTTCCCCAGCGAAGAGTATTTATGAGGATTTAACACAAAAAATTGAAAAAAGGGGCGTGAAGAAGATGGACTTTACACCAACTCTTATCATCTTCGTGTGTCAGTTTAGAAGCAGCTTATAAGAAGCAGCTTCTTATAAGCTGCTTCTAAACTGACTGAATGATAATGACGCTCTTTGACCGGCAACTTTTTAAAATGCCATCAACATTGTAATGTGGTGTTTTCAGTATCACCAAGCTTAAGAAAAGTTCTCTTAACAATTTTAAAATCACAACGTTGCATAATATTTATTTATATCAACATAAAACGCGGTTAAAACAAATTTATTGTTTTCCGAGTTATTTGTTAATTAAAGAGAGTTTAACCTAACAAAGAATAATTAGCGCAATAAAAACAATTGCTTTGATGAATTATAACTACCCACAAGAATAGTCACGTAATTCAATAAAACATGTACCCATGCATTTGACATGAACCTTTAATAGCCACAGTATTTAATAATCTCACCTTGTCGATCGGCCCATTACCAAGTTCATAGCGGACCCACGTTCCATTTCAAATCAATTACCCAAACCTCTAACACCTTATTCTAAATTCTCTTTATATTCCATACTTCGAGATATCCAGTGTTTCCGAGAAAAAGCAACCTCGTGTACGTGCATCGGTTGTATACCGATTTTTATCGAAATTTTATCGGAACTTGTATTTTTTTGGTCTTTCGGTTCGGAGTTTCGAGGGTTATAAAATTTTATGTCTCTATATTTGATGGCTGATCGGATGGGATAGGTTCGGGTTGGTTGTGACGTTTGTGGTGACTTTGATGTAAGGTAAGTATCCTGTGTGGTAGCCTCACATATTTGTTATGGTCTAATTAAGTAGGATTTTGAGTTTAGATAGTGGAGTAAAATGTATTTAGTATACATTATGATTGAAATATATTTATTGTAGCAGTGATAATCTAGTGATAAGTTCACTCACCGTTCAGTGATATGTTTCAAGTTTCATAGATTAGCTAGTGCCTGAGAATATTGCTGTCAATTGGTCACAAATACAGACTCCAAGCTGATATTGAGAAATCTCAAAAATCATGTGCGCGACCCCGCGAATCAAACTTAGAACATTACGCTCAGCGTTCGCACTTGTGACCAGGAGACAATTAAGGTATTTAGTTACTGTTTGTAGAAAAAACATAAGTTAATTATTATATAGAGGACCTGACTACAGGCACCTTGTACATATCTGTCGCCGTTGGGTTCCTATTGTTGAAATATCTAAAATCTATCATTGCCTCGCAGTTTCACCCGCTTGCTCGGTTCCTAGACTTTTAGTGTGATATTAAATGACCTAATACCTTACACAAGAACTAAGCTTTCAAATACCACAAGGGTTTTTCCAAAAAAAACAATAAAAAACTTCTGTATTATTGCCCCACGGTTTCACCTGCTTTGCCCAGCTTCTAAGTATCGCAGCGCAATGTTAAATAGCCTATAGCCTTTTTCAAGACTACGGCTAGCACATATAAAAAATATATTTTTGGTAGTTCCAGCGATTAGCCGGTAAAACAAACTATATAAGTAGTAGTATAGTATATTATATTACAGATATAATAAATAATTTTATAAATAATTTAAGGAAATAGCAATAAATCCAACAAACACCAATGGTCCTTTGTAAATAAAATAATAAATATCGTTGAAAAGAATTCACCGTAAAAACAGAATACACTTTACATAATTTGCACAAATTCTGACGACTATTCAAGCGATAAATTTTCGACACAAATAGTTAAACATCAACGATACGTAGTAGAAAAAAATAATTTGCAACGTTACATCTGTCACTACATTAAGTGTTAATGTAGATTATCGAGATAATACCGATAAAATAACGATTGATTATAATGAGCTTCCCCGTCAAATGTCAGTTGGTTTCTTTAATGTGTACCGGCTTAACCATAAATCAGTGTGATATTCATATTTAATATAAGAGTGGAGGATTTTGTTCAGAATTATTGCTGTTTCTTGGAATACTTGAGTTGTGATGTGTCGTTGTAGGTACTGGCGGGTACAGAATTCGAATGCATTTGTTTTATACGATATATTTTTTAAAGCGCCGGCATTTAAGTTACTGTTAAGAGGAAAATCTTCTTATTTTAGGCTGTTTCATTTGTCAAATGGTAACAAATGACTTACCTAGATTCGATTCACAAGTTGAGTATTATTATACAATACTACATTAAAATTGACGACTCGATTGACTCATATATCTGTTCAATATCTATATAAATGACCTGATTGTCGAGCTCAGTAGTATGCATGCTGGCTGCTATATAGACGGGGTAGCATTTAACAATATTAGCTACGCTGATGACATGGTGCTACTGAGCCCGTCAATGGCGGGTCTTAGAAAATTAATTAATGTTTGTGTGTGTTATGCTGAGGAACATGGTTTGAGCTATAACACAAAAAAAAGTGAATTACTTATCTTTGGCGTAGCTGGTAAAGGCACAAAAAACTATCCAGTTGTCACTTTAAAGGGTAAAATCTTAAACCGTGTTCAGCAGTTCAAATATCTAGGACATATTGTGACCGAGGATTTGAAGGACAATCTAGATATAGAAAGGGAACGAAGAGCGTTGGCGGTGAGAAGTAACATGCTGATTCGAAGGTTCTCACGCTGCACTGGTGCAGTTAAAATTACACTTTTCAAGGCGTACTGCCAAATATTTTACTCGTGCAGCCTTTGGACAAGCTGTACTCTAAGAGCCGTCAATGCTCTTCGAATTCAATACAACAATGCATTCAGGATGCTGTTGGGGCTGCCGCGCTTTTGTAGCGCGTCAGGTATGTTTGCGGATGCACATACTGACGGCTTCACAGCAATCAGACGCAAGCGTCCAGCGTCCTTGTTACACAGAGTGTGTGGCAGCACCAACAGTCTCCTGAGTGTCATTGCAAATAAACTGGATTGTCCTCTTCTGCATTATTTGAGTCTGCTGCATGTGCCTATTAATACTAACATAGTTTTGTAAGTTATATTGTTACTAACAAATTGTATATGGAATATTAATTCTGAAATAAATGATTTATTATTATTATTATATATATATATTACTCATATTATAAAGAGGTAAAGTTTGTGACGTTAATTTAATCTCTGGATCTAATAAACCGATTTTGAAAATTCTTTCACCAATAGAAAGCTACATTATTTTTGAGTGACATAGGCTATATATTATCCCGAAAACTGAAAAGAAACGTATAGTCCACACGATCGAAGCCGCGGAAGCCAGAAAGCTAGTAAAGTATAAATTGGTTGTTTCTTAGTTTATGATTTGTCTGGTTTATCGTAGGTACGACTGGATATAGTCCTATAGCATCTCGATTTTGTAAAATGATACACTTGACAAAGGAATGTTTTATTTTTTCCATACTAAATGGTGCCGGCATTTCCTAACTGACGACCTCAGAGAAGTAATACCGAAACAAACTCAGAGAATCATGGTCTCTTTAAAAATCAAGACATAATTGTAGCAGTTTGAGAGTGTAACATTACATAGTCATTGAATTAACTGCCCTCAGATTGTTAAAAATATTTTCTTTTACAAAATTACCCTAACACCTTTGTTGTCGACTACCCACAAGTTCAACACGTCCACGCGTGCAGTACTTTCGAGATGCCGAAACCAGATAGAAACATACGACCGTACGATACGCATGTCTTATTGCCTTTATAGCGGTTACTGTAAAATTGTAACCGTTCGGTTTAAACGCTTCACACTGGTAGCTAATGGTTAATAGCTCTGGTTACTTTTTATTTTTCTAGCCATAAAATTGTTGGTACTTCTGTGCATCTGTCCCGATTCTAAGAAAAAGTCAGGTGTGTTTTTCTGTATGTTGGGCCTAGGATAGTACCCTGTGGAACTCCTAATGAATATTCGTATATTATATGATATTATTGTGCAAAGATGGTTGCTTTGAAATGTAATCCTTTTTCCAAGCGCCCGCATATAAATTAACTGAATTTAATAATAAGCTGTATGAATGTGGAAGAAGCGATAGAGGTATGCGAGTCGTAGCAAGTGATGGTCTACAGTTTCTGCCGACCCCTGTGGGAAAAAGGCGTGAGTGTATTATGTAATAATCAGCTATATGATTTTCTAGAAGTAAAAAAAGAAAGAAATAAAAATGATTTATTGACACAGTCACAATGCACACAAAAACTATATAAAGAATATATAATAAATAATCAGGCATAATAAAAGGAGTATTGTGTACCCAATGGCTGTACTAAAGTCTCGCTGACATATCTACATATCAGCATGAATGGGTCAGGTGCCACAGAATATCGTCGTCAAGTACCAGTATGCATACTGTTGCGTTTTGTACGGTGAGTGTGGAGCGCCAGAGACCCAATTCCTCCTCAATCCCATTCCTTCTCCTTTCCCGTCCGTTTGCTTAAGCTCTGCAACGCATCTGCGACTCCTTTGGTATTGCAGAAGTCCATGGGCAGCAACGACTCCTTACCATCAGGTAGCTTGCCTACTCGTTTACCAAATTATCCCAGAATAAAACTGGATCTTTAAAAAAGTGAGTGTCACAGCTATCATCAAACCCTCCTATATTCTTTATAGGTATATTTACTACGCAATACGGTATTAAATAGTTCTGTAACCTTATAACAGCAATTATTAGACCAATTACATGTTAGATTATGATCTTCAGGCAGAGATGTACAACTCTTAATCTGTCGTTTTAAACACCTCATCACTGTATTTGCTTGTGTTGATAACTATAGTTTAACTTGCTGTTATTTGGATATTGTCGAGCTTTAGATAGGGTAAACCTTGAGAGACACGCAACTGCTACATTGAAGGTGTGATTCTTTGGTCGAACGAAATTTTATTAAGTTTTACTAAATAGTATATGATACCCTGGTTTATTAAATTATACAGACAGTGCCTGTTGTGCGTAGAACACGACCGATGAGACAGTTACAAAACTATTAAAGATTTCTTTACCATCCTTTGGT
Source organism: Subacronicta megacephala (assembly GCA_958496365.1). NCBI lineage: Eukaryota > Metazoa > Arthropoda > Insecta > Lepidoptera > Noctuidae > Subacronicta > Subacronicta megacephala. The sequence continues at coordinate 11,830,539 of OY292534.1, forward strand.
AAACCAGAACCGTCAATTTCGTCCTCCACGATATCTTGAGAAACACGATCATATTTTCAAGCGTCAATAGCTAGGACCGTGGGTACGACAAGCCACAGCGTTTAGTAATCAACCAGTAGTTGGCAATCACGGCGATAGTATCACGAGTCGGTGCCGGCTGCCATTACGTAAAAATTACGATTACCGTAATGAAATACTGGTGCGCGGTTTTGGCGCTGGATGTGGTAGAGATTTTGGGAAGAATATATCAGAAAAATGTTGTATTGAGACCTGTTTTATGAAATTCTTAGTAGCAGCTCGGAGTTTGGGTTTATGCCCGGTTGATGGCAATAGGCTCGCCCTCTATTACATGGGACCTAAACATTCCGGTGAAATGTGAGTGTTCTTTATAAGGTCTACAGGTACACCTCTGCCTATCTCTTCAGGGTATACAGGCGTGATCGTATGTTATGTTATGTTTTATGAGTCTTTGAACTTAAGGTTGGTGATTGATCAGTGCGGAGCCTGTCATCCGGTGTACATTAGTAAACCTCTATTTAACCCTTCGGGGAATACAGGCGTGATGGTATGCTTATGTTATATTCGGATATTGGGCATATAAAACTAGTTCTTTCCTGTGATTACATTGAATATTTTAGCTAATACCATGATGATATAAAAATACCTACATTCTAAATTGAATTTGTAGGTTTTATAGTTCGTTAAATTGACACAAAACAAGCTAATTGACATCTTTATATTAATTGCGATTAACTTTAGGCCTAACATGAGGAGTTTCTAAAGCTTTCCAATATTGGAACATTGACACTGTGAACTCGCGTTGCTGGCAAAAAATTCTATAAACCTGTTTCTATAAAAAAATATACATAATAAACTTTAAACCAGGTTATAAAGATTGAACAATTGGACAATCACAATGATACATGTTTGAAATAACTGACCTTACAATCCATCAGCCATAAACCGCGCTCATTTGTCCCTCAAAAGTACACCAACTCTATCCACATCCATTTTCTCTACATCATTACAAAGACAGCAAGCCGCTCGAAATAATTACGGAGAACTGTAATCATTACAGGCGACGATTAGAGCTGAGATAGCTCCGCTCTTCTGAACCCGTACTTTAATAAAAATTATATTAAGCATTGCATCCATGTTTGTGCAACTATGAAGAGGCGGTGATGGAATTTGGACTTTGGTTGAGATTGGTAAGGTAGAGTTTTCAGTGTCGTATTCGCTGTTTAATATTTGGGATGAAAGAGAAAATAAAAGTGTTAGTTGACGGGCTGTCGAATTATTTTAAGTATAGACTATTCAGTTTTACAAAATATAAAGGTACCTACTTAAAACACATACTGAAAGGGTTAGAAATAGAGGTAGGTATATTGATGTCTTCACATAGTTTTCTGAGAGGTATATTTAGGTCCTACGTGGGGACCGGATACGGGGCGTGCCTATCGATTTATCCATCCATCCGCCTTGCTGATCATATAGTTTCTTCGCCAAACCTCAACTTGGAAATCAAACTCAGGACTTCGCACTGTGCAATCGCGGTTGGTCACAAGTGCGGCTGCAAAGTGCGATGAAATTATTGTAACGACTGCAAGTTAAAAACTAAAGACTTACTTCAAGAAATCTAAAACAATCTATAGCTCCATAAATCAATAAGCTTTCCAACGTTCACCAATAGATGGCGCCACCGACAACGGACGAGCTCGCAATTATGTCCGTTCACGCACCGCTAGCATCAAGTCTAAATTTATACGGAGGGTAGATAGAGATCTAAACTGCTGCGTATCGACGTGCATCGGGGCCGTCTTACTAGCTTTAAGTATCGTCGATGTTTTTGGATTAGTGTTTTTTGTTTGTGGTTAAATTTGGGTATTCCTAGAAAAACTGATTGCAAGTGCATGCCCAGCTGAATCAGCCGTCCCGAAACACACAATATCTATTTTACGTTTACATCGATCGGTCTTCCCTTGACTACTGCAGGTAAGGATTCAAGTTCAAGTTCTAAATATAAGCATTGATTGAATTATAAGCAGCGGAAGCCTAATGGCTTGGGCATCGGACTTTGCATCATGTGGTTGCCGGTTTGATACTCACCCATTACACTACCGACGAGAACCCGTTCGTAATACACGCAGTCAACTTAGTACGAGGGGTTAACAAGATTTCTAGTAATGTGCGAGCCACATTGCTAGTAATCTTTTAACCAAAAAAACTATATTAGGTACTTTTTAGATCACAGCCTCATTGGTCTAGTGGTCATAAAATTTCATAGAGATCCCTTACATTACATTAATATAATAACATTGTTCGACCTAGAAATTGAAAGCCGGGATTGGTCCCGGCTTTCAATTTCTCTATGAAATTCTCAGTAGCACCTAGGGACTTGGGAGTATAGATTTCTGACCGGTTAATGGGAATAGGATCGCCTTCTATTACATTGAAACTATAACATAGATTCTCATAATTGGTATTTTTAATCTTTTCATTTACTTTTACTGGAAGCCTCAATGCCAAAACTGTTGCCTAAAAAATCAAATAAAAAAAGTTACGCAATATACAAGCTTGTAACACAATAGTCGCCTTCGTGACGTGTCCTATAGTTTCGCAAGTAGTTCAATTTTATTGTGCGCACTCTTTGACAATGGTTTACAACCGTCGCCGTTCAAAACTTACCAATTGTTATGTATTTTGCGTAATAATTTCAAGTAGTAGATAATCACATGTATTAGAATAAGCTTATGTTGCACAATCTTCATTTGCCTTGCCTTTTTGTAGATACAAATTGTCATCTGTAGCAATAAAACCTTCAGAAATACCCACGATTTTCATATGAGGTCGTATAACTACAAGGACCAATACAGTATCATTGTGTTAAAAATGGTCATATATTTTTAGTTATTATAGCAGTAGTAGTGCCTCGCTAGCATGTCAGCATGAATGAGTCAGCACGATCGGGGAAATAATACGCTCACACAGAATAACGACGTCATCATCGCCGCCCATGAACAGCTGCAAAACCAAAGGAGTTGCTAATGCGTTGCCGAGCCTATGTAAGGAGCATGGAGGGGAAGGAGAACAGGAAAAGGAAAAACGAAACAAAGAACGCTGGAGACCCTATTCCTCCCTGTGTCCCCCACAGGGAGTCTAGGAATAGGGTCTCCAGCGTTTCACACTCACCGTACGAAACGCAACAGTATGCATACTGCTACTTGACGTCCATGCATTTATTAGTTATTACAAGTAAAACTAGATTAACAATCCATTCAAGACAGGAACGGAATTGATTTAAATTGATAAGCCAATTAATAATACTACCTAACGGCATTCGTAACTGGTGTAGACTTACACCATTCAAATAAAAATGCTAGTAATACAATACCACGGCCTTAAACAGTAATTCAACTGACCCATTCGAACAGAAACCACAGCAACAATAGGTGCAGAGGATACGACACATTTCAATAAACACGAGAGCATCAATCAATTCGTCGCCAACCCCATCATCAGGTATGAATGGTGTTCTGTGAACTGTGACCATGCGTCAGCCGTGCAGCGCGTTGAATATGTAGATGTGTCAATTTTATTTGTTCTGTGGTGTTTCGAACATTTGTTTTAGTGCCTAAAAGTGTTACACTAACATTCGTCACTTTCGATAGTAGCAAATATAGTTTTTGGATTTTAAGTTACTAATTAATGTTTAAACATGCATACCATCACGCCTGTAATCCCCGAAGGCTAAGACAGGTTCACCAACTTATGTACACTCATACTTCGCCAGTATGTTTTAGGTCCCATGTAACAAGGGGCGAGCCTATTGCCATTAACCGGGCACAAATCCACACTTTGCTCGAGCTGGGAATGGAACTCAAGACCTTTAGCATAGCAATCGTTCTAAGGACCCTTAAACTAACGAGAGACATACACACATTTTTAAGGACGAAACTGTATAGAAACTTTACAGAAAAAATAGTAAATGATTGAAGCTAAGCTGAAGAGTTGTAATAAAATTATATAATTTCCATGATGGAACACAACTTACATATCGAATTGAAACACAACTAACAACGAACTAAAAATACAATATTTATATTACACACAACATTTAAAGTTACTTTTTGTTTGATACGATAAATACACCATTGGAACTCTATAAAATCAACGCCACAAATCGGTAGCAAGTTTACCAAATCATGTTATTCTTAGTCGAATTCAATAGTGAGGTGGTAGTTATCCACGCTTGGCTGGTTGTCGATATAATTGTCTCATTGACAGAACCGATGTGTATTGTGATGGAGCCTGCCCTGTTGAGGATGTGGCCAAATTATTTTGGATAATTTGCATACAAGCATAATGTAGTATGTGCATTTATGCATAATATCCACTGCCCTTAGGTATATATGTAGTACCAGAAAAGACTAATAATTCTCTTTGAGTACCAGTATGCATACTGTTGCTTTTCGTACCGGAGGACCGATTCCTCCCTCAGTCCGATTCCTTCTCCGTTTCACCTTCACCTCTCTTTACCTGAAATAGGTTCGGCAATGCGTCTGCTACTCCTTTGGTATTACAGATGTCCATGTGTGGCAATGACTTAGTACTTACCATCAGGTAGCTCGCCTGTTCGTTTTCCGAGTAAAGTTATCCCTTAAAACAATACTCTGCACTGAACTGTACCTAAAGACACCGAATTGCGATTTGTTTGTAGAGAAAAGAACTTGTAAGTTTTAAACAAAATATTAAAAAGTAATGTTACAATTGAAAAGAATAAGTTCAAAGAAGTAATTGTTTATTATGGTAGAAATGAATTAAGATTGGAGTAGACTCTAAGTTAGAACAATAAAAGATCGACGCAGCGGCTGTATGTTATAATATATTACACGAACCATTACAAGCTACTTTCGACCCACCTAAAAATCTATTACCTACAAAGATTTTATTCGATTCTCTTTGGATTGGCCACATTTTCCAGTCATCTGTCCCAAGCCCGAAACTCACGTGAACCGCTCGACCGAAACCACAGCTTGTTTAAAATTCCGACTCCACCATCATTTGTATTCATTTTACAATACTATACAAATTCAATACTTGTTCATACACGTCCCAGGACTACGTTTTATTGTTATACCACTGTTATACCATGTTGTTTTGTTTATAATTAGATTTACAGTTACTGGTCCTTGAAGTCGCGCTGTCAAGTTTTTTGAGGATTTTAATAAAATGGTCCTTTGAATCGTCATTGCATATGGATTGTATGGTAATTTCAATGGTAGGCAATGCACTTTTCTTTTGAAGTGAGGAGAAGTTCTGATGCATTTCTTTGTACCTATATTAAGTTATCAAAATTGTTAACAGTAAACTGTTTTTAAAAACCGTGAAGCCAAAGAACCTCAACGCTTTTTCCGTTTTAATAAAATCAATGAGAACTTTTTCCAATGTCATTGTTACTATAGGCCGACCGTTTAACTCGCGTATCGCCTGCGCGGTAAGAAGGGAGCGGGGGCGGGTAACGCTACACACGGAGTCAATAATCCAAAGATTTATCTCGAGATAGACATTGTTGGTAAAGAATAAAATAATAAGTATCTTTTTTAAGTATTTATTTTTCTCGCCCCGCTCCCTTATTACCGCGCAGGCGATACGCGAGTTAAACGGTCGGCCTATAATTAAAGTATTTTTAAGATTTAGGACATTCCTAACCTTTTGAAACACGTCCTCCTAAAATATTTAGGTCACTCTCAAATTAACAGTAAAGGTCAGTTGCTATAAATCTATGCGTGATCCAGTGTTTACGGAAACTTCTACAACCTACCATCACGCCTGTGTTCCCTGAAGGGTTAGGCAGAGGTGTACGGATGTACACCCACGTTATACCGATATGTGTAGGTCCCATGTGATCGGGGGCGAGCCAATTGCCGTTCACTGGGCACAAATCCAGACTCCGAGCTGCTACAGATAATTGTATGGAAAAACTCAATAACACTGTACTCGACCTGGGAATTGAACCCAGGACCTCTAGGGTAGCAGTCGCGCTGCGGACCATGAGAGTAACGAGGCAGTCTGAAACTATTACAATCACTACATAGTATAAAACAAAGTCACTTCCCGCTGTCTGTCTGTCCCTAAGTATGCTTAGATTTTTAAAACTACGCAACGATTTTGATGCGGTTTTTGTTTTTTAATAGATAGAGTGATTCAAGAGGAAGATTTATATGTATTATACCTACATATTATACTACAGACAAATCGAGAGAAAACACGCGGGCGAAGCCGTGGGCGGAAAGCTAAATTAAAAAAAATCCCACAAAAAGTCATTCAATCGTCAATCCACTTGCTTCCAAAAGTGACCACTTTCTAATAGTGTCATTTGTGTCCTTCATATCATCATGCTATCACAATGCAAGGGGCGACAGCAATAATATCGGTACTACTGACATTTCTGTAATAATTCCTCCGTCACATTTTTTTCTCAATAGAATTCAATAAGGCGCCTTTGTCATATAAAAACCTTACAGTAAATTTGGATGGAGTTCACACCGAAGTGTTGTCTCTTTCAGTAATACATAGAGACCTATGAACTTTAATTTAAGAACTGTGGGATTCACTATCTATGCTAAACAAAATAACTTTTTGGAGATGATAATTGTTTAAAAATAAATCTAAAAAAATATGGTAAGTAGTTTGGGAAGTCATTTCATTTTTATAAAACGAGATCGTTGAACCTGGGGCTCATTTCCTCTCTCAGCCTACTTCCTTCTCCTTTTCCTTAAATAGGCAACGGATTTGCAACCCCTTTGGTATTACAGATATCCATGAGCGGCGACGACTACTTACTATCAGGTAGATCACCTGCACGTTTGCCGATTTACCCCATAAAACAAAATCATTTAACATAATGTACTTTACCTTTCTATAAGGTTTCTGTTTACTCAAATGACTCCTTGATAAAATTTTTGCTCAAGGTTATGAGAATGATACTGCCTGGTAAACAATTTATATAATCTTTTGTCTCAAAAGTCATACGCAAATTGAACTACTTGATCAGGGTTATAAATACATGTTGATTTCTTCGTTTTTTGTCTGTACATGCGTAACGAGATTAATATATTTTTTTACTTGTTTTTTTTATAGCATTTATTTATACAGTACGGTGTAACAACTGCCCGTTGTCGTTTAATAGCGTTTCTATTGTAACACAAAACGCAAACGACAGGAAGGCAGACATCTAATTTGACGTTTGACATAATTCCACCACCCATTATACTTTGACAAAGATATTGTTTGACACACCATTAATTATACTTCTTTCTTATTCCAATAATGATAGAGTTGAAAATTGACTGGCATTGAATTCTAGTTCCCATACTGTGACAAATTACGTAGAAATTGTGATAGTATATTGAATGTATGAAAGCTATTTTGATTTTTCTTGTAGATGAGAATTGTAACTATGCTATTCACATTTAACTCTTCGATTTAAATAAGGCTAATATACTACTGAATTGTATGGTGTATCCAGCTCACATTGGGCATCTTCATCAGGCCATCGATCTTAGCGTGATGGATTTAAGATGTCTTTGATTGTGGTAGTTGTCGTAAAATTAGGGTTTTCTATGGGATTCTCAGTAGTATCCAGTTGGGATTTGTGGATAACAGAAATATCCTCCTCTCCTAGTCCATAGGATATAGGTCCTAAGCAAGAGCCACCTGTACAGTTTACAGCTGTGCTTCAAGATGAAAAACACTTCCTGTCTTTCGTTCTAATAAGCAGGTGCCTAAAACTCAATAAAGAAATAAATTATGACCATGGACACAATTGACCCACCAGACAAAATCTGACTGAGTCACTACTCCAAATGTTTATCAAGGAACTCTTGAAAATTACCCTAAAATAAGCTATTTTCACTTCAAAATCTACGATTATTGTAATTCTCAACCTTACCACAGTTGATTTAAAGGTTGTTAATAATTACAAAAATGATACAGATAAGTTTGCTAGAGCATGACTCACGAGGAGCTAGACTAAACACTTTAAAGTCGCCAGTTCCGCTTACAATGACTCCAATATACATTAAGACGTTTAACACTGGTATGTTAGTCATCATATTAATACATGTAGCATACAAACTACTGGACATACACACGACGTCTGCCATTGATATATTATGCCTGCACCTGCTACATTTGGGTACAAATGTTAAATTTCAATGATAAGACAAGCGAGCAAAAAATTCGGATTGATTTCAGGATTGTTGTCATCTGAGGTAATAAAGAATATCGTGTCAAATTGAGAATCTTCTCTTCTCTTATCAGTAGATATAACTATATGAACGTTAATACCTCACTGGCATGAGAAACAGTATTTAAGATACTGTTGTAAATTATCATCTTTAGTGATTACAATCCCTCGAAGAATACAGCTTCCTAATTCAATTCATTTACCCTGATGGCTAATTACAGATTACAGAACTGAACGAGTCATAGTAAAAAACTAACACGCACATGATTCAGAGATGATAGTGATGTTCATTCACTGCAAGGTGCTTGCCTCAAAATGCGAACTCAAGAGTTAACAGCCCAATTGTCATATTCTCATATTTAATACTATATTCATAATCCCAAAAAACTCCAAACTCAACATAATTTTATTTTTAAATTAATACTGAATATGTTTCCCAAATTATAAAAATGCCAATTTGGTTGTTCAGCTCTTTTTTATGCACGACAACTATTCATCTACCTATGTGAAACAATGCAAAAATAAACTGAAATTGAAAATAATGACACCACTAACTCGATATAACCAGAAAAATGACCAGTTTTTCCGTCTAGTACATGTATGCCAAACGCTAATTTTGATCTAAGATTCGCATCCGCAGACTGCGTTCCCACGGTACATCACAGCGACCACAACTCTTAAGAAGTGGCGGAGACAGGTGAAGTTGGACGCGAAATAGATGTTACAATGCTGTTGAAATGACAAGATTAAAAAAATGTAGTATGCTTAATCAAGTTAATAAAAACTCATAAAATAAGACTTTATAGTTAGATATGGTTTAATGATTATATCTAAATGAGTATATAAAATGATGTGTTCCTGTCCATCCTGTCAATCTTATAGTTATAGCAATGAGATGCTGCGCAGCACGCTCCATCGTAGACCACTTCGATGCTTAACATCAGGCAGGTCGTGGTCAAGCGTAAACCTATCAGTGAAATAAAAATGAGGGTATCGAACTTCATTTCGATCACCACAGTACTTATAATGAAATGCGTATGCTGGATGTCGGTAAAAATTACATAAAAAGATACTCTTTTGTAACACTACCAGTTTCAGCTGTCAGATTGTGTAACTTCTAGCTTGTGTCCAGCTCAAAAATAAAGGTGATACGTGCAAATTGAGCTGCAACTATGTGCAAATTAGCACAATTTGCGCCGCGGCGTGTTACCTTACATAATGGCATGAGTAAACGCCGCTCTTCAAGAACATTTACGGGCAATCTTCAGGAATTTTCGCATTTAATACACTAATTTTAATGTAGCTGCTTACCTGAAACAATAAAAACAACATTATTAATAATGGAGATTAAAAAATTAAGGGCCAACACGTGAATGAATTTGACAAAAACAAAACATAATATTGTGCCTTTGAAAATTGACAAGTTATCCAAAAACAGAGCCTAATTTTCTTCCCAAAAAGTATACAATAAACACATTCTTGTAGATATTATAATAGCGTAAGTATTTGTGCAAATTAGACACTGAAAACATTAAATATTTTCTTAGGCTCATATTTTTTTAAGAAGCAAATACTATTCGACTTCCTTCAACTGTCATAAGACTTTGATTAACTTCTCAATCACTTTTCAAATGTGATTTATGAATTTCGAATAGAAAAACCAATTTTTAGTCTCGAAAGGTTCAAAATCAAAGTCAGAAATCAATTATTCAAGATTGTAGTCTTACAAGATTGTAGTCTTACTTTTTAATCACCCATCCTTCATTGCCTTCTCGTATTTTAGCTGCTTACTGCGTATAAACATACGCATAACTACGACTATTAAAATTACATGTTTCAAGATTATCATCTTAAACATAAATATATCAATTCGCAGTCAGTTTCCAGCGATTGACAGTAACCTGTCCAGGTGTTACTTCAATTACTTGGAAAAGAAACTTTGACCGTGAGAACTTGAAATCCGCTCGAATATGAATTTTAACGACTTCAAAAGAGGTGCTAAATGTTGACACTTAATATACCACAGATATTCATGACACTGACGATTTCTACCATAAAAATAACGTCTTTAAAACTCAACTTTATGACGACAAAGTTAAGGTCGCAGTTGGCGTAAGATATATTTTCCCAGATGCAAATAACATTTGGTAACTGCAAGTTATTTTTTAAACACATGAGATTTTAAAGCAAAGATACGGCTGAAGTTCAAGGGAAATACTAGATGTTATCAATAAATTATACCGATGTGGTGCTGTGAGTCAGAATTTAAAATATTATTGGGTATGATACGGCAGACTATAATTATGGCAACGAGTTGCGAGATTGACGACAAGTGTCCTTGTAGGGATCATTGTGAATTTGAAGCGTATCTTGACTAAAGTACGAGGATCTTTGATATTGATATTGTTCTTTTAATCTTTATTTTATAATCGTATCAAGTACCCAAAGGACCAGTCTTTAAGATCACCTTTGCCGGTCACCTGGCTCACTTTGTTTCCAACGTTGTTAGGTTAGACTTTCACTGTGCCATATTCGACCAAATATAAAAATACTGGTTCTTCAGAATCAACAAAGACATTAAGTTTATCTACCATTCCGTTTCCTTTTTGTATTTGAAGACCTTTCATTGAACTCTCTTGATCGAATTGACCAAAAACGTCAATTTAATATCTTCAACAACTTGTATCCGAATCTCGACAATTTAATTTAAGGTTGACATCTTACGGAAGAAGTTGAAGATTGATGGCAATGTGCCAACATTGTCCCAAAAGGCAAAAAGCCAAATATAGCTGCAGTTAATCAGGAAATTACTTTGAACACTAAAAATGGATAAAATTTATCACAAACGTCCATGTGGAAAAATGATAGTCTTTTAGATATAGCCTAATGAAACAATTCTTTTTCACACTCAATAGCGTTGACATGCTAATATAAATAGGTACCTAATCAAAATTACTAAAATACCGATCTAATGGCGAAGCCCTATTTTGTCACGACAAACTTACATTTAAAGTGATAAATTAATAATAACAATCTGCAATCCTTATTTCTGGACCTGAAGTTCTAAATTCATTTAATTTAAAATTGAGGAACGGCAAAATATAAAATTGTCGAAACAAAAAGTGCAAAAATATTTCTACATACGTCAAAAAGGAAGCACCCTAATTTCAACACTATCTAGACGGACATACGATTTGAAATAACGTCGTATTACTAAAAATAAAGGTGAATATTGTTCTACGCGATAGTAACAAAGCAATATGCAAATAGTGGCGGGAAGTTCGCATGGACACGAGTCGATTGTTCCGCGGTGCGAATGAATGTCGATAAATAGAGTTGCACAATTTTGTCACAATGGTCATATTTAGTACTCGATCGTATCTATCGTGTTCATAATGTGCTTTTCATTATAGTTAACTGGATGCAATGATTTGGCAATGAAGCAAAAACATGTTTCAGTTTGTTGCACAACTTGTTGCTTGTTTGCAAAACTTGTTTCAGTTTATCTGATGTTTTTGGACACGATTTCGAATGTCGATTACCTATTGTGAAATTAAGAAGCTGCTTGATTAAAAAATTTCAAAGCACCAATTTACATAATTCCTTCGATATATCAATTTTCCTTCCTATCTTTTGATCTCACAATAAATTAATATACCATCACGCCTGTATTCCCCGAAGAGTTAGACAGAGGATTGTTTAATGTACACCCAGTTCACCGGTATATTTAGGTCCCATGTATTATGAGGCGTTCGCCATTCATGCCATTCACCGGGCACATATCCAGACTCCAACAGGAAAAGAGGCATCATATGTGTGATATTTATACAGGGTAAGTACTACCCTCCCACAGAATATCGACGTCAAGTAGCAGTACGCATACTGTTGCGATTCGTACGGTCCGGAGGCCCAATTGTTCCCTCAGTCCCCTTCCTCCTACTTTCCTCCTTCCCCTACCTAAGTACTTCTTAAATGAGCTCGGCAACGCATCTGCAACTCCTATAGTGTTGCAGATGTCGATGGGCGGCGATGACTACTCACTATCAGGTTGCTCGCCTCGTCTATTGTCGAGTTACACCATAAAAAAAAATTGATCACAATAATACAGTTCATGAGTCCTTAAACTGCCTCATTAGTCTAGCAGACTTAAGCGCGACTGCTACGCTAGAGGTCCTGGGTTCGATGCCCTGTCGTGTTTTTCTATGAAATTCCCAGTAGCAGCTCGGAGTCTGGATTGATGCCTTGTTAATGGCAATAGGCGAGCCCCCTATTACATAGGACCTAAACATTCCAGTGAAATGTGGGTGTATTTTAGTAGGTTCACCTCTGCCTAATCCTTCGGGGAATACAGGCGTGATGGCATGTTATGTTTTATGAGTCCTTGAACTTAAGGTTGGTGATTGATCAGCGTAGAGCCTGTCATCCGGAGCTTGTTACTGAGCTCAACCAACCAGGAACGTTCACATACTTAACAAGGGAAACCATGATTGGACTAAATTGTTGTAATATCGAACCATGCATGCTTTTTGTTTTAGGAGTTAGTATTTTTTTGTACTTAGGTTTAAACCTCACTGCCTTATTAGTCTAGTGGTCCTAAGAGCGACTGCTATGCTTGAGGTCTTGGGTTCAATTCCCAGGTCGAGCGAAGTGTTATTTGGTTTTTCGAAGAAATGCACTGATGCTTTTTTGTTTTTATGGTATACCATTACGCCTGTATTCCCCGATGGGTTAGGCAGAGGTGTACTAATGTATACCCACATTATTGCCATAAACCGGGCACTCCGAGTTGCTACTCAGAATTTCATAGAAAAACCCAATAACACTTTGCTCGACCTGAGAATCGGACCCAGGACATCTAGTGTAGCTGTCGCCGTCTTAGAACCACTAGACTAATGAGGCTCTATACCTAACCAATAGCATATTTTAAAAAATCAAAACTATTTACGACCATCTCGAAACTAAAAACACACAATTCGATCCGCCGAGTGGGGGCGTCACGCCTGGCCGCCCCCTTTGGCACAAGCGTGATGATATAATGGCGATTGTCGCGACGCCGATGAAATGTCTTTCTTCCTTCCTGTCTATGCCTTTGTGCGATGCCATCTCGGAAACATGTTGATGGTAAGATGGTACTCATTGCTAATGGGGTTTGGATGTCCGTATTTTTTTAATGGATTCGTATTCGTGTTGTGACGATTTTAATTGGTGTCTTTATGGGGTAATATTGAATATATACTCTTATTGATAAGTACTGCTTCATTAGTCTAGGGGTCCAAACGCGACTGCTATGCTATAGGTCCTGGATTCGATTCTTAGGTCGAGTTCTCAGGTATGAAATTCTCAGTAACAGCTCGGAGTCTGGATTTGTGCCCGGTTAATGGCAATAGCATGGGTATACATTAGTGCACCTCTACCTAACCCTTTGGGGAAAACAGGCGTGATGGTATATCACAAAAACAAAAAAGCATCAGTGTATAGATTTGTGACATATTATTCGTTCTGTCTCATTTCACCCATCACCTCGCGGTGGAAACAATGATGTTAAATTAAGCACGACCAGCCATGGGTCATTAGGTCGCAGCCAGGTGGGGTATGATTGATTCAATACGTGTCATTTAGGTGCTCAACGAACCGAGTGATTGACAGGTTAAAGGAGACGTTGTAGCCAATGGAGACATGATTGGACAATTTAGGTGACCATGTCAAACTGCTATGGCTCTTTCTTCAAAAGGCCTGTTCTGATTTTTATGGCTCTTTCTTCAAAAGGCCTGTTCTGATTTTGTCTTACGTTAAACTCGCATATCTTATAAATTAAATTATGGTCTGGACTTTAAAAGAGACCGTGATTCTCTGGCTTTGTTTCGGCATTTCTTCTCAGAGGTCGTCAGATAGGAAATGGCGGCGCCATATAGTTTTTCTTTAAATGTAAAACATCTACTTGTATAAGTGTCCTTGAAATATCTATTAACAGAAATAAATATCATGTCATTTCATTTGAAAATCAGTTTCAATTCTGACGTGACTCGGAATATTTTTTTTGTATTTATGTAGTGTTTCCATCACATAGTGTTGAAGGCAGTAGCATCAGTGAACAGCTCTTTGCATCCAGTTCCTGCCAGGCTGGCCCAGCCGCCATCCGCAAGAAATATTTTATCCTAATTCCCAAATTCAATTGAAACTTCTAATTGGAATAGCAATCACATTTTTTCTGTCTACAATTAGTCTATTTAATACCATAATGACATCCTCATTCGTGCGTTCTATGTTGTCTGTTATCTCCAATCTGTCTCCAGCCAATGATTTGACTAATAACACACATACATGTAATTTGTTTGTGCCTTTGTTTGTCATCTGCCGTGTATTTAATTATACTTGATTGTTGCGACTCCGTGGTTTCTATAATTGGGTTTTTATGTCAAGAAGTTTTAATGGAGGTAAATTATTTTCATATTTTTTTTTATCAATGATAGCTTAGAGCAATATTTTCGTGTTTAGCAACAATCGTACCGCCTCTGGAGACCGGAATAAGATTTTGTATTTTGTCTATAATATCGTCTTTTTAAGGTTAATATTGATAGTTGTTTTAACGTTAAGTAAAAAAAATAAGATAATGCATGTCATAGATGGCTTAGGTAAGGCTTAACTTACCCTGTAAGACTGTAATCAAATCTATCTTTATCTGGTATTCTTGTTAACCCCTCGTGCTAAGCTAAATGCTTGTGTTCACGTTATTGTGTTGTTAAGAGAGCGTTCACGTCGGTAGTGAAATGGGTGGGTTTCGAACCGGCAACGACATGATCGAAAGTCCGACGCCCTAGTCATTAGGCTACCGTGCCGCTTCAAATATAAATCATTACAACATAAGAAGTCGGTACTAGATTTAAAATAACGTTACAAGCAATTCAAATAAGTAAGATATAAGGTAAGTAAAATAAGTTAAAAATGCTTCAAGGCAATTACTTAACAATAATTTCCTTCATCATTGCAATAATAATGCAAAAATTAAATAGACAGAGACAGAAAATCAGACAATATCAGTAGCATCTAAGTAATAGCTTGAAGCAGATTAATTGCGAGCTATTAAGAGCGCTATAGTAAATATTACTCCTAAATGTATTGTGACACTGATTTACCTATCTTCAATGTAATTTGTTTTTTTTTTATGGGATAACTGGGCAAACGAGCAGGCGAGCTACCTGATGGTACGTCGTAGTAAGTAATCATCGCCGCCCATGGACATTTGCAATACCGAAGAGGTTGCAGATGCGTTGCCGAGCCAAGGGAAAGTGAGGGCAAAGAGGAAGGGGGCTGAGGGAGGAATTGGGCTTCCGGTGCTCTACACTCACCGTACTAAAAGCAACAGTATACATACTGCTACTTGACGTCGATATTCTATGGGAGGGTAGTACTTCCCCGTTCATGCTGACCGATTCATGCTGGCATGTTGACATGACTACTGCTACTAGATCAAAATTAGCAGCAGTAGTGTCTGTTAATAACAATAAAAACCTAACAGCTGTATCTATAACTTCCTTTAAACTCGTCCGTTCCGCACATTATCGAGATCCATTAGTAAGTGTTCCACTAAGTACTAGTCTTCCTACCAACAACAATGGTGAGCCGTGCCTAATCAGGAAATGATGTTATCAGCAAACGAGGCCTAAGGTGTCTGATTGTTCTTTTCCTCCGGAAAAATTGTTACAGTTATATTCCAATTCAAATTTGAATCGATGTTTGTAGAATTGACCCATACATTATTGGAAGCTTTGTAATCCATTTCAGTTGTTATAGTTTTGAAGATACTTTTGAGCATATAGATGTAACTAAACGAAATGTAACACCTAGAAATAAACATAAGCTCTGTTTACCGCAATGCAGACTCGAATTGTATAAAAGAAACTCGTATATAAATGCGATAAAGGTATATAACAAGTTACCCAATGCCTTTAAGGATTTGCCCTTCATAATATTTAAAAAAAAGTTGACGAAATGGTTAAAAGAAAACTGTTTCTATGATCTCAATGAATTTATGACATATCGCGGGGAAACTAATTAATATTGATAAATTGGATATAAAATTATTAAAGGTGACATTATTATACTAATTAAGCTCTAGGATTGACATATATCTTGACATGGTACATTATTATTATTGCTTAAAAATAATAAATGTTTGCACACCATAGTGTAATGGTAGAATGTTTAAGGACCACTAGAATTTAAGATCATACTTGTAAAAGTACAACTACATTCTGGCAAATAAATAAATTTGAATTTGAATTTGAGCATTGATCTGTGGTTCGCGTTTCGGAGAAGCCTCTAATATGTCTAATTGAGTTGCAGCGAATGCAATGGTCACTTAAAGAGGCCTACGTCCAGCAGTAGACGAATACAGGCTGATGATGATGATGATGATGATGATGATGATGAGTGCAATGTTATCAACTGCACTATATCTTAATCTCATGACCACTGGATTGCCGAGTCTAAAGTCTCGAGTCCGACTCAAAGCAACCGTTAGTTAATAATTATCACGCGCTTAAACGGTGAAGGTAAACATCGTGAGGAAATCTGTATGCCTGAGATATTTTCTCGACGTTGTATGAAGCCTGCCAACCCGCAGGAGGCTAGCGTGGTGGACTATAAGCCTAATCCTTCTTGTTTTGAGAGGAAGCTCGTGCCAAGCAGTGGGACAATGTAATCGGTTGATGATAACGTGTTGAAAGAGAGTAATTTTGCATTTAAGTAAATAAATAAGAAAGGTTTCCGACGATTCGTTTACTAAAATTGTTTATGAAATAAACATAAAACAAAAACACAATTATATGTAACCCAATTCTTGACGAAAGCCTCTCCAAAAATATTCAAAATCACCACGCGAAACAAATAGACCACCCATAATAAAACAATAATTACGTATAAATTGTACTTATCTAGGTATTTTAATGTTGTCTACAAAATCACTGAACCAATTTCGATAAGCCTTACATTGTCGGGTACATCCGTTTAATTAGTGGGCACAAGTCGTGTGAAGCCAGCGAGATATTCGTCGAGATACGACACAATACGTGCGTGAGAGTGCGTGCACACTTTCTAATGCGCAATTATTTAAGTAAGTTGCGTCTTTTTAATCGTGTCTTGTTGGTGAAAATATTTAGATTAATCGTCTGAAAATATTTAGATTAATCGTCGACTTCATCATAACATTATATTCGTATCTCGATCTCTTGTTAAATATAGAGACATGACTGTATTCCCCGAAAGGTTATGAAAGGTGTACAATTTGCTTGTACGTTTAGATCGCGAGTACTAAGCCTTTTTGTAGTATGAGTGCCTGCTGGCATGTGGACATGCCAGCATGAATGGGTCCACACGATCAGGGAAGTACTACCCTCCCACAGAATATCGACGTCAAGTAGCAGTATAAATACTGTTGCGTTTCGCACGGTGAGTATGGAGCGCCGGAGGCCCAATTTCTCCCTCAGTCCCCTTCTTTCTCCTTTTCGCTTTCCCTCCCTTTTCCTTAAATAGGCTCGACAACGCATCTGCAACTCCTTCGGATTTGCAGATTTCCATGGAGCCGCGATGACTACTTACTATCAGGTAGCTCGCCTGCTCGTTTGCCCGGGTTATCCCATAAAAAAAGCCGAGCATAAAACTAATCTCTGAGCTGCTACTGAGAATTGCATAGAAAAACCTAATAACACTACTCGACCAGGTAATCGAATCCAAGCGCTTTACAATCACTAGACATATCAGGCAGTTGCAGTACCTACTGTAGCTAACAAGCATTTACATCACACAAGTCAGACGAAAATAAATCTTATTCCAACGGATTAAGGACAAGCTTCTACATTTAGAACTTAGACATATATTTGCCAAGTTGCCAGGACATGTTAATCGTGATACGACAGAGTGATCTGTGAATAGGCTGTTTACAAACTATCAACTAATTAGGGTGCTATATACTTGTCACATGACTTTTGGTGTTTAACAAAGCACTCACGCAGAGATTACAGATTTCCAATCTATATTTTGTTTACACAACATATCATACCATCACTCCTGTCTTTCCCGAAAGGTTAGGCAGAGATTTACTATGATAGTCCCACGGTTCGCCAGTATGTTTAGGTCCCGTGTTAAAGAAAGAAAGAAAGAAGAAAGAAAATAAATTCATTCGGTACAAATAAAAATCCAAAACATAAAGAAATCAAATAAAGATCTTAATAATCTAAAGTAACATTTGGTTGCTAACAGCATGCTCGTACCGAATAGGTTACCAGCTCAGCATGTAAAGGAAGCGAGCCTATTGCCATTAATCGGACACAAACTCAAAAACCAAGCTGCTACTGGGAATGTCATAGAAAAATGCTTTGCTCGACTCACGTTGAACTCAAGACTTCTAGGTAGCAGTCGCACTTGAGACCACTATACTAATCAGGCAGTCATTTAGTTTAAGCAACTATCAAATATGATCTGGAAATATTGCTTTTGTGAGAAAAGGACTCACATTGCTTTCCTTCTTATGAAGAGGTTTACAAACAAATCACCGGATGGCGATGCTAGACTTACTGTTTTGGAGAGCATTGCCACACGCTATTCTAGACAAATCATCAAGTGTGCAACCATCCTAAAAGGGCTAATTAAATGCGGATGAGTATATCTCTGTGGTGCATAGCGCCGAATGATTTAAGGTAGTGCAAAAACTTAAGGAATTATTACCGTGTTCCCAGTATGAAGTAATAGTATATGAAGAATAATGTCTTTTGGTGTAAATGGTGTAGATACCCGAGTTGAGAATGACGATATCCTGGAAATTGTGGAAAATGGTTAATAATAATAATTTATAAATGGAGATGTTACTCGTTGTCTTTCGAAACAAAAAAGAAGATGGATGGATGATCTGAAAGATGGGAAGAAGGGAACTGAACTTATTTCTCTGCTAAACTTTCCAGATTGGATTCCCAAAACTTTAATTCGAATGGTCACATGAGACCTTTACGAAGTGTGACCTCTAATAAGATGGACAGATGACCTGGTAAAGATCGCTGGGAGTCGTTGGATGCAGGCGGCATATAAAAGGAAGTGGAAGCGGGAGCCGTTGGGGGAGTCCTTCGCTTAGCAATGGACCTCATTTGGCTGATATGATGATGATGATGATAGCCTGCATATTATTAGGTATATTGCGGGATTTATGTTTGTAAATACACACATAATAACAGAAAGAATACTATTGGGTACAGATCAGATTCAGTAGCTGTTGAAACAAGGATTCGAATAATATCTTATAGACTCGTAAACAGGACAAGAAATGATTATAGCTAGTTATAGCTTAATTTACTAAGATTATGAATTCATCAATCAATCGGAAAATAACACAATTATTATTATTATGAGCCCGCAATGTCCCACTGAAGGGCAAAGGCCTCCCTATGCTTCTTCTAATTCTCTCTTTCCGTTCTTGTAAAGAAAAATAACACAAAATTCTACTCAATTTTCTATCAGTCTTCAAAAACAGACCGTCTATTAAAGAATTGAGAGCCAGCTGTTAAACAACGAACTTCGTTTTAAACCCAATTGATCATAATGTCGCGTCTCAAACGCAGATGTTGGAATCAAGCCAGATCCATCGACATTTATAAGAAAATATTATTAATAAGCCGTTGTATTAGAATAGAATTCAACACAGAAAGTGTATGAGTAATTGCATATTCTACGAAACACGTGTCGATTGCATTGTTAACTCTTGAAATAACTCTTTATACTTTCGCAATTATCATAATTATTTTGTAAAAGAAAAGCTTTACAGACACTCTAACAAAACAACTGATGTTAGGACTCTGCTGAAGTAAGACACATTTCAAGAAGATCAGAGTACTAGATAATAATTAATATAATATAAAATAATAATTTCCTAGCTAGCTCGTCAACACGACTCCAATTACTTATTTTGAAAACGGCTCATACACCACGTTAAGCCACAAAAACAACACACATACTAAACACCAATAGAACCACCAAAAACAAACATTAGCTAATCCTAAATATGTTTCAATCTTTGCCTACATATGTCTTGTTAAAATAACGCGTTGCTTTATAAATCTCAAGTGCCGGTAGAGCGAGAGAGATATATTATGCGTTTGGACACATTTTTGATATAGCTTCGAATACCTGGGATAGTCTATGATTTGTGATGTCACTGAAAAATATGGCCATGTTCGTATTTCCCTGAATTTGTTGCATCTTTGATGTAACAAGTTGAGTAATTTACGAGGATTTATGCATTCTGTTTAAGTCATTTTTGTATCTATAATAAGGCTTAGAATTGAGAAAAATATTATTAATCAGCTTTTTATTTACATTAATATATTTATTGTTTATTATTGTCGCAAATAAACCGTGACCTGTGAAGTAGTTATTGTATCAATATCAAGAATTACTTGCAACCGGCGCGTGTGTATGACAAGATTTATAAATACGGAAGAAGAGAAAGAGGTAGCAAGAGTCGTAGAAAGTGGTGGTTTGTAGTATCTACATACACTTTTGGGGAAAATGCGTGAAAGTACATATGCATGTTCATGAATTACTTACATGCATTTTAATCCATGGGTCGATTTAAGAACTCCATCTGCACTTCAGCAAAGGATAAAAGTGTCTGACCTGTAGAGTCTCCAAAGGCCCGGACTTGAAGATATTTGCAGAAAGAACAGATTGCAATGATTAAAAAAAGTTTCCTTTCTAAGGAGTGAGTAACATAAATTCTATGTATCGATAACCTCCGACGTTTCTTACCTTAACTATAACAACAGGTATCACAATACCAACATAGGTACTATAAAAAACTGAAGATCATCAAAATACACTTTGTGAATCGCCAATAGCGATAGCTGCGCATCAGCGCGTGAGTTTCCGCGCATTGTTCTTTGAATACGCATATACGCGTTGTTTATGAAATGACGTTACACTTTGATCTTGGACTGGAGTTTGAAGATTAATAAACAATTGAAGTACGTTTAGAGAGACAGTATTTAGATAGAAAATGACTGGAATATAGTTAACGAGATCATACGAAAAAAAACATCAAATTAGTGTCCGGTAGATACCTAATTAATAATTTTTATTTAAAAGTGATATAGACATATTTAAATGCGTACATATGATATGTACAAAATAATTAAAGAAAATATCTATACAGAGACAAAAAAACAAAGATGGTTTCGTTTTTATCAATCAAAACAAAAACACAGCACGTGCTAATACAAAAATGAATGGAACAATACCGGAGGGAAATCGGGGATCGTTTAAAAAACCATTAAAACCCTAGTTTCACCATAAGCTACCCGAAATGAACGCCATCGTTTAGATATAGAAACAAAAAACTTATTGTCACCTATTCAGAAACAATCGAGCGATTTCTGCGATCACCTAGTTGAATTTTCTGTTAAAAACGCCAATTACAATCTTAACATCTTTGTAATAAAAACGTTTTTGTTTATGAGTATCCGCAAAAACATTTCTGTTGCAATCTTTCACAACTGTTAAACGAATATCAGCTTTATACTGTTATTTTAAAGGACCATTTTTTCTTGCAACATTACGTCAATTCTTCACACATACAAAAATTTTGAAGTATTTAAAAAACGAAAAGTAGTGAAAAATAAACCTTACATAGTGTTCATAAAAAGCAAGGAAATGTTAGTGAAGTGAATGAAGATGATGGTTCCGAAGTGGTTGGTGATAATGACGTCACGGTAGGTAACCTCTGTCGTATTAAAATGACATTACTAGACGTACGGAACAGTTATAATAATTCACGCCTTCGGGCTTCGGATATTCAGATTTATTTTGATTTGAACGCCGATGAGGTCAAAGTGGCAGGTAATTCTATACAAATCATAGGTTTCAATCATAATGACATTGATATTGGGATCGTTATGGAACAAAACGATTAAACACTGGGACCAATGGCCAACATTGAGAAAGATCCTAATTATTTTAATTCAATTGAAAAAGTATTTCAAAACCAATATTAAAAATTATATTTAGATCGTGTTATCGGTTGAAATCTTCTATAAAAATTGCTTGGAACTAAAAATCTCTTAATTAAGACGGAACAAACAGACATAACATTACTGATGAACTGCATTAATTATATTTAATCTTTTGAACAGAATTCATGTAAAACGACAAGAAATCGAACAGAATCTAGTCCATCAGCACTCAATACAAATGCCTAAATAAACAGACGCTGACTTTAACAAATCTGACGCGATCAAATCTTTTGAAGTGACCGTACTAAATATTTATCCAATACAACACGTCGAAACTCATAATGTGATAAATATAGAGTATCAATGATGCGTCAACTATGTAATGCAGAATTGCGCCTGCGATTAATGATTCGTGCCAAGACATCTGGTATATTACCATCAATATCTGTCTGTCATATGTACACGATAAATTTACGAACGATATGCTTCGACGTTCGGTCTTAGCTCTTAAATTATAGATGCTTATAATTACAATGTTTTTCCATGTTGATAGCACAACACCTGCGACTTACATATATCAGTTTGATATATTTGATGTGATTTTGATCTAGAAATAGAGTATTAGAAGATAAGAGATTAGCAATATATTCGGTGTGGTAGAAGATAAATGAGAGAATGTAAGTGCTATCGAAAAGAAAAACGGTGCGAGCCAAGAAATAGCTGTTCCTTAACAAAACATTAAAAAAAAAAAAACAAAAAAAATATAAGGAGGCCTAAGTGCAATTGCTTCGCTTCGAGGTCCTGGGTGTGATCCCCAGGTCGAGCAGTGTTATTGGGTTTTTCTATGAAAGTCTCAGTAGCAGCTCGGAGTCTGAATTTGTGCCCAGCTATTGGCAATAGGCTCGCCCCCTAGAACCTAAACATCCTGGCGAAATGTGGGTGTACATTACTGCACCTCTGCATAACCCTTCGGGGAATACAGGCGTGATGGTATGTTATGTTTATTAGGAGGGTAAGTATGTATGAGATAAAGAAGTCTGATGAGATGAAGAAGAAAGAAATTTCAATGTGAAGTACTCTGAACAATTAAGAATATTTGGACAAGTTAGTGCCGATACCTGTTTGAAAATATCCAATTTAGGTAACATAACATTGAAGGAACACTACCAAAACATGTCTTGTTTCGACCTATAAAACAAATACTAATCGTCATTACCTCATTTATCATTTCAACAGTTGCATCAACAGATTCCTCTAAAAGAATTTTAGCGTTCACAGCAAAACCGCTGCTGAAACATGAAATTCCTCAATACCAATTGTAAGACATATATCTTATATCTAATAATAAACCGTTAAAAATCTCGCAGTGATTCGATGATGCATCGCGGAGCAGTACTATGATTTGTGGGCAGACAGGTGTTGGACGTAAATACATCGGCATCGTGAACAGTTCGGTTTCGCCATCTCAATTGGCATTTTGACGCGGTGCTCAAACTTTATTAATTGCTATATGTTTAATTTGGTAACGAGGTATGTGAAGTGTGGCAATTGTTTGTATTGGCTTCACTTCAGCTTCTATTATTACTGTCGGTATATCTGGAACAGCTAGTATCATGGAATGTTCGCCTGTCAATTATTTAAGCAGTCCTGGTATTAAATTCAAACTCTGACTTTTCGAGTTCAGTTTGGGATAAGGTAAATATTATCACTTTTTTTCTTATCTTCTTTCTTTCTCCTTATCCGAAACCTTTATTCCATGTGCTGTTGCCCCCAAATACTATCAAGAGACTTAAATGAACCGACGTGCTGGCTCTGCCTTGCATCTACATAAACCTCATAGTCTGGGTGACTGATTGCAGATTAAAATTATAAAAAAAAATTAACACTTATTGACGACAATTTACAACTGCCATGTCATAGGTCTTGAGATGAAACTCAAGATATGTGCCTCTGAATCCAAAATCATACGCAAATGAAATAAAACCTCAGTAGGAAACCTATATTACTGCATACCTAAGATTTTTTCATGACAGCGTGTGAACTCTGCCATCCGGCACTAGACCAGCGTGGTAGAGTTTAGCCTAATAAGCTCATTCTTAGGAGACTTGATATTACAGAGCATGATAACCCCAAATAATTGCCAAACATCTGTTCAAACAAGACTGGTTTTTACGACATACCCACTCTCTACCATTGGTATGCTCTAAAAAATAACGATGTAGTCTTAAAAACAAAGCAATACAACAAAGTTTGAGCACCGCACTGCAATAAGTTCGGTCCGTCGATAAATCTATGAAAATGAACGTGCTCCTAATGTCACTGGAATGCTTTCATGATCTGACCGAACCAGGGACGGACTGTGTGCAATGTAATTTTTATATTGAGTTTTGGTAAGCTCCAAGAAATACGTATAAACTATAAATATATAAAAAAGTGTTTTTATAGGTCTTCCAAACTTTTGAGAAAAACTACAAATCTAATTTCTTATTCTAATGCAACAAAACTCCCCCAAGTGAGGATCTAAAACGCACACTCCTGAAAGCTTGCGAGATCATGAAGCCATAGTGTCCTCGGGGGCCTATCATTCAGTTCTTGGATCTACAAGAATGAAATGATTAGACAGCAGCCTATTTCCCAAGGAGATTAACGTTACTCTTGTCGCAACAACATTGTGATAACTCTAGTAAGCCTAACGTGACACCAAAGAAATTCTTGAAGGTGGGAAGGGAGGGAAATCTACCAGATCGTACTGGACCAGCATGGTAGAAGATGACCTTGTCTCTTGTCTCTATCAATCTTAGAGAAGGCATGCATCCAGTTATTGTGTAGGACAGGAGCTGTTTTTTTATATATGGTATGGTACAACTCGGCAAACGAGTAGGCGAGCTACCTGGTAAGTAGTCATCGCCTCCCACGGACATCTGCAAAACCAAAGCAGTTGCAGATGCGTTGCCGAGCCTATTTAAGGAAAGAAGAAAAGGCGAAGTAAGGGGACTGATGGAAAAAATTGGGCCTCCGGCGCTCCACACTCACCGTACGAAACGCAACAGTATGCATACTGCTACTTGACGTCGATTTTCTGTGGGAGGGTAGTACTTCCCCGGTCGTGCCAACCCAATAATAATATCGCATGTCATGGTTAAAACACTTCCCAAGATCTCTTGATTATCATATAGTGTACTTATGCAAGTTGTATGCGGTCTCATATGGAAACTCTATTTAGATGTCACGAAAGTATTAGTAGTTATTTGCAATAACATAACATACATTCTCGCCTGTGTTCCCCGAAGGGTTAGGCAGAGGTGTACTAATGTACACCCACATTTCGCCGGTATGTTTAGGTCACATGTAATAGGGGGCGAGCCTGTTGCCATTACCCGGGCACGAATCCAGAATCCAAGCTGCTACTGGGAATTTGATAGAAAAACCCAATAACACTTTGCTCGACCTGGGGATCGAACCCAGGACCTCTAGCGTAGCAGTCGCGCTTAGAACCACTAGACTAATGAGGCAGTCAATTTATTATTATTTGCAATATTATTTTGTATATCCAAGTCCGTCCCCCAGTCCATAACTAACCCGACCGACGGCCATAAGATCGAAGTGCATCGGCTAAATATACCGCGCACCCGAGATACACGCCTCAATGTACAACGAATTAATCGCAAGTGTGCACGCTACTTTGTTGAGACGATAATTTTCATAATTTGCTGTCATTTCCTTGTGTATCGAGTGAATATGTTAGGGGTCGATCTCGAGTTTGGATTTCTGCCTGGTTAACGGCACTTGGCTATATTACATATAACCTAAAACATACCATCGAGATGTGGGTGAATATTTAGTACACATCTGCCTAACCCATCTCGGGCTACAGGCATGATGGTATAATACGTTACAATAGACTGCCTCATTATTCTAGTGGTCCTAAGCGAGACTGCTACGCTAGAGGTCGATCTCTCTGGGTTCGATCTCCAGGTCAAGCAAAGTGTTATTGGGTATTTTCTATGAAATTCCCAGTAGCAGCTCGGAGTCTGGATTTGTGCCTATTAAATTTTTAGCTCGCCCCCTATTACATGGGACTTAAATATACCGGTGAAATTTGGGTGTACATTAGTACACCTCTGCCTAACCCATCCGGGGCTACAGGCATTATGGCATATTACGTTACAATACTACACTTTAGCATATATGCCTTTTTTAAAAAGGTGATTGTTAAAAGTAATTTATTTTTTACATTTTACAACGTGACTAACAGACAGAGAGACAGACATCGCACAAATAAAATAGTTGGCGTCTTGACGTTGGGCGACAATATTGCATCCAGTTGGATTTTTAGTTAACTTCGCAAGCGAAAATTGAAATTCCATTAAGAAGATTGCTTTTTAACGCGGACTGGTAGGAGGGGGGTATAGGTAAGTCTTGTAGGGGGTATAATATCAAGACGTAGCCTGTTGGGGGCAAACAGAGATGATTTAAAAAGTCACGAGACTGCTTCATTAGTCTAGTACGCGAGACTGCTACGCTAGAGGTCCTGGGTTTGATTTTTAGGTTGAGTAAAGTTTTTCTGCGTTCCCGGAAGGGTAAGGCAGAGGTGTACTTAATGTACACACACAGTTTGTCGGTATGTTTGAGTCCCATGTAATCAAACTTATTACCATTCACCGGTCACAAATCATACTACGAGCTTGTCCAAGAATTTCACAACCCAATAACACTTTGCTCGACCTGATAAGCGAATTCAAGACCTGTAGCGTAGCAGTCGCACTAAGGTCCACAACCTCGCTTTAAGAATTTCCTAATAGAAAAATCCAATAACGCATTACCCGATCTGGGAATCAAAACCGTGACCACCGATACCTTGAAGCCAGTTAAATAAATACAATAAAGAAATATAATTTCCTCTACAGTAGAGCCAAATAAAAACAAAATTCCGAAGAAAAACGAGTTATTTGATTCAGGCAAAGTTTGGAGCGAGACATAGTATTTAATATCAGGAGCGAAGCTTGGAGCGAAAAAGAAAAATCTATACGGGGGAGGGGGGGGGGGGTAGGGGAGTCCCCACACCGTCTTGGGGACGTTTTCCAACTGCACATAATCTAGATACTGTGTACCTGAACTTGTGTGTGTTTGTGCAATCGGCACTGTGTTTTACTGTGTTAAGATTAATTAATGTATTCTAATACGAAATTTATGTGGTTTTATTTTCATTATACCTACTTTTTTCAGACAGGGGCCATCTTTGTCGCCAACATAGTGCTTTAAAAATTTGAACAGTAATAATGTAATTAATATTTTTAGTATTGCATATTATAATCGGATTGAGCGGAAAATCTAAAAAAAGTAAAAGTTGTGATTACGTTCAATATACCATCACGCCTATATTCCCGAAAGGTGACACAGAGGCGTACTGAATGTACCCCGCAGATTCGCTAGTATGTTTAGTTCTCATGTAATAGGGGGCGAGCCTATTGCCATTAACCAGGCACAAATCCAGACTCCGTAGCTCGGAGTCTATACGTTTACAGAACGAATTCTCGTATATAAACAAACAGACAATACAACTATCTGTAGGCCATGTTATAAATTACTTGGCTATTGTTATTTGTACTGTGCGGGAATCAAACCCACGACCCATAACGAAGAAACCCTTCTCTCAGCATATAATCATTCATACATCAAATTGTATTAAATATCTACTGTACAATATTACAACATAATATTTTTTCAGGAAGTAACAAATAAAACGTTTCCAAAATGTTTCACAAACGTTATCACAAAAAACGTGACTGTAAAAGAAAAGAGTCCACGTGATTTCCGGTTGCGAAGTACATGGTAAGGCAGTACCAATCAAACGCTTCAGCGCCCGTCTATTTCCGTTAACGTATACACCCATTTACGAGAGAAAAAACCTCGGAAAATCTACGTGACGTAACATGGAACCAATAGCCAATGGCGTATCGAACCTTCGGCGATTAACGGCCAAAGAAGCTAGACCTTCCGCATCCCCCTTTCAACTTGAAAATCGAAGCCGCCACGGGTTTCACCGAACTCAGATGGAGACCAAGCGAAAATAGTCGGTAACTATCGAGAACGAACCGTGCCTCGTGATTGGTTGATCGGTTCTGCGCGATTGGGCACCACAGCGCACACTCGAACCGATATCTCGTATTTACCACGTTCGACGTTTGTGTAATAGTGTGCGTGCATGAAACCGCCTTTGATAGGTATTTAACGATGTGTTCGTGTAGGTATCGATTTGATTTGTGACGCCTGCCGCCGCCGATCGGTCAATCGCGGTGCGTTGCTGTCGATTTAAATTTGGAACGTGATATTTAAATTTGGTACGCATTCATTGACCGTTACCGTGACGTCACGCAGTCTGATTGGATAGAACAGTGCTCGTAATAGATCTTTCAATTGAATTTATTTCAATTTATGTAACATATTGCACCTAATATTAATTATTAATATGTAGGTGTAGCCACTAATTTAAATTAGAACTTAACAGTTCACAGACTGATTCTGGAAACCAACACGCAATTAAAATTAAAAAAGAAAAACATTGACATCCACGATGATTAAAAACCGCAACAAAATAACTTCATAATTCACTACTACAACGAATCTTCACAAATGTCAGTCAGTGCAAAAACCGGCTCGTTTCGACAAATTAAAAAAAGCACGTTCCACTTCATTTCTAGATACAAAAAAAAAAGTTTCGCGAATATAAAAAAACGCGAAATATCCTCATCAACTCGGAGCTATTAATAGGGAAAAAATGCGCAATCCGAGTTTTACTGTACATACTAATATTTAACGAACTTCTAGATAAAGCGAATATATATGTTTCCCCGTGTACTTATTTAAAATGGAAAAATATTTTTCCTGCGTCCCGTCGTCGCTTCCGTTGCAGATAGCCGTAACTACATTATGTTTGATGTTTTTCTTTTTTATAATGCGGGTAGCTAAAGATAGATGGCTTTTATTTTTCCAGCTTATGCATACCGATGGGAAGGACGGCTTGAGTTATGCATTTTACTTGGTCTTAAAGGTTTTTAATGGAAATACTGCCTTAAGGCTGAAGCGTCAGCCTTCGGCGCAAAATTCGTTTTTTTCTTGTTTTTTCGCAAATTTTTCGACTATAACACATTCTAGGTGCATGGTAGTAGAAATTGCGACATCAACAATAACTTTCTCACAATTGAGTATTAAAGCTTTTGCTTAAAAATCGTTATCCTCGGCGATTTTGGTGTAAAATACTTAGTGGATTCAGCAAAAATTGTCAATGTATATGCTACAAGAGCGATGACTTAGTACGAAAAACATTGCTTTTCCTGCCATCCAAAAACACTTGAAAGCTCAAAAGAAATAAAACAACATACATACACTCACGCCTTTTTCCCATAAGGGTAGGCAGAAACTACAGAACGCCATTCTTTCATACTTCTTTTGCTTCGTCCACATTCATACATCTTATCATACACACGCGCCATTTGCGGGTACTACGCACCTGACCTTTCCGAAGGATCTCACCAATAAGATCGTGGTATGTCTTTCTAGGACGTCCCCGACGAAATAAAACTATTGTTTCTTCTTTAAGTACACACGGCTACACATCAAGCTATACAAATCCAGTATAGGCTGGCCTAGCATTTTACGGAAAGCCTTTACAATGCGAGGTCATTCGAGTGTGTAGTCAGTACGACTCTAATATACTTCGCCTTCCCAGGTGGCAGACAATCTATAAGAATTTTCCCCAAGCATAAAAAAATTTCTACTCATATTTTATAGTAAGCAAAACAAATCATAATAACAAATATAGCTCATGTTAGTAAAATAAAAATTTCACTAGCATCACATACGAGAGAGAAGTGGAATTACTACAAAATCGAGTATCGCCACAGCGAGATATCCGCCGTTCGGACGGCGAGGCGAGGCGTCGCTCGTTGATACAGAGATACACTGAGAGGTAAACTTTATTTTATTAGGTACATTATTTTAGGGGGATACACTTTACTTTATCATGCACTGCACTATGCATAAGCATAGCATAGCATCATTAGCCTATAATGTTCCCGCTGTCGGGATACAGGCCTCCTCTCGGTGAGAGGGAGTGGACCCTATTCCACCATGCGGGCCCAGTGCCGGTAGGTAGATGTCACATGTCTTCAGGACATGCCGATTTCATCACGATGTTTTTCTTTACAATTTTGGGAGCAGTAGTGATAAAATAATATATACAAAATAAAGCACCTCTCTGAATTTAAACGTACGACCTACAACTCGTAAGCCCAACCACTAAGGGAACCACTGCTTTCGGATCCTGATTAACGTTAATCAAATACATTTTCAAGTTAATAAAATATAAAACTATAGTTTTGCTCCATGTGTGCAATAACTTTCACATATACGGCACATAGTTGGTGGCGGTGTGCTCGGAATATGCTCGATATAGAGCACGTCGCCTCCACTCGATCCGGGTGAAACATTGCCGCATATAGTGATGTGCGGCAATATATCGATAGATAGACAATAATGGAAGTATTTTGAAATATACTCGATATACCAAGAGCCTTATTAGTCTAGTGGTCCTAAGCGCGACTGCTACGCAAGAGGTCCTGGGTTCGATTCCCAGGTCGAGAGTTCTGTTATAGGGTGTTTCTATGAAATTCTCAGTAGCATCTCGAAGTTTGGATATGTGCCTGGTCAATGGCAATATGCTCACCGCCTGTTACATGGGACCTAAACATACCGGCTAAGTGTAGGTATACATTAGTTCACCTCCGCCTAACCCTTCAGGGTATACAGGCGTGATGGTTGTTATGTTATACCTATATTCTATCAACGTCACTCCTAATGGCGCAAATCAAATCAAATATTTATTTGCTAAAATATAATTATTACAAAAACAAGACCTTATGTGCTAACAACCAAGATAATCCATATACTCGTATTTCGGTGAGAAAATCGAATTAACTGTTTTCAGCATGCTTTTTCATATCTCCAAAACTGAATCAGAACTCTCAACAGAAATAATATAATTATAATTCTTACTAATAAAACTATCGATATAATTTTTCTCCCATCTCTAAGAGCACTTCCGATATAATATTTCATATTTAATAGTGATGCACCACGAAAAATCCCGCGCAGATGACTCTCTGCTTACATTTTACATAAATTGGATATTATTGCACACATATTGAATATGCTCAACGTTATATGGTATGAACACAAATACATACATAGCATACCATCACGCCTGTATTCCCCGAAGGTTTAGGCAGAGGTGTACTAAATGTACACCCACAGTTCGTCAGTATGTTTAGGTGCCATGGAATGGGGGTGAGCCTATGCCATTCACGGGGCACATGCCCAAACTTCGAGCTGCTACTGAGAATTTCATAGAAAACCAAATAACACTTTACCTGGGAATCAAACCTCAAGACCTGAAACGTAGCCGACTTAGGACCGCCAAACTAATGAGGCAGTTGACCTGTCAAGCGCCATTTTGTAGACACAATGCAAAATCTATTGTTTTACCCTCATGAGACCATTACGAGAATCAGTGAATTAAATAAGATACCTGACATGTGCTCATAATAAAAACTCAAGTTATGCAATCATATTTGATTCGAAATTTCGCATCCATGTCTCGTCTCCATATTACCCCTACTAACCATATTTCTACATCATCATCATCATCATCAACCCATTACATTGTCCCACTGCTGGGCACGGGTCTCCTCTCAGTGCGAGAGGGATTAGGCTATAGTCTACCACGCTAGCCTACTGCGGGTTGGCAGACTTCACACGCCCTCAAGAAAATCTCTCAGGCATGCAGGTTTCCTCACGATGTTTTCCTTCACCGTTTAAGCTCGTGATAATTAATTATTAATACGCACATGACTTCGAAAAGTTAGAGGTGCGTGCCTTGAATTCGAACTCGAGACCTGTGACTTGGCAGTCCAATGGTCATATCACTAGGCTATCACAGCTGCACTCTATTTCTACATACAGCGTTCGAATACACTACAAATTTTCTAGGAATTCGAAAATTTTTCAATATTCCCCCAAGGTGGAGCTAACTGGAAGTTATATTCAACTTGTTTTTAAATAAAATCAAAGTGTACGTTAGCTGCAGGTTTCCCGGGCCGTTCTTTACGAACTTCATAAAAATGGTCGTATTTACTGGCGAGAACGGTACCCTTACTATCGACTCTCGAATTGAGACGCAAATTTCTTAGGTATAAGTACATAGTTATTTTAGTCAAGGAAAAATACGACCGCGGGCAGGATGGTCGTATTTTTCCTTCACTAAAATAACTTAATAATCTTTGCATGGAAAATGCCTAAAAAATACCAAAATATATGTACATAGTATATATAGAAGCGTCGGTAGCCTAATGGCTAGGGCGTCGGACTTCCGATCATATGGTTGCCTGTTCGAACCCCACCCATTGCTCTACCGACGTGAACCCACTCGTAACACAAGCATTTAGCTTAGCACGAGAGGTTAACAAGAATACTAATAATATGTGACCCACATTGCTATTAAGCTTTTTTAAAAAAAAAAAGTTAAATAACTTCTTACTGGTTTCTAACAATATCAATAATCTAATCTAGGTATCAAATAATTCTAATAATATCAATATAACACGTTTTATTTCAATATAATTACTTCTTTATTGTTTAAGCCTAGTGATAACATAATAGAACCATTTTATTTATTTATTTATTTATTCAGTAACAATAAAAAATTGTGTGTGAAATTCCTATACAAAGATACAGAGAAAAAGCAAACAAACAAAGCTTATACAGTAAGAAAAAAGGAAATTATAACATGTAACAGATTAATATCTATTATAAAATAATTAATTGGATATTCAAAAATTAAATATAGTAAAGTCAACTAATAATAATAAGAATCACCTAAATTACGAATCATTAATAGAAAATACAAATTAAAATATCAAAATTTACAAAAAATAAAAATTCAGATCTAAAGACAATACAATTAAAATATCAAGATTAACTAAATAAAAGCATTAAGACGGACATAGTAAATTAAAATGTCAAGATTCCTCTTAAAACTAAACAATAAGAAGACACAGCATGCACACTGTCAAACATTAAAATTCATCAAGAGAGTAGAGACACTTATCTAACAGGTAGGCTTGAAGCTTTATCTTAAATGCGGATGTGTAGATTATGCTTTTTAGATATATTGGTAATTTATTAAATATTTGCACTGCTTGATATTGCGGACTGTGCTTAACAATATTCAAACAAGGACTTATTATACTGCTTAAGTCCTTCCTGCGGGTACTCTCCCTAACCTGTCTTTCCTCATATGTCTCATATTCATGGAGATGTTTCTTAAGGTTAGTAAGAAGTACTAGCACGTAGAGACTAGGTAGGTACTGTTAATTTTTTTTTTTTTTTTTTTTTTGGACCATTGGACTGCCAAGTCGTAGATAGGTCGAGTATGAATCCAAACCTCGCACCTCATACTTTTTAAGTACGATTTAGATTAACATCATTCTGGAGGTTTCTTTAAAGCACCAACATTTTGTGGCAAGGTGTCATAAACGTTTAGAATTTGAAAGCAAAAAATAAAGAATAAAATTAGTACCTACTGGTCACATCCAGACATGACATCTTGAAACAAACGACCATCTACATGAGACGAATAAAATAAAAATGTGTTTTTAAAAGTGAAAAACTAGTGAGTTCTCCTCATACTAGCGACTACAAATAGTAATTTTGCTTATAAATGGGCGTTATTTCATAGAATTTTAAATAATTATGAAATCGAAACTTTGTTCTTAACGATGTTTTTTTTACCCTTACAACACTGGCAGTAAGTAGGTACTAGTGCTTTTAAAGTGCTTCACTCGCACTGCATCTCTGTCTTACAAACATAATTAAAAAAGAACAGTAATATTTATAACATGCGAGCATGAATGGGTCGGCACTACCGGGGAAGTACTAACCTCCCACAGAATATCGAAGTCAAGAAGCAGTATGCATACTGTTGCGTTTCGTACGGTGAGTGTGGAGCGCCGAATGCCCAATTCCTTCCTCAGTCCCCTTCCTTCTCCTTTTCTCCTTCCCCTTCCTTTTCCTTTACAGGGTCTGCAACACGTGAGCGAAACCTCTGGTGTTGCAAGCGTCCATATAATCCGCTTATCATCAGGCGGGCCTATGCTTGTTCGCCACTTTAGTGATAGGTATAAAAAAATATCAGTCATTCAGCTCAACCATATAATAAAGAACTAAACAATATACTCAATGTTAGACTTCTATCAAGGCTAAAAGAGAGTACCAACTTCAACTGTGACGTCACAAAATGCCAGAGCAGAGATATTGTAACCTTGTTCGCGTTTAAAGACCATACGAGTGACGATCTCCAAACTTATTAGCTCCCTGGATAATGTAACAGTACTCTCTTTCAACCCTGAACTGAAAAAGAAATACTAGAGGGATGAGTAGAAGCATCCGTGGATGACCCCACTGCATCTCAAACTTTAAGAGCCCTTTAAGCTCTTAATATTGTATGCTTAATTCTAAAAGCATTTTCTAAATATTGTCACTCCCCAAAATTGCATGTCAGAAAATTGGAGTATCGGAACCAAAGATTGCTTTAATTTGATTGAATGATTAGTTATTATTTAGCAAAGATTGCTATCACATTTTATGTTTCTAATCCAAACTATTTATCTAACTGACTAGAATCTAAGTCTAGAAAGCTGAAAATCGCTAAGAAAGAATATTAAGACATTCCCACAATAGCTAGATGAACGCAGTTACTTTCGACATACAGCTAGTAATAGTATAGAAGCGTAGTAGAAATAGATGCGGTAGAAGTAGATTAGATAGAAATTGGTCGCAGGTGACATGGTAGAAGTAGCTTAGATATAAATTCTTCCGGCAAAAGTTTTTTTTTTTATGTGATAACTCGGCAAACGAGCAGGCGAGCTACCTGATGGTAAGTAGTCATCGCCGCCCATGGACATCTGCAAAACCAAAGGAGTTGCAGATGCGTTGCCCAGCCTATTTAGGGAAAGGGAGGGGAAGGAGAAAAGAAGAAGGAAGGGGATTGGGGGAGGAATTGGGCCCCGGCCCTCTCGCTCACCGAACGAAGCGCAGTAACGAAACGCTACTACTCGGACGTCGGTCTTCTGCGAGAGTGTGGTACTTCCCCGGTCAAGCCGGCCCATTCATGCTACGAACAGCGTGGCCCTACCACAACAAAGATAGATAGAAATTGGTCGCTTTCGACATGACTGAAATAAATTAGATAGAAATTGGTCGGTTTCGACACGGCAGAAGCAAATTACATAAAAATTTGTCTCATAACAATTTACAAGCTATTTTCCACTGGCCACCATAAAATTCAAAACTTAGAAGTTATCAAAGGTAAGGTGGTAATACCCTTTGATACTTTACCCGGGGTTGGTTCAGAATACGTTGCATTTTAACCAGTTTAAAATACTTTATGCATAGACATTACGAGAAGCTTTCTGTACTGGAGAAATTTTCGTCCGATGTTGCCAGGAACTGGCGGTGGTGGATAAGGAAATAAATTGGCAGTTGTGGTTTCATGAGCTTCGGGAGATGGAGAGTTTCGTAAAATGTGGTTTTTGAAAACTGCGTTATTTTTTTGCTATAGGAGTTTTGAACACCTATTCAAGCTAATTCTAAATAAATAAATCCAGTGCTTTATATCAATAATTTTTCGAATACTTCCAATCTTCAATTAGAAGGGCATTATTTACCCGGACGGGTAACAATTTTTCTGGGTTCTCTACGAAATTCTCAGTAGAAACTCGAAGTTTGGGTTTGTGCCCGGTTAATGGCAATAGCCTCGCCCCCCATTACATGGGACCTAAACATACCGGCGAACTGTGGGTGGACATTAGTACACCTCTGCCTAACTCTTCGGGGAACACAGGCGTTGCGGTATGTATGTTATGTATCATATCTAGATAAGTATTATGTAGCGTAAACTCTAAAATTTAAAGAACTCTGAAATTAGTATCAGTTAAGAATGTTTCCAACCTTTTTCGAACTGAAAACAGCACATTTACGAGGATTTTTTTTAAAAGCTCTCTCTTCAATAAATTGTAGCGAAACAAAGAGTATTTTAAGTAGAAGTGAAGTGGAGCCTTATCCAGTATTTCAACATTTCACGGATGTAAAATACCACCCAACGGCAGCCAATAGCGGCGGCCAATTTGAATATAGAACGCCCGCTCGGAATTTATAACGGACACACGAAACTTAAATGTTCGGCAACTGTATTGTTTAGTTTAAAACTAGTCGCTATTGCAGTTAGAATTGTTATTTTACAAAAAAAGATAATGTCACCTTTAAAAATGACAAAAGCATTTTCTAGATACTACTTATTTCATATAGAATATTTTTTATATGGAAATCAAATTCAACTAGCTTTATTTCAAATAAGCTTTTACAATCGGTTATGACAATGAAACGTTAGTAACCGTAGTTGCACGGTTCCAAAAAGTTGATCCTAAATAGAATAATCTGGCAATAAACTCCACTTTAAAATAAAAGGTGATAGGTACATTATTCACTGATACATTATGACATTGGGGGATAATATCATAATTGAAGGGTCTACAATTATATATATTATTATGTTTGAGTGCTTGCACGTGAAAAGTAATTACATTATAAGTTTATTTTAATCACGGTATAATTGCACCTACCTAGTACGTGAAATAGTTTTTAAATTATTTTAAAAAGTTTGTCATACAACTTCATGAAAACAATTTATTGCGTAAAAGCAACTGTAATCAGTTGCTTTTACGCAAT
Organism: Subacronicta megacephala; assembly: GCA_958496365.1. Lineage (NCBI taxonomy): Eukaryota > Metazoa > Arthropoda > Insecta > Lepidoptera > Noctuidae > Subacronicta > Subacronicta megacephala. Next base: position 11,867,619 of record OY292534.1, read on the forward strand.
AAGTCACCATCCGCGTTCGAATTTTTGAAGCAATATTCTTGCTCATACGGAATCTAAGAGCAACATCTGTAGTTCAGAAACGGCGGAGCGGATGTGACGGCTTCCAAGGAATATGTTATAGAATATATGATTTTGTATGAAGAAATCAAACATCTGTATTCCTATTTTTCATTTTTCCTCCTAGGATATGAAAACATCTGTGGTGTTTCTATCAACAACGTTGGTCGGCTCCCAGTCTATCTAGAAACGGCTTATTACATACATACATACACTCACGCCTTTTCCCATAGAGGTAGGCAGAAACTACAGAACGCCATTTGCTACGATTCTTGCATACTTCTTTTGCTTCGTCCACATTCATACATCTTGTCATACACATGCGCCGGTTGCGGGTACTACGCACCTGACCTTTCTGAAGGATCTCACCAATAAGATCCTGGTATGTCTTTCTAGGTCGTACCCTCCCGACGGCTCCAATGACATTCGCTTTATTTCCCTTTCGTTAATCGCCTTTCATTCATTCTCTCGACATGTCCAAATCATCTCAGCATACTCCTTTCAATGCGTGTCACTAGGTACATCATTTTTTAAAGCGTAACGTTCTCTTATCACACTATTTCCCACTTTTAACGTTTGAATATTAGTATTATATACCTACATGATTGCTATCCTACCTACATCAAACTTATATAATAAGGATGAACTGATACTATTGTATTTTTCTATGAAATTCTCTATAACAACTCGGAGTTTGTATTTGTGCCCGGTTGGTAAAACCTCTATTTTTTGGAACATAAACATACCGGCGAACTGTGAGTGTATATTAGAATACCTCTGCCTTACCATTCTGGGATCACGGGCGTGATGTTATATATCTAAACAGGTTGCCAGACCAAGGGTTTACTGAAAATTTCCATAACACCAATGGCCAATAATTACTGCTATATCGGCCGAGCAATCTAAGCCCCTAATTGAAATTCCAGTGCCTTAACTTAGCACTAAAATTAATAAGTAACCCAGTACAGAAATGTTAAAACTAATAATGCAATAGCGGACCAGATTGCACCAATACATTGCACCTGGCCGTACCAGGACTGGGCTCTTGTCACCCCCGGGGGGTCACCCCCCACCCACCCAGGAGGGGGGAGGGAGAACGCTGTACGTGTGAAACGGTTTTTTTATATATATATTACATTATATTGAACCGTGGGAATTGTGGATGGTATTGGAGAAGGATTTTATGTGTTTCTTCTTGAGCAGACTGTCTATTTAAATAACGGTTCACTTTTATTCTGGTGCATTCAAAAGCCTCTAGTTCGTCCTCTTTATAAACCATCTATACTATATACTAATATAATGAAGCTGAAGTGTTTGTTTGAACGCGCTCATCTCTGGAACTACCGGTCGGATTTGAAAAAATATTTTTGTAAATGATAGCTAAATTATTGAGGAAAGTCAAAGGCTATGTAGCATCACGCTATGATCCTTAGGAGCTGGGCAAAACGGGTGAAACCGCGGGGCACAGCTAGTAAATATAGGTAATAGGTGTTTTATTAGACATGACTAAAGCTTACGATAAAGTTCAGTTTAATATTCTACTAAATAAATTACACGGAATAGGGATTCGTGGCAAAGCACACGAATGGTTTACGTCATACTTAAAAAATAGAGAGCATCAAGTAGAAATTGAATTTTTCAATCAAAGCACAAAAGAAATAAAAAACTTTCGCTCAGACTCAGAAGTCATAAATGCCTCAATCCCACAAGGTAGTGTTATTGGCTGTCTCTTGTTTCTCATCTACATCAATGATTTACCTAAACATATACAGGGTCCTTGTGTTTTGTTCGCCGACGATATCTCCCTTTTAATCTCGTGCAAAAATAATATAAATATAAATAATAAACTAACTACTCTACTTAATAATACACTTACCTGGATGAACCAACACAACCTAGAAATTAATTATACAAAAACTAAATTAATAACCTTCCACCCATATCAAAAGACCTCTTTGGAATTAAATTTCATATTCAATAACAATAAATTAGAAATAGTTAAAGACTTTACGCTACTTGGATTAAATATAGATAAGAACATAAATTGGAAATCACACGTTAAAAAAATTAAGTCAAAACTTTCACAATTTTCATATGCCCTCCGGGAAGTCAAAAAGGCAACTAATTTAGAAACTGCACTTGTCACATATTATGCCTATGCCTATTCGTGGCTAAGCTACGGCGTAATACTGTGGGGGAATAGTACAGACGCACCTTCTCTTTTTACCTTACAAAAAAAACTCATGCGTATTCTCGTTAATATAGAAGATACAGATAGCTGCAAACCCCACTTCCAACGCCTAAACATCTTAACTCTACCTTGTATATATATCCTAGAATCATGCAAATTTGTAAGAAAACACAACGAGTTTTACACTACACAAGAAGACAAACATCTACCATACTCATTAAGACATAAAGACAGACTAAACTTACCAAACTCTAGGCTAAAAATGCATTCAACCAGTCCCTTCGTTATGTCAATAAAAATATATAATAATCTACCACAAATAATTAAAAATGAACAAAAAGATAGTATATTTATAAAGAAATTAAAGGAAATGCTATTAAAAAAGAGTTACTACGACATAAGCGAATACCTAAATAAAAAACCATGACAAATAAAATTAGCTTCAGTAACAAAGAAGACTACCTTCATTTAAGTCTAACAACAATAATATATTCAAAACAAACTATACAAATAAATAACTTTATAAATATGTTTATATATATAATAATAAATACATAATTATATAAATCTTACTAGGTATATTGATACAATATGCTAATAAAATAAACGGTATATAAATAATATATACAAAACAATAACGATAAAAAAAAAATAAGAACATAATTTAAAAAAAAACTAAAAAAAAGTAGTAGGTATAACAAATATAAAAATAGAATGCCTTCCTCCTCTCTCCTAAATTGCCGTGCCCGACAGGGTCCATGATTGATACCTATTAATTACTGTGTAACACCTGTTAACATTGTGGAGTGCAATAAATATATTGAGTATTGAGTATTGAGTATTAAATAGTTAAAGGACGGGTTTTGCAATTAATGCTACAATAAGCCCAATTTTGGCATGATAGAATAAATTTTACTGGAGATTAAAGGAAAACATCGTCTGTGAGGTGAACAATCCTGCATACCTGAGAGGTTTTCTTGAAGGCGTGTGAAGTCTGCCAACTCACAGTAGGTTAGCTTGTTAGACTATAGTCCGTCTAAATCCTCTCATTCTAAGAGGAGAGACGTGCCCAGCAATGGGACAATATATGGGTTGATGATGATAATGACATCGAATCGAAATTCTTGACTATAATCATACAATCAGAATTAATATCGCTTATAAGTAAATATTCTGATATTATTTCAAACATTAGCACTTCAAATTTGAATACTAGGCCGATGATATACCTATTCAGTGATTGCTGCGAAGACGGAGAACTTGTAGAAAATAAGAGAGACACTTCTAGTGGTCTACTCTCTCATATTACTTTAGTAGTTTTTCATCTCCTGAAAACCAAAAGTAGACCGCAAAAAGTAACTAAAAATATATAATTACATTGATCCTTTGAAACGAATTTCCTAAACAAAAATCTCAAAGGACTACGCCTAAAAATAAGGTAAGTATTTCTCTTTGAATCTTAATTATCTACAAAAATTAGAAATTACCCATTTATGTCTAGAAAATCTCCTATTACCAATACTTACCAGAAAGTCTATACCAAAAATACAAAACTGTATGCGGACGATAATCTATCTGTCCCCTAAGGCCGACATTGTAGGAGAGGATAAAAAACTTAAAGCCTTACATCGGGCGGGCGGCATCATAAGGCATTTTTCCGAACACACACGAACCTCGCCCCCCCCGCCCCCTCCCCCAGCACTCACCCCGTTGATCTGCGCCCGATAACATAGAGTAACGCGAGAATTTTCGACAGAGACAACTTTTTGATATACTTTTTAAGAGATTTGAAGTTTACTATGTCATGAAGAGCGTCCCATATGGAGTATTTAGGCCAAGGTAGGCCAATTTAGGTAAGGTTGCGCGATTTGGGAAATAATAGTTGATTTGGGTATCAATAATGCTCTAGTCAAAATCAAATATTATCATATCATAATCAAGTATTTAGTACGTTACTTTTAAAAATTCAAAAGAAATAATTTTGCGGTATATTATTTATAATAGGTACTAGAAGATACTTTTGTCACCTTCATATGTAGAATATAGAATATAATATATATGTATTACAAATATACTTAAAAGCCACGTAAAGTAAGTAATTTATAAGTACCATAACTAAACATAAAACATCTAAATTTGCTATAGAATATAATTCATACCTTCGGAATCGATAGCTATGAGCTCACCTTCTATTTGGTACATCGAACGTAAGTATACTAGCTAACTATGGGTGTCCATTAGTGCACCTCTACCAAACCCTTCTCAGAATACAGGCGAGATTGTATGCTCGGGAACGATGTACAATCAGTGTCAAAATAGGAAAATGATTATTTAAAAAGAATGGCTTTCGTCATTATCAACAATTTGATGTTCATTTCAATTTTTTTTAAATACTATTACTATTAAAAGAAAAACATTTGCATTTTAGATGGTAAATAACTTCAAAAGCATTTCATCAATGTCTGTATAAATTTGTAAAAGTACAACAAAATAGAATCGAGCGAGATAGTTCGGAGCAAATAACCGTGTCACTCTAAATCTTGGACTACTCTACAGGCACTCTTTGCTTCTTCGTCTCGCCGATAGCTTGGGATGTGTGCGGCATCGGAACGCTGAAAGACGCCCTGTGACGCCGGAGCCTTCCTGAAAATGTATGCTACCCCCCACCCCCACTCCGCGCTCAAGCAAAAACACACACAACGACACTGAAAAAACCTCACGAGTGTACTGATAGAAAATAGGTATGCTTGTGTGCGTCAATGAAAGATTACTCCTATGTAGTGGCAATACATATTCGTGGAGCGAAAGGTTTTGTGTCAGTGTGCGTTCTGTGTCAACGGTGTTTCGTATTACTCTGCACTAGTGTGCGTGTTTTATTGACATTTTTATACATGAAATTTTATGTGCGCGATTTAGATGTTTTTGTATATAAGCTTGTATGTGTTGGTTGTGTGTGTGTGTGTGAATTATTTGCGGTCGCTTTCGATGTTCGTAGAATACTGAATGGGTGTAATTAATTCGTTTCAGATGAAACTGTTCCCGTTGCTATTCGGAGTAAGGAATATTCAGATATTTCGTGGGGCGCTGCAGGATTTGTTCGACGTTCAACTATTCGGTAACTGTGATTGCGATAGTAATATCTGATTGTATTAAATATACCTGTATATATATATATATGATTCTACTGTGATTTTCAGGAGGTATTGCTGTTTCAGTTAACAGTTCAGTTCTTGAAAGAATGGCATCTGCAAACATTTTGCTGACACTAAACATTCTTAGGATATTATTGGGATATGTCTATCGATAAAATGATAAATGTGAAAGATTATAGGTTGAGATATTTGTAAGTAACAAAAATCTCAACCTGTAATCTATCAAGCAAAAACGGCTGAACGAATTTGGATGAAATTTGGCACTTACACATAAGGAACTTTTTACTTTTCAACGAAGAGTGCATACAACTCGATCGCTTACAATACTAACCACCCGAATATGTCTTAAAATCAGACGGCATAAGAAACTGTGATGTACAGTCACAGTTGAAGATAATAATAAAAAATTTGCAGACCATGTTGGTTTCGAATTGAATTCTCTGTATTAGTCCACGGGAGAAGGAGAAACAAGTTGCAAGCAAAAGCTACCTTAAAAGGAATCTGACTAAATTCACATTATAATCATCATCATTATCAAGGTCCACTGCTGAACGAAGGCCTCCACTATAGATAGACTTCCGTACCATCCCGTCTGTATTCCCCGAAGGGTTAGGCAGAAGTGTACTAAAGTACACCCACATTTCACCGCTATGTTTAGGTCCCATGTAATAGGGGGGCGAGCCTATTGCCACTAACCGGGCACAAATCCAGACTCCGAGCTGCTACTAGGAATTTCATAGAAAAACACTTTGCTCGACCTGGGGATCGAAGCCAGGACCTCTAGCGTAGCAGTCGCGCTTAGGACCACTGGACTAATGAGGCAGTGGCAGATAGACTTCCACAACGACTAATTCTATACCACCTGCATCCAACGACTCCCAGTGACCTACACCAGGTCGTCTGTCCATCTTGTTGGAGCTTATCCCACACTCGTTTTCCACAAATCCAAATAAATCCTACTCGATTCCTATCTATGAATTTTCAACAGATGTCACTGCCGTCACCTAGAACTCGAAAATTCAAATGTGAAGGGAAATTTTGACTTGGCGGTTGTAACTCGCGAAGGCTTAGTTGGTCATAGCGTCTGGTGTATCTAACCAGAAGACGCAAGTTTGAATCCTAGCCCGACGACGAATTTTTCCTCCGCGTTTGTAATCGAACTCTTCAAAACGGCTTGACTGTTTTTTTTTGTGTATTTTCGTAGGTCTGAGAATAGGTCGTAGGCTTGGTTTTATACCCCTACCCCACCCCCCATTTATTTATCGCGATTTTAGTATGGCAGAACAACGTTTGCCGCATCAGCTAATAACTTTATAAATATTATCTGTGTTCAACGAAAAAACACCTTAAAACAACATCGGAAGTGGCCACCAGGGATATAAAAATCATGGCGTCTTCCAAAAAAGAACTATACCAAAAATGGCCAGTGGTTCGCGCCAGCATTTGCATAGTTAATACGAATACACACACACACATACACACGTTAATTCACAGACAATGTTAGTCACTCACACATAGGTATATCCTGAATTTTGCTCTCCCGTTTTTATAATGAAATTCAGGAATATAGAGAATTTGTATTAATTGAGAATGTTATGTTTTGTATGGATTTTATATACCATCACGCCTGTATTTCCAGTAAGGTTAGGCAGGAGTGTACTTCTGTACACCCACATTTCGCCGGTATGTTTACATAAAACATACCATCACGCCTGTATTCCCCGAAGGGTTAGGCAGAGGTGTACTTAATGTACACCCACAGTTCGCCGGTATGTTTGGGTCCCATGTAATAGGGGGCGAGCCTATTGCCATTCACCGGGCACAAATCCAGACTCCGAGCTGCTACTGAGAATTTCATAGAAAAACTCAATAACACTTTGCTCGACCTGGGGATCGAACCCAAGACCTCTAGCGTAACAGTCGCGATTGGGACCACTAGACCAACGAGGCAGTCAGGTAGCTTACTTACAGGTATGTTTACAACCCATGTAAAAGGCGACGAGAATATTGCTTTCAACTTGGTGCGATTCAAACTCTGCGGGAAGTGGTGTTATGTTACTGTGTGAAAAATTACTAAGTCCATCAACTTCGGTCAAGCCGTTTAGGAGGTCTTCAATGAGAAAGAAACGTACAGAAGAATTATATATGGTACATCAATATTAATATGATTGACAATATGACAGACAATCGAATGGGAATCGAACCCAAGACCTCTAGCGTAGTAGTTACGCTAAGGACCACAAAACTAATGAGGCAGTCCTAATAACATACAAAAATATTCACCAAATTCGGTCCAGCCGTTTAGGAAGACTCGAGTAAGAAAGACATGAACAGAAGAATTATATAAACACATATGAGGCTGTGAGCGCAAAAGCTCAATTTTTCATATCCTGACTTATCTACTACAAATTATTTAAAACGTGCTAAAATTTAATGCAAGACTAGCCTATCTCTGGTTTCACCTATCATCAACAGATGGCGATGCAAATGTCGCCCATAGGTGAAATGTAATGGTGCATTTTTTTGCATGTTTAAGTTATTTGTAGTAGATAAGTCAGGATATGAAAAATTTTGCTTTTGCGCTGGCGGCCTCTAATATGATACGGACGTTTGCTGAGCTAGTTTACCGATCCAGATACCTACTAGAATACCTATTTACAATGTATAGCCCAGACATCCAAGCCCCTAGTCTCTAAGGAATTAAGTCTTATATTTTTATTTTCTTACTATCCACGTCAGGAACTGAAGGAGAGCATCTTTGAAAGTCGTGCAACTAGAAAATTGCGACGTTGCTCTGCCTATACTTACCTATTTCTAGTGGTGTTAAGATATCATGTGTGAATTGCTGCCTTGTTGCTATTCCATATTGAGATATGCATAATCTCACAATATTTCAATGTCGCAATAGTATTACAAAACACTTTTTGAAAATTGGCTTACTGGTAACTGGTATGGAATGTTCACAAAGATATGAATTTTCTAATGAAAGAAAATTTTCAAGTGAAAGAAAAATTCGGCCTCAGGCAGGGTTTGAACCTGCGTCTCTCTGGTTAAGTACACCAGACGCTTTACCAACTAAGCTACCGAGACCACTGCCCGTGACGTCGAATTTCTCTTCCACATTTTACGTCCTCAGGCGACGTCAGCAACATCTATTGAAGACATTACTATGTCTTCCTGGTATGGAATGATAAATATGCCCAAAAAATAAAGTATGTACTCCAGTCTGTCTTTTTTCCGCGTAATGAGAATCGTCGCTGTAACTCTCAACTAACGCTTATTCTAATAACTTCAAAACCCAGTACAAAAATCCATTGATCCATGAACAATAAATGATTCTATACTTAATAAAAAATGGCGCCTATATTCAATAGAGTTATAACATCCATCGATGATTACGATCGCACTGTTTTTCTCCTCTACAATAACAACTAAGAATGAATTGTGCAGAAAATTATTCATACTTACATCCCTAACTGATGACAACACATTACCATACAAATTACTACAATTTTTACATACAAAACATGAAAATATCAACTTTATTCTCACAGCAATAAAGGTTAAAACAACTGTATAAAAAGAACATTTCATGTTACTAAGAAGTTTACATAAAACAGAGACCGTCCTTATTTTTATTGAAGATCATGTACTAGGAATTAATTAAGACAAAAAATGTAATTACCGTATTGGATAAAAACAGGCATTAACTGATATAATGAGGTGCAATTGATTAGGAATAGTGGAATAATAAGGCCGTCGCCACATTATAATTATAAGCAGGTTATTGAATAATGATTATGCGATGAAACATGCATATTATAACACTTTAGTTATTTTAACTGTTAAGTTTGTAAGCGGATTTATTACTTCTTCGCGTCTAAACTACTGAATCAAATTTGATGTAATTTGCCATGTAGACAGAATGAAGTCTTGGAATTGATATTAGGTATTTCTATTTTTAATATTTACAACATAGAATATTTTGACGCAAACCAATAAACATAAATATTATTTAACGCATGTATTAATAAAAAGATGAATCGGCTCGATTAATTAAGCAGATTTGCATGAAACTTTTTTTTTAATCCGCCTGAAAAGTCTGAAATTCGAATGAGTTGCTAGTTCAGAATATAATTAGGCACGTTATATCGGTTTAAAATAAACTTGTCTCATATTTGTGTATAAATTATTTATTTATTTTACACACAATCATCTTATAATCTCCATTTCTTTCACATACCTTCCTCTATATAAAAGTTCGAAGTGAAATTAGAACGCTTATAGTGCCCTATCCAGGAATATTTAAAACATCATCATCATCATCATATCAGCCAAATGAAGTCCACTGCTGAACAAAGGCCTCTCCCATAGACTTCCACAACGACCGGTTATATGCTGCCTGCATCCAACGACTTCCAGCGACCTTTACCAGGTCGCCCGTCCATCTAGTTGAAGGTCGTTCCACACTCCGTTTTCCGGTGCGTGGTCCCCACTCGAGAACCTTTTTACCCCAACGGCCATCAGTTCTACGAGCTATGTGCCCCGCCCACTGCCACTTAAGCATGCTTATCCTTTGAGCTATGTCGACAACATTCGTTCTTCTACGGATCTCCTCATTCCTGATTTGGTCGCGTAGAGAAATGTCAAGCATAGCTCTCTCCATAGCTCGCTGAGTGACCTTGAGCTTTCTTATGAGGCCCATAGTGAGAGACCACGTCTCTGTGCCATAGGTCATCACTGGTAACACACACTGGTTAAAGACTTTTGTCTTAAGGCACTGCGGTATTACCGATGAAAAGACGTATTTAAAACACCGTGGTTTGTACCTACTATTGGGTTAAAAAAAAGTTTTTGTGCCTACCTCAATAGACTAGTGGTCTTAGGCGCGACTGCTACGCTGGAGGTCCCAACTCCGATTTCCAGGTCAAGCGAAGTGTTATTGGGTTTAATCTATGAATTTCCCAATAGCAGCTCAGAGTCAGGATTTGTGACCTTAAGTGCCACAATAGACCTAGGTGCAATCGACCTAAACATACCAGCGAAACTGAGAAACCTGATCGTGCAAAACGTAAGCTTCAAAGGCAAAACTAAAATATAAAGAGCATATAAATTCCTCAATTATCATGGACCGAGAACAAAGTAGGAATCGAGACGTATGATGTGACCTCCCCACCCCTTTATAGGGGGTGGTGGGAGGGAGTAGCGACCCACTTGTCCCTGTAATATAGTAATGGGGTAGTGGCATTTATTAAATTGTAAAAATCTTATTGATTCACCAACAGTGGTAGGGGTAGGGGGGTTACATTGATGGGTAGAATGTGTGGGAAGGGATATCATGAAAATACGAGTAGAATAAATGGAAGATTTTCGCTTTTTTTTTAAAAAGAAGCTTACCAACAATGCGGTTCTCACATTACTAGTAATCTTGTTAACCCCTCATACTAAGCTAAATGCTTGTATTTCGACTGGGTTCACGTCGGTAGTTCAATGGGTTAGTTTCAAACCGGCAACCACATGATCGTAAGTCTGACGCCCTAGCCATTAGGCTACCGCCGCTTTAAATATAGGATAGATATTGAATTTACAAATAAAAGTGAGTCCTGTTCTTTATCCATATTAAGCAATGTGGGTCGCACATTACTAATACCTATTCTGGTTAACCCCTCCTGCTAAGCTTAGGTCCTGGGTTCACGTCGGTAGTAGAATAGGTGGATTTCGAACCGGCAACCACATGATTGCCAGTCCGTCGCCATAGCCATTAGGCTACCGACGCTTGAAACATGAACAAACAGAAGCTAAAACAACAACTGTTAGAATTTTCGTCCGTCTGTATGTTTGCACACGCATTACGCAAAAACTACTTCACGGGATCGGATGAAATTTTCACAGTTGTATTTCTGGAGGTCTAACTTAAAATCTTGTGTTGTTGGGAAATCAATAGATCCGCGGGTAACTGCTTGTATTATTTAACATAATATAAAAGCTTAATCGTTTAACACATATCAAGTCAACGCATTTAAGATAACGCCATCGTAGTGAGAAAAACAGCAACATCTACGTCTGTGCCGTTCAAGTGCTCGCATCTTGCCGTTCCGAGCCGTACTGTGCCGTTCAAGAGGTTGCCGTGCTGGCGTGGAGCTCAAAGACTCCTACCCAGACAGATACTTCATTCTATATATGTATTTTCATAATCTCTAATTGTCATCTTCGGGAAGTGTAATAATTAGTTTTAATGATGTTTAATGTAGCACATACCATCACGCCTGTATTCCCTGAAAGGTTGATCAGAGGTGTATAAAATGTGCAGACACAGCTCGCCCGTATGTTTAGGTCACATGTTATAGAGAGTCTATTGCCATTAACCGGGCATATGTCCAAACTCGAGCTGCCACTGAAAGTTTCATAAAAAACCCAATAATAGGTACTGCTTGACTCGAAAATCAAAACCAAGATCTCTAGCGTGGCAATCGCGCTTAAGACCACTAGACTTATGAGGAAGAAACAGTATTTAGTCAGAAAACAAGTAACCTGACAACTATCTATCCTTAAGAATATCGGTATTAACGAGAAATTCGATTGCGGAAGTGCGATGATGAAGTCGCTTCATGGAGAATACTGCTATTCAGCGCGGTCTGGCTAGATTTTTTTTATGGGATAACTCAGCAAACGCGCAGGCGAGCTACTTGGTGGTAAGTAGTCATCGCCGCCCATGGACATTTGCAATACCAAAGGAGTTGCAGATGCGTTGCTGAGCCTATTTTAGGAAACGGTAGGGGAAGGAGAAAAGGAGTAAGAAGGGGACTGAGGGAGAAAATGGGCCTCCGGTGCTCCACACTCACCGTACGAAACGCAACAGTATGCATAGATACTGCTACTTCATGTCGATATTCTGTGAGAGATTTGAAGCCGGCAAGGATATTACTGGGTATAATTAACAGCCACTAATTATATCATCGTCATCAACTGCTGGGCACGGGTCTCTTCTCAGAATGAGAGCAATTAGGCTGTAGTCCGCCACGCTACAATACTGCGGGTTGGCAGACTTCACACGCCATCGAGAAAATACCTCAAGCATGCAGGTTTCCTCGCGATGTTTTCCTTCACCGTTTAAGTCCTTATCATATCATGCTGTACCTATAATAGCTTTCTTTCTTTCTTAGGTAAACGGTCTTTTAACTTGAAGTTCACATTTATCACAGTGTTACCTTTCCACGTGACGCTATTTGTGAAAACCCTTCATTTTCCTTTCCATATTCTATGAAACTGTCTACATATTTTTACATAACTTCTTACACAATTGATATTTCCATTGTTATGACTAACTATTGTATGCTGTGACACATCGAGATCGCTCATTACATTTGTGTGTCGGCTTTGCATCATAAGTAATTTCTTACATGGGAAATGTTTGTAACTATGCAATGTTTTTGATAATAATGCTTAAGATTGGCGTCCATTATTCAGTTTGAGCTGTACTTCTCCTTTATTAAGCTCACTCCTGAGCATCATTATGTTTCCGACTAAAGCTTCTGATGATGTCTCTCCATTTTGAGGTGATCTTTCTAAAGTTTTAGTGCATCTGAAATCTTGGCATCTAATTGTTGTTTCAATATAAGTCCTATAAGATGGTCTCCTCACGGTTCAACGTCTCTTTTCTTCAATCTCTCCTTGAAGTCATCTTCCTGTCTTCTTCCCAATTTATTTGTGGTCGGCGCAGCATATCCTTTTCTTCCATTCATCCTTGTTACTCGTCATCTCATCATTCAACTCCTTTCCCATCATATTTCACAATCTGTCCTCGAAGTAAAACTATTATTATATAAACCATATATCGTTTTTGTAGAAACTATTACTTAAATCCAGGAATGAAATTCTACTAATATGTAATAGTCGAGTTGCTTTCGAAACCAACACGCAACTGTGATATATCAAAATCATTGACATAATAATAATATAGCAATTATGTCACAATAATTTTGAATTATCTCTGATATTAAAACCTGCAGGTTTGACAGATTTTCCCCAATCCTTCCCACTACTGGGCAAGGGTCTGAGGAGACCCTTGCCCAGTAGTGCGAGAATATATTGGTATAGGATTCTTTACATCATCCATATAGATAATTTCTTTTGTTACAAAAACTTGGGTTCTTCACTTTTATTTTATTTTTTGTAATACTGCCGTCTACTGTCTACTGATATTTTTGTTATTTGTTATAATTTATGTACGTATTTTTTTGTTACAAAAACAAATATGCATTCTTCTTTCCTTCCATGTAGACCATGTTTTATTTCAATATCTGTGTTAAAAAACCACTATGTAGGTAAACCAACAATAATGTTAACACCCAAACAGTACAAATTCATGCTCAGATTTATATCCTCATAGTTTCCAAGACAATAGAAATCCTAACCTGAGTCCGCCGTATCGCGTTGAAACAAAACAAGACAGCTAACGACTAACTCTTCTATACGTAGGACGTAGCACTACTAACAAAACCTGGAACTCTGCTCAAAGCGTGCGAAAGTAGAGCCCTCTTTATCTAAGAGCCGTCTACAGGAGGGGGGAGGACAAGTGCATCTCAAAGAAATGCAGATTTTACACGTTGCTAAGTCTCTGGGTGTGTTGGATGTATCGCGTAGACTGCGTACGGTTGGCAACAACGTTTTGTGAAATGATTTAAAGTGTCTACGTAATTTCGAAAGTGATTTGAAGTTTTTATATTTTGTCTTGTAATTGCTAAGTCTAGTGGCCCGAAGCGCGACCGCTATGCTTGAAGATCTTGGGTTCGATTCCCAAGTCAAGCAAACTGTTTTTAAGTTTTTCTATGAAATTCTCAGTAGCTGCTCGTAGTTTTGATATGGTTAATGGCAATAGGAGCCTATTGCCATTAACCATATTATTATTATGCCCCCTATTTATTATTATTATTATGGGACCTAAACGAAAATGAGAGATAAAATGCACACCTCTGCCTAGCCACTTTGGGGAATAAACCTGTTGGTATGCTATTTTGTGATAGAAAGGCCTATACGAAAGGGAACTGCGTCGTTCGTCTAGTGGTCGTAAGTGCGGCTGGTGAGTGTGAGATTCTAGGCTCGATTCCAAATTAATTCAGCCTAACAAAATTAAAAATTTAGAAAACCCCCGACAATTGCTTTATATATCGACCGATTTTCATCAGACATAGCTAAGAACACTCCGACTAATTCACCTTTCAAACAAAAAAAACTAAATCCAAATCGATCCATCCGTTCGGGAGCTACGATGCCACAGACAGACACACACACACAGACACGTCAAACTTATAACACCCCTTCGTTTTTGCGTCGGGGGTTAAAAAAATGAATTCTGCTTTATGTCAGCAATTTGTTGTTTGATGGGTTGAGCTCATCCAGTTTGAAACTGCGGGTGCTACATCAAATACACCTCTGCCTGCCCCTAAAATAAATACAGTCGTAATGGTATATTAACTCAATATTTAATAGTATATTATGACAAGACAAGACGTTGCAACACGTAACTCAAGCAGACATATCGTGACAGATATGAATCTAAACACTTTTATACTCCACAATGCGTTGCAAACATTAGAATTATGATTCATAACATTAATACAGAGTTATAAAAAATTACTTTTAACAAAAAAGTTAAACCGCCTTCAAAAAATAATAAAATAATTTCGTCTAAAACAGTTTGGGAAGTCGGTGACTTCTATTTGAGTGGGTCTTTTATTTTCGCCACCGACTTCCCAAACTGTTTTAGACGAAATTATTTTATTATTTTTTGAAGGCGGTTTAACTTTTTTGTTAAAAGTAATTTTATTTTGTAATTTTTAGTGGAAAGTTTGTTTAGAAGTACTTGTTAGCCAACTAAACGCACTGCTCCAATAAGACAGCGATGTTTCGGAGTAAACGATAATATCATCGATGTAAACAAATTTTAGATTTTTGTTGATATTTTCAAAACTGCTTAACCGATTTCGATAAAATTTGAACGGGACCACCTCTGAAGTATGACCAACCAAACAAAAAAACAATCATTAAAATCGGTCCACAACTGGCGGAGAAATCGCGTAACAAACATACAAAAAAAAAAAAAAAAAAAAAAAAAAAACATACAGACGAATTGAGAACCTCCTCCTTTTTGAAGTCGGTTGAAAACTAGATATTAAATACAAAGTGAACTAGGTCCTCTAGATATGATAGTTTAACACGCGAAGATACTACATGGTAATGATGAAACCTTTTTTATATTGATATAGTAACTAAATTATAATAATTGATGGTACTAAGGGAGGAATAGACCCAATTCCTCCCTCAGTCCCCTTCCTTCTCCTTTTCTCCTTTCACTCCTTTTTCCTTGCCTCGGCAACGCACCCGCTACTCCTTTGGTATTGTAGATGTTCGTGGGTGGCGATGACTCCTTATCATCACGTGGCGCTCATTTGCCTTGTTATCCCATAAAAAAAATTAAAGCGGTCAGTCCACAGGTTCCATTTTCAAAGAAATTTTTCTTCCTCAATTGTTATTTTAAATAAATATTTTCCTTTGTCGTTCTATTTTTAAATCATTTTTCTTCTATCGATTTGTTTGAAAAAATAATATGATATTTAAATTCATTATTATTTTTATTAAGTATGTATTTTGAACAGTATTTTAATACACAACAACTTCCAATGTGTAAATTTTAAAATCCGAATAGGTTGTAAGTAGATCATTCATCAAAAAAAAAAATACTGAGCTGACTGAGCGTCTGAGAAAAAAGGCCAAAGAAATACAGTCGATTGTGTATCGATAATATAATCCAACATTTTTAATAGGTAATGGCGAAGAAAAATCGTGAGTACGCGAATAGTTATATAAGTTTTCCAAATATTCAATTTATTATTATTTTAGTTGTTTTGTTGACCGTACACCGAATATGACACTCATTACAGCGCGCCAGTAGGATTTCTCTAAAATATGTCAAACGTAAGTAGGCAACATGATGTCGTGCCGATCTTAGCACTGACGCTCTTTGTCTAATTCTGAAGAATATACAGCAACTTGCAAATCCACAAATATTTAATTTCAGATATTTTAGTGAAGGAAAAATTCGACTGCCGGCAGGATTCGAACCTACGTCTTCTGGTTAGGTACACCAGACACTTACCACTAAGCCACCGCGAGTGGGCTCCGAGGTCGAAATTTGCCTTAACATTTTGAATTAACGTTTTTGAGGTGACGTAGTTCGAATCTGCCCGCAGTCGAATTTTCGCTTCACTAAAATAGCTTTATATCTTAATATAAATACAAATATATATATTGTAAGAAATACAAAAAGATCTTTTATTTCAAGGTGACAAAAATACAATTATTTTTGTCACCTTGAAATAAAAGATCTTTTGTTCTTTCTTCGGTTCCAAATAATGGGTCTTACGGAGAAAAGCTGGCAAGGAACTGCATAGACACTTTTAAATAAAAAGAGAATTATTCAATATGTTATATGACTTCAAAGATAAGAACAGATCGGGAGCAATAACCAATGTGTAGATTGCTTATTAATTTAGTATACCTATCTATAAATTTCTATTTACCGGAAAATGTAGTAGCTATAATAAAAACACACCTTCATGAATAGTCGGAAAGTGTCTGAAAAGGCACGGCTGGCTGTGATTGGGGGAGTGTTGGCACCGACACTAATGTATAGTAGTGAAAGTTGGGTATGGCAGAAGAAACATGAAAGCAGGATAAATGCTGTAGAGATGAGAGCTTTAAGAAGTATGTGTGGTGTGACGCTAAAAGATAGAGTGAGAAACAGTGTGATAAGGGAGCGTTGTTGTGTGAAAGAAGATGTAGTAACAAGGATTGAGAAAGGTATGTTAAGATGGTTTGGTCATGTAGAGAGAATGGATGAACGGAGATTGACGAAACAAGTATATATGGTGAGTATGGATGGACGAGTTGGAAGGGGAAGACCTCGGCGAACGTTCCGCAACCAAATTGCGGATGTTCTTAAAAAAGGCCAGGTTCCGAGCACCCTAAACCGACGGTCATGCATGAAGAGATTAATGAATGTAGATGAAGCGAAAGTAGTGTGCCGGGATCGTAGCAAGTGGAAATCTATAGTCTCTGCCTACCCCCATGGGAGACAGGCGTGACAATATGTATGTATAATAAAAACTAACTCCATAAACGACTTTGTAAACCATTCCTACTGTATAATTATTACATTGAGGTACAAAAACATATTAAAAATGAATGCCAGCTCTACCCTATAAGATACATTTAAGAACCGTTCAAATAGTTTTTAACATTTCGAAACTTTAATAATTGTGTAATTGAAATAAAACATTTAATTTCGTCTGTTCCACAACCAATCATGTTTTTACAACTTTACTTGAAAACAAAACACATTACAATCATAATTAGCTGCAATATTCGTTAAGGGGTGGCTCCGATACAGCCAGGGTTCGATCCTGGTCCAGTCCAGAACGAAAACTTAGCACATTACGCGATCGTAACGATTAAAACCAAAGTTTTTACAAAAGGGTGTGGCCTGGGGACGGAGTGAGTGGAATTGTATAGAGCTGATGGTAAAAAACATAGTAAGCACATGAACAGTAAGATAGGTTAAGCTAATATAAGATTGCGTTGCAAGTAAGTATACATTAAAACTAACTTACTTGAAAAAAGTTATCATGTACCATAAAAAATTGTTGTGGTAGGGCCACGCTGTTCGCAGCATGAATGGGCCGGCTTGACCGGGGAAGCACCACACTCTCGCAGAAGACCGACGCGACGTCCGAGTAGTAGCGTTTCGCTACTGCGCTTCGTTCGGTGAGCGAGAGGGCCGCAGGCCCAATTCCTCCCCCAATCCCCTTCCTTCTCCTTTTCTCCTTCCCCTCCCTTTCCCTAAATAGGCTCGGCAACGCATCTGCAACTCCTTTGGTTTTGCAGATGTCCATGGGCGGCGATGACTACTTACCATCAGGTAGCAGCTCGCCTGCTTGCTTGCCGAGATATCCCATAAAAAAAACAAAAAAAAACAAAGCCAACATTTTACTGCCCTGGAAACCCTTAATTTTCATCCGCATAGTTTTTAAACTGATAAAAATGACTCTTAGACATGTTATTTTGAAAGTACAAATAAATATTGTTCTAAAGGGTTTTATGTCGTCGTTGATACAGTACCGCTTGTTCATTTTACGATTTCCTATCATCGCAATGTATTCATAAAGATAATATTTTCTCTTAAAACTGTTTCATTATCAACCCATTATATTGTATCACTGCTGAGCACGAGACTCCTCTCAGAACGACAGGGATTAGGCTATAGTCCACCACGCTAGCCAACTGCAAGTAAACCTGCTTGTCACACCTAAACAATCCACAGTCACACCGCAGCCGCTCTATAGCGAGCCACAATTAGACAATCGGCGCATCGGTGGGCCATGAGCCATTAGAGCTTTAATTGAAAATAGCGTAAAAGCTGTAAATCGTGCAGCGCTGCCCGATGTCTCGGTGCCCCCTTCCGACAGAACTAGTGAGCTCCGAGCATTGGGCATTGCAGCGCTTCGTGCGTTCGAACATTGAAGCTGAATTAAACGAAGTAGGATGAATATGTTTTGTTATTTTTGAATAAGGAACGCATTGCATTGTGTTGAGAACTTAATAAAGGTAGTTACACGAATTTGTTTTCTTATTTTTGAATTAGGAACGTCTGTATTTTGTTTATTATTGGAGTTGAGGCTTGAGCTCAAAAATTTATCACGCCTGTATTCCTCGTAGGGTTAGGCAGAGGTATACTAATGTACACCAGCAGTTTCCCAGTATGTCCAAGTCTACTATTGCAATTGTATCAGAATAGCCGTTCAATGACTCTAAAATGACATAAAGAAATAGAGCAAAAAGTATCAAGATGCCTGAAATATTTTCTCGACGGACAGCGCTATTACACCTACCAGCCCGCATTAAGACAACGTGGTAGACGTTAGCGTAATGTCTCTTAATCTAAGAGGAGATCCATGCCCAGCAATTGGCCATTAACATAGGTTGATGATGAACCAATACTTCATCATCAATACGTAACACTGCTCGAACTCGGCACCTTACTTCTCGCAGGTCCCGAGTAACCAACCAGCCAACCAATGAGACAGTTTGGGAAATTATTAGGTATAACCATTATATTAACCACAATAGTAAAATCATAATAACAAAATGGGGGGCGAGGGTAGAGGTATAAAAAATAGCTTACGATCTATTCTCAGACCTACCAGATATACACAAAAAAAGCAAAAAAAATGGGTCAAGCCGTTTCAGAGGAGTTCGATAACAAACTCTGTGTCACGAGATTTTTATATAATAGATTATTTTCAATATCAATATTATTTCTAGCCGTTACCGTCCCACTGCTGGGCAAAGGTCTCCTCCAATTCCCTCCAGGTACTCTTTTCTTGCGGTATCTCGAACCATTAAAATATTACAGCAGATGTACTACTACTTGAACTTCTAACCTTTTAATCACCGTCAGTTAAGTGACCACGTTACACCACGAACACCATGGAGTCCAATCGATGGCACTCAAAAGCCGGTGGAGGTAATGAAATGGTCGCCATACGTTAAAAGAAATTATGTATATTAAATTCTCAACTGACTTTCTTATCGACATCAAATGTATCGGCTGAGGGGAACAACCAGTTTTGATACTCGTACAAAAATTTATATTTTTTTGACTAACCGTGCATTATTCTCGTTCTCACGTCTTTTTGCTTCAAGATTTGGCCTTTTTGACGTCAAATAATAGAAAAAAATCTTCTTCAGTAGTCTAGTGGCCTTAAGCGCGACTACGTTTTGGGTTCAATTCCTAGGTCGAGCAGTGCTATTGGGTTCTTTCTATGAAATTATCAGAATGGCAACAGGCTCGCCCGCTATTTCATGGGACCTAAACACACCAGCAAACTGTGGGTGTACATTAAGTACATCTATGCCTATCCCATCGGCGAACGCAGGCATGATGGAATGTTATGCCTGGCATATAACAATAACAGTATCTCAAAACTTACCAAGTATCAAGACTTTTTATCGAACAACATAACACGTTAATATCGCATGCGACTAACAATCTAATTACAACCCGCGGGAATCGAACCCCGATCGGCTGGCCGATAGGAGCCGATTACACTCCCACCGCCGATATACCGCGTTAGTTAAATGAGTGTAAAAGGGGCCCTTTTCAATGATAATTATGCCTTTTTTCTGATAAATTTTGATGTCACCTTTTGTAGGAAAGTATTTACACCCTACCATCAAATATTGACCTTATTAGTCTTAGATTTAGAAATGTAAACATAGATATGTGGCAGAGGTGTACTAACCCACGCTTTGCCGGTTTTTTAGGTCCCATGTAACAGGGGACGAGCCTATTGCTATTAATCGGGCACAAATCCAGACTATCTGGGAGTCTGAGAATTTCATAGAAAAATATACAATATAATAGTACTTTGCTTGACCTGGGAATCGAACCCAGGACATCTAGCGTAGCAGTCGATGTACATTAGTACTCCTCTGCCTAATTCTTGGGGGAATAGATGCATGATAGCAAGTTAGTGAAACAAAGAAATTGTGTAATTTTCCTATTAGACCTTGAAGGATTTATCAGTATACGTGCTTGTGTATGCGTTGCAAGACTTATTAGAAATAGAAGATAGAATTCGCATTCTTTTCTATTGTCTTACGGTTTTTATTAATAGTCTGCCAAACAAAGTTGTTCCAGAATAACAATTAAAAACAAAACTAAAAAACAAAACATCTTCATAAACAAACTACAATGTGACTTTCAATCGTTTTATCGACCAAAAGAACGACCCAAGCCATGGTCGCTTGTTCGGCTGGCGAATTTATTATCTCTAAGATTCATTAGTCTAGTGATCCTTCGCGACTGCTACGCTAGAGGTTCAATTCCCAAGTCGAGCAAAGTAATTATCTATGAAATTCTCAGTAGCAGCTTGGAGTCTGGATTTGTGCCTCTTGCCATTAAATTCAACCTAAACACACTTACGTATGGTATTTAATGTTATGTTAAAATCATCATTAAATAATTGTTGATTTTTGTCAGTTTTGTCTACGAAATCTATCAGTTCTTATATTATCTAGCGGCGTCGATCGACCATTCTGAAACAATTGAAATAGCAGAAGGAGCCCAGTTACTTCACCCATTCAATTCTGAGGTTAAGGTTCCGCATCGTTACAAAGGGACTTCCTTAACGCAACCACACACTTTTACATGTGTGGTGCCCCTAATTACATTCATATTGGTGACCGTCTTGCAGGTGCACAGCCAGCCGTAACGGACATCAGTCAAGCGGAGAAACAAGCAAAAGACGACCACAAAACTCAAGACACAGAGAACAAAATTCATTAAACACATTTCAAGGATGAAGACAAGATTGACGATCGATGTATGATTCGTATTGAGAAAGTAATAAAGGTTATTATTGAATGTTGGAATGAATTCGGTAACAATGATACTGGGTTTGCGTAAGGTCAATAGCTTGGTTGAATTCGGCATTGTTAATTACTGACCGATGGTCGAATGATTTTTTTTATTAGTAAAAGGTGGTTGTCGATTGTAATTTGAATTTGATGGACGGGGAAATGGTCGATGTTACCGATAGCGCATCGATGCGGAACTTGGTGTACCATAATTTACCATTTTTGGATTAGAAGCTCTTACTCGTATTATAAATTTTGTTAAAGTACACATGTTCATTTAAATACCGGTCAAGTTGTCTGTTACTATCAATATATCGAATTTATAATACTATCTACAATGAGCTATGTTACTAAGAAGCAAATGAATAGTGTATTACTGATTTCTGACATTAAAGCGAATACTTAATTAATTCAAGCTACAAGGTGCATATCATATTAGACATTGAAATAAAACTACTTTGGATTTTATCACAGAATCTTCACAGCATAACATATGTTTATAAGAAACAGTTTAAGAGATTGATATTCATAATTGTGATAATTTTCTAAAGATCACTCTGTTTGTTTTCATTGCAATTACAAGTTGGAAAATAGTATTTAACGGGACAGTTGCGCGTATGTCAAACTTCATATTCATTGCAAAATTATTGCGAGCTTAAGAGACCTGTTATGTTGTAAATAACAAGAACTTTGTAGCAAAGTAGTCGATTACTAGAACTAGAATAATAAATCGTTCATTTGACTTTAACTGCTCGCACGAGATGCCAACTACCTTATAAACATGTCCTACTTTTTCCTCCCTTTTTAGATCAGCATGAATCACTTCAAAAAAGTCTAATATGTTACACTTCAACTACTCAACAAGCTCACAACATTCTATCGAACGCACCCATAGACAAGGAAAAAGAATTTCACTTAGATACGTCAATGGCAAAAAATCAGCTTCAACTACCAATCCATCTATCATTGTTTTTTCCTATTTTTTGTTATCCAATATACCTATGTAAAAACCATTGAATATACACTTGCAACGGTCGCAGAAGCCATAAAAACGTCACTACTTAGTATAAATGACCACTTTCTAATAAAAATGTATTGGACCTAAGACTGTTCCTTGGTGAACTTCGCGTGTCAAAGTTGAGTTTAACATAATCTGTCATTGTTACTATACTTACAATGGGTTATTTACAACTGTTCGGTGTAGGCCGTTATGTCTTATAAGGAATAAAGAAAAGAAAGTGAAATCGATTATAATAGATTGGTAAACTGTTGTTTTTTTTATTACAGTCGTTGTCTATTGAATGAGCTTCAAATAATCCTTCTAATTGGTTTTAACGGCCTTTGTTTGAAAGTACATATCAAAAATCATACAGAAGAAATGGCATTGTTTTTGAAGAGAGGCCTTTTTGTAAAACAAATCTGACCTAATTTACTACGCAAGAACAGTGCAACTCGCTGAATCACTTGACTAATTTTTAAAAAATAGAACCAAAATATTTCATCTTACACCTATCTATGTCATTACTTTAATCTATTTTAATTTCTATATCTCATGGTATCTATTACACTATTGTGTCTAGTGTAAATTTGATTTCTGTCGAACCTACCTAACCTAACCAATTTTTTTTGTTATCCATATTTTTTAACCAGTATTAGCTGGCCTTGTATTGTGCACATATCCAATTTTATATAGTCCACCAGTTTTGTACCTATAGGTTGGTGTGTAGCTGTGTGTACCTATTGCTTATTTGCGTCCAGTTATTAAGAGGATCTTAAAATTTTAAAAAAATAATAAAAGATATAACAGTAACATTCTAAGCCAAAAATTACTTTAATTTTCTTTCTTAGGGGCAAACACAAGAAGTGAGGCCGGCTAAAACTACACCTAACGGTGTACAACACACAATTACACGCACACACGTATACCGAAACTACGCCTTGTCTTGTCAGTCGAGCTATCGAGATATCGAAAGCTCGACTGACAAGATAAGGCGTAGTTAAAAATACATATGTGCGTGTAATTGTGTGTTGTACACCGTTAGGCGTAGTTTTAGCCGGCCTCACTTCTTTGTTCGCAAAGTTCCATCTTAACTTTTTATTTGATCTGAGAGGGCAAATGTGCCAATGTCTACAATTCTGCCATTGACACTTTATAAGGCTACAACAAATAATGTCATTACAGCCATAGGTTAAAGACTTGACATTTCTAACTACAATAGAAAAACCGTTAAAGCTAACAAATCTATGTCGCAAAATACCATTAATACTAACGCTATTTCACTTTCTACGATATTTCAAAGAACTACCCTACAAACATTAATTAATAAAGACTGTACGTTAGGGTTGTAGTCATTACGATTGCTATATATCGATACAGTATCGATACCATCGGATCGTTAAAAAACTGCCCATAATTAACTGTTGGTAACAGACGCCACATGTCATTCTAAACAAAAGCTCTATACATGAGAAACTAATTACTAAAGCGGGGGTGAAAGGGACGGATAGATATGAACCCTGCTAGTGTGAGTGAGAGGTCAGAAAGGCCAAGATCGGAAGCAGATTGGAACGCACCACTGCGCACTGTCCGAATATGTTTTTTACTAATTAAAAATGCAGGCGGCAGTTTGATAAATGGTATCCCGGTCGATTTATTTAGCTTTTGTGTTTTTGAGGTTATGTGCGTGTGCGCTGATCGTAATGAAATTGTTCAGTGGCCACCGATCGGACAACCATTGTTGTTTTTTTATGAAATGTAGTGGATTGAATTAAAAACGTAAATAGAACGGACTATGGAATAGTTTTTATTGTTTCACATAACATACCTTCACGCCTGTATTCCCGAAGGGTTAAGCAGAGGTGTGTATATACATAGTTTACCGGTATATTTAAGTAAGTCCCTAGTAATAAGGCCTATTGCCATTAACTGGGCACAAATCCAAGCTCCTAGCTGCCACTGAATATTTCATAGTGAATTCAATAATATTTTGCTCGACCTGGGAATTAAACCCAGGACGATATACTACGCTTGAATCAGTGACCTTAGGACCACTAGACTAATAAGTATGTAATACGTAAGTAATAGTTTTTTTTTTATATAATATTGCACGGGGTAAATGCTAAACAAACTGCCCCATTTAGTCTAGTGGCCCTAAACGCGACTGTTACACAAGAGATCCTTGATTCGATTCCCAAGAAAAGCAAAGTGTTATTTTGTTTTTCTATGAAATTCTAAGTAGCAGTTTTGAATCTAGATTTACCTGCCGTGCCTGGCTAATGGCAATATGCTCGCCCCCTATTACATGGCACCTAAACATACCGGTGAAGTGAACTTAATTGTACCTACTTAATCTACACCTCTGCCTAACCCTTTGGAGAATACAGGCGTGATGGTATATTATTGTCTATCCAGTCTTCTTCTTAAATTTGTTGATATTTAAGTCTATCTCGAAACATTTTACCTTTCAGATCTCCTTAATCCGTTAATAACTTTTCTGCTCCAATGAACTTAGGTTCTTGCGACTTCGCCTTACTTACTCTGTTAGCTATATCAGTATTTCTAGTACTTTTCTAAGTTTTTTCCGCCATCATTAAATCACTCTAGTCATTTATATACTTCTAAGAGTATATTTTATGAAAGCAAACAATAGTTAATTAGCCATTAGATTGACTGATTGATCCATTAGGCTGGTCATGCTTCACAAGTATTAGAAATTTTCTGAGAGAAAATATTCTGTAGTTCATAATGTTGAAAGTATGATATTTTCAATAGCCTTTAATAAAAACACTTTTTTCTTCTAAGATAGAATTAGTTAGCTCCAACCTCTCGTACGACGATATCAGATCAGCAAGACGTTTGAGTAGGTCATTTGAAATACTCAAAAACTACTAAAATATTGCTGTGTTCCAGGTTAAAGTTCGAAAAAGGAGTTCCAAAGATGAAACTAGAATTGCTACACTTTTCTCAAACATCGATGACATATTGGTATCGTCAAATGTATCTATGGACAGTCTGTAATAAGTGTAGATACTTAAGGCAAGTTTATCACCAAATTTATCTTTGTTTTTTGTATCAGAATTAACATTTGTTGCAATAACATTTCAACGTCACGATCATTTAGCATTATCATCGCCAATTTCCAACCCACTTTAATCTTTTACCACATTATACGAACCGAAACGACCCATTCATAGATTAAGTGCATTTGAACGTAAACCATAAATCCACATCATATCTCATACAAAAATAAATACTAAATCACAATCATGCAAATAAGGTTCAAAAATTCAAATGATGCCCATAAAATCGGTCGCCACACAATATGGAGAGAAGATCCTCGGATCACGAACAATATCGACTTCGCCCAATGCCACTTACGCGCCAATAGCTACACACTAATGAGCTATTGAAAAATGATAGCAAAAATAATTCAAGGAAAAATTATCATAAGCCATTTGAGGGTTGAGTGTTCCCATGAATCAGAACAACAAACAAAAACCTGCCATAATCTACTGAAAATAGAGCATAAAATGCCATATCATATCAACGGAAAATCTTTCAAAAGAGCATCGAATCTGACGCATCATTCTTATTGAATACATCCAACCTTACACAGATTAAAATAGAGTTCAAAATCAAACGTAATGGAATGTCAAAGTAATCATATGATAATTTTTTCCAACCCTTAAATGGCGTATGCAAATTTTCGCATTGTCAATCGGATGCGTGTGCAAGGATTGAGAAGAGTTTGGGGGTTGACTCAATATGCGATGACAGATGCAAAGTCGGGACACAAACATAGTATCGTGTTACTCCATTTTTAAGGAGCGGAGCGAATCTGGAATTGTATTTTCAATGGTTATTTTCCCAATAACGTTATTGTGATAATAATAGACGCTAATAGTTCTCACGTTTATGAGCCTACACTTTGAGTAGAAAGACTTATAAAACTAAATCTTAATATACGTAGACTAAAATGTGTAAATAGCAGCTAAATGGAAGAACGAAAAAAATTAAAACTACGCTGTTTAGTTCTTCAGCTCCTACTTAAGTATAGTCATAATATTAGAAATATTTACTGTTATTTCTCCCTCTTTATATCAACCATAAATATCATTTCCTTTTACTTATGCGACATTTGATGGGATCAAGATTATGAAAAATATTTCATAAACATAAAAACAGTGATAGCATTTCTTTTACACCGGACGTCTGGTTCTTCTATATCTCGAATTGAATCGGAAATCAGACTATGTCTAGCCAACCAAGGTGAAGCTATAATCCGCAACTTCGATACGTGACCATCATATATAATTTTCCACATCACATTTATGCTATATCACGATTTTTAAATCGAAACCATTTTGCTATCATTCGTCATCTTCACGCGTCGTTTGAGCCATTCCTATTTCATCAGACTTCAAGCCGTTAGCAGAATTCTTATAAGATTAACAAAGATCTTCGATAAACATGTGTTTAGCTTAAAAATCTGGAGAAAAACTGCAAATAGCTGTGAATAGATACAATGTATCAAATTCTTTATTGAACGTAAGCTGAACTTCTAACAATTTCCGAACAGAATTTGTTACAAAAACGCCATCGCTTACTTCCCTATCGGCTTCGCATGAACGCAAAAAGTTGCGGTTACTACAGACGGACAGACAATCGATAAGTAATAATATCGATAGTGGTGATCTAAACGAACAAAGTAATCGAGTTATTACACTGTAATTATTAACCGACGTTTTACTTTCTTCGTTTTGTTGTGAAATAGAGTGGAAAGGGCGCTTTTGTTGTAACTTTTGTATGGAATTTTCAGAAATACATAAATGATGATTAATATTGAGATTTTCCTTATGCTGTCTCTATTTTAATATAGCATGTTATACAAATTTGACAAGTGGTGAATTCAAACTAACAACTGTAACTTGACGATTTCTCCGTTAACAGCGGCTCGACTATCATGTATAAATTTAATATCAATGTCTGTACTTAAGTTTCCTATAGGCTCAAAAACGGCTTGACCGGTTTAAATGAAATTTTCCGGTAATTTTCAGATTAGCCCAGCGATCCTGTGAAGTTTAAAAAACTGCAGGGCACAGCTAGTCTTTAAAATTATTTTAAAAGTTTATCGAAACCATACAAAGTATTATTTGCAGACATTCTTGTTTGGATCTCTTAGATCTTAGGTTTCAGTGACTTCACTTAGCTAAAAATCTTATATCATTAAATTTCTCGACTAACGTTGAAGGTGCTAAATCTTTTGTTTCATTTTAAGTTAAGGTTACTTTATACAGTAATGCAGAAGCCATCTCCCCTCAAGCACCCAAAGTATCACGAGATGCAGGCAGGTGTCGCCACGCATCATTGCGCACCACGCACGGCGGAGCAAGATAAAAGCACTTCTGTCCATCGCCGACGGTATTGTATATCCTATTTGCTGTTTTAATTGACAAAAACTTGCTTACCACTGTTTTGCCTCCGAAATATTAGACTTTTTATTCGCAGTATTGATTTTGATTGAATGAATTATATATGAACTCTACCATTTCCTTTTCTTCTACTTCCTTGTCAATATTATTGCTTTTTGTTTCACTGTTAGTTAATTTTATGTGTGGATCTTAATTATGGTGTGAAGATTTATCGCTTTTATTAGTTTTACTCGATGTAGCATGACTGACAAGGGTATCTAACACGCGACTTAGCTTCTGTTTAATCCATCCAATTAACTGAATCAACATAGATAGTTTCCTCAATAATAAAAAGTTGTAATTTACTGGATTTCTAACAGTATTTTACAAAACTATGAAAAAATGGTCACCCGGCCTTAGTTCGCCAAATATGATGCCGCTTACCACCTGAAACCTATTGGATCCACATATTTTGTAATTGATAATAACTTTTTATATAGAGGTGTAAGTACAAAATTCAAAATAATATTGAACGAAAGATTTGACAAGTTCTAATTTTAAATATTAACGACATTTTTCTTCTAAACTTAACCCTAAAATATTCACGATAATACAAAAAGGACACAAATACAATAAATCTTTTGTACAAATCGTAAAACACCGATTATTTTTGCATCAATTACGTGCAACTGGTGATGTCACGTTTTTGAGAACGGGTTTCGAAAAATATAGATTAATGATCATGTGCGCATTAGGTTTGACAAGCAAATCGATACATTTGTGAATCGATATGATCATCAATATGAATTATACGGTACGATTGCTGAGATACGCAATGATATAAATTATTAATACCACACTAAAGTAACATCTGTTAAGAGTTCAGTAATACTATTACACTTCATAAGAAATGAAAAAGATAGTTTGCAAATCTTCTCTAATTATTTGAAGCGACTACATCGAAATATCGATGGAAAATTACAGTCAGAAATAGGTAATCATATTTAAATTTAATACTAAAATACTACTTACTGTTAAAACTAATTACATCCGGCCCACACGTAAAATGATAGTCCCTTACCAAAATCCGGAAGCCCAAACAATAATATCGAACGTATTACATTTGAAAAAGAACTTAACAACGGACTCGTATTCAAATTTGAAATTCGAACGAACCGAACCGAACAAAAAAAACGAACGAAGAGCACCGATCAATTAGAGTAACTCAATACTCTGTCACATTAAAATGACGAGTCGCACTAATGGATTTCCAAATTTGAATTTCAAATATGAATAGGATCGAAATCGAAAAGATCAGTCGGGCGTCCTCGGATGAGTCCGTATCGGTTCGTGCAATTATAGTTCGAAATATGAATCAAGCTTTTTGATTGGAAGTTTTTAAGTAGGTAATTTGGTAGTGAATAATTGCTAAATGTTCTACACTGTTTCTTTGAAATAAATAAAAGCTTGTCTGAAGTTGTCCGCTAGCTTGCAGCTGTCTGGTTTAGAAATGGTAAATTTTAGTAGAAAGAGTCGGTGTAAGGATATTTGGGGTCTTACCTATAGGTATGTGTCACATTTGTATTTATTTTATTTCTAATTTCGATGTTTATGTATAAAACACTTAATTGGGCGTTTGCAGTTCGAAACGGGTAATTGAGAGAAGCTCAGTTATTTCGAACAAACTGTAGTTACGACTGTATGTAGAAAATAAGTAGATATGATACAGTGACGAAAGGTCAAAAGGGAGAAAACAGAGGGAAGCCACAGCAAATAATACCTTGACGCACGTGTATTGTACAAAACAATGTATTGTCCTTACTGGACAAACACAACCTAACTGAATTACACGATTGTCGTATTCAAAACTCAACATTGAAAAGGATTTTTCTTACAGTGACGTTTTAAAAGTTCTTTGTTCATTCTTATGACTGTTTTGTATCAAAATAGAGAATAGGAAGCCGGTGGGGATTGGCTTGTATGGAGGCTATGGTACTGATATTTTTATGACGTAAATTCGAAACACACCTCGGACACTTTATATAAACGCTCCGATTTCGATTCTGCATACATACATACATATTGTCACGCCTGTCTCCCATGGGGGTAGGCAGAGACTATAGATTTCCACTTGCTACTATCCTGGCACACTACTTTCGCTTCATCTACATTCATTAATCTCTTCATGCATGACCGTCGGTTTAGGGTGCTCGGAACCTGGCCTTTTTTAAGATCATCCGCAATTTGGTTGCGGTACGTTCGCCGAGGTCTTCCCCTTGCAACTCGTCCATCCGTACTCACCATATATACTTGTTTCGTCAATCTCCGTTCATCCATTCTCTCTACATGACCAAACCATCTTAACATACCTTTCTCAATCCTTGTTACTACATCTTCTTTCACTCCACAACGCTCCCTTGTCACACTGTTTCTCACTCTATCTTTTAGCGTAACACCACACATACTTCTCAAAGCTCTCATCTCTACAGCATTTATTCTGCTCTCATGTTTCTTCTGCCATACCCAACTTTCACTACCAAACATTAGTGTCGGCGCCAACACTCCCCCAATCACAGCCAGCCGTGCCTTTTCGGACACTTTCCGACTATTCATGAAGGTGTGTAGCGCCCCATTCACCTGGTTTTCGATTCTACAACTACATAAGCGTCATGACGTACACGCACACAACACACACACAACATACCATCACGCCTGTATTCCCCAAAGGCAGAGGTATACTAATGTAAAACCACATTTCGCCAGTATGTTTAGGTCCCATGCCGCTACTGAGAATTTTATTGAAAAACCCAATAACACTGCTCGACCTGGGGATCGAACCCAGAACCTCTAGCGTAGCAGTCGCGCTTAGGACCACTAGACTAATGAAGAAGTCTACATATGCTACAAAGTGGGGGTATTGTGGTATCTAACCTTAAGGAGTGGTGGAGAATCACCATTCTAGGGTGCTAAAATGGACACACACAACAACACGTGTTATTAAACGCCAGTCTAAGCTGACCTCAAACTGTAACAAAAGTCTATACCAAGCGAGCTCAGCTTATGCTGGACCTATGTAAATTCTTATTTATTCACCAAAAATTGACTTTTCAGCTATATTAACACTTTAATGTAGGTACCCAACAATGTTGTCCTAGCTCTTTGAACTGTATGACAACAATTACTTATTTCAAATAAATGCTTTGATTTACAAATACATTTTTTTTTATATCACTGATAGGCTTACGCTTGACCACAACTTGCCTGATGTTAAGCATCGAAGTCGTCTACGATGGAGCGCGCTTGCCTAGAAGATACCTATTCACTCTCGTCTTGAAGACAGACAATACATGTTTTGAATTATGATTTGAAAAAAAAAATCTGCCAAAGAGTCCAGGTAACCACGTCTCTCGCAGTCTTTGAGCGGTCACCGTGTCGGCGGCGCTTTTTACGTCGCCTATAATGTCTAATTACGCCTATGGACGTAATTGGCGATATTACACAATGATGATTAATTAATTAATACCTCATTAGTCTAGTGGTCCTAAGCGTGACTGCTACGCTTGAGGTCCTGGGTTTGATCCCCAGGTTGAGCAAAGTGTTATTGGGGTTTTCTATGAAATTCCCAGTAGCAGCTCGGAGTCTGGATTTGTGCCTGGTTAATGGCAATAGGCTCGCCCCCTAATACATGGGACCTAAACATACCGGCGAAATGTGGGCGTACATTAGTACACCTCTGCCTAACCTCTGCCTAACTTCGAGGAATACAGGCGTGATGGTATGTTATGTGTATGTTATGATTAATTAATACCAAGGGATGACGACGCCTGCGATGAGTGGCAACTATAGTCCAGCTATTTTAAACAGACCATCACGCCTGTATTCCCCGAAGGATTAGGCAGAGGTGTACTCATTTACACTCACACTACACCATTATGTTTGGGTCCCATGTAATAGGGGGCAACCCTATTGCCATTAACCGGGCACAAATCCAGACTCCGAGCTGGTACTGAGAATTTCATAGCAAAACCCAATAACACTTTGCTCGACCTGGGGATCGAACCTAGGATATCTAGACAACTAGACTAACGAGGCAGCCCCAGCTATTTTATACAGTTTATATGTGATAAGATGGTTCAAAACTTAAAAATAAGTTTCACTGATTTAAGGGTTTTAGCGCGTTATTTTAATTTTATTAAATTGCCGACGTTTCAAATCCTATCCTATCCTACTTCCTACTTCCTACTTCCTATCCTACTTCCTACTTCCTATCCTATCCTACTTCCTACTATCCTACTTCCTACTTCCTATCCTATCCTACTCCTACTAATATTATAAATGTGAAAGTTTGTGAGGATGGATGGATGGATGTTTGTTACTCTTTCACGCAAAAACTACCGAACGGATTTTGATGAAACTGTACAGTATTATTGTTTATGCATCAGAATAACATATAGGCTTTAATTTACAACGATATTTTTGGAAATTCCCACAGGATTGGGAAAAATCAATTCTACGCGGATGAAGTCGCGGGCAGAAGCTAGTCCTTTATACGCGATAAAATCCGAAAGAAGTAGTTTTATTTCAATGCCTAATAATCTCGTAAGTAGGTACCACTAAGTTTCACCGACTCACGAGTCTAGAGCGAGCGGTGGTGGTCCAGTAGTAATGGCCGCAACTTACAAACATATAAAATAAATACTATAAAAATTGTACTAAAAACACCGTTTTTCCCCGATAAATTCATTTTTCAATACCAAACCTACCCACCATTTATATACACATCCATAGTACTCGTCGTTCCGCATCCGCTGATACCCCACAAGTGGGGGTAGCTACGAGTTGTAAGTCGTAGGTTCGAACTCGGACAGACACTTTACCTACTTTGTGTGAATTATTTCACTACCACTGCTCCCAAAATAGTGAAAGAAAACATCGTGAGAAAACGGCATGTCCTAGAACCAAAAATTCGATGTTCTAAATAATTAAGAGAGTGGAACTCTTTGCCTTAAGGGTTTCTCCTAGGCAAGCGTGCTCAATAACTCGTACTCGTACTCATACACATCTTTGCTTAACCTTTTGAACGCCAGAGTATAAACGTATCGCCGTACCCCTGACGCCAGGCCACTTTTTCTGTCAAATTACACAAGGTAGTGAAAACACACTAAAGTAATGATTAAATTGTTTATTTCATAATATGGTGCGACGTATATTTTGTCATATATTTGTGACGTTGGCGTTCAGGGTAAGATTTCGTTTGTCACATATGTGTGACAATGGCGTTCAAAAGGTTAAAAATGTATTCAAGGTTTCGTCCCTTCCTCAGTTATACAATCCATTTGCAAATTCGATAACTATCGCATACTTAGCAAGTCTACCCTCCACACTCGGATGCGTTAACCAAATCACTACAACCAGATTAATCTGTCCATATTCGCCACGCGTCTCGACAACCATTTGTAGCTCACTAATGATTTGGCAGCATTTTGAGATTCGTGGTAACACCCCTTTGAAATTTAAGGGGTAGTCAACAGTTACGTCTGCAGTTGTATACGGTCATAGATGCAAATAGATTGCTTTTATTTTATTTTAAAGGTCATTCAGTATTTGCCCAATAAGTAGCTCATAGCTATCCTGAAGGTGACGTTAAAAAAATAGATTCTGTTTTTAAATTCATTATTCAACAACATATTACGTAAAATACAATTAATTTTCTTAGCCGATCCAAAATCTGTTGCTGCTCAAAATATTTGCAATTCGATATATTGTAAATTTGATAATTTGCTTAATGGTTGTCGCTATCCATATTTAACTAATATGAATTTAGTTAAACATATATATAGTTTTAGTATAAGGTACGATAGGGTTGACATTATCCGTCCCAAATTAAATAAAGATTAAAAAAAACCGCCAGCCTGCTAATGCATTTTTTGCCGATTTGTTCAAATGAAATTGATTTAGATTCTGCCTATATTATATTATATTATTAGTTATAATTACATTAAAGATAAAATCTCCAATTGGAATTAGGCTTAACTATAATAATAATTTGAAAACATGGGCATAATGTAATTGCACAGCATTAGGTACAACTAACCATTATTAGAAGGCAGGCATGACCATATGTTTTGTACCTATGTCTAACACCACAGAAGACTTCAGGAGCAAGATATAGTCCATCAACAAAAAATATGTTTCCCACTATACCTACAAGTATTTATTGAACCCAGACATAAAACATCCAATCTAAATTTAAACGCGTCAGGAACCGTAGAATTTCATATCAAAAAATAATTTTATACACCTACACTATTTAAAGCGCGCGCGCAAGTCCGCCCACGGACGAACAGACACACAAACCGATCTCGTTACTAACAATGCACCATATATTACGCCGTTTCCGGTGAGATATCACATGTTGCATCTCTTTCTGGCATTCGTTTGGGCTATCTTCTGTCTCTGTCTGCAATCATCGCGAGACATCAAGATCATTAGCAGGCGATACTGTGATTTGTATTGTGTAGTTTTTATAATGTATACCCCTTTGTGAGTAATTTTTCGATTTGGCGAGTTAATTTTGTATTAAAGATTATTGTATCACCCTGGGTGCCAATTGCCAAATTGAATTTATTTTTCGTTTTCCGCAAATTGTACGATTTTTAAGCAAAAGTTTTAATACTTCATCACCAACCCATTACATTGTCCCACTGCTGGGCACGGATCTCCTCTCAGTACAAGAGGGATTAGGCTATAGTCCACCACGCTAGCCTACTGCGGGTCGGCAGACTTCACACGCCATCGAGAAAATCTCTCAGGCATGCAGGTTTCCTCACGAAGTTTTCCTTCACCGTTTAAGCGCGTGATAATTAATTTTTAATACGCATATGACTTCGAAAAGTCAGAGGTGCGTGCCTTAGATTCGAACTCGAGACCTTTGACTTGGCAGTCCAATGGTCATATCACTAGGCTATCCCTGCACCACAAGTTAGTTTAGTACTTAGTTCGGATTAAGTTAGTGATGACGCAATTTTTACTAATATTAATCTAGACTTGACTGGACCTGACTGCCTCATTAGTCTTGTGATCCTGAGCGCGACTGCTACGCTAGAGGTCCTGGGTTCGATCCCCAGGTTGAGCAGAGTGTTATTGGGTTTTTCTATGAAATTCTCAGTAGCAGTTCGGAGTCTGGATTTGTGCCCGGTTAATGGCAATAGGTTCGCCCCCTATTACATGGGACCTAAACATACCGGCGATATGTGGATGTATACATTAGTACACCTCTGCCTAACCCTTCGGGGAATACAGGCGTGATGGCGGGTAATGATATCACAATACTTACTACTTTTAATCTAGAATTTGTTATTTGTTGTGACGTACAATTGTGAAAAACCAAATAATACATAAATAGGCGGAGTCACAATCCGCCTTAAAGTGTGAATCAGTGTGTCTTACCTGTAGGTAAGAAGTTACGGTTTGATCGTCAATGTTCTAAGGGTCTTTAACTATATCTCCTACTTCTTTCAAGTCAACATGACCTAGGTACACGACATAATTCATGCCATATTTGATAGTGAGTTTGACATTGGACTATATTTTTTTTTATATCGTCATTCGTGGTTCTCTATATATTTGCATCATATTCCTCTTTCTCTACTGCCATCTACTCGTATTTATGAATCAACATACAACAAAGGCCTCAACAAAGTCTCTCAATTGATAAAGTGAATTAAAACAATCAATCTTTATTTGTCCCCTTTTAGTTCTTTACTAACCTGCACGAACATTCCCTTTACAAAAATAAATTTCAATAACATCAATCTGCGTAATCATTCCTTCGAAATTTATATTTTTTACAAGAACACAAAACGTATTGACAAGTTTACTACTAAGGATGGTCATAATCACAAACATACACAAGGTTTCTTCAGAGTAGAGTAGATATGATAAGTAAATTTTTTTTTTATTAAATCAACATTGATTTGTAAATATTGTTGATACTGGACTTTTTTATTTTTCAATGAATGAATGTTTTTTTTTTTCAATAATAATAACCAGGCCATTATCAAACAGAGTTCGATTATAACGGCAGAGATATCTCATTGTATTTTACGGTGTATAGACCATTATTATAACACGATCCATCTTTTATGGCTATGTCAAAAATACACCCTGTTTTGCATATCAACAGAATTTATGCCCCATATTGTTTGACTGTTTTAAAGGATTTTAGGATCCCGTCGAACCGTTGAATAATCTCTTTCTTTTGGTGATGTTTAAAATAGTTCTGTAGATTTAAACAGTCTTATTCATAAAAATATAAAACTTCTAATAAGCATCTTAGATCTATGATTTGTTTTGTTTTGTTTTAGATATATATTTAAAGACTGTAAGAAGACAGAACGCATTGTAATAAAATCTTCTAGCTACTATAAGATTTATTTTGGAAGTTTTATATTATTATAAGTATGTTATAGGATTTGTTTATTATTATTTGTTAATTACATATTTATGTATGATGTACGAAATAATGTTATCAAACAAATACATCATTATTTAAAATTAAAATTAGATTTTCATATAAAAATCGTAAAAAATATTTATAATCTTAAAACCTTTTTTTTACTTAGGTACTTATTGTTATCACAAGTGCATAGGTTACAATAGAAGGTATTCTCTGTGATATACCATACTTGATGGTGTACAATATTAAGCAATAGCTAAGACTTCACCATCAACCCATTTAGTATTCCACTGCTTGGCACGAGTCTCCTCTCAGTGTGAGAGAGCTATACACAACGACAGCCTACTGCCGATCTGCAGACCAAAATAAACTTAAGCTACGGAACCTCGACCTGTAAATAATTCTCGTGTATTTCGCTGTCATTATTACAAGGAATTGAATCAGACAGCAGTCCGGATAAACTGTCACTAAATGTTTTACGCTTGTTTTGTACTGTTGTGAAGAAGGTCCTGATTCAAAAGAGTGTCAATATGAATAGTGACCTTGTGGATGGGTTTCAACGCATTTTTGAAGGTTTTTTAGACTTTATGTCACCCTTAAGTTCTCTCTCTCAAGACAATATGCTATAGTTCACCAGTCACCTCGTTTTAAATTAATATGCTATTTGACGTCGCCTCAAGATGTAGAAGGTGGAAGAGAAATTCGACATCACAGGCAGTGGTCTCGGTAGCTTAGTTGGCAAAGCGTCTGGTGTACTTAACCAGAGAGACGCAGGTTCAAACCCTGCCTGAGATCGAATTTTTCTTTCACTTGAAATTTTCTTTAATTAGAAAATTCATGTCTTTGTGATAATATGCTATTTGTTTTTTTTTAAAGTATTCTTGTATTCTTAGCACGTTATAGTATTCTCATTAACCCCTCGTGCTAAGTTAAATGCTTGTGTTACGAGTGGGTTCGCGTCGGTAGTGCAATGGGTGGGTTTCGAACCGGCAACCTGCTGGGTTAGCCTATTGCCATTAACGGGGCACAAATCCGATCCCAAGCTGCTACGGAGAATTTCATAGAAAAAAACTCAATAACACTTTGCTCGAGCTGGGAATCGATTTCAGTACCTCTATCGTAGCAGTCGCGCTTAGGACCACTAGACATGAAGCATTTAATCCAACACAAAGGATCAAAAACAAACATTGATTTCTGTTACACAATGCTCCAAACCAAATCTATTATCTGAGCTCTATTTTTTTAATAGCAAAGGTATTCGATCAAACATCCAGACGATCACAATGGCGGCAGTCATTACTAGATTTAAATAATAAAAAAAATAACCAAAGGGGTTGAACTCGTTCTTGCATAAGTAATTAGAACAATTATTTTTTGATAGATAATAAATAATTTTTGACATTCGCTTGTCTGTTGGGGTGTTATGAAGTTTAAAAATGGAACGCCGTTTTTGATTTGCATTTTACCAATGGGGTTACAGCTATTGCGTATTAAGGTATGAGTACTAGGAATCATAAACACTGCCTCGTCAGCCGAGTGGTCCCAAGCGCGACTGCCACGCTAGAGCTCCTGGGTTCCCGGGTTGAGCAGTGTTATTGGGTTTTTTCTATGAAATTTTCAGTAGCAGCTCGGAGTTTTGATTTGGGCAATTACAAGTGACCATTTTTGGGTGTACATTTTTTTATATTATTTAATTACTTTTATTTTATTTTAACACTTGATCGCAAATTTCTAACCAATTATTTCCCTTTATAGTGTTATGTTTTTTAAAATATGTTTAGTTTTTTTTGTATACCGCATGATGTGGTCTCCTGTAATTAAAGGAATACACTTACAATAAGCAGTTATGCCATATTTTATTCAACAAATTGTGTACTTTCTTTATTGGAGTTCCTTAAATAAATATATCTATATCATAGAATAATCACAAGTACTTACTTATGCAAATAAAAAATGCAAATTATGTCGGTGTATTCTTTGTTTGTAACTTTCGTATCGAACTTTCATTTTTACCCCATAGAAAGTGAGTCGTCACAAAAACGTCGCATGCGCACCTTGACGGCAGGAAATATTTGAATATGACATCCGATCTACGGTATCGATAAATATCGGATGCTTTGGAATGAGGGGGGCTACTACTTCGTTTAAGAGGGTAAGTAATAGGTACGTTGAGTTTAGGTATCAACTGTTATACTGGTTTCTAACACTTACGCGAATATCAGACATTGAAATAAAACTACTTTTTACGGATTTTATCGCGTTATATTGATTATTTTAAATTCCTAATAATTCCGGTGAGCTCATTCTGCGTGACCGGCATAAATAATAATCAACAAAATGTAGGGTAGCTGTTGATAATTTTGTAAAGGATCCGAAACGTCGGGAATTTAAAATAATCAATATAACGCGATAAAATCCGTAAAAAGTAGTTTTATTTCAATATCAACTGTTATTTTTGAAAATGACACAATGGAATTGAAGGTCATTTTTGCAAACATTTAAAAAAAAAGCTTACTAGCAATGTGGGTCACACATTACTAGTAAACTTGTTAACCCCTCGTACTAAGCTAAATGCTTGTGTTACGAATGAGTTCACGTCGGTAGTGCAAAGGGTGGGTTTCGAACCGGCAACCACACGTTCGCAAGTCCGATGTCCTACCCATTAGGCTACGGCCGCTTAAACTACACACTGGGGGGAGATCTGTGTGAAAAAATGGTTTTGAAAACCAAAAGGTAGAACTTTGATAAAGAAATGTGTACTAAGAATGGCACAGGGAGAAGAAAAATATATACTTTTCTTTATTTAAAAATTGTTACAGCATTTAATAAATTATTTGACGAATAATAAAACTAATATACTAAGTGCAGTAACATTTATATGACCATTGGATTGCCATATCATAGGTCTCGAGTTAGTCATGTGCGTATTAAAAATTAATTATTACGCGCTTAAACGATGAAGGAAAACATCGTGAGGAAACCTGCATGTCTGAGAGATTTCCTTGACGGAGTGTTTAGTCTGCCAACCCGCAGTAGGCTAGCGTGTTAGACTATAGCCTTATCTATCGTTCTGAGAGGAGACCCGTGCCCAGCAGTGGGACAATGAGAGGTTAATAATTAATGAAACTAAGGGCCTAAGCTTGGTGATATTGCAACAGAATCCACGGCATCTAAAAATTACCAGCATAAATTTAAATCAAACTTGAAGGAACTGTCATATTTCATACATAGACCATTAAAGCCTAAAAAACAACACCATTATACTTAAAACTTTCAATACACATTCATTAACATTGGAATTATAAATCAAACACCCCCATGATATATTTTTTGTCGTCCATCGTCACTTCCTTCCACGACAGATGTCTACCATTCATACACAAATCTCGATATTATTATATTTAGATCAACCCTTTTTTTAACAAAGAGGGTCAAAACTATGCCACCGTCTTGTGGCGGTGTGTTATTAAAAAAAAGATTCTGTAACTCATTGACACTTTTTTGAGGACATTGGTAAAAGATTTAATTTCGACAAAGACTGCCTCATTAGTCTAGTGGTCCTAAGCGCGACTGCTACGCTAGAGGTCTTAGGTTCGATTCCCAAATCGAACAAAAGGGTTTTTCTATGAAATTCTCAGTAGCAGCTCGGTCTCTGGATTTGTGCCGGGTTAATGGCAATAGGCTCGCCCCCTATAACATGGGACCTATACATACCGCCCAAGGTACACCTCTGCCTTACCCTTCGGGAAATACAGGCGTGATGGTATGTTTTATGTTATGTTTAACCAACATCCTTTGAAGTCTCTTGAAGTAAATATTTTTGTTTATCTCTCTATAATCTCCTTCAGCAATATTTCTGATAGATGTCTCTGAAAATTGCTTCATTATTATCTCTACTCCACATACAGCTTTAACCCACTCCCTATCATCTTTTTTTTTACTTTACTTCCCTCTGAAATCATTTAAAAACTTTAGGCAATATTACCAAAAAAAATTCAACTGTAATCTGAATAAGCATGTCAAAACTTCAAAAGTGAAAGAAAGTACTTCACAAGTGGCTACAGGTCACTAAAATGCAGGCGACGTCGCGGGGCGAGTGCAGTGCAGTGCGTATTGGAGAGAACAGTACACCCGCATCATCAAATTTTAATTGTTCAAATGACGCCATTAAAATACAGGGTTACATAATTAATAGAAATGGCATTTTTTTTACTTAGTAATAATTATATAGGTATAGAACTAGATGTTGCCTGCGTCATTCACATTCCAAAGGACTTTTTGAGACAAACAGGTTTTATGCA
The DNA here is from genome assembly GCA_958496365.1 of Subacronicta megacephala. Taxonomy (NCBI): domain Eukaryota; kingdom Metazoa; phylum Arthropoda; class Insecta; order Lepidoptera; family Noctuidae; genus Subacronicta; species Subacronicta megacephala. The sequence goes on from OY292534.1 coordinate 11,908,665, forward strand.
AAGTATTTGGATTTTTCTATGATTGCTATTTTCAGTAGCAGCTCGGGGTGGAATTGCAATACGCCCTCTAAGCTTCCACGAGACAGGCTCGACCTAGTGTGGAAGCTACAGGAAAATATATCAGTAAAACATTCTTGTAAATCCAATAATAATTTAACCTAAATGCCTGGAAATGTAATCTTTGCGTAATAAATTTATTCTTATTTATTATTAATTATATTACATGGGGCGAACCTACCTCTGCCTTCTCCTTGGGGGAATAGAGACGTGATGGCATGTAAAGTATAAAAATGCAAAATATTTTTTAAAGCACATAATTATAATCGTAAATATTGCTTACGTATCGTGATTAATTAAGTAAGAACCTCTAATCACAACTGAACTCTATGGCAAACTCATTTCACATGGATACATCAATTCGAGGGCAATTTTTGAAGAATATAATAATGTTGATTAATTAATGATGGTGATTGTGGTAAAACAATGAGTCAGCGGTGAACGACTTCTTATACCATGGGGGCTAAGCGGGGGACTGGGGTAACTAGTTTTATAGATATTTTAAGATTTCTCTCAAAAATTCAGGGCTGTATTTTTTAATTTGTAGGCAATAACATACCATCACAGCCTGTATTCCCCGAAGGGTGAGGCAGAGGTGTACTAATGTAAACCCACACTTCGCCGGTATATTTAGGTCCCATGCAATTGGAGGCGAGCCTGTTGCCAGTCACCGGGCACAAATCCAGACTCCGAGCTGTTACTGGGAATTTAACAGAAAAAACCCAATAACACTTTGCTCGACCTGGGAATCGAACCCAGGACCTCTAGCGTAGCAGTCGCGCTTAGGACCACTAGACTAATGAGACAGTCTCTGCCTAACCCTATGAAATACAGGCGTGATAGTATGTTGTTACTAAAAGCATGGGGGAGCAGGCTTGGGTTATTAGCTAAACCCCCATAAAAACAAATGTCGTAACACTCAATACACACAAACGCAAAAATATCGAGGTATTGTAAAAAGAACAATTTCGGTAAGTATTTTGTCTGAGAGTAAATATTGAATGACAAACTTATACATTCACATTTGTGTAGCAATATAAATCGTATTGCATTTACCATAAGAGTTACGATAGCTGAAGAGTTATGATTGTAAGTGCGGCACAGAAATATTCAACCCTTACGAAACCGCGATGTGCATTCCGATAATAGGAGATAGAATAGTGAAAGTACAGAGAAGACGAGGACACTTATGACGAAACCAAAATTATATTTAAACTTAGAAACAAACTTACTTACTTCTTGAAAAAAAATACAGACCTAGTCAATAATTGCAGTAGGATAGAATACAGTGAAGGTTAAGTATCATCATCCTTATCTTTTTGTAAGTATATAATTTGGGTTTGATATTTCACAGACCTGGCAACCTTTTCGAATCTACCCATGATACACATATTGCTAACATGTTAATTGTCTTTTTTTTTAGATTAAATTTCTTTCTTTCTTTCTGTCTAAACAGATGCAGCTGAATATCAATATTTTACACGAAATACTATTAAACCACCACCAACCAGCCCATTAACTGGTAAAAAAAAATATCTAAATAAATTCTATGCTTTTTCTTTATATTTTTATGCGCTTAAAATTTTCCATAAGTGGATAAACTGACTTTTGACGGCAACTTACAACATTATATAATACAATGAACATAAACATAAATACAATCGTAATCAAATATTTAAAAGGAACACTATTATATTAGCGTGTTCAATGTTACTGTTCAGTTGGCACCCCTGTACATTGACGTAGGTAAAATTTCAAAACATAAGTACATACTCAAGCCACGACAAATGTGAAAAAATATAACGCAGTTATAAAACACTTAATTCCCGTAATCAACACTTCACGCAAACAGAGCCATCATGTAAGTACACACTATTTGACCACCTGTGTGGTCCGACCATTAGAGTCTACAACCACAAAAAGTCGTAAACGACATTAGCTTGAATGTCGCTTACGATGTTTTTATTACAGTAACAAAATTATTGCATGTTGCCTCTACATCTGTCACTACTCTGTGACAAAGATGGCGGGTATCAAAGATTCAAGACGCGCTCCCATGGATTATTGAATTGCTTTCCTTAGATTTGGCTTGTAAATATAGTAATGTATGGTGTTATTGTAAGTTTGTTTGGACTTACCTCCTCACGTGATGGTTTCAACAAGGCAGCATCAGACGATACCTGCAAAGAGTGCAAGAATCTAATTTATTAAAGAGGCCATTGAATATTTTTGGTTTTGTTATTAAGAGGATAGTATCCGCTCCGCGCTCCATACAAACGTAGTTTGGTCTTATCTTGAATATTAACAAATGAAAGTCTTTGGAATTTTGCAGTAACAATCTTATCATTAAAATACGTGTTCCTGTAGTATACAATTTCATTTCAATATACGGTTAAAAAGTTACACGAGCTCAAAGATTGACAATTTGCGTTGAAAAACGGCCCAACTTTATGCTAGTATTTCTCGACAATGTATCAATACAGAAACATTCTGATTCGAAAGAAACCCAGATAATATAGTGAATATATTTTTACAAGATTTTTTTTTACGTATTAACAATATTATAGGAGTAATCTCCAAAATTCGGAACATAAGAAATACGCGTGAAAATGTTGCAAATGTATTGTTGTTTCTCCTCTCGGGCACGCGTTCGCATCGCGAGGGATAGAGACAGCGACAACTGTGCAACATTGTTGCGTTCGCGAGGGACACTCCTCTTAAGAAATTGTTACCAAAACATACATCCATGGTCACGCCCAATGACTCCATTAGTCTTGTGATCGTGAGCGTGACTGCTATATTAGAGGTCCTGGGTTGGATCCTCAGGTCGAGCAAAGTGTTATTGATGTTTTTTGTGAAATTCTTGTAGTACCATTTCCTAGATTTCTTTAACTGGGTTATTGGCAGTAGGCTCGCTTCCAATAATATTGGATCACAACATAACGATGAACTGTGGGTGCATAAAAGTTAAGAACACCTCTTCTTCACCCAGGGCAACTTTGCTTCCCAGGTCGAGCAAAGTTTAATTGGGTTTTTCTATGAAATTAACTGAGAAGTTCATACTTGGCAACTCGGAGTCTGGATTTGTGCCCGGGTAATGGCAATTGGCTCGCCCCCTATTACATGGGACCTATACATACCGCCCAAGTGTGGGTGTACATGAGTACACCTCTGCCTAACCGAGAATACAGGCGTGATGGTATGTTTTTTTATAGATCAACCAATATACGAACAATAATTTTGATCTGAACTCTGTCTATTAGCATAGGACGATGGACGCGACATAATAAAGACTTCACGACTCATAAATAATTAATGTATTAACAGAATTCTTATAACAGTAGCCGGGTTGTTGCTTTGATGTAAGATTGTGGGGTAAGGCGTAAACTGTCGCGATGTAACTTGACGAACGTGCAATGTATCATAAAAGCAGGATATTTTAAAAAAATAGTCTAAGTCATCATCATCAACCCATTTTCCCACTGCTGGGCATGGGTCTCCTCTTTAAAGGGATTAGGCTACAGTCCACCACGCTAGCCTAATGCGGGTTGGCAGACTTCGCACGCTGTCAAGAAAATCTCTCAGGCATGCTGGTTTCCTCACGATGTTTTCCTTCACCGTTAAAGCTTGAGTGACCTCGGAAATTGTAAGTAATTGGCCTCATTAGTCTGGTAGTCGAAACCAGACTGCTGCTGCCAGAGGATCTGGGCATGATTCTGAGGTCAAGCAATGTTATTGGGTTTTTCTATAAAATTCTCAGTAACAGCCTGTTGAATGGATTTATGCCACTATTGCTACTTTGGGTCTAAGAAATGCAATCCGGATAATCAGTAATCCAAAAAAAACGAAAACCACATTTACTAGACATCTAAAGTTTACCGTTTGCAAAGTAAGTAACACGATTTTAAGTTTTGTTGATTTCGATTTGCCGACAACATCATGGCTGAATCGCTGCAACATTTCAACATAATTCTCAATGACTTCAACAGTTTCCAAAATACCCTCAAATACCCTACACAAAACGACGCGCACATTGAAGCAATAAATCTTTTTTTTTTAATAGTTCAAAACAAGACACGTTTAAGTAATACATCAGAACAGAAAGTGATCACAATATTTTGCTTTGACATTAACGATCGTGCATTCCAATACACACCTTCCCTTCCTCGAATGGATACGCGAAGGTAAACTAATTCTATGGCATCATTCCAGCTATAACCTATAGAATTAAAATAGATGGAAAACCCCATTCGCTGCCTCACGCATCGAAAAGAAAAATACTCCCATGTTGCCAATTTTTATTATATTTTAGCATCAAATAATGCGAAATATTCACAAAGATATGAATTTTCTAGTGAAAGAAAAATTCGGCTTCAGGCAGGGTTTGAAACTGCGTCCCACTGCTTAAGAGGATAGTATCCGCTTCGCGCCCCATACAAACGCAGTTTGGCCCTTGCTTGAATTTTAAACAATGAAAGTCATTGAAATTTTGCAGTAACAATCTTATCATTAATATACGTGTTCCTGTAATATAAAATTTCATTTCAATATACGGTTAAAAAGTTACACGAGCTCAAAGATTGGCAATTTTCGTTGAAAAACGGCCCAACTTTATGCTAGTATTTCTCGACAATGTATCAATACAGAAAAGTTCTGATTCGAAGGAAACCCAGATAATATAGTGAATATTTTTTTACAAGATTTTTTTTTTTACATATTAGCAATATTATAGGAGTAATCTCCAAAATTCGGAACATACGAAATACGCGTGAAAATGTTGTTGTTTCTCCTCTCGGGCACGCGTTCGCATCGCGAGGGATAGAGACAGCGACAACTGTGCAACATTGTTGCGTTCGCGAGGGACACTCCTCTTAAGTACACAACGCATTCGCGTACGAAACGCAACAGTATACTGCTACTTGTCGTCGATATTCTGCGGGAGGGTAGTAGGTACTTCCCCGGTCGTGACGACCGATTCATGCCGGCACGTAGACATGCCGAGGCAGCTACTAATACTAATTTCTTATGTCCTAACCCGCTCATCTCCTGTGCCCAACCCCACATCACTCACCTATCCGAGTCCGGTAGTGGGTGACTATTGTCAAGCAACACGTGGACATCATTGTTTGCCCCATCGAGGGTGACGAGACTCGAACTGGTTCTGAACTAAGCAAGTTTTAACGATTGAATGGTCTTCTAATTTATAATGTCTTGGTGTCGATGTTCAAATTACTTTTACCATCATCACGTTTCTACTCCCTGAAGGGTTAGGCAGAGTAGTACAAATGTACACTCACAGTTCGCCGATATGTTTGGGTTACATATAATAGGGAGCAAGCTTATTGCCATTAGACGGTCCCAAATCCAGACTCCGAATTTGCTGATACTTATTGTAATAAGTTAAATAAATAAAAAGCGTAAATAACTAACATAACAAAATTTGCATGACGTCTTAATGGGACTAAATATAATAATATACAGGACTACTTATAATGTATGACCTATCCATCTTTAATGTAACCTATATTTTAAAATTTTAAAAATAATATTCCGAGAATTTCATAGAAAAACCCAATGCCTGACCTGGGAATCGAACCCTCTAGCATAGCAATCGCACCTAACTGGCGGGCAGTATTTATTTACTTTACACCAATGAAATTTGTTTCGACACGCCCTTTCAATAAGACAAATCCTAATGCAATATCTTGTACCTACTCCATACCTAAAGAAATCCATCAGAACTTCAAGCGAACCCGACTCGGAATTCTGATTACAGAAATATAAAAACAAAAGGACAATTTACACTTCAAAAAACCTCGATTTTCTTTAGCGTTAATTAATTCTATTGAACGAAAAAGTCGTCAGACATTCCTAACCCTTTGAATGCGAAGTGAAAAAAATAGGTTCCATTCGGAATTTTTCATAAATCGTTCCGTAAAAAAATGCTAATAAATCACTTGGAAATTAATAATTAATAAAGCAACACTCGGGCGCGACGGGCCGCTAAAATCAAACGTAAATTGTAAGGAAATATTTGCATAAGAAGGGATTTCTTTCCGTTACTTTTTTTCTGCTTTATGGCGTTCGCTTTTCGATTTCTTGCGAAAGATTGGGGTGGACATGACTTGCGTAAAAGCGTAATGTTGTAAAAGGAGGCTGATACATACATACTTAAACGTTTTTATTGTAATGATGATAAACAAGCATACGACAACCGCGGCCTTTGTACACCAGTGGTATATAATAATTTTGTCAACCCCGAGTCTAATATACCTAATCTGACAGATAGATACAGCAAATAAACCATGACGCCTGTGTTCCCGAACGGGCTAAACAGAGTACAAATGTAAGTATTTTCACGCATAGTTTGCCGGTGTCTTTAGTTCCCATGTAGTAAATTATCAATTCATTAACTAAGCACAAATCTAAATTCCGACATGCTACTGAAAATTTTATGAAAAAATAATAACTTGCTCGCAATGAGAAACAAATCCAGTACCTCTAGCATAGCAGTCGCATAACCAATCACTAGACTAAGGAGGCCGGCTCAGAAGTGGTTAGTTGCACAATTATTTTACACCCAAAACTGTACTAACACCAGTCTGTAAAAAACAATTTACAAAAAACGAAAACCAAAGAATGTCCACAACAATTCGTTTTAACCCTTCCATCGCGGGAGGGTATCGGAGGGATCGGAACAGATGTTTTTAATATCGGAGAGACACCCCTTAGCCGCTGTTTACTTTCGACCATTGTTGCTGCGTCTTAACTTCCAACCTTTAAAGGTTTTATTGTATTGTTGAGAGAAATCAGTTTGTTTAAGAGCCAATTTTTGTTTATCCACGTCAGGTAAAACCATATCTAAGTTATAACACGCCTGTAGGTATACCCCGAAGGGATAGGCAGAGGTGTACTAATGCACGACCACAATTCTTATCAAAGTCCAGCCCTAGAACATAATATGTTCCAAAACTTTCATTGAGAATTTCATAGAAGAACCCAAAAGCACTTTGCTGGACCTATGAAGCGAACCCAAGACCATTATAAAAAAATGCTACATTAGGTTTTTAATAGATCCCCATCTGGGTAGATCAACAAAGTATCAGCGAATAAACTTAAAGTAAGTAAATAAGTTACTATTACCGGAGTAGGCGAAATGAAGAAAACTCCATTAATCTTGACTTACCCAATGACAATAGCAATGATGTTCAAATATTACAATTTGCTAACCAACCTGCAATTAATGTCGCGGTGCGTTTAATAAGAGGAAGCGAAACTAGAATATTATAGTTAACTAGATTTCCGCCCACGGCCCGTGTGTTTTCTCGACTTTTCTGTACTATAATATGTTATGTATTATACATATAAACTTTCCTATTGAATCGCTCTATATATTTAAAAAAACCGCATCAAAATCCGTTGCGTAGTTTTAAAGATCTAAGCATACATAGGGACAGACGGACAGCGGGACGACTTTGTTTTATACTATGTAGTGATGTCGCAATTTTCTAATGATTGTGGTGGTTAGGACGGCTGCTACGCTAGAGGTCCTGGGCGCGATTCCCAGGTCGCGCAGTGTTATTGGATTTTATGAAATTTCTCGGTAGCAGCTCGCTTGCATTTGTGCCCGGTCAATGGCAATAGGCTTCCCCTATTACATGGAACCTGATAACCGGAGAAATGTTGGAGTATATACCTACCTACTCTTCTGCCTAAACTTTCGGGGAATACATGAGGAGTAGCATCAAATGAAATTATATTTATTTCTGTAAATAGATCTTTCAAAGACAGTTTTACAAGTCGATTTTTTTTTTAATTTTTAAACTGGATGGCGCCGACATTTCCTATCTGACGACCTCTGAGAAGAAATGTCGAAAAAAACTCAGAGAATCATGGTCGCTTCTAAAGTCCAGACTAGTAATATTATAGATATGCGAGTTTTACAATGTAGGGCAAAAATAATCTAAAGATCGCCAATCGCTCAATCCTGGCTGTAGCGGTGTCATCACGCCGCTTGCGTGAGCGGTGAGCGCTACAAATAATTGCATTCGCACGATCGACTCGCGCGCAATTATACTATCACATTTTTCGTAAATCTTAATTCCTTCCTTTGTTCTCGATGTTATTTCAAATAGTTTGAAATAAAATGGCTGATTTGCTTACTCAAGTGTCATTTAACTTCTGTTGTGTAATAGACTATTTCGTTTTTTGGGATAACTCGGTAAACGAGTAGGCGAGCTACCTGATGGTAAGTAGTCATCACCGCCCATGGACATCTGCAATACCAAAGGAGTTGCAGATGCGTTGCCGTGACCATTGGACTGTCAAGTAAGGTTCAAATCCAAGGCACGCACCTGTGACTTCAAAATCATGGGCTTATCACGCACTTAAACGGTAATGGAAAAACATTGTGGGGAAACCTGCATGCCTGAAAGATTTCTCGACAGCGTCACTCTGCCAATCCGTAGCTAGTGTGGTGGACTCTCTCATTCCGAGAAGAGACTCATTCTCAGCAGAGAATATAATGGTTTAAGGATGATGAATTTGAAATGACTGCCTCATTGGTCTAATGGTCCTAAGCGCGACTGCTACGCTAGATATCCTGGTTGCGAACCCCAGGTCGGGCAATTTTCACTATATCTTTTTTCGAACAAATAATAACTACTTACTTAATAGAAATTAAAAAATATATTAAGAACGTTAAGTAAGTAGGTACTTACATATTTTACATCCCCAGCAATTTAGTGTTTTTTTTTTAAGAAGAAAAAGAACTCTTTTTGACTCTATTTAAAATACGAGTCCCACGAAAATACCTATATAAAATAATGTTATTCTGTCACCAAAACACATTGTCTTTAGCTTTTTTAAAGCCTATTCAACATATTTCTAAACTATTTAAGTAAATACTTCTTCTGAGGTAGGTTTCAACTGTGCCTTCAAACGCGGCGCTCGGAAAATGCCGTGAAAATTAGGAAAAGCGCCGCGCAACGCCATCTAGTAGGGAGGGGAATACAACGAACTTACACACATTTTCTTCACGAAGAACGCTCTATGGATATTAATTTATTACTCATATAAAAATGTGAGACTAGGTAGGTTACATACCTACATTCTTCATAAAAGACTAAGATTTTGAGTAAACCCCGCCATTAAGTAGCGTTTATATTTTGTTACATTATTTTGTTACATTTAAAGAAGTGCTCGAAGGAATAAATACCTACTTGTCAGGTGGGCACCAATATTTAAAATAATGGAAGTCGTGTTTATGTAAAAAAGGTACCTAATTATTTTTTTATTAATGTAGGAACCAAGGCACGAATTACAATAAAAATTAAGTAGAACTTTTTACTTGACAAAATAATTGATAGATTTTTTTACCATTGCCAAAAAAAATGAGGTGAAAACCCCAATAATTGGCCCCGTTAAAGATTAATACCCAAACGGAACACGAACGAACCTAGTAACCGAATTTCGGGTGGCGCGAAACAAAAACTGACCTACATCGGCGCCCTACGGAGTTCACCCACCCCTGCCGACGATGAGACGTACACCCTACGCGTCTTGCCCTTACAGTTGTGTTCATGCACTTTCGATTATTTCAAGGTGATGCCCGATACGATTCCCCTTTCTTATTCTTTTCAACCGCCAATATTTTGTAATCAGCAAAGTTTTTATACGAGTAGGACAGACAAAAAAATTATAATAAAAGGCTTATTGATGATAATGTTGTTGCACCTAAGGCGTGGAACTTTGATCAATACGTTTTCAACATATTAAAAAAATCAGGTAGGCGTGTTTGTTGTGGTCACAAGTAGAAGCCGTTGAGTAAATGTAAACAAGGGCATGCCAACAAACAGCCACCGAACCGAGCGGTCCAAGAAGCGGGCAGTCGATCGCGCCGTAAAAAAAGCGCATCCTATTATCGACTACAACAAAAGGACTTGTGCAGTGATACCTAAGTACACAGACATCTCGATTCATCGTCTCGACTCGATCCGCCGAACTGATCCTATTGGCGCGCCCCACTGTCGCCGGGGGGGAAAGGGACGAAAAGCGAAAAATGGAGTGCGAGCGATAAAGAGAGAGACGGTCATCTTAGCTACCGAGTAGCGTCCCACTGGGCGGGGCCGCGCCAAGGAGTGAGCCTCAGATGCGCGTAGTGTTGGTGGGGCTTCGTCCGAAGGATCGCACTGCAGTCGTGTGTCGCGCCAACGACGCGCGCCCGCCGCCACGCCGCGCTCTACGTTAAGGATCACCTTACGTAATAATAACTAATCGGATCGAAACCGTTCGTCCGATAATCGATTGTGATTGTAAACTGTCAATAATCGAACACTGATTTTTTATTTGTTTAATTATTTTTTTCGCGTCTACAACCGTTTGTGAACTTGAGTTTTGTGTACACTGTGTCATGTTTTGTTTTGTTTTCGCTCGGACTTAAGATTATTTTTGGGCGTAGCTGACTGTGTTTCACTGATAAAATTTAGTAACGATATTGTTACTAGTGTTTGTGCAACTGAACAACAATTTTGAAAAACAGTTTTTGTGATATATTTTGACTTAGAAGTGTTATGTGGACGTACATTGCAAATCGTGATTTTTCAAGACCCATCTCGGAACAAACGTAAGTGCTTACAAATTAAGGTTCTCTTCTTGTTTTTTGTGAAAATTTGTTTTTTTCCAGTGACACTAATAGTTATTCAGAAAATTTTACAAGTCTTAATAAGAACGAAAATCTTATAAGTCCAACAAAAGTTCCCTCACTGTTCTAGTATACTTTGCAAGTTCTAATAAGATTAGGTTAGATAGGCCAACTGGATAGCACTTAAGATTCTCAACAAAATGTATAACACATTATCCAGATCATCAGTCAAATCATTTGACACACCAATTCAGTTTGTTTTTCGACCAGAATCGGCGCAACTATCACGAAAACAACGAAACATTAAATTAGAACTAACATCGTAACTGTACCTTCGTAATTCGAATAAGTAATAAAAAATTGCTGAACACATCGCCTAAGAATGCATTTCTCATTAAAAAATAAAAAGTTGGAAATGGAGCAGAGTGGTGCCGATCGGTAAATCAAATGATCTATTGCAATCGAAAGTTTATTATCTGTGGCGCGACGCGACGGTATTTTGCCGACGAGCCGAGATACGGATGATTCTGTGATTGATTGGACGACTGTTGGTGCTCTCACCTCACAATCTTCTTTTCGTAGATTTAGTGGACTCAAATTGGGGAGGCTTAGGGACTTAAATTGTAACTGTTTATGTTAATTAAAGTTCATTTTAATTGAATGGGAATGGGAATTAAGTAGGGAAATCTTGGTTGTGAAATGTTAGTTCTTGAGTCGAAGAAACAGAACTTTGTTTTTGACGTTGGTAATTTTTAAAGGGCTTCATAAATTATTGTTAGGTAGGTTATTGAAATTCTGAGTAAGTTACCTATTTAAGCCATAAAATATTGTCCTTTTAAATGAAAAAACGTCGTAGAATCAATCTAAATGTGCTAAGTGACAATATAAAAAATCCATAAGTAGGTAGTTTCTGATAACTTTAAAGATTTTTTTTTTTTTAATTGATATATTCAGTTATGTATAAAATATCAATGAAAACATTTACCTATAAGTAAACTAGCTGCCTAAATACTTAAGAAACATATGTAGGCTATGACAACTGTAGGGTCCTAATAAAAATAACTACCTAGATAATAAAAAAATAGTTTAATTTTACAAAATCTTTTTTTTATTGAAGATAATTTGTAATTTGTAGATATTAAAACAAAATAAAATTATTCAGTAAAAAAATGAATGGCCCTAGTGTATGTTAAAAAATAGGTATAACAAAAAAAATCTTATACAGAATGACCAAAATTTTAAAGTTTAATAATTCTCGCACAGATGGCGTTCTCGGGTCGTTGACCTCGGGACTTAACTGTTGAATTTAACAGAACCATTTCCGTCCTTTAATTAGTTAGTTTTATTATTTATAAATATTATTATGATTGCCATTTAAATTATATCCCTAAGGAAATTGTGAGGTGATCTGTCAATGCCTACGTGTTATTTTAAATAAGGCACGAAGTGTTTTATAGGTTAATAATACCGATTTAAAAAAATATGAGTCGATTGAATTGCAGAATACTAACGCATGTAATTAGCTACAAAAAATGCAATATTCAAAGTGCCCTTCGTATAATAATCTAATAATGAATATTGATCAAAGTCGCATACAAGTGTTTTTTCCAACAATATCAATTACAGCTAATACCAATTAGAATGGCAACAAAAACATAATCGATTCTAAACAGTATCGATTAACAGTGAATCGAATAACGCGAATACGTGATAATGTGAGATTTTTCCATTGTTGTCGTGTAATATTTAGTTTTTTCGCTGTGAGAGAATATTTTTATCGCTAAAGTATCAATGAATAGGTAGGTAGGTACCTACCGAACGCACTCGTATTTCTCATTAAATAAGCAACTTATTTAAAATAATTAAACAATTTAATAAAAACTCATTGTATAATTTTTACTTGTTTCAAATTTGATTTGTTTAGTGTACAAGTAGGTATGGATATATCTTCTACTTTATATGAAAACAAAAAGTAATTCGTTTTAGACAATAATTTAGTAGGTAATTTAAAAGTTGCTTTGGCAAATAAAATTATAAGTAATTACTTTACTGATAAGAAAATCGCGTGTTTTTTGTGAATAGGAATTAAAATATGAAATCATAAATATAGGTGGGACCCATACTTTATACAAATTATTTTTTTAAATGTAAGACACTGCTTGTTAGTCTTCATAAAATATTTTTACAGAATTATCATTTATTTCAGAAATAATTACAAATGCGGATATCGTAGGTATACCTGATACGCCATTTTTTTTTCATTTTAGTTGAATGAAAAAATAAATGTATTTTTTAAATCACAAGTCCATCTGTTTTTTGTGAGTAATATTAAGTATTTAAATATTATTTTAACACTAAAGGTTTTTTATACGGCTTATTTGGTTACACGTGTCAAATTAAATATATATATATACTGTAAGTATTATAAGCACCTAGTTAAGTAGATTTATTAAAGTTAGGTTTAAAAACATTGTAGGTATATGCAAGCAGGATTAATACGCGTATTACTTAAATTATTAATCGGTTTTTTATCACGACTGTCTGACGATTTCTGTTCGATTGTCTTCCGATTCACAAATAATATAGGTAAATGTTTGAAAAAAATATTCACCGGTCTATCCTAATAGAAACTAAACATTAGGTAAATACAATTTGATTAACTAAAAAACTGCTTATTTAACTCAAACCTATCTATTATACAATTTTTCTTCAGTAGGTAATATTTAAATGCATAAATACTTTTGTATGTACCCGATGTAACTAGTTCTAAAATATAACAACAATTACCTACGTAACTTAATAAAAAATCTAGACAATTTATAATTGCACCAATTTTTACGGATGCAAAATTAAAAATAATTAGTTAGGTACTGAAAAAAACAAGATAATACTTTAGTTACTTACATAATTTGTGTAATTTTAGTGAATGTATTCTTTTACAAAAATAAGTTGGAAAATCATAAAAATCCGTGTGATAATTATTTTCGACTAGTGCCCGGTTTATTTCGCCGTAATTACAGTTGACTTTAAACACACCGGTCAACTGTAAGTTACACTGCCTCATTAGTCTTGTGGTCCTTTGCGCCACTGCCACGCTAAAGGTCCTGGGTTCAATCCCCAGGTCGAGCAAAGTGTTATTGGGGTTTTCTATGAAATTCTCAGTAGAATTCGGAGTCTGGATTTGTGCCCGGTTAGTGGCAATAGGTTTACCCCCTATTTCATGAAACGTAAACATTCCGGCGAAGTGTGGGTGTACATTTGTACACATCTGCCTAACCCTTCGGGGAATACAGGCGTGATGGTATATCATTAACTGTTAGCGTAGCTACCTGATACAACACAGTGCACTCCTGCCTATACCTTCGAGAATATACATGCGTGATGGTACGACGATGATAAAAAATACCTACTCTCTTTGTCCATTCATTTTGAGTAAGTATTACTCTTATAAGCACATTATCAATACTTGTGTTGATCATAAATACTTTGTAACACAAAGTAAGATTAACTTTGATCTAAATAGCCGTACGATGATACTTGAAACAGATGGTGTAATATCTTAAACACTGTTCTGAATGTTGTTAAGAAATTTATTGGTATAGATATAAGTATATAAAAATAGTGTGATAAGACAACGTTGCGGACTGAAAGATGATATAGTGACACGTATTGAAAGGAATATGCTAAGATGGTTTGGGCATGTCGAGAGAATGAATGAAAGACGATTAACGAATGGAATTTATAAGGCGAATGTTAGTGGCAGCGTCGGGAGAGGTCGCCCTAGAAGGACGTACACCGATCTTATCGGCGAGGTTCTCCAAAAAGGTCAGGTGCGTAGTACTCGCAACCGGCGCGTGTGTATGAAAAGATGTATGAATGTGGAAGAAGCGAAAGAGATATGCAAGAGTCGTAGCAAGTGGCAGTCCATAGTTTCTGCCTACCCCTGTGGGAAAAAGGCGTGAGTGTATGTATGTATGTATGTATATAAGTATACTCTGTTCAATAGTAAGTATAGAATACGCACTTTGATATTATGTATTTATTTGGTATCAATATTTACAATTGATCTGCATATGCACTCCTTCTTTAAATAAACTTTAACTATGCCAAATCCCACACTCCGTGCGCGCAATATGTTTCAAAAAGTTTTTTTTCACGTATTAGAAAATGTATAGATTATAAAAAAGTTAAAAGAAAGTGATTGACATGAATAACAAACGATTTATAAAATGTCAATATTGGTTCCTATTATCGAATATAATTTATACAACCAATACGCAATTTGATATACATACGTACATAGTTGTAGAAATTTTTGATATAATGAAGCTGATTGAAGAAAGTCATTGGTTATTAAAATTGTTGTATTTTTTTAGGAACAACTGTGTCCTGTATATTTGTGTTTTTATTGCTGTATAATAAAGTATATAAATAAATAAAATTGTTGTTATAACAATTCATGTCATTATTTATAACCAAACAAACTGTCAATGTAGGTTCCTATGATGGGACATAGATAAAGTATCTTATAGCCAAACATTATTTGCTTCATATTATTTGTATATTGATACACTGCTGTTTATAGAAATAAACTTAAAAGGAAATGATTGATATTAAACTGAAAAGAACATGTCTTTAATGGACAGCTACATATTAATGGAATGCCTTAATAGGACTGTCTCATTACTGGTGTGGTTCCAAACGCGACTGCTAAGTATGAGTTCCTGGGTTCGATTCCCATGTCGAGCAAAGTGTTAAGTATTGGGTTTTCCTATGAAAATCTTAACCGAAGTTTGGAGTTGTGGCCGGTTAATTGCAATAGGGTACCTTTAACCATATCAATATCTCATAACGTAAGTAAGATTTTTATAAACAGTCACCTATCGCACGATAGCTATATGTATAAAATACTTACGTAGGTACTTTGCCATTGTTTTTGACACTGCCGCAATTAGGCACTTATCTAATTATTAATACAAAATAAAAATATATGTCAAAAGTGACAATAATGGAACCTATTATCGGATATTATGTCGTGTGACCTTTTTCAGGATATTTAACAAATAGATCCTATAATGGGCACTCACCACCACTCACAAAGAGTCGTTGTGCGTGGACCGTGATTCGATTCCTAAGTCGGATAGTGCTATTATTAGACTGACTGACTTTTTTTCCGCTAGAATAGGCCTTGTACTTTGGATTTGTGCCATAGTTTGCGTCATGGGACCCAGAACATACCGGCCAACTGTTGGTACATCTGTACACCTTTGCTTTACCTACACTTCTTGGTAACATAACATAACATACCATCACGCCTGTATTCCCCGAAGGGTTAGGCAGAGGTGTACTAATGTACACCCACATCTCGCCGGTATGTTTAGGTCCCATGTAATAGGAGGCGAGCCTATTGCCATTAACCGGGCACAAATCCAGACTCCGAGCTGCTACTGGGAATTTCATAGAAAAACCCAATAACACTTTGCTCGACCTGGGGATCGAACCCAGGACCTCTAGCGTAGTCACTAGACTAATGAGGCAGTCTGGGAATTTAAGCGTATGATATATATATTTTTATATAGGTATAAACGGAAACATTGTGATTATTAGTTGCTAGCAAACCAACACTAGCTGTGCCCTGCGGTAACACTTATTGCTCAGCTCCTTAGAGTCGCAGCGTGATGTGAAATAGCCTATAACCTGCATCAATAATTGGGCTATCAAATCCAAAAAATATTTTTCAAATCGGCCTTGTAGTTCCAGAGATTTGCGCATTCAAACAAACAATCTCTTCAGCTTTATTTTATCAAGTATAGATTTTGTTTATACATAAAATTAATTCCTAGTAGGTTCTTTAAGTGCTGATCAGGTCATAGGTACAATCTATACCGTCTACGTTGCGGCGTGGGACGCGTTCCGTCAAGCTTCTCCCATATTGTTCGATTTCTTACGTCATTATTAGTATTATACAGAGTGTGACCGATATTTCACTAATATAAATTACTAGTATCATGAATAAGAACTTACATACTAGGGAAACAAGAATAGAAATGTTAATACAAACGATTAGGAAGTAGGTAGTTATATCGTTTTATTTATATATTTTTTTAAATGTAGGTCAGTATATCTCGAAGATACACCAGCGTGAAGGTCTATAATCTAGTTCCGGGATGAGGCCCGTGTGGGAAAGTACCACATCATACCTATTAAGATTACAATTCAATATTGAAAATAAAATCAGATGTTCCTAATATGAAAACAAAATGGCAGCCAATATATCTTCAATCAATTTTATTATTTGAACACACACATCCGTTCAACTGAAATTTCAAGTAATAAAAGCTTTAATATTATATAAAATAAACAAATATGTTATAGTATTTTGGTCGAATGACGGATACTAAACATAAATACGTAATCAAATACGTTTATTAGTAGATAGCGATAATTATAACCCAACGCAATTACTGCAGATTTCGATAGGCACATGTAAATATTTACAAATAGTCGTTAATATATTATTTATATTTTTACGTCGATTTGGGAATTAAGCAAAATAGAAGTTAATAAAATAGGTTAATTTTTTATCCATCAAGTCAAGATCTGTATTTTTTTAAGAATCTTCTCAACCACCTCCTGTATATATGACTATAACATCATTTTAAAAACGAATTTGAAAAATCTTCATGAATCTAACATTTAATTTATACTTTTTATTTTTTTTAATATAAAAATTTGCAAAGAATTTTACCATCGCCCTGTATCTAATACAGCTACCAATATTGTTTACTTTAAGTTTATCTACAGGACGGTAAACTGAGCCGCCACTCGACTCCTGCGCGGATCGATAAATATAAGAGATCTATAGATCTTACACAGGATGTCCGTGGGAAGAAAGAGGAGATCGACATTTTTATTAGCACTATGTAATTGCCTATTGTGTATGAGATACTTGGTCAATAAAATACGTTGAACAAAACTTAAGTGTTGAGTTTGAATAGTTAGATGTCTCACATGATTTCATTCTTGATTATATCGTAAAATAAAGGTATTAAATTAATTGGTAGTTTCTTGGTTTATGATTTGTCTGGTTTGTTGGCTATAGTCCTATCCCATTTCGATTTTCTAAATTATATCTTTAAGACACTTTTACAAGTTAATGTTTATTTTTTCTGTACTAGATGGCGCTGGCAATTTTATGGCAACTGACCTCTTAGATGCATTATCAAAAGCTCTGAGAAAATGATCTCTTTTACAGTCCAGATAAAGCAGAACTGCCTCGTTAGTCTAGCGGTCTAAAGCACGACTGCTACGCGAGAAATCTTTAGTCCGATCCCAGGTCTAGCAAAGTTTTAGATATTGGGTTTTGCTATGAAATTCTCAGTAGCAACTCGGAGCTTTGGACATGTGCCCGGTGAATGGCAATTGGCTCTCCCACTATTACACGAGACTGAAACATACCGGCGAGCTGTGTGTGTGTGTATAAAGTACACTACTACCTAACCCTTCGGGAATACAGGCGTGATGGCATGTTATGTTAGCTATAACAGCTTTGATGATGTTAATCGGTATGTTATTTTTGACCGTCTTAATCGCTATACCAAAGTACAAGTGCAATATCGACGTCTAGCATCAGTATGCATACTAGGGTGGAGAACTGGAAACCCAATTCCTCCCTCAGTCCCGTTCCTTCTCCTTTTGCTCCTTAACTATCCTTTTCCTTAGATAGGCTCGGCAACGCATCTGCAACTCCTTTGGTTTTGAGGATCTCCATAGGCGGCGATGACTACTTACCATCAGGTAGCTCGCCTGCTCGTTTGCCGAGTTAACCCATTACAAAAAAAACTTGTGCATCCTGTCTTTGCTCTTGCGCATCATAAGGTCACCGCATCCCATGGTCGAAGACCGTTGATTCTAAATGGATGTTTCGAGAAGGCCGATGGTCATTCATGGGACGGTTACGGTAATAATACACCATTAATTGATCCACACGCCCCGTCACTGCGTTTGTTTGTGATATGCTACACCGTATGGTGGAAGTCATAGGTGGTAGCGGAAGAAGAAGCGAGAGCGGTTTGATGAGTTAAGGAGGTAAATTCGAGACTACGTTCTAGTGATCATCATATGGTTTTATATAACAGCAGGGCTAACTAAATCGGGCTATAATCCCCCCACTGCTGGGACTCAGGCCTTCTCTTGGGAGGGAGTAGCCCGTAATCCACCACGCGGGCCCAGTGAGTGTCGGTAGATGTCACATGTCTTAAAAATTTTGGTTCTAGGGCATGCCGGTTTCCTCACGATGTTTTCTTTCACCGTTTAGGGAGCAGTGATGATGAAATAATTTAAACATAGTAAAGTCCCTGTCTGGGTTCGAACATACGACCTACAACTCGTAATTTGCGGCCGTTACCACAAGACCACCACCGGTAACATGCATGCTGCGACATAATTTTGTTCTCACAATATTATCTCGTCTTTACGACAAGATTCTTTACTAGCAACTACAAAATTACTATAAGGCGTGCAGGAAGTGTCAATAATAGGCATTAATACCAATTTTATCTTTTTGCACTATGGATAGATCGACCATGGTATGGAAACATATTTGTAAGGTACCTTGAGTTTCTTTTTCTCGTTTTTTCTATAGCCTTTTTTATAATTCAACATCAGCATACTCTTGCCATCATCCCAATTTATAGACCCATAAGCGTTTCTATTAATGATTACAAAAACATTATTTAGAACATACGTTTTCTTGTCCCTCTGATTAAAGAAATACAAATTGTATTAAGTATTTAAATAACTAACCTAAGTTCCTAATTGTTTTAAACCTAAATACGTCACATCCGTATAATGATTAGTTTTTCTATTAAATTAAATATCGCTACCGCTTACATTATACACCACACTTACTTCCTCAAATCAACTGCCCAATCGATAACCCACCTTACCGCTTAACTTTAAAGCTCAATTTCGCCAACCATCACCGTGAGAAAATATGTCAATACATCACTTGATAAGAAGGTGATGATTAGCGTAATGCGATACCAAATAGTTTTTTAATCGTAAACATTATAATTTCCTTAAGACAAAGCTGTTATTTCTGATATTGATACTTTGTTGTTACTACAATAATTCCAATAATTGGGACCATATTAAATTATTGTTTACTATAACTATATTGCCTGTTATGTAACTACATATTTGCATGATAGAAAATTTTTGGAATTATTATCTGTCTTATTCTTTATACATTCAAACCTCAACGTCTCCATCAATTTTAATAAATTAAAATATTAATTTAAAAGGCTAAGGCTTTATGCCATTAAAATTGTCCCAAAAAACCCCAGGATTTCCACCATTAAGTACTGCTTAACCCTTCAGGGAATACAGGCGTGATCGCATGATGTTATGTTGTGTCGTTCTAAAAATCCCGCCTATAATTATTACAGACTCAATATAAACAAATAATAATCATACCGATAAATTCTCAGTATCAACCAGTTAATATAACTATTTGAAAAAAAGGACAATATCCATTGATCCCAGGCTGGAAACACATGTGGAAGGAGACAAGGACGGAACTATACGGCAGAGCGGGATGGAGATAATTTTTCTTTTTTTTTCAGCCATCGGAGGCACCGATTTTGCCATATGTTCGAAGCTTCGATGGTTATAAAATTGGTTAGTGGGGCTTTGTAAAAATAAAGGATTCGACAAACATCGTACTAAATTTATTCACAAACGACATAATAAAAGTTCAAGCGACAATTTCAACACCGATATGGTTGGCAATGTTTGAGATCTGATATTTGTTGTTATTGACTTATCTAGTTGCTTTTTAACCCCCGATGCATAAACGACGGCGTGTTATAAGTTTGACGTGTGTGTGTGTGTGTGTGTCTGTCTGTGGCATCGTAGCTCCCGAACGGATGAACCGATTTTGATATAGTTTTTTTGTTTGAAAGGTGAATTAGTCGGGAGTGTTCTTGGCTATGTTTGATGAACATCGGTCGAGATATAATGCAATTGTCTGGGGTTTTTTATTTTTTTATTTATGACATTAACATACTACAACTTTGCTTAATACACATATTCGACAAGATGTGAGCAAGCCGCTAACAGTTTCTGCCTACCCCTGTGGAAAAAGGCGTAAGTGTAATTAAATATACCTACCATCAAGTTAGTTTTCCCAAAGCGAACTTAATAATCTTGCAATCAATAAAGTATGACAAGGTACAAAACAGTGCCTGAATCTAACAATATTCTTGTCACGCCATATCAACCATTATTTAAACAGAAACAAATCCTAAACAGTTCCAATACCCTGTCAAAAATAAACTAATTATTCGACCACACGCCTTCTGTCATGTCAATTACAATGTTACTATCGTTAAAATAACTTGCCGTTATGAGCTAACTGAAATAACTATAGTAAAATATATAGTTATTGTGCAATGCGCTATGTCCTGCCAATATCCAATAGACTTGATATCTAGCCAGACAAAATGTCACAGATCTGTTGTAAAATTATGATGATGAAGATTGATGAAAGTTAGTAATAAAACCTAGATTATGTAGTATTAGGTGCAGTCGCCAGCACATCAGGTTATTGACGGTAAAGTTCAAAAATCAACTGAGAAATTTTGACAATTTGTGGCAACTTGATGTACTAGTAGGAACTGTGGTGGCCCAGTGGTAACAGCCTCCACTTACGAGTGGGTTCGAACCCAGACAGGCGTTTTACTATATGTAAAATATTTCATAATCACTGCTCCCAAAACGGTGAAGGAAAACATCGTGAGGAAACCGGCATGTCCTACAACCAAAAATTCGAAGACATGTGACATCTACCAACCCGCACTGGGCCCGCGTGGTGGATTACGGCCCACTCCCTCTCACCGAGAGGAGGCATGTGTCCCAGCAGTGGGAACATCATATAGGCCGATTATGTTAGTAGGTACTGGTGTCTCGCACGACCGGGGAAGTACTACCCTCCCATACAATATCGACGTAAAGTAGCAACATGCATACTGTTGCGTTTTGTTCACTAAGTTTGGAGCGCTGGAGGCCCAATTCCTCCCCCAGTCCCCTTCTTTCTCCTTTTCCATAGCAGTAGGAAGCGGCTTGGTTGTTTCTAGACAATGCTAAAGGAACACAGCCATAGTGTAGCATTCGGCAAAGAAATTCCTTAACCATTATCTAGGAAATCACAAAATTGAATCCAAAATGGATATTTAACACAAGAAGAGATGTAAATGCGATATTATGTTGACACCAACAAAATCTCATACATAATCTGGTTCATACATAAATAAGATTGATTTTTGCAATTCTGATACAAATACATTCATCAATGCGTACATCCCTAAATCACGCCTAAATATAAACCCTTCAGTCACCTGCTCTCCGTTACATCATCTGCTATCAACTTGTATGTATGTATGGTCATACAAAGTCACTTTGTCATTGTCGCACCGCCAGCCAGATTGTCGATATTAATGTCGTTAGAATTATGAAGACAACTATAGATATTGTAGGTGGGTGCTTTGATAAGCTACTCTGATCTACGATGGAGTGCACTTGCCTAGAGGAAACCGATTCACTCGTGATTTAAAGACACCCAGATTATCTATGTCTGTCGGAGAAGACCCACTCGGGAAGCTCATTCCATATTTCCGTTTCGTTTGGGTTTATTTGATGTCCACCATGAAACGATATCGCTTTAGTTTGCTAATTAAGGGTGAAAGGCATCATTATCAGCCTCTGGTCTTATAAACCATTGTTATCCACCTCACTATGGACAGTAAATTTTACTCTGAACTTGACTGTTTTAATCTATTTAAAGTGTTTCAAGGATCAGGTCACTAACTTCAAAAATCATCTTGCGACATCATTCTCCCATCCCATTGATGAAACTATAATACACTGAATCGACAGCTCTCCCGAAATACTTCGTCCCACGCGAGGGTGTAATGACATAATACCCGAATTGATAGGGTAGACATACTCTTGTAGACAAAGCGGGACTGTTGCTTGACACACATCGCAGGCAACAAGTTATCCGATAACAATTAATGTTAGAAAAGTTTGTCTTTAATGAAATTTTGCTAACATTGAAGAGATGACTAAACCAAATCACTAGATCTAGAAAGCTGACAAGTTTGTAAGCTTCCGCTAAGACTGGTATTTAGGGAAATTCCCGCGTATAAAGTAAAATAAAATCAAAGCACGTAACACTGCAAAATATAACTAGTAAACATCATTGGCAATATAGCATGCCCAATTATTATGGGATGCAAGTCTTAAGTTTGTTAAAACTGCTGGCTTTCTAGGTAACTCAAGATGCAAACTTTCTATTAAACATAAATGTTTGTTTACATAAAATTGCCCTTTGATCCTTAGAAAGTCATGCATGTTTTCAATTAAGTTTTACTCAGGTAACTTTGATATCAACTCGAATCTTGACAAATACACGTTTGCATAAAAATTATGAATGGTATTCTGATAAAAACCAATACCTGATGATCCGATTCCGATATTTTTTCCATGATAGAAAGATACACTACTCCTGGACTACTGAGGCTGTGTTTTATTGAGATCACTTTAACCCTTTGAACGCCAGAGTATAAACGTATCGCCGTACCCCTGACGCCAGGCCACTTTTTCTGTCAAATGACCTTCATAAATGAAAACACACTAAAGTAATGATTAAATTGTTTATTTCATAATATGGTGCGACGCATATTTTGTCATATATTTGTGACGTTGGCGTTCAGGGTAAGATTTAGTTTGTCACATATGTGACAATGGCGTTCAAAAGGTGAACGTGAACGCAGTTATCAGCGAAAGATTATAGTTATTAATAAAATTTAGATTGCTACAGAAACAAGCAAGATCGCAATGTGTGCTTCCACCATTATTTTCTTTCTAGTAATTATTTATCAGTTCTTGACTAGGCTAAACTTGATCTAAGAAAACCGGTCGGTACCACCTTACCTATAAATAAATGTGTACTTGCCTTTCGCCAAGTCTATAGTCACCCTACTGAATAGGGGAACAAAAAACAGTAGTACAATATTCGGATGTATTTTTTGTCTCATCTGAAGATAGCGTGAGGTTATGTATGATGCGTGTATGGATAAATTGAACGAACTCATTATCCGATTGGCCGTATTGGTCCGATGGGCCGAGAATACGCATTTAGTCTATTGATGAGGTTAAGCAGAGTTATTAGCTGTTAGTAAACGCTCAACAGGACTCTAAAGTTTTTATGTGTATCTGGTATATTCAAATGATAGCCTAAAATCAATACTTAAATGAAAAACAAAATAGAGCTATACAAATACAATATTGACATTGTTTTTATTGTTCTAAATAGATAATACATAAATACACCATCACGCCTGTACTCCTCGTAAGGTTAGGCAGACATTTAGCCGGTAGGTATGTTTAAGTCCAATGTAATAGAGGACGAGCCTATTATCGTTAATTGGGCACAAATCCAAACTTTCAGCTTGTACTGAGAATTTCATAGAAAACCTTAATAACACTTTGCTCGACTTGGGAATCTAACCCAAGACCTCTAACACAGCTGTCGTGTACTACGTGTCACTAGACTAATGTTGTAATTGACAATGTTTAATTTAAATGAATGGTTTTAAATAAATCGGTGCGCGGCAACCTAGATTTAAACATTAACTCACTCACTCATTCACTGAAAAACGATCTACGCCAATCTATATTTTGTCACTCTCATACATACATTAACTGAAAGTTCAATAACCATTACACATATGAACATTTCTTGTTTTAGTCGTAAACAAATTTTTTATGGAGATCTCCCCTTCGATTGAGTTTTTAAGCACACCATAATGTCAGCTCGCACTACATTAATCCCAAATGAATTTTAAATTAACCGATAACTATGCCCCAGTGCGTAATTATTTTAGGTTTTTGTTAATGAACCATTTTTTTGTGGGACAACACTATGACTTTTATTTGTGACGTTTAAAAAGGTGCTATGTTGCTAGTATTGTTTTGTGTTGCCACACTTATCCATTTATTATGAAATTTGTTTTATAAATTATTCATTTATTGTTCTGTGTAACTTTTACTATACATTTTTTTTTTATGGGATAACTCGGCAAACGAGCAGGCGAGCTACCTGATGGTAAGTAGTCATCGCCGCCCATGGACATCTGCAAAACCAAAGGAGTTGCAGATGCGTTGCCGAGCCTATTTAGGGAAAGGCAGGGGGAGGAGAAAAGGAGAAGGAAGGGGATAGGGGGAGGAATTGGGCCTCCGGCCCTCTCGCTCACCGAACGAAGAGCAGTAACGAAACGCTACTACTCGGACGTCGGTCTTCTGCGAGAGTGTGGTACTTCCCCGGTCAAGCCGGCCCATTCATGCTGCGAACAGCGTGGTCCTACCACAACAAAATACATATTTTAAATTATATACCACAACAAAATATAAAAATTTAACTAAACACTAATAACCTCAAAATTATAAGTGACATGGCGCTTGGGATGTGGAGCCAATTATAACACAAGTCCTTAGCATAAAAAAAAATGTCTCGAGAACTAATTCCATAGGTCAAAGTTTTGATCCATTAGATAACGCGCGATCGATCATAATGAACGTATGAGCGGCGGCATAAGTAATGCGATAGTTGCTCAGGAGTCGCGTGTGAAGCCGATCTGTGCAGTCGACGACACAAGTGACATTATGTTTTTTTTTAAATCGAACGCTAAAAAACAATAAGTTTTTTAAATTGATGTCAATGTTGTGGTGATGTATTTTAAGAAAAAAATTAAGAAATCTAAATTAATGTAGTTTTTTAAATTATCTATGTAGGATTGTAGGTATTGTATAAATACTGCAATGTTTCAACTTGAGTTGGGACACGCTTCAGTACATAATTTGAAGGATTTATTACTAAATTTGTGCATGGTAAATAGAACTTGGCAAACCAATAAATTATGTCTAGTATGCATATTAGTGCATTGTCTATTGCAGTTCATACCTTTAATATCAAAAACAAAACAGTTTTAGTAAAATGTCTCTTTACTGCCGCAGTCAGAGATATCATTCAACGTTCACGAGTCATTAACTAATAGAAGGTATTATAACTTAGTATTTTTTGCCATATTTGAGTTTCTTATTAGTGTACTTAGACTATTATAGGGGTATCTATAAATTGATGATTCGAAAAAGAATTCCAGCCTTAGACGCTTGCCTCGGTAGCACTCAAAAAAAAGTATTTAAAACTCTCATACTCTCAATTTAACTGCGAACATATTAAATTTTAACACTCTCGCCTACCAGAGGCCGTTTTGCATACAAATGTGTTCATAAACTGCAATTGGAAATGCAGTAATGCACTGAACATTATTCATATTTAATTAATTACCTGTTCAAATATTTTTTATTTTTATTTTATTTTATTTATTTAGGGACAAAAAACAGTTATACGTTACAGTTTACATAGCAGTGCTTAAAGATAAGAATAGATAAACGTATAACCCACACTATTATCCACGGATTAAAATCAAAACGATATTAATAATGAGGAAAGGACGGACGGTCGAACATCCGTTAATTGTTGTAAATTATAAATAATGGAATGAATTTACTGGTCATTATCGTCACTTAGTAATGATGAAACCATTTTTTTAAATTTAGCTTGTGTTAACGCAAAGATATCGATATCAATGAAGTGTGTGTTATAGGTTACTATAAGGCGGCGGAGAGGTGCCCTCTCCCCGGCGTTTGTTTTACACTTCTCATTGTGAAATAGACGGGGAACGCGCACCTCTCGCCGAATAACTGTTCTAGGTACTACATAACATAATCTGTTGGTAAGATAACTACAATCAAATTTATGATTACAAATGCCATGCAACATCATAACCATGAGGAATATACGCCTAGACTTCAAGCTCAAGAGCTTATACTGTTTTAATAGTTCAGGATAATGTATTCTAGGGCGATAGAATTTGTAATGCATATTGCGTAGGAATTTTTTTTGCACTTGTTCTAATATATTTACATACTTGTCATAGAAAGGACTCCAAATAGGAACAGCATAATCCAGCTGAGAACGAATTAAGGTCTTGTATAAGAATAATAAAGTAGACGATTTTTGAAAGTCTTTGGTAGACCTCATGACGAAACCATACATCCGAAAGGCTTTATTAGTTATAGTGCCGATATGATTGTCAAGGTGTAATTTTGAATCCAGAAATACCCCAAGGTCACGTATAGTCTCAACCTTCTTCAAAGCGGTGTCATGTAAAGTGTACGTAAAATTAATTTTTCGTTTGTTTTTAGTGAATGAAATAAAATATGCGATACTTTTTGTTATTAATGGAACTTGATGACAGCTTCTTGCAACATAGATTATACGTCATAGATTTTCTTTAATGACATATTATTATGTAAGCAAAGCATATTCAACCATCGATAAAGAGACTGTATTCGACGATTCATCTGTAGAGCTAGTTTTTATTATCTGTACCTACTGGTTTCTAACACTTACGCGAATATTAGACATTGAAATAAAACTACTTTTAACATTTATCTGTACCTACTTACCAAAACTCTGTAGTAACGAGAGGCCTAACCTCTTTCGTTAACTAATCAATAACGTCTAATCATGCATAATTTTTTTAATAAAATTGAAAATAGAATAGATTTTTTTTTCGAATCACTTTTATGCCCACCGGTACATTTTTTCTACTTGACTCGTTCATGACAATGCTCTTTTTTCTTGCCAATTCGACAAGCCCCCGTAATTGTTGCTAATTATTAATTCCGATGGATTACACCTATTATTGCATGTCCCCCGTTTTGTCTTCTATTTGTTTCCAAGTGCTTTTATCGTCAGAGTTCAAGAATATTTCAAATAAAACTACAATTTTCGTGGAACTGATTATTATTTTTTTTGATTTCTTTCATTATCTAAATTAATTAAACAAATAAACAAACTAAACATATGATATTTTGTAAATTAGAACAGTTTTTTTTTATATGACGTTTTAACACACCTTGACATTTCTGACAGTTGGTGCTGCCCTATTAAAAAAGTAACCGTATAATCTATGGATATTCGACGCATTACGATCACAAACACAAGACCTTTGGAAAGCGGCGCACAATATTTATACCATTATAATTTTTTAATAAAGTATACTGTGACAATAACATAATGGGGTCAAAAAAAAAGAAATTTACCACCGCACCTGCTCGTGATTAACACACACGCCACTCGATACAACTGTATCGATTATCGACCATTTAATTATCGAATGGCGCGTCACTATCGTGATACTTGGACGTTAAAGTGATGTACTAACCTTATCACAAGTGAAATTGATCATTTGGTAGAATTAATGTTTATTATACTGATAACCGTTATTTGTCGTAAAGTCGAGTAATAGGTTTTAAATATTTTTTGTTCAAGTCAGGCGCATGTTTTGGTGTTAGAGCGTCGATTAACATTTATTAATAATCGACATAAAATAATATTTTTTAATAAGCGAGGGTTGTATTTATTAACATTACGAGGTAAAGAAAGCTTATAGCAGCTATAAACACGAAGATACTTATGTTCTAAAGTGTTTCTAGCATGAGCCTTCGTTACAGAAGTCATTACATCGAAGTAGGATCATTATGTAACCAATCGCTAACTTGCACACATTTCTTAAACTCATAGTCGAGAACGGTGAACGAGCAATGCTAGGTAATCTACTTGATTGAGCATAAATTTCGACACTGTCAAACATGCAAACATAACTAGCCAAACATATAGAAAGCCTAAGCGATATCATAGAATTCGTAGCGAAAACTATCACAAACAATCAGAGTATAAAAGCAGATCGAACACAAGCGCAAAACAAAAAATTAACTTCATTCAATAAAAGAACACTCGTTTTAAACCAATACGACAAAAGGGCACTTAGCACACGTTCGAAAACCGCTCCGCTCCGAAAAAAGTGAAAACAAAACCCATCAATCAAAGAACAGAAATGAAATAATCGAATTGCAGAACGTCGAGCGTAGTTCAAAGAGCACAAACGAAGAACCGCAACAGATAAAAAAAAACTAAAATGGCTGAACATGACTAATATCTGGCACAAAGTTCGGTGTCGATATGGAACAAAAGGAAGACGGAAGGGGGAAGGTATTTAGAAATGGAACGTTCAGGGCGCTCGCACTGGGAATTGATTCTTTTTGAAATTCGAAGTCATTTCGCTGGATTGTTTGGTCTAGATTTTTGTGCACTGGCAGCTGTTTATAAATCCTCATTTTGATTGCCATTTAGCGAGAACACTAGAACAGCACCCTAATGAACTTTAATGACTTTATTCCCATTCTTTTTTTTAAATTATGTTTAAATGCAAGAGAGGCAAGTCTTGGTAATTTCATGAAAACCCTTTGTTTTCTTTCCTCTGAATCATTGCATGTGAATAAATAATTAGGTTAAAAAGTTGGAAAAAAACTCCGAACTAAAAGACATCGATTGAATGACTACTAGCGAAGTTTTCTGTCACGAAACCCACCATTTTCGATGCACGATAGATTTAACTGTTGTTCAGTTCTTAGTTCACTATCGGCTTTTGTAGCCCGCCAAATTTAATTTGCATCCCAAACACTGAAAAGCAGGCAAAAATGTACGTTATCCACCAAAAATAGGAACTTTACGGTTTCAGAGAGTGATTTGTATATTGAATTAGATTTCTTCGACGTATTTTAGAATTCGAGGGTGTATTTTTATTTACAACAGATATAAAAATGTTTGCGGCCGTGTATCCGTTCGGAAATATTGTCGTAGTCTTTGGTCGGTCGTAAAATAGTTTTTAATGGATTAGTAAATCATTATAATGATACACCTTTAAGTTGGTATGAAGGAAGAAAGTATTATAGGAGCGATTTCGTAATAGATATTAAAAAATTTAATGTTGATTTTATTATTTGGGCAAAGGTCAGAGCACACTTGATATCTTACGTATATTTCCTACAAAAAAAAACACCTTAAAGATCCAATAAAAAAGATTATTTTAAAGACACTAAAGTTTGGTGATATTAATAAACTAGATACTATATTCGTACTTGCTGAATTGTACTTCTCTGATCAAAGGAACCTCCTCAATTACTATTAACACTAACATTTCGTGTAATTTTCACTTTGAATAAAGTAATTATTCGGACATCAAAGCCTATCTTAAAGAATAGTGTGTTTATTAGGACCTTTTTGGTTATATCCACAAAAAAACAGCATATTTTTTGCGGGCTTTTATAGTTTTAGATAGATTTTGAATGTCTAATGAAGGTTTAATGTGTCCATTGTTGTATTAACTCCTCCTCTCTAAGGACTCTTACGTTATGACCCAATTAATTAAACAAATGCTAGCACAACACTAGTAAACGATTCTTTTTTCAAAAGTTTTCAATTACCCGCCAATTTTGAACGAACGAGTACACGACACAAACCACTTAGCGACACGACAAATTTACAATTCTAATTCACAGTTAATTTATATTATATTCCTTCGTAGACATATTTTAGGATTCTGTCGAAAAATAAAGTTGTTAGGAGCCATTGTAGTGGGGGCGCAGGGAACGGGCGACCGACACGCGACCAAAGATCACTATCGATGACAACCTTCCCAATATCTATTGAATAATCGAACATTATATTATAATAATCCTTATACCTTGATACTTAAGGTTCGAGACAAATAAAAATTCAGTTGTCAAACTGCAAATTTGAATGTTTGCGTTCGATTTTTGAAATTGAAGTTTCAATTTTTTTGTTGACGCTATTAATTAATTAATTCGAATGGCCTTCACTTTTTTTAAGAATCGGTTGCTTCCGTTTTTGTAATAGGGACGAGAAAAATACAATAGCTTTCACTTTTTTTATGCCAATTAAAAATAACATATTCCATCTATTAACATTTAAAGTGTCAATGTAATTTAAACTGTCTAAATATTATAAGTAGATAAAACTATTTTCTGTACACATTACATTACGTTGTTATTAGGCAATGCTGGTAATAATTTGTTTTGTGTAATATGTAACACAAATTTTAAACAATACGTGGGGTAAAGCGTTACTAATAACTACTGCAGCTTATCTATAACATCTGACCTCCCTCGCTAATGAATATTAACTAATATGAACTGCCGTAAACTGGATGGTAACCGCCACAGTTTGCACTATTTGAGTTGGTGACTCACTAAAAATATTCAGGAAATAAATCTGATTACATTTATGTGGTATGCGGCAGCCCTATTATTTTTTCCGTTGTCTTAAAAAAATATTATGTAAATAAATCTGTTAAAAGTTCACAATGTTTTAACTAGATGGCGCTAGCATTTCCTATTTGACTAACTCTTTTAAGGAAAACCTAATCAAAATCGACGAATAATAGTCTGTTTTGAAGTCTAGATAGGTGTAGTATTGTCGACTAATAAGTAGGTATATAAAATTTCTACATAATAATACAATAAAGCTGAAGGCTTTGTTTGTTTGTTTGAAAGCGCTACTCTCTGGAGCTACCATTCGGATTTGTAAAATTATTTTTGTATATATGATAGCGACATTCATAAGAAAGGCTATAGGCTATCTAGCATCTCGCTACGATACTTAGGAGCCGGGCAAAGAGAGTAAAACGTTGGGGTACAGCTAGTATTAAATATTGATGAATATTTAATTTTATTATGATAGAATAACATTACCGTAGCAGTTACGTTTAAGACCACGAGACTAGTGAGACAGACATCTTAATCATACAGCCTATAGTGCTGTCGCATTTAGTTTCAACTAATTAACATTACCAATCGATTCGTACAATCGCCTAATCGATTCAAGGCGTGTAGAGTTCGTGCGGGCGTGTAATCCTGTTTGCATATCGGGCAGCACGAAACTCCCGCACTTATCATGTTTATTGATTGACACGGCAGTAATTCAACGTACCAACCCCACCAGCCAACTTATGGGTGGACGTACAATTCGGGAGTTGGGAGCGGGAATCCTTATACCGTATAATAAAAAAAAACCCCTTAAAATTGATATAGTTTCTTCCAAAACTATTTTTTCAAGCTTTGATATTGTTTTTAGATGGTAAAAAGATAGTTTTAGTAATACGTAAACCGATCTTATCGGTGAGATCCTCCAAAAAGGTGCTTAGTACTTACTTACAACCGGCGCGTGTGTATGAAAAGATGTAAGTATGAATGGGAAATGAGGCATGAGGCATGCCCGAATCATAGCAAGTGACAGTCTATGGTTTCTAGTTCAGTTATTTCGTATCTATAAGTCAGTCCATCTAAGAGTGTAAATCATTTAATGCAATGACGAAACAATTAATAAAAAAACTTACATCTATGCTAAATAAGCGACTCCAAATGAATTTTATCCGTAAAAAATAATGTTAAAAAAATTCACTTCGCTTCAGTCTGTGCCGTGGACCGGCCCTACAAATTCACAGGTAGCAGTTTACGGCTCTTTGTTTGGGTGGCGATAAGTTTTTACATGTTTTATTATAGCATTTACTATTTACTATAACATGAACTAAATGAAAGAAACAAACAACTTCGTGTAAGGAGGCGAAAAACTTATGCCGCAAAAATAATGACATTTATTTAATGTTTGATTATGGAATGCATTTAAATAACAAGTAGTAAATATTGAAAAGCATTCCTATTCTAAATAATTCTAACATACCATCACACCTGTATGCTTCGAAGGGTTAGGCAGAGGTGTAGCATAAACTCCGAGCTGCTACTAAAAATTTCATAATAAGACCCAGTTACACTTTGCTCGACTTCGCAATAGAACCCGGGACCTCTAGCGTAGCCGTCGCACTTAGAACCCCTAGACTAATGAGGCAGTTCAAATAATTATTAAGAGTGTGTTTCGTGTTCTCCAAAAAGGTTTGATCATAATTTTCTATGACCATAACCTCCTCCATAAGGTACAGTCCAAAAAGGTTATCAACTTGCAACCTCTTTACTGAAATTACGTGTTTAGCTGAGACACATAGTTGCGCAAAGGTTGCTTGAGATTCGCCTACGCATTTCAACCTATTTCTCCAACTGAGTTGTACAACCTAAGTAGAAAAGCATACATTTAACACAGGCTGTAATTATCGACATAATTATAGGACGTTGCTTGACCAGTATTAACGACTTCGAGTCATTGACAAAACCCATTCCCATTTCTTCTTTGTATTTCACAAACGTCTACGTCCCAATTGTTCTTTTCGATCCACGAACCTGTCAATTTACTTTTTCGTAAGCTATCGCTTTGATCAAACTTCGCAACCAAATTAGTTTCGACACGAAAACCGAGTGGCCGATTGTCTACAGACAATAGAATCGATGTAAAACCTTCCCCTTTCAATCGCCTTTTTCTGTTTCAGGCTGAACAGCACAACAATAAGAAAGTAAAAGAAAAAAAGCATTCGACACGCGAGGCAAAGGAAAGAACAATCGATTAAGTCGACTAAAGAATCGATTTGATAGTGGAATTCTATAATTTTTGAATATAGAATGTGTCGCGGCTGCCGAGTGATGTACAAATTTCGCGCGCGATGGTGATGTGGTCAGTATGAGTCGGGCGTGAGACTCGGACGGATGCACCCCACGGGCGCGGCCAGCCTGCCCGCCGCACCAGAGGCGGAGGTGCAAGCTATGCACTCGATGGACTGGCTCTTCAAGAAAGAGAGAATATATCTACTTGCGCAGTTCTGGCAACAGGTAAGATAATAACGAAGCTGATTTTTTTCCGCTGCAGGGCAAAGGCCTCTCTAGTTCTCTACTCTCCTTCCACTCGTCTCGGTTCGGAGCTTTTTGCGGCCAATCCTTCCAATAAAGGTATAGCTCGTCCCGCCATCTGCGATCGACAGCCTGCCCTGACGTCGTCTGACGTTCAGCTCAGCTCATTAGAACTTCGGCAGACATGCCCAGCCCAGTTCTACTTTAAGCTTGCGGCTTTTTGGCCAACTATGACTATTTGAGTCATTAACGAATCAGACTCGAGAGACCATACCAATTCTTAGCAAAAAATAACACGGCCCAACACTATCTCCAATCACAACCAATTAACACGCACACACTAGTTATACAATATAAACAACATCTTTACAAATTACGAACGCAATTATTTAACCCTACAACGGCGATGGGGGTCACTTAAACCACCTGTACCCTCTATATTTCAAACAATTGAATACCGATAGATATTAACCAACAACGTAGCAACAAAATCAATTAATAGTTGAACATTAGAGTACAATTAACCTGCGGAACCCACGGGTCGGGAACATCGAGACGTGATTATTGTATTGTCTCGTATGGTAATTGTGATTGGTATATTAGCAATTTCTGCACACTGTGCCCTTATAAATGTGCCTTAGTGTGTATTAAGCCTTATTCTAAGGCTTTTAGACTGGTGGTCCAGTTTATCAAAGATCTACAATATCTACATTTACATAAGCAGAACACATGCCAAAAAAACGCATAAATGTGACAATTGAAATGCATAGATGTCCAATTGCGCCCTAGGCTTACCGAAGTTACGATAATACTTACACACACTTCTAAAACGAGCGTTTCAAATAAACAATTATAACAATACAATAGTTCTTTGAAAACTGATTCAATCTATTGCGATATTAAGATGCATATCTTCAATAGTAAGGTCGCAGGATGTTACGTCACAAAGGAAACGAGTTGATGAGTCGAAATCATTACTATATCATTGAAAAAACAATAAAAATATGTATTGAAAGATTGATAGCCCGTTAATGGTCGGTAATTATGGGTAAAGGAAAATAATTATTTACTGCTCCGCTCCAAAATGTCAACCAATTTATGTACGGTCAGCAACAAAAGTAGCTGAATAGTCAATTTTAAATATATTAGATTCTTATAAGATAAAGCATACCTACAATCCATAGTCCTATCGCAAATAACATACGCATGGTTACACATCGAGCTATACAAACCCAGTGTAACCTGACCTCGCATTGTAAAGACTTTCCGTACAATTCGAGGCCAGCTCATACTGGATTCGTATAATTATCTTGAAATGTACGTATAAGTACATTATAATATGAATTGTACCTACATATTATTAATACATTACATAAAAAAAAAATGTGGTATGTTTTGTCTTCCAGTGTTGGGCAAAGGCCTCAATCTTCATCGTAGGGCAATTTTTTTTATATTTCCTAAAAATCTGTGTGTACAGACAAAACATCAAACCCAACAATAATTCAAAAATAGTTATTTAATCGTT
Organism: Subacronicta megacephala; assembly: GCA_958496365.1. Taxonomy (NCBI): domain Eukaryota; kingdom Metazoa; phylum Arthropoda; class Insecta; order Lepidoptera; family Noctuidae; genus Subacronicta; species Subacronicta megacephala. The sequence goes on from OY292534.1 coordinate 11,943,674, forward strand.
CATATTTTATCTAAATATAAACTTTAGCAGAAATATCACATACATTCTTAAGTGAATATTATAGATAATAGCTCGTGATCTATGACACGGCATTGGCTGTGTCAAACGCCACTCAATTATGACACGTCGCATTATCGTCTAATGTGTGTAATATTGAATAATAACATCGATCCCGAATGGCACACACGTATAAATTAACATGTAAAATGGCGGCGACGGAGGGTCAAAATGGCTCCTCGAAGAATGCTTAATGATTCGTTCGTTTGTGTTTTGTGATTTGTCGCAGCTATCGATATATTTAGGTATAGTAGATGGATTTTTGTTTTTCTATAAGTGTAAACAGAAATTGTTTTTTAAACATTGTTTGAAACATTTTAACAATAAAAAAATCTACCTATGATTATTATCTTTAAATCTGCATCTAACACCATTTATCCAAATTAAATAATTTTAAAATATTTCTTAATAATGCCCCTAGATTTCAAATAATCCTGAAACGATGACATAAAGCAACCGTTTCATTTTAATTCAGTAGGTACTGACAACTAACAAAAGATGTTCAAAGTACCAACTTTAAAATTAAAATAGATTCTATTTTTAATCTAAACTAGATGCCATTTACTAAACAGCAGGCCATAAAAAATTCAAACCAATAAAAACAATTCCAAACTCGAATCCCTATTCTAGATTCCGCTACGAGACATTAAACGACAAATTGCGAACAATAGTATCATATAAACTGCTATGCTGAATAAATATTCATTCTCGTTCAAGGAACGGCGACCGATTCGTCCCACTGATACTAAGCACATTTGAATGCTGCCTTCCGATAGTATTGTTAGTAATACAAACCACTACTAAGCCTTAACATTGATTAAAAAGCATATTTACATACAAAATTTGCATACTCCGTGCCTCGAATTGCACTTATCGATTAGAAACTTCGCAAGGACATTTTGTTTTAATTTCATAGTTAATTTTATGATGTTTCTTTACTATTTTGCATATAAATATGCATTATAAAGTTGTGTTCGCGTGTTAGTTGGTATATATTGCGGGGACTTTTGAGCAGTATTTCATTAATATGGATTTGTAGAGCCGACTTAGAGAAATTGTAAGGTGCGGGAAAGCGGACAAGCTGGATGGGTATGTCAACTAGTCGCCTGCACTATATAATATATATCATCATCATCATCATCATCATATCAGCCAAATGAAGTCCACTGCTGAACGAAGGCCTCCCCCATAAACTTCCACAACGACCGGTTAGCTAGAACGTAGCTCGTAGAACTGATGGCCGTTGGGGCAAAAAGGTTCTCGAGTGGAGACCACGCACCGGAAAACGCAGTGTGGGACGACCTTCAACAAGATGGACAGACGACCTGGTAAAGGTCGCTGGAAGTCGTTGGATGCAGGCAGCATATAATATATATACAAAAACTTTTTTTAAATGTGTACTAATTTACTTCTTCATTATTATTTCCTATAGTTATCAAAAAAGCTCGCAATACTAGCTGGTTACTAGAGAATCTTTGACTCAAAAACTCGTGCCAATTTGGAACAAAACAAAATCATTAAAAAATATTAAGTAGTGGTTGACAGCTGTCAAAATGACGGAATTCAAACGTCGAATGTAATGACAGGCGTCAGTCAATATCCGGGATATTACTTTATCGGATGTTTTTGCAGTCAGTATTTCACGTCTTAGGCAAATATGCAATCGATATGCATCACATTAACTTAAAAGCACGTTTACCTATCTCATTAAAAATACAAAAAAGCTTCATAGGTAAATATTCTTTATAAAATTATTTCCGTGTGAGCAAAATTAAATAGATATCTAATTAAAATAGTAATTAATATGCCATAAAAACTGCTTCTTTTAATAATTACGTCGGTTGCTTATGCACACTTTTTGCAAGGTCATACTACAATCAAGATTAAGCTTTCTGCATTTGCTATAGAAAATATTTTTCAATGTGACATTAGAACAATAATAAATTTAGAAAATAAAGTCTCGTTAGTCTTGTGGTTTAAAGCGCCACTGAATACTGCGCTAGAGACCCTGAGTTCCATTCCCAGGTTAAATATTGTTATTGAGTGGAGTTTGGCTTTAAACACACCATCACACCTGTATTCCCCGAAGGTTTAGGCAGAGATGTACTTAATGTACACCCACAGTTCGCCGGTAGGTATGTTTAGATCCCATGCCTATTGCCATTCAACGGGCACATATTATCCAAACTCCGAGTCACTGCTCGACCTGGGAATGGAACCCAGGACCAGCGACTTTTACCAAGCCATCCCATCCATCTCGTTGAAAGTCATCCCACACCGCGTATTGTGGTGCATGGCCTTCACTCGAAAACCTTTTTACCCCAGTTTTTCCTCAACGACCGATAAGGATATGCCGCTTAAATGCAAGGTAGAAATTATATTCTACAATTTTGAGAGCTGATGTTTTTTATGGGTAGGTAAGGGTCAACCTTAGTCTTCAATATTTTTATAAGAAGCGAATACTGACGTCACAAGTCTATTTGTGCATCACTAATCAAATATAGCTTCGCGAGCAGTCAAGTCATGTCAATAAAATTTTCAATTACAGTTTTCTATCACAGAACTACTTAATCGTCTGTATCCAACGTCATTTGCGACGATAAAACTCGAATAATCGCTATCAAAACCAATAATAATAAATGCGTTATTAGCCACCCATCTTTAATGAATGAAAGATAACGAGTTGCTCAAATGAGATTCGTTCAATCTGTCATTCGGATTCGTATTCCATTGAGGTATAAGTACGCACGGCTACACATCAAGCTATACAAATGCAGTTTACGCTGGCCTCTTATTGTTTCATGCGAGATCAGCTTTAACTGGATTTGTATAAGTTGACCTGTTGTTGCAGAAAAGTGGTACTAAATATAACTACTATAATACTTATGGCTAAAATCTAGACGAACTCAGCAACAGAGTCTATTACCTCAATTTATCCACCTCAAATGTTTTTCAGTAATGTGAAAACATTCAAGAGAGTTTTTGGTTTTTCGCATAGGCATTTCACTTCAATAGTGTGTATAACGTTTAGTATTGTAATTATTCTAATTATAGAATATACCGGCTATTCTATAATTAACGTCAACTCTCTTTCTAACGTGAAATCTCTAGTGCATATTACCTCCATGTTACAAACTGACATTTTACAAGGCACCGACTCCAATTCTGCTACCGTTGTCAAAGTATCATTCTCTAACTACATTTCCAAGATCGCCAGGTACTAAAATCAGGCTGATAATAAAGCTAACAATTAACATCAATAAAATCCTTGCAGTCCATAGCTTCGCTTGATTTTATTGTCACTATAATTGAATAAGGTTGAGCGAGCTTCGATTCAATCGCTTTTACATCGTTTAGAGTGAATGGAAAAGAATAAGGATGTTGAATATATCGAGTTGTTATAAAAAGGTTTCAAAATTATTGTGTGAAACACTCATATCTAAGCAAAAAATTGCATTGACAGACAGAATCTTTGTTATAGGTATTAATGCTCTGCTGAATTTAAGGATGATCATTAGAATAAATCTTTAAATTTAAGCGTTGATTGTTAATTAGCATAGGTGTCTTTGTTTAATTTACTTCTGTTAGGAATCACTGATTATCAACTCTTAGCTCATTACCAGATATAATAACGTTTGCATGCAAAAACTATTCACGTTAGCGAATCGTGGCCGCAGTTTCCGAAATAACTTTAAATTAAAAAATTAAACTTCGAACGTAGCGTCCCGAACGTTAATTAGTGCTGGCCGAGGAACGTCACCGCAAACATTCGAATTTCGACGCCGTAATTAATCGACTCGATTCATCGGCCGATCGTATCGGTTTGGATCGTAAAAAGAGCATTTCCCTACAAGTCGCAAACGGAATGCAATCGGTTCCCACAGCCTTGATGCCCCGAAGAATTTGTCCTGTGTCCCGTTTAGGGCAAAAAATCGCATGCTTTCCCATGCCTACGTCAGTTCTGGGTCGAATAGTGACGCCAGCAAGGACGTAGACGCTATAAAAAGAAAACGGAACGCTGCCTCCTTTTATTTTAAGCAAATGAGCACTAAGTGCCTGTAGTTTATTTTTAGGAACTTTTTACTCCAATTATCTTATTATCGTGCAAAAACCGAAAGCTTCAATTCTCCAAAAACGTGGAATCTTGTGGCGCGAATGCGGGACGAACAAAAACTGTAACCTGTATTTAAAAATCGATTGCATCCAAAAAATTGTCACTGACAAATGATTCGAACGCCTTGTGGTTGAAATTACGAATTCAAATCTTCGAATTTCGAACAAAAACCGCCATTAACTGACGGTTGTTACCTTTTTTCGGCTGTCAATGATTTCGAGGCTAATCGGGTTTTTTGCCGATATGTTCGAGGCTAATCGATGCATCGGTCTCACTAATTTTATTTGCGCCCCTCCCCCTGCATCTATAAGTGGGCGTTACCTATCGAACGTCTAGCTCGATCATTACCATAGACTCATCAACTTCTTCCAAAAACAAACCCACGATTTAAATTTTATATTTCTCTTTCGTAAATGGAACTAAAGATCTATTTTTCGATAAACTTGGATATGAATTTCGGTAGCGCAAAATCAAACGTTAAAAACCGCGAGCCATAAACGAGCGACTTACGACGTATCCCGATAATTTAATAAAATACTACGAAAAAAAATAAAGAATCGATTGTGGTTGATGGCCGGCCGCACGAATCATCTGTGGAACATTCAAATCATCAAGCGCTGATGGTTTTTTAATGATATTTTTCACAATCGGACCGATCATTGATGGTTATTAGGTATAGGCGAGTGCCCCGAGACATGAATGTTAAGACTTCGACACAGTTAACACCGCCTTACGAATATAACTTACGCTAATCTGATCTTTAATACGTCTAGATAAAGGGCAGAATCCTGTAGAAACGATCAGTTATTAGTGGTGTTTCCATGTGGTTGTATAGTTCAGCCGTTGTGGGAACGGTCTCCAAAGGCATGATGCGTCATACAAAAATTATAAGAATTGTAGATGTCGTACAAAATAGACAACTTATAGCGTGCTATTCCGTCGCCCGTTGTCATTCGTTTTTACATTGAATCGAAACAAATATCAAGACTTTAATGCAGCTAGACTACTGCTAGGTATATATAGATACCTAAAGGGTGTTCAGAAGATATTTTTGAGATATTCGGTTTTTAAAATCAACATACGGTATAAACAGTCTTTATAAGTTCGGCGTTCTATCTTGAAATTATGATTAAAATATGCTGAAAATCAATTAATAAAACTACTGATTCTCACGTGTATTTAATTTTTTCTACTACTTTACACTTGTTTTAAAATATTTTTTGTAGAGAGCTATGTCCTGCTGGTGGATCAGTGTACCTTCACTCTGTCATAGATTTGTGTCCTCAAACCAATCTATAAAAACCAGTATAAATCATCGCACCATCGTCTCTTCATCCGATTTCGTCCACGTTCCATCGTCCCCAATCAAAAATTTGTAATTAGATCAAAACGCGAAATCAATACCTACCACCATTTAAAATCGACTAAACTAAGCAACAATAGCGAACACGGGTAGCATCCCATTCCCAACGGGGCGGCGGGAGTCGAGTGCTCATTATCATAATCTTAACCGCTTTCAACTGGTTTCAACTAATTTCAAGCTCGCCGCTCGCGTGTTTAGTCGAGTCGCTAATGCACCACACTAATGTTTGTAAACATACCTTTATGAATGAATGTATCGATATTTGATTGGGTGTTCACGTCACAATTGATAGAGATGCAGATGGACGAGTGAATGGTCGGATTGATCTTTTGTATAGGCCAATTTCTTTGTTTGAAAAATAAAACGATATAAAAATAAATGCATAATTCCAACATAACTTAAACTGTTTTATTACTAAAACCAATTAGATATTAAATAAATACCGTGTAGTAATTACCTTACTTACTGCTAGAGCCGGTGCATACAACAACAAAAAAGATAATTTCTTTAAAAAAATAAAAGGCTTTCTTTTACCACCTGCTTGGTATACGATTCAATGACAGCATGACAACTGTACAGCCTATGACGTATATGATTTAATACTTGTTATAAAATAAACGGGAATACAAAGTTACCGTTGAATTCTAATGAGGAATATATACAACAGTAGGTGTGTAACTTATACACTTAGATACACTTTCCATTGTAGTCACAGGAGGTAATACTACCAAAAGTGATAATTATGACAAAAGAAGCATAATTACTAAAAGATAATACTAAGTGTTATTTAGCAATGATAATGGATATAGGTAAAGCATGCTTGCTTTTTTGTTTTCAGCATACCAGCATCTAAATCTACCTAGACACCTTAAGTTATTCATATAGGGCATGGAAAAGTGCTTACTGGGTAAGTACTGCCATAATAGTCCCGCGTGTGGTCCCGCGTGATGGTGCAACCCTATAAATCTCATAGACACTGACGAAATCACGGGAATGGACCGATACGTTACTACATATGACATCCTTGTCTATTTACTCAGTAATCGCACTTTTTTTGAATTTCGAAACCTTTTAAACTGAAATCAAATAATTGAATATGGAATATTAAGTATTGAAATTCTGTTACACCATTAAAAATATACTTTTGTACAATAAAAACGAATTGCACGTGTTTAAAAAGTCAGTGATATCGTGAGGGACCAGCATTAATTAGTAAATTATGCTAGGCGGCCGAATCTTTGACAAGGAAGTGGAACTACGACAGATTCTTAAAGGTCGGTTAAAGGTAAGATAAATGTAAACAAAACACAACAAACCCAAGTTACGTAAAGCAGTTAACAGTCGATAATTGCTGTTATACGTATAGTGTATCCGTTTATGGCAATGTCAGTGCTAACAGAGCCGGTAATGAGCGGCCTATTGAACGTAGTAATAACTGAGCTTCAAACCTTGAACCATTTACACTCTTTTAAAGGCTTTGAAGATAAATTGATGTTTTTATTTCATATTGACACACGTAGCACTTTTATATAAGCATTAATTGAATGAGTTTGACATCGCGATGACCTTTCAGCAATAGATATTTTTATTTTAATAATACGGTCCACACAATTAACTACAAAAACAAAGAATGAAAAGTCTACGACAATAAACTTTAATAACATCATTACCACATTCAAACGTGGAACACAAAAATTTGAATATAGAATGCGCTTGCATTCCAAATTCAAAACAAACACGACACGAATCGAATCGAAGATTAATTTTGACGAACACATTCGTTTTTAGAATTCTTAAACGTTGCCGGTGTTGTATCGGCACTTAATTAATCGATTACGTTACATCGATGGTTTTGCCGATTAATTATGTATCGATAACGAATCGAGTTACAGATACAAATAGCTTGTGTTACTGATTTACGATACCATTATAGTAAATGACAGTTAAGTGATGTCGCACAAACTTAAAAGGTTAATTGGGTACTCTTTAAGCCTAAAATAACCAATCGTAAAGTTTTATGTAGAGTGCTCAGATATCGAGCGGTGATAAATATGAAGCTAATGTATTATAATTTAGAGGTTTTCATTAGAAATCGTATTAATGCCCGAACATATATCACGGAAAGGAAATGACGTCTACAAATCCAGTTTTCGGAGGAATCTTAGAGAAAAGTTTAAACGACTTAAGAGTACATTTTGAGCTTAAATTGGGATATTGTAACAATCAGACTGCAGTAACAATTAGACTGCAGTAACAGAAACTGTTTAATATAAAAAATGACTGCATCCTAAACCTTTCCATTAGAAATCCTAGCATTTAGCAAATACCTCCTAGTTACCTAACCGACAACAAATTTATACATCGTTGGGTAAAGCATGCCAACTTACAATCAGAGCTCCTAAACTACTTGCCATGCCAGTTTGAACTTTACAACATTATCTTAAGGCGTCAAAATACATTTTCTGTGTGCAAAAAGAAAAATTGTAAAAGTTCAACTGAAATGTCATTCATGTTTGACTGATTGCTATCGAACTGCAAAATGTTGCCATGTACTGATGGCAAAAAAATCGTATAACTGCAAGTTTACAACAAAGGTTTATTGTTTAAAGAGATCCTACCAGACGATAGGAGAGCGTTTCTTGTAAAACACATTATTGCACAATATTGTCAATAAATAGAGGCAGACGTAGTTAGCTGTCAGTGCGTTAAATTTGTAACGGATAATTTTCAAATTTAGAATATCGATTTGAATAGATGCCAGATTGTATAAGCAACATGCAATCTGTCTAGATTGTAAGTGTCACTGCAATATTAAGATTTTTCGTTTCGAATCTAACCTGTTTCTATCTTAAATTGTAGGTTGTTTTGACACTATTTTATGGCTGTCATTGGGTACATTACCAAGACTTTAACATTTAATAGTATTATTATTATTCAATATTCGTCCGCCAACCTACACTAGGCCAGTGTGGTGACTTTAGCCTCTCCTACTGCGAGTGGAGACCAGGTATCCAGGAGTGAGACGGTAAAAATAAACAAACTTACTGACTCTAAAATAATAGTATATAACTTTATACTATGTAAATGTATATATAAATCAGCTGTCAGTCACTCAACAAACGCGCAGTTTTTGTCAAACTCGTTGTTTGCTGACGGTACAAGCAAACTTGCCCATTGTTCGCGGCGATACGCATCGCGGTTAGAATTGCTCGCGCGCTGGCTGTGAGAAATGACTTCATAACGCTGGACCTGGCTTGAAATATATCTTTAAGAGTAGCCCTTTAGGTAGAGAGTTTAGACGTGATTTATGATCTAACTAATAGAAAACTGAACAGTTAAAGCAGTAAAGATGACTCACTCACCTAACGCTTTTTCACAATTCTTTGAGTCTACTACTAGGTCAACATTTTACGTTGTTAATTGGTAGAAATGGTCAAACAATTATGATTATTATCACGAACATACGAAACTCCCTCTAGATTTATTGGAATTTAAAAATCGAGACGCTAATAAATAAAAATTGAAAAAAATGTTAGATGGTTCTTCAAAATAAGATTAATAAAAGCAATTTAAAATATTAATAAACATCTTACAAAGAGAGGCAAATACTATCATCGATGTAAACAAAGAAATGCATATCCTTGGCTTAAGCTGAACGGAACTTGGCAAAAAGCCTAAGCATGATCAAAGACGAAGAAGAATATTTGCATAATGCATTATGATACATGAATTTGTAATCATAAGATAAAGCTGATAGTCCAGAGACTGGTGACATCACGAATTTTCCCATTTAAATAGTAAATAAATTATATTCAGGACACGTACGTAATTGTTTTATTTTACATTATGAATTTGTGTGCTTTTAGGGTTTTCTGAATTTATCTTTGTTTTAAGCATTGATAAGTAAGCAATTTCGAAAGACATACCTACGACGGTTTGAAAATAAAAATCTATATTATAATTTATATGATACGTGTTTGTCATAATAATAAATTTAAAAATATTTCCAAGCTTTTCGAATTTAGGGCAATTCGCGAGCTGCTGTATTTCATTTATTAACTGCCTCTTAATCAATATGATGTAAGCTTGGGAATCTTTACATGACGTGCCCTATTTTATTGTTACAGAAACAAAAAAGTCACCACAAACAATAAAAATAAGAAACAAGCACAGTTCATATCTCCTGCGCAATTTTTCACGGCGCCGCCATTGACGTGATCCGGCAGCCGTTTGAAAATCGAAAACATTTCAAATTTAGAACACCCCTGCGCATGTTCGAACTCTTTCAAAATACGCGCGGGAATCGAAAACAGCGATTAGTTTTAAATGTCGCCGTTCGAACTTTTAAAAATATGTCGTATTCTTAATTTTAAATATAAACCGACGAACGCGTTCTATTTCGTCGCCACTTTACGATGTTTGTCAGTTTAATGATTTTCGTTACGAAACATTTCTAGATTGGTAATATTAAATTTATTTGCGCTTTTAACAATTTTTCTTTTTGTTTTATGTGCGTGGGCGGAGTTTATTTTTGAATATGTTCTACGTTAGTTATGGACGATTATCGTTACTGAGATGTTATGTCATAATACTAAAGCTTTTAATGATCGAGCTTACAAAATTTTAAACGTCCCATAATGTCTGTAAATCTTGATGTAAAACTTGAAAACAGACTAATTAGATCACAATAACGTAAACTTCATATTCCAAGAAAACAATAAGGTACCAAGATTCCATACAATGAATCTATATATTTATCCTTAGATATTCTTAAAAGTCTTAAATCTCGCCTCATGAATTTAGAAACTTTCCAAAAATATTAACTGAAAAGAACACCATCCACATTATTGTTCCATGTCTAATTTACCACAACATTGTAATCAATAAGCCTTACATAAATCCAAGTCCATCTTGTAAAACGTCTGTCATCCACAGCAGGCTTCAGTGACATTTCGGACGCAAGGATTTGTGCCGTCTCCAATCGCAGCCGAGACCCCAGGGACGATTGGACCCGAATATTGAGAACAGAAATTGGAATAGCAAAATTAATCATTTGTATTTTGTTAGCGACAGTACCGAATAGGTACAGCCAACTTAATAAAGTGCCAGTATTTTGTAATATTTTCGGCCAGTATTCAACTCAAAGCAGTAATGGTTCTTTATTCAAAAGGCTAACGTTGCCGTACATTATAACACATAATTTCTACCATGTCGGGCCAGTAATACAAGTCTTTTGGTTTATTCGATGATTCTCCTTGGAAATCGTTAGTTTAGAAATTCAAGCATCAAATCTTTGTAATAAAAATACAATTAAATTAAAGACTGTAATAGAGATGACCTCAGAGACATCACTTTCATAGTAACTTTAGCAAATATTATTTTCAGGTTTTTGATTTAGTATTTTGACTAGCGATCGCAATGATCTGAATCAAACACCGTCATCTTTTGCCTAACAGATGTAAGTATTATTTATACAGCTCTTAGTAGTTTATTTTAGATACATGAAGATGGAAACTTATCTATTTAAGCACAGAACAGTATTTCTAGCTGTCCAGTGGATCTAGTGTTTCAGTTTGAGAGGGGCTAATACTAAGGAAATAGAATTTTATCTAGTTTAAATTTAACCTAGTCGGGGATGAACCCCTGTACTTTTAGAGGGACTTGAACCCCTTAGCCCCCGCCATCTTGGATCCGATGCTGGAGCTGAAGGTATATAACTAAACAAGACGATAGGTACAGTCATGTACATAAATTTCAACTGACAATTACTACAAAATAGAAAGCAGTTTTATTAACACAAATACCTTTGCTGCTGAAGTTGTTTCCTCAATTTATTGATATATTCAAGTATTGGAAAATATCTCATTAATATTTAACTGCCAAATATTTAATATTCTAAATATGAAATAGGCTATTTGATTGCGTTTAATTATTCCGTATGTTTTATTTATCAGCCATAAAAATCGATTTTAATAATATTGTGTTTTATTAATGATGTTCAAAACCAGTTTTTTTATATCTTTATCAATAACACGTAATACTAGTATAATATTATCGTTATTATGAATTTTACGAGAGAAGAAAACTAGTGACTGTTTTGTAATAGGAATAAAAACTTAAATGAATAATTAAATTTCGAATAAATCTAATTCTTAAATTCCGAACAGCGCTTTGATTCACAAGTCAGCACCATTCATCTAGATAAAAAAACTTGAATTTCAAACAGAAACCTCCGTTTCACTCATCTTTAATCGCGACAACAATGTCTCGACGATAGTGTGAACACGTGTAACGCTATAAAAAAAATAATCTCCAACATTCCGTAAAATGGAGCGGTGTTGTAACCGATTTTGTAACGGTCACAAAAATAAATTCGGTTTTATGACATTAATTTCTCTTACAAAGTAATATTTAAATGAACAAATCTAAAAATACAATACATTGTGTTTTGTTTCATTGACACTCACCCACTTGGCAAGTGTTTTCGGGATAATGACGCTTTTACTTACAAAAACATTCTGGTTTTTCATATTTTCGTTGATGTATTTATTTACTAATGATTTACTGTAAGCTTAACTTGTTAAAATACATCTTGCAATTTTTCCTCATTTTATAAACTATGTTTTTACATAATTTTAGATTAAGAGAAAAATCTAGAAACGAAAACGTATCTATGGACATAAAAACATCTAAATGCTTCTTCGAAATTCTATCTTTACAGAATAAATATCTACTCGATCCTTGTTTTAATTTTTATGTGTTCATTCACATAGTTCAATTAATTACTATAATTAATTTGTATTTTTATCGCAATGTTTTATTTATTTGAAACAACTCCCTCTGAGCAACTCTTCATAATTAATTGTACAATTTACTCATCCAATCGACGTTAAAAAATAGTTAGTTCATAATAATTGATTAAAATAAAAGTATCCCATCAAATACTGATGCAAACAGCTCTGTCTCGTGCAAATATCGGTCTTTATTGCTTTTCCGAATGTGAAAATCATGTCACATGACGTCACAGAGACACTTTGGTCAATACGAACAGGACATAAGCAATATCACGAGATGAAAACGTTAAAAGAAATAAAAGAACGTTCTAATTTTAAAATCGTAACGATATCCCCCTCGTGGTTCGATGGAGTTCGATTTTTGAATGCCGTTTCGTTCGGAAATAGCGCGCGACAGCTGAGAGACGACATCGGACTGTTTTTTATTACCTCCTTCGTGTTTATGAGCACTTTATGAGTTTTTATAGATTTTATTTTTCTTATCCAATGAAAGTCACACCGGGTTCGTGATCGGATACATTCTGAATGTAAGTAAATTTACGACTGGGACCTGTTCGCACGTTATTTATTGAAGAGTTTATCGAATGACACATTTTCTGAGTATTGAATTCAAAAAATAATGTTTGCTGCTAATGAGAACTGCCCGTTTTTACTGAGATAAGACCAAACATACCTAATTAAATTATTAAAAGTAAATGCAATGTTTATATTCCAAACCCTTCCAACCGCACGTTTTGCAATAAATACCTGGATATATCGACACATCTAAGATTATACTTTGATATGCAACCCTATCTTACTGTGGTCAGTATGACATAAAATTTACAACGACTCCGGTTTACAATTATTAGTTTAATTTAAATAAAAAAAACCTTTTGATTAGATCATTCAATAGCATGATCAATAAAATAACGAGGTCACTTATCGAATGAATCTATAATCAAAATTCGAATCGCATTCGGTATTCAAATTACCGATTGAGTTCCGCACTCTATACTCATTCAGAATTCGAAAAGAAATAAAAACCTATTTAAAAGAAGCTTCTGTTTGAATTAAGAACGGAAATCAACCGTCGCGGCCGCTTGTTCCAAGTGTGAAAGGATCGATTCGAAATTTAAAAAGGGGTTATTTTTTCCAGGCAGCTCTTATTGACATGTTGCGTGTTGTTTTTTGAAAAAAAAGCCATTGTCTTAAGGTCTGACATTTGCGTTTCGAAAATGCGCATAAATTACTCGAGTTTCGACGCGTTTAAAACTTTTGTTTTATAATTCGATAGTATTTCTCACATCTTTACTAGCAGGATAATAGAGAAATAAGAATTGATACTGAAATAAATTCAAGTAACCTCTTTAGCGATTGGAGGCCAATTTTATTTTGTTTGTGGCTATATTACTAAACGGTTAACACTGATCAAATAAGATGCGTAATGCCGTAAAACTGTAACCAGTAAATAAGCTTTTTGTATGTAAATACGTCGATTCATGACACAGATTACAACAAGGGTGGATATTTTTCAACCTGTTAAATATAATTTTATTGTTTTTCGAGCACTTAATGAAGTCAAATTAGGCATTTTCGGCTTCCACCGTCTTGTCGTAAAAATGGCAGTAAAATTGTTGGTAAGTATTGATCACGACCGAGTAAACTATTTTATGTTGTTTTTATTGATATTTATGGTGGAATAAAATCGTTTTATGTATGTCATCGTTCCCGAGGGCGGTGGAACTATTAATGTATCGATAATTAAAGGTTTATTTGGTTACGAGCAGGTAGGTCCTGTCTTGTAATGGAATTTAAGATTTACTTGATCGGGTCCGAAAGATCGTACTTTGACGGAGGAGTAAGGATAAACAAAATGAAAACCAAAAGAAATGTTTGCCCAAAATTCTCGTTTTCAGTGTCTTTCCATCATTACAGGATTCAATAGGCTATTTGGAATACTGTATTTCGATGAAAATCGTGAATAATTCTTCTATAATCCTTAAATTACTTTCTACGAAATTATAAGCTTCAATTTTTTTTTGTAATAGTGTTGGTACTATGAAAAACTTTTTGGGAAACTTCTAAATAAAGTTAGATTGTTTTCATTAATAAGAGGAAAATGAAAACAAGTCTATGGTGTCCTATTCTATAAATCAGACGATATTTTCTAATGCTTGAACGCTAATTATCATCAGTCGGCGATACTCTCTAGATTACGCTATCTTTACATCAGATATACTTACCAGTTTTATATAACTGGTTCTTCTATTCGTATTAATCGGCTATTAATATTAATGTTACACGGATTACAAGAACGAAAAGATAAGACCATAATAAAACAGAAAATAGACCAAACATGGTCATTTGGTTTATTTTAATTTGGTAATAGTAATTCTGCTGATAACTGTCTTACGGTGTGAATGACCCTTATATTAAATAATAATATAAATAACAATAATCAAGCCAAGGTCTATTAGGCTAGCCTAGTGCGAACTGATAGCCTCACAGGAATTTCCAAGAGCTGAAGAAATAACAATGTTCTAGATGCTGTAATTCTTTTGCGGAGTTCGTTCGTTCGCTTTCGTTCGGTCGTTCTTCGATTCGTTCATCGTGCGGTTGGTATGACAGTATTACCAAATATAAGCCGCTAAACAATAATGTTCTAACATTGCTCTGACGTAGATTAACATTATTAAACAAAAATTAAAAATCGAAATTATTTTTCAACATTATAACTTTTTCGTAACTCAAAACTGCGTGTTAAAAACTAGTTTAAGAGCTAATTAATTTCGAAAACATTCTTCTTTCTATCACAATTCGATCATAAAATTCTAAATGGGTATAACTCCTATACTTTAGTGCCGAAAAATCAAAAGAATATAATGACCATTCTATTATTATAATTCAATACAAGTTTAATGTCAGCTGTAAAATTATTCTGGGCTCGTAAAGAAAAATATCGTAATCATATGTTAGTGTTAATTTTATGACGACGCCCGCATGCTCTACTTGATGCTAATAATCCTTTATTTAAAATAATACATTAACGCCACCCCCCTTTTGACGAAACACGGTGGTATGAGGCCATTTTCATAAAGATTTTGCTTATGAGACAAAATATTATTTCAATTCAAAGTTCTAACGAAACTTCTTAATTTTTCACAGGTAATTAAAGTTCCTGTATGAGAATCTACAGTGAGTACCGAGACATATTATTTTATGTTCCATTTAACATTACTAATCGATTGTCCGATATTAATAAATCGAACACCAAAACTTTATTTTTAAAACACCTCTAAAATTCCTAACATACCGTTCTCATACAAACAATTGATTTCAAAATGGGAACACGTTTTCCAAATTTAAAATTCCGATGAATTTTGTATTTCGAACAAAAAGAGCGCCCTCCTCGTGCAAATTAATAATTAATTTGTTACCTTTGGCCACCGCGTTAGATCGAGTGCATTTTAGGGTTCTGTACAATATTTTACGGCCTATGTCTGCTTGCATGGTCAATGTTAGCACAATTTTGACGTCTACTGATAGATTACTAACTACTTTGATGAACATTGCGCGTACAAATGTAGCAATGGACAGTGATATGTGGATAACATGTGTCATTGTGAACAAGAGCCTTAATAGGTATTATGTGTAGTGTCTGGGGTTAAAGCACTGTTTGTACACTGTTATGATTAGTCAGAGATCTATGCCTAAACGTGTCGTGAATCATATTAGCACACAGAATACTAAATAGGCACAACTGGGATAATTGTCATGATATCAGCAACTTTATTATTTTCTGTATAACCCTTACATTCACCGAAAAACCATACACTTTAAAGGTCATTAGTTTACTTAAAGAAACTCGTATTAGTTATAAATAAAGGTGCAGAACCCAAATGTCAGTATGTGAACGATCTTTACCATAAGTATATTTTTTTTTATTGGTAACGTTTCCATGATGGCAAAGGTAATTTGTATCAAAAGTGATAGGTACTTTTTTTTTTACTTTTTCCAAAACAAAGGAGTATCTACTATTCGATAGCTTTTCTGTAGATTCTGATTTGACACGGTTCTGGATGTGATAATAATGGACTTCTAAAATAAATCTTAGTAAAAAAATATATTTTTATTAAACGTTCTTGGAAGTAGAAATAGGAAATGAAGGAAGACTGACGATGCAAAACTTATTTCAATGAACACAACGAATTAACATCCACAAAGCCAACACAATGCCAACAATCTTGAAGAATTTATTGTGAATAAATGCATCGATAGTTGTTGAAATGTAGCCAAGAATATAAAAATATATATTTTATTGAAGAAAAGAATCTTAGGATTAAAAATATATTTATAAATTTCATAGTTAAAGCTATTTTTTTTAGAACAAGTTTAAAAATAAATATTTGAAAATCAATTGTCTATCAATCACTTGAGTCGAAAGCGCGCGTGAGAAAAGGGCGACGCTACATTGATTAGCATCGACAGTTGAAACACGTCCACGTCACACCCTCATGTCGTATGTTGTATATGCACCGTTTTAGCACTTTCCGAGAATTTTGAAGGGTTCTAACAAATAAAAAAAGTTTAAGTGAAAATAAGGTGTCAATGGATTTGTATTTGTTTGTCTTTGAGTATAGGAATATTTATTGAGTTAATCGAATATTTTGATGAACTAATGCGTGTAGACAGACAGTGACACGAAAAAAAAGTACTTAAGTACTTCAAATGTCGACCGCGCCGTTCGGGAAAATGACATAAGCACATTTTTTTTAAAAATCACGAATTTAGTCTCCTAGAAAATACCTCGTAAAACATCATACCTAACCTGTAACTCCTTTGTACACACGGCTACAGGTCAACCTATGCAAACCAATTTAAACTGATCGCGCATTGAATAGGCTTCTCGTACAACAACAGGCCAGTGTAAACTGGTACAAATTTAAATTTACCAGGTAAGTACTTACCACATTTTAAGCTATAATAGGTTTAGAAAGTTCCATTACCGTAAGCTTGAAACTAGATAGGATCAAAAAACAATAAATTACATTATAAGAACCACAACGTTAATTAATTAACTTTCACGAACAAAAGTAGGAATATAAAAATTCATAGAAAATGTAAAACTCGCATTTAATTCACACAACAATTATTTATTACACATAAATTGTTTACATTATGACGGGTTAGTTTTTTTTAATGTTAACCCTTTTGCGGCGAAATTTTTAACATTTGCGCGTGAGCCGAATTATAATTCAAAATGGCGGGTAAAATTCTGCACATAACGCGACTTTTCTTTGTCCGTGATAAAATTCACTAAATGCATTATACATGTAGTTGATAATTTCGACCATGTATTGTTTAAAATAAGAGCTAAAAACGCTTAATTTTGTGTTTGCTTATAAACATTGTAACGAGAGGTAATTTTGAAAGTGATCCGCAACAACATGAGGACAATAATCTTGCTATGTCTCCGCATATTATGAAATTAACGCATTACTTGTGAACCATAAATGACGCGGTGCTTTCGCGAATTTATTTTATGTGTTTTTTGGTCGTTCAGCAAGTTGCAAGTAAAAGCTTGGACTTGTCAGATGGTTTTGGAAAACCAGCCATAAAAAAACTCGTGTATAAAAAAAACAATACGCGTTCGATATCTCTCAAACCCCAAAAGTAACAAAGTGAAACAAATAAAGGCAATCGAAGTTTAACCGCAAAGATTTCCCGACATCTTTCAGCCGTTGTTTACAAGTTCAAAAGAAAACTCCCGGCGTTCCCCTCGAAGGGTCCGGAACACAGGTAAAGAGGTGCTTAAAGGTATTTTTTTGCAAACAGATCACGTTCGATGTCCTTAAGTGAGACATCTTTGTTTCCCGCCCCTCTCAAGCGATTTGAACGTGCAGCTAAATCGAACGCGCCTTATAGATTCTCGCGCGGTGCCTTCCAAGTTTAAAAGTTTGTTTGTTTTTTTTAATTCTGAGTATAGAATAGGGATTGGGGGTTATTTCGTTAAAAAAAATTATGTGTTATGAAACAAATTTTATCACTATATTTTTATAATTTACTTAAAAAAAATAATGATAATAGTTAGGAAACGGAAAACCGCGATATATTGTGGTTTTATTCGCATCAATAAATTGTACTAGAATATTGATATGATTTCGTTTATTATTGTTGCTTTTATGTTGCCTGTGAAAAATACTTATAAACATTTTAATGTATGCTTAAACAAAATGTTACTAAGAAAAAGATCGATTTTCGATCCAAAACAGACCTCGACTTGCCATAGTCCGATGTGAAGTCGCCTTGCCGCTGCAGTTGGCCAGCAATTGTCCGCCTATTATCCGATAATGCCGATCAATCTGTTTTGATTGAATAATCAATCGTTAGTCAATTGAACTCGATTTAGTTCGGTCGACTTTGTACGAGTGTTGCGAGCCGAGCGGCATGCATTCACTGAGAGTCTGAATTGAGATATCTTAAGATGTTGATAAATAAAGGAAGTGTTATAAGCGTTACATTAGGTATTTTGACTACAACTATAATTAGCATTCTATGAAAGAAAGAAACTAATTCACTGCTTTTACAAGGGAAAGAATTATGATGACGTCAGAATTCGAACGCATTCTAATTTTTTTTTCATAACAAGGCGTAGTTCAACGAAATCTTAAATCACATATTTATTACAAACTCAAAATGAGTTTTTTGACAAATATTTATAGTGTCTCGCTCACCCAATTTACGATTTAAGAAGATTATAATCTTTTAATTAAAAACATTTTTTTTGGAACATAATCGTCCAATATTCGATACGTAAAATCGATCTCAAGAATAGAGTCACCTTTCGAAGGTCCTAAATTTTTACGACCAATAAAAACTTGACTTATTCGAGACCGCACTCGCCACGTAACTTCACTAAAAAAAATCTACACATTAAAAATTCGATATTACGACCGAAAGTTCTAATTTACGATGGTTTAAAACTAAACGATAGGGTTTTTTAAACTTTCAACTAATAGGTATATAGATACACAACAAATTGATGATTTTTATTACTTATATACGATTTGATGAAAACACAGTCGTAAAAATTTACAGTATCGTTATGGAACGTTGATTGTGGCACGTAATTCAGAATCAGATGATCGTAAAATGACATTTTGTAATGTGAAATATTGACCGAAACTTGTATTTCTTCTCTTTTTATTTGGACTTTAAAAAAAGATGATGATACTTATAGCATCTAAGGCTCAGATTCAGAGACGAATCTTATCAACTTACGCTAAGCAACTACTTACATCAGTTGACAGTTTCGTGTGTCAAATAAGATGTTTTTTATGGGATAACTCGGCAAATGAGCAGGCGAACAGCCTGATGTTGTTCCAGATAAAAATGATGTTCGAGAAATATATGAAGCCTAGGTCATGTTATTACAAATCTCGCAAATAAACTGAAATCTCTTTCTATTGGATTTGTTTCAATTTTTTTGTAATTTCCCTAAGTATTTTTTCTTTCTACAACACATTTACTACAAATTTGACGTTTAAATGCAATTTTACCCCTAAATGTTGTCTCTGAATCAACCTGGTTGTAATGCGCCCTTTGTGGGAGAATTAAAACAAATAAAGGGCTATAAATGCGTACAAATGAGACCGGTTCTCTATTTAGTAAAAAACTGGGTTTTGCTCTGTGGATTCTTCGCAAGGACACGCGACTGCTGAGCGGACGATGCTCACGATGTTCAGCGTTTTAATTGTCAAAATTGCGCCTGCGTCGCCTTTGATGTCGCCGACAAGCTCCCGCTGTGAGACTTGTGGATTCCAAAACATACACGTCCAATTATTGAACAGAGTCATATTTACTAATGAATTACAGATGCATTTCAGTGGTAAGTACCTACTCAGTTAAATAAACGTTTATGAAGATATAACAAAACATTTTTAAAACATTACCAAGTCTTTGTTTGCATTTCTTTTAAAACAAGTTGACATTTTTTATTATTTTTTTACTTCGACTACAATCAAACAATATTGTAAAGGAAACTTGGTACTAAAAAATCTTCTCCAACCATTTTACAAAGGAAATCTTACATCCTTCAATTTAACACTCTCAGTTTTACCTTCTGTAAAATCTAATTTTTAATAGGACCTAACTCAAAAAAGTTTGCCTATCTCGTTCTTTGAAGCTTCGTTACTTTAAAGAAATCTGTACATGGATTTCCTCAACACATCGATAAAGCCACACTGTATACTGACTTACAATGGTGTTGTTGCGCACGCGGCGTACGGCCGTGACCTCTGCGCGCGCATCGCCGACGGGAACACGTCACCGAAGGGGATATGTTATGCGCACTTATGCAGCAAAAACTGTGTTACAGTGATAAAATGGCACACTTTGATTTGAGTCGTGTTTTTGATAATTTCGCAATTGATTATGACGTTATTTTAAGTTTATTACCCAACTGCGCGACGCAAAGGAGAGTTATGTGTTTATTGTTTTATTAAGTCAACAAATGAATTATTAGTTTACCCAAAGATATTCTGATCTATTTCCTTTAAAATACAAATAACTTAGAAAAGAGAAAGAAAAATATATTGAGTCCTTAATATATTTTTCTTTCTCTTTTCTAAGTTATTTGTGTCTTGGTGTTAACCTAAGGAATGGAATTTCTTTCTTCTTTATTTCCTACTATTAAGATTTAAACTAAGTAGATAAAGATTTAAGCATATAAATATGATTATGGTTTTTACGTGTAACGGAGTTTAATGTCCAATAATAAGAAAATAGCACTTAAAATGTTGTGTAGAATTGTAGGATTAAAATATAACGCTTTTCGCAAGGGAAGAAAGCTCAAAATTAACTGTCAATCAATTTAGACGTCCGCAATTATAAAAAGGTTGATCTTAAAACATCCACTGGCCGCTTTTTGCGCGGATACCGATTATTCGACGTGACGTTCCCACAGAGCGCTCCCGAGTGATCGCCGGAATAGGCCCCGCGGTGGAATTAAGACGAATTCTTTTTACGAATTAGCGAATCACCTGTCTAATTACGTGCAAACCCAACTTTGAATTTGGAATCTCGAATTCTTTCTCGACGTCCATTCAAAATTTGAATTTCCAATCCGATAACGAAAAGTGATGCAACCGCGAAAAAAAAACGGTGTAAGAAAACAATGATGACAAACAAAAGTGACAAAGAGGAGCGATTGTTGTGAATTGACAATCTGACAAATTTACAACCGATCGCTGGGCAAAACACACAAAAGTGCCCTTTTCTAATGCAAATTTGTCAGAGGGATTCTTTTCCGAATTTTTTCTCCCGGCGCGAAACTTCCGCCTATTTTCCCGCTCAACGCACATCCGGCAGGGGGCGCCTCTTCCGCTATCGGTGCTCGTTCGGAAATCGGATGAGTTTCACCGACAAAGATATGTCTATTCTCAACCCTCGCCCCATTGATTCTGTTTAAAGTGGTCATATTTTCTATTTCATATTTTTTATTGACTTTCTATCGTGCTATTGTGACGCTATTCGACGTCACTCTTATTCTTGTTACTTGGAAAACAAACCAGCGGTTCGTTAGTTAAAACAGGACCTCAATTAAGTTGAGCAGTCGCCGCCAATTGGCTTCCTATCGGCTATAAAGTGTAACGGCCGATGGAGTTTAGACCGCACGACCGGAGATCTTTATCACGGTCCCCGTGGGCTGGCTATCGGTATTGGTGGCCGCAAATTGGCCGCCGATTGTCAGCTGCTATCAATGCTAACAATACCGCTGAAGATACATTTATAGAATTTAATGATCGACCTGTGGTGTTTGAGTATGTTATAAAGGATTAATGTAATTTTTTTTAAGTACTGTGCGAGATATATCGTTTGTTCCCAATCAGGAAACAGGTTTACGAATTCTAGACTTATATATATGGAAGTTTTAAGTATGGTTGGATGTTTTGTTACTGAATCACGCTAAAACGCCGGAACGGATTTGGATGAAATTTAGCACACATAATGTTTTACACCTGAACTAACACATATTTAAAAAAAAACGTTATCGTAGCAGAAAGTAGGTAGTGTAAAGTTATGGATTCTGCCAATATTGACGATTTACATGCTATAAGAACAATTTCGAAACAATATCCTATTCGCGACTGAGACTCTGACTGAACTAGAGATCCAGGGCCCCTAGACAATGTCACATCTTCATTATCGATGACGAAGTTAGATATCCGAAATGTATGGATTTGACATAATTTAATTCTCAGTAGCAGCTCGGAGTCTGGATTTGTGCCCGGTGAATGGCAATAGGCTCGCCTCCTATTACATGGGACCTAAATATTCCAGTGCCCTGTGGGTGTACACTACGTACACCTCTGCCTTACCGCTCGGGGAATATAGGCGTGATGGTATGTTAAAAATATGCCATTATAATCAGGCCATAAAAGTACTGCAGTATGATTAAATTCAATAGGTATTATAAAATGTGAAAAATATAGTATCATAACCTGTCATATGTTGATAACATAATATAAATTTAAACTGAACAGCAAATGCCTGAATAAATACCTACTAATACAGATAAATTTAACTACTTAGATTTTTATTATGTCAATGACGTTTTTATCTGTGAAACTTTTTCTGTTTGATGACTCATTTGACGCAATGACAGATCTTTTAGCTTTGAGTCTAGTCAACCTAAGGCCGATTTTTACGATGCCCAACAATATTATTTATTTAATTGACACTAATTCTTACATAAACAAACACGGAAATCCGGAAAAAATAAAATTTGGCATTTGCGCCGTGCAGGTGTAAGTCTGCTTTTTCAATTTTGTCAAAATGGTCGTACACTAGCACAAAATATGACATAAGAACTGACAAACTTGGTAGATACAAATGTCAAAAAAATTACAATTCTGACGACACTGAATGACGATTGTGACTTGGGACCTGGGAATTGAACCCGCACAAGCTGATCTATCCGCCAATGCGCCAATACCGACGAACAAAATATTTTTAGTAATTACTCAGTCACATTAGAAATAGTGCCATAGTAACAAGTAAAATGGAACAAGTCAAAAAACGCCATTATTGCGTATTTGAACTTATATATGATTTCCTCATTAGTCTAGTGGTCCTAAGCGCGACTGCTACGCTATAGGCCCTCAATTCGATCCCAGGTCGAGCAAAGTTTTATTTGGGTTTTGCTATGGAATTCTCAGTAGCAGCTCGGTGTCTGGATCTGAGCCCAGTTAATGGCAACCCCTAAACACACTGGCGAAGTGTGGGTGTACATTAGTACACCTCTGCCTAATACTTCGCGGAATACAGGCGTGATGGTGGTATGTTGAAAATTATAGATAAATGGACATAGTGTACAATCTATTCCCAACCACTTATATTATAGTATGTCAATGACCTAACCTAACTATTTAGAGTGAAGACAAGGGAACATAAAACCCAATAGTATTAAATATCGAGCGAGTCTTGCTAATGGGTCGTAATCGAAGAGTTTGAAAACAACAGGTGTCGGGAATCAAACCGACTGACAGTTACGACAAGCATCTGCTCAACTATCGGGATTCCTTCAGCGGGATTTGGCTAAATATAATTTTCGAATTTCTTTTTTTTAAATTTCGAGGAAAAATGTTTTTCATTCGCTTTATTTACTGATCATATATCTCACTTATCTGACGACCTATTTCTGTGACAGATAAAATAAAAATCTAGACGAGATGATTAAATAAGATATTTATAATATATTTTATGCATTTATCTCGTTTTAACTTATCGTCAAATATATTCACGTTAATAATCTCTTACGCTTCCTAACTCTGTAAGATTAGCGAGTGAATTTTGACCCAAAACTCTCGTAATTAAATGAAAAATACAATAAACAAAAACTTACAACAACAATACGACGAATTAACACAAACTAACAGACAAAAACATTTCAAAGTCCAATTAATACAAATATAACACCTTGCAAGTGACGCTCTGACCCTTACTAAACAAGCAAAAATATAATCCAGTCCTATAGTTACAGAGTTGCAAATTGTGTGTGTCAAAACCAAGACACAAAGGGTGCTGGGCAAAAGGGTATATCTCAACAATAAAATACTTTTGGTGAGCCGCAACTCAATAAATACTTCATAGTATCGGTTTGAGGGCGACTTGACCGGATGTCCGGCCTTCGATCTTTTGCCCTCCGGGAGGGTAGAGGGTAAGGGTTTACATGCTTTGAATGTATTTTAGTTATTTGTAGTGGGAAATTTTATGTTAGAGAGGCATTTAATGCGGCTTTTAGTTTATAAATGTTAGTTAATTTGGGTGTGTCTCCTCTGAAATAGCTCTACAGTTTGGTCTTGTTTATTTTGGCTGTTTTGGCATTATTTTGTAATATTATTTTACATATTAATTTGTAATTCTTGAATGAAACATTAGGACAAGTTACCCTACATTTAAGGATTTTAAACGAGCATAATAACTAGAATAATAATCAGACAAATTAAGTACTACTTACTAATTTCAATTTTCAGTCAACATAATTAATTTTAGCTGAAATTAACCAAAAAATATTAAGAAACTTTTAACCACACTTGATTTATACTAACAACTCTACTCCAAATCCATTTGTTCAACAAAAGATTATTACAAAATTAATTTAAATTAACTTAGGAGATCCAAAGTTAAAATATCACCATGTAACATCACATAATTCAGGACTAAAGGGCAAAGGTCGCTTTAAATAATAGAAGAGAAGGGGTTCGTTGGCGAGAAAAGTCCGGCCCGAACCGACGCGAAGCAGTTTGATCCAGTTATTTGCCAGTATAAATTGACATCTGCCAACTATTTCCTTTAAATTTTTCTGAAACTTGGATTGGTATATTTTTATTGTCATTAGTGCCACATAAAGGGCAGCGATCATTATTATTTAATGTATTTTTATCTGTTTGCTTTCTATCAATATTGAGGTACAATTTTGGCATCTTTTCTAATTGACAGGGGTCAACTTAAAGAAGTTAACATCAAAGATGTTAGTGGACTTGGTCAAGAGGTGTTTTATTGGGATAATCCCGGATTACTATTGTATCCTGTCACGGGCCATCGCCTTAATTAGGGTCAATAGTTCCGAGTTTTGTGTAAACTGCCAGTTACTTTAACTAACACCCCTATTGGGTTATTTGTTATCGAACAGTTTATTGAGTTAAAGGCAGATGTAAACAACTCATTGATTGAACTGCTATTGAAAGTTTGACATTGTTGCCCCGAATTTAACTGACGGGAATTCTTCATTAGCTACTGTTAAGATTTATAAGAAAAACAACAAGGAGGTTTTATTCCCAGTTGTCAATATTATAATCCTGACAAAATAAATAAGACATAAGAATTAATGTGTCTCTATTATTCTCAAATAGACTAACGCAATACCTAATAAAGAAGATTATGTCATTACGAATTTGATCACCTTGACATCACCTGCTTAAGTCAGGACAGACGAACAAAAAACTAATCCCTGTGACGAATTCCAACCATTGATCTCTTTCATCTATTGATCGATCGAGATACAAAGGACCACCAATTCTAAAACGATAAAAGTTCAAATCTGTTATCTGAATAAAGAACTTTATTTAACACGATGTAACGTTCACATTTGAGTGTGTTATTCTTAACACGTGCAATCTGTTTACGAAACGTTAGCGGATATTGCTTATTAATGTTATGACTGAATCAGACTATTGGCAATAAAGATGATTGAGTCGGCTGAAGGTACGTCTGCGTGTAGGAATATTGTTATTAGACCTACATGTTAGGTATATAGTACAACATAGTATTTGTAGGTACACGAAACTCTTGACAAACAATGTTATTATCTTATTTGATACATGATATCATAACACTGCAGCAATGATTGAGACTTTTTTCTAATAATTTATGAAGAATTATTAGTATAATTTTAGTTTTTTTATTATATTCGTAAATTTTAACGTTGATTTCACCATTTAACATTATTAAGTATTTACAGTTCGTTCATTGTTCTGACTCATATTTAGCATAATCAAACACACCATTTGATGTGATTGAACTTTGATTCTCAATGCCATCACACAAAATTTTATATTTAAAAATTATGACCGTAATAAAATATGACAAAAAGATTAAAAACAATGTTTTTTAACGAAACCCAGATACAGAATAACGTTTTTAAATAAACAAAGCCCCATTAATATCGTTCTGACTAATTACCGACACCAGAAAACACCAGGATTATACGGAATAATCATAACATAAATAAATCTCTATGAAAAAATCAAACAAAACTCAACGCGATTGAGACGCCACATGTATCATATTTATGTTTTGAAAAGTTATTTCTAGTTGAATCTAAATAACGCGTTAACTGGCTAACACAAATATCCTTACTAAACTAAGATAACATAATAAAACATATTTTAAACATTTGACGTTTGATAATATTAATAGTTTAGTTTTTTGTGATTTTTGACTTGGTGCCGTTTGGTGGTCGGATGACAGGTGACATTAAATTACGAATTATTTAAAATTTCATGATGCGGTCATTGCCCTTTGGTCTTAAAAAAATTTGAAATATTCATTCTTAAACATAGCAGACGTATGGCAAACGTAAAGTTGTATTTAGCCTAGTGTTTATTCCGTCAGATGTTGGCCATCAATAAAACAGCATATAACCTACTTTTCACCTTAACCTCCTAACTATAATCCATCCCAGGAACGTAGGTAGACTGATATAGATACCATGACAATGTAGGCATGCCAGCCCCTATTTATAGAATCTCGTGAAATAAAGGATATTGTGTCGTTCAATCTATAAATAGGCACAAGGCTTCGAAAACAGTGTCTTAATAGACTTTGGACCAATATTCTAGTACTGTGCTACGTCAAATTGAATTATTTTGACTTATAACACTTGCGTCAGAAAAAAACAATAACTTTACGTTAATTTTTCAAATAACGCTTAAGTCCTTCAATTCACCTTAACTTAATCAGTAAATGTTAACCACAACAGTTAATTTTAATAAAATGTAACACAATCTAGAATATTTCAATTAGTCGAAGTACCAGGCGTCCATAAACGGTTAGCATTTTAATACGTTTTATTTGCCCATTATTGCTTGCTTGATAAGAAAGAATGCGCAGAGAAAGAGCCGGTCCTCATCTCAGGACGACCTGCGCCGCTGAAAAGGACGCATATATGGAAAAAACAAGGGAGCGAAAGAGACACAACCACCTCCGATAACACGTCAATACATTTCTTACACTACCCACACACGAGAAGCGTCCCTATCTCCTGCGTATAAAGACGAGTATCTCTTGTTTGCGTTAATGGAAAACCGATACGACATCAATATGTTTTACTGCGCCATTCTTCAACCGAATACACATTTTAGGATACTTCGAATAAGGTTGAGTTTGGAGTTTTTATGGTTTTCTTGGAAGGCGTACTCGATATCTTGTAAGATAGTCGGGGCGTTCGGAACCGATCGAACGCCGATAAAATGTTATTGGAAAAACACCTCTATAGAGCAAGCGTAAAGGTTTTAGTCGACAAGGCGTTCCCGTACTGGGACACGCCCAAGTCTTATATGGAAAAATGAGGAGTGACTTTTTTTATTTCCCTCGATCGTACCCGCAATATATCGAGATAAGCCGTATATTATTTTATTTCATTGTTAATAATGTTTCTTTATCTTATTGTGCTTTGATTTTTCCAGGTACGTTACGATGCTGTGTCTGTATCAGGTAAATATAGATAACCTAAATATACTAAGACTACCAATAAGGAATGCGTACTTAAACCCTTTTAAATCCTTATTTGATTACAGCCAAGATTTTTTATTGATGTTTAACAAGAATACGTAAATATCGTTTCTAGTGATAATAGTGAAAAGATTATTCAAATCAGAATGATAACGGACATAATTGGAACACGAACACGAGAACAAATAATTTTAAATATGGAACTTAATTTGAATTGTAGTCACAAATCGCGCGTACCGTTAATTCGTATTGAATTTCACGGCTAGTGTTCTAGAACAATTCCAATTTAAACAACAATTAGAACTCCTATAGGTGTACAAATCGAATAAGGCTGAACGCGATCCGGCTGGAGTCACAATGCGATTAAAAGCGATCGAAACAAATGAAGTGAAAGAGCTCGATAAACGATTTCAAAAAACGAACGCGTTCATTATGCGTTAGGATTTTAAAACAATAGGGCATTCAGCCATTGGCCCGTTTGAATATGGAACGTGACGGACAGTTCCACGGGTTCCTTTTAACTGTTTATTTCGGGTGCGTACAATTTTGCTACCTGTGTCAAGGATTTCATTATTTTTTCCGAATTGATTGACACGGATAGCAGGTAAAATGTCTACCAATATGACGTTTTAAGTGATGCCGCTACAATACAGACGGATTCTGATTAATTCTAATTTTGAATTCGATACTGTTTTGTTTGTTTTTACTTTTTGGCAAAACACAATAATTTTTATATGAAATCTTATTTTACGGAACCTTAATGGCTGACTACTTACGCATTTACTCGAATAACATAGTATGTATTATGCAATCACAATGTTAAATCTATGCTCTTACAATAAAGACCTTAAATTAAATTCGAATTCGATTTAAAAAGCTTATCAAATCTCCTCAATCCATTTGCCAGACAAAACCCTATCAAACAACCATTGGGCAATGCACCATTGTTCTAAATCTAAATAATCCAATCCCACAACAGACATCTGTTCTACCGACAGCGAGGCAAACAAAAAGCTGTAATCAAAGGTGGCCGGTTTCTTGTCGGCCGCTATCGGCCCATTTGTCCGGCGCGCCTACGATCCGATAGCCGACTCGGCACAAACAACAATTTAGCCCCAACAGTGATTGATACAACCGATACATCACTAAACGCGTTTTTCTATGAAAAATTGCTATAATCGACTTAAAAACTCATTAGGCCGAAGACAAAGAAATCTTCCGACCGCCATTCGTCTAATTTGAGTTTCTCGATCGAGACGAATTTCAGTCGTGATTACCGTTCCCCTTTTTTGTGTTATTAAATGCCATCAAAGAATTTTAATACCACCCATCCTTAATATTTGATGTTTTAGTATCATTGGTTCATAATGTCCTCGTGTTAGATATCTGGTGCACACTTTATGTGCGTCTGTGTGCGTGCACATGTCCTACGTCACCGGCGTCACATTCATTAGTGTTGACAGCACAGGAAATAGTAATAAAGCGTGTACGCCGCACAAAAATCATAAACAAGAATAAATAATTTAAATAAAGCATCCATATTTGAATGCGAGTCGCCAGACTCCGCGCCAGAGGGGAAGTCTTTCATAGTTCCGAAAAAAAAATCGATCACAATGCACACGATATTAAAAAAAAGTGTGTCACCGTCACCATTCAAATTAAACGACAAGATAATTTTTGAATATGTATCGTGGTATATTTGAATAAGTGTTACATTAATATTCTTTTGTGATAATTTCGAATTCGGAACGCCCACGCCGTCCCATTGTCTCGCAAGTTATTGGCTCATTAGGCAACGTGTCGCTTTGTCTCGAACGATTTGAATTTTTGATTTTCGAATCGAACGTAATTGATTTGTGACTCGTGTCCGAATAAAGAAATCTATAGAATGTCCTGTGATATAATTTCTTAAACTCATTGTAAAAAACAAATAAGTTAAAGCTAAATCTAAAAATTAAAAGTTGTTATTGTTGGTATAACGACTCATTATTTCAATTTCAACGACAAAACACTATCTAAATAAAAAATCTCAAAATGTCAAATTGACACTTACAACTTCCGTATTACCCGTGCGCGTTATCTGAAATCAAAATGCGATTCGAACGTATACAAAGGAGCGAAATGATATATTTGAACAATAAGAAAGCGAGAGTCGCCCACGTGTGAGCCAGGGACAGATGTGCTCACAAATTACGTATGCTAATGTATCTTGTAATCCTTCCGTCGGACCTCCCTGCGCCGCGTCACCTTGTCTCGCGGTATAATCGATCGATTATGAATGCGGGCAATGATTCTCGATTATAGTTTCGAGATGTCATGTCACTCAGGAACTTGACGCGCCTACAGTTTCAAACTTCGAGCTCAAAACAGTTGTAAATCTTTGTACATTTGAATATCGAACATCATAAACAAAGTTTTCTGTCAACAAATCAGGGGTGTGTATCGTCGTTTATTAGGTGCCAGTTCGAATGGCATTTGGCGGCAATGTAACGGAACCCCCAAATATGAAAAGGAATAACGTCAAAAATGAACGAATCCTCGCGACATTACCGGTAATCATGTTTTATGAGTTTCCCCCGACGAAATAGACGCACAATATGCCGCCCCCATCGGTTGACACGTATACTTGTAAAAAGTTAAAATTGCGTAATATTACGCTCACGTACTTATTATTGACATTCAGTGCAATAAACGCTCAAATTATCGGCGTACCGAGGCGAAATAACATGTTACTCTTTAACTGGAAACTGTTGTGACGAAGCGCGTAGGTACATCCACCTATCGCATTTGCATAGAACGGCCTATTATAAGTCATTATCGTAAATTTCCGTTCAATATAATAACATGCGTTGTGTCGCGCAACAAAATTTTATCAATAGAAACGTTGCGATATTTCGTTTGAAATTAGAATCAGTACCGTTTCCGCTTCCGTTCGGTATTTGAACTCGCGCGTATGAATTAAGACTGTCGCTCTATATAAATGATAACTGTCGATATAATTCAAACGTAGAATGCGATGGCTCGAATCGGGAGCGATTTGAAGAATTTAATTTTTTGAAATACCTGAACCGTTTGGAATATTTTGTTCGTTCGGCAACAGATATCAAGGGAAGAGGCAATAACCATTAAAAGCTTGCGGAGGGCCGTTCCGAAAGTTTTCTTTTCAATAACGCGTCTAATATTCAAATTAGAGGCACTAAGGCGAGGAATTCTTAGCGATATATCATCGAAGCTAATCAGATTTTTTCCTTGCTCCTTACATTTCGTAAAATGTTTCGGGGATTAAATAGGGTACGTAGACGAGGATAATTTAGTAGTTTCGTTGCAAGATTTCATTTTTATGCGAATACTTATTGTGTTTTGTTTTATCTATCATTTATCTTCTTACACCCTTAGTATATTTGGATTATTGGAATTGGAAGTATGCTTTAGTATTTCTTATAAGTAACGTGAATTCCACTAACACCCATACAGAAATGGAATTATTAAAACAGTCTAATAAGATCATCCCCTTACCAAACCACTTTGGGGCCCTTTTTTAAATTCAAACGAAATCCCGAACACACGCATTAAATCTATCACACATACAATTTAAATTTGGAACGCGTCTCTATACCCACGAGTGGAGACAAAATCTATTCGAAATTCGAATATGGCGGCTTCATATAAAATATCAAATGTGTCGGTTCATATAAAATTTACGAAGAACGGAGGCAATTCCTCGATCCCGTCAGTTGGCGAACTCTCAATACACTCGGGCGCCATAAAAAATAATTTAAATTGCTCTTACAGTGACTCGCTATCGCTTCGAACATTTGCATACTAAAATAATGCAAAAATCTATGCGCGGAACGCACTTAGCGCGTGTTCGCGTTTGTGCACGACAATTTTCGATATCGTGACGTCTATTAGGAATAGGGTTATTATCCGGTACGCGACAAAAGTTCTGTGTAAAAGGTTTATTTACAGTTTGAATGTCAATGAAATTTCTTTAGGTTTATTTTCACTAAGTAATTGCTGTTTTTGAGATATATAATGCTTAGGTTGTAATTTCATAGCATCCAATATTTCTTAAGTACTTGTTCTCTTTTTTACATAACAGCACTGAAAGTGTCCTATTCCGGAGTGCGGAAAATCGTCGTGAGGCGGCGAGCGATACCGCGAGATAGTCCTGAAACATTGGAAACGCACAGAAACATTAGACGCGTGGGGCAAAGAAATTTTTATGTGTTATTTTTTTTCTTGTTTTGAAATATGTACGCCGTTAGGTTATTTATGGGTTCCATAGAGGTTATATTTCGGGAAGTAATGAGGTTTCGTTCGGAAAGGGCAATTTAAATGTGCGTAGATTGAGTCGTTAGGGGGTGCATCGGTCGTTTCCCTACGTAAGTAACTCGCGAGCGATCATGCGTGGCGCCGATCAAATTGTGGCTTTATAGAGAAACGTGTAAATTAACCAAACAAAATTGAAAAAAATGGCGGGAAGGTTGCGTTCCAAAAACAAAGCTGACAGGATTTAATATTTTAAAAATAATCGAAATTAATTGTGATTGAGAACGGAAATGAGATTGAAATAATTATTTCACTTGCAACTTTTCAAGACTGCAGCAATTAAGTGGGAACATAATCTCCGAATCTGCTAAAATCCAATTAATTGATTAAAGGAATAACACAAAAAACAATTCGAATGTTAACGTACGCGAAACGGAGCGTAGTATAACATTTATGTGTTCAAATACAGTGGACACGGTAGATAAATTAAAAAATTCAGCAAGTGTACACCGCTACGTTTCAAATCTGATAATGAGCGAGCGGTTATAAAAACTCTTTTATTCATAATTTTTATTTATATTAATTAAACATGGTGCTAAGTGTACTGTGACGGGGTCGACGCACGTTTTCGTTGCGGCCGATATTGGAATAGGTGGCATGGTACTTCGGAATTAATTGGCCATTCAAAACTTTTTAATTTCTTCATTTTATGAGGAAAGAGGTTTATTTATTATTTTAGTTTCGTTTTTAATTGAATTAATGTCTTTATTATTTTTTGTTTGGTCCCTATTTTGTATGTTTACAAATTCGAAATTTGAAATAAATGCAGTATTTTAATTGAATTTATTGACTATTATCACAATTAATCGGATAAAATTATAATGTAATGCGTGAGAAGCGGTACCTAAATATAAATATTCTTACAAAATAAAAGTACCCAATGATAATTTCTAAATTCAACGCACCCATCACATCTACCTAAAATTAACTTTTTCTTAATTAAAGTTCATTAATTCCAAACTTATCAAAACCGGTAAACAATATAAACTTCACCAGCAAAGAGGTCAATTGCGGTACCCAAAAATAATAATTCGAACGAATTAATATGAATTATTGTTTACGGCACACAATTACTGAATTCAAATTGCACTAATCCACCGCTCATTCATTGGACAAAACAATAATATTTTCTCATACAAAGTAGATCATAACACCGAATTTTTTACACCTTACATAAGTTACAATAAAGGTGATTTTCCTTTGGTAGGTTATGTTTTTAATAGTGATAATTAATTAAAAAGATTATATATCCACTAAAACATTTCCAAATTCTTTCGGAGTCAACGAATCGTTGGACGTGAGACCGCCACTTAGAGCTATTGTTTAATTTTTATTATCCGAACCGTTACCACGATATACATTTACAATTAGCTTTTTATTGATGACCGTTAAAGCTACTTAGGTTTCGGTATTCGAATATTGTTTGAATTCGGAATAATTTTAAATTATAAATTGAAATAGATTTTTAGTTCTTTTACTTCAAGCTTCTTATTATTATTGTTAAATGTATGTCCTATTTTTGTCCTTTAAAATATTTTAATCTAATAAGTACTAAAACTGCAACAAGACTTTTTATTAAATTTTTAGTTTAGTTTTAGTTACTGTACCTAATACGTAGCTAACCACCAAATCTACATCAATTCTGTACGTTCATATTTGCCAATAATATCTCGCTAACTAGGACAAGCGTTAATTACAATGTCCTCCATTGAAACGTGTCAAAAGTTATAACAATTAATGCGACTGAATCATCGGTTAATTTTATTTTTAATTTTACTTTTTTTCGCAACGGAAATCGCTATTACGCGCTTCCTGTAAGTACCTACGTTTATTAGAAATGGCGGAAATGGATAGTAGTAAGTACGTTAGTAATTAAAAAATACTAAAGATGAAGGGCCATAAATATTTGTATAGTTAGATCATGTAGACTGATAGACTGAGGTTAAACAAACTTATGTATATTTAAAATATCAAGTCCATTAGAAATTACATTTGAAAATAATAAAAATAATAATCTTATCCTATTCAAATTTGGAATTAAAAAGTACATCAAGAAATTCGATCATCCGTAAAAATAATAAATCACTATCGAACCCACGGTGCAAGTCGAAGATTCTCACAAAAAAAGAAACCAGTTGAAGACATTCGGGGATTCTTAATATGCAAATAATTAACCAGAGTATCGCTCAACCCTTAACCCGACGCATGTAGGTCAATAAATTAAAAAAAAACTAAAATAAAATTCAGTAAACCGGTTTTTACCGATCGTAACCCCTCAATTGTTCTATGATTTATACCGATCGATCTGCATATGGTAATTCGAATAATTATTACGGAGGTCGAAACTACTTAATATGCGAATAATAATTAGTGTTTCCTTTTTTTTCTTGAGTCACTTTCTCACGAATGGGGTTGATTGATCGGATACTCGTATTTTGTTATCAGAGTAGCCGTTTTATTCAAATTGGTCCTGTTTTTGGAATTATTAATGTAACTGTCTAATTTAATTTTGAATTAGTTTTAGATAATTCTATTCCAGAACTTTTTAATTAATACATTAAAAACTGCTTAACGTACCAAATTTACACGTAGATCCTAAAAAAATCGCTGTTTGATCTGATATAAAAAATCTGTCTTCATCCTTCCTATCTCACGACTTAACAAATAAAAAAAGAAAGTTTTGTATTCAAAACATCATTTTTCTCCACACTGATTATTGTCAACGACATAAATCTTCAATACTGAATACTGTGGCATTAATGCACACAAGCGATCGCATCGCATTATAAAAAACCCATTTCCGAATTTCTTCAGCCGAACAATGAACTAAATATCAATACTTCGAATGCGACACTGACATCTGGGCCGAAGGGTTAAAAAGTCTTAACCCTAATCCTATCTCAGGACGAACAAAAGCCCATCACATATATTTAAACCTGTTTTACCGATTGATAGCTCGATTTCGATATAAAATGTCAAACAACAATGCCGTAAGATGCATGCTCGCATCGATTTGCATACATCTTCTTTGTATATGCAAATTATTTGATACGATTTTTACAAGGAGCCGATAGTATGGGAAACTGGCGGTGTTCGGGTGCGTATATGTAAATGAGGCGATAACGCGGCGAGATGGGTGCGTTTATCTAACTTAGTCAGTTAGTTGCTCGCGCGCTTCTGATCTGTAAACGTCACGCGCGAGAATACAGCTTGTGTTTAGAATCCGAGTGTAAACGAACCGTTCGATGTTTGAAACTTTTCGAACTTATGATTATTGTTCGATCGGAAAAATAATATATTCTATTTCCGAACTGATTATTCGATATTTGATTTTGTTTTTTTGGAAATAAGAATATAATATATTTTTCTACTAACTAACGAACAATAATAATAAGTTTATTTTTAGAATGGAACGTTAGTTATTTTTGAATTATTTCAGGGATTTTTAGTTTTAAGTGTCTACAATAATAATTGAATAAAACTTTTTGGAAAAATAAATATTAAAAACAGTGCACATGAATGAAATTTATTGTGACAGACTGAAGATAACATTTTTCGAAATTATGAAAATACGGAATTATTATAATGAGGTAAGAATTAATATATTTTCAATATATTTTTTCGCGAATGTTAGAAATTGAAGTAGAACTATGTAGGTACTTTTAGTGGACTTTACCGAATCTTGCGAGATTTTTATAAAATATATTTTTATTTAATATTTTTGGTCATCTAAATCTATGTTACTAATTAATTTATTATAATACTACTCGACTACTAATGATTCACAATTAAAACACAAATTCGCTAACTGCACTTAATTTTCGAAATTGGAATTCTACTCACCAACATTCATTAAACATTTTTTGCTTAACCCTTATCCTTTGTACCTACTTAACACAACAAATACAACAAATTGGAGACCAATCAGTAGTTAGAATCCCAGCTCAAACTTGTGCTGTTGCTAATGAAAAGAGAATCTATAATGGAGGAGGTCAACCCCAATCGCGAAGATAGGGTTAAAGGATGCGGCATTATACGGGTTAAATGCTTTTGTTTTTTTTTGTTACACGACTGACTTTAGGCATTATTTTAAATATATATTTGTTTCATCATGAAGTTTTACTGTGGGTATTGACCGTTTTATTTGTATCTTGAAGTTTAAACCGTTTATTTGTATCTTGAAGTTTAAAGTTAAGGTAAAGTTAAACGTTTAATTTAAGTATATGCCAACTCTCAACAGTTAAGGAGTCAGTACTTAAAAGATCGCAAAAACGTTAATGGTAAATAAAAATAATTAATAAAATCCAAATTTGCTTAAGACAGTGCAAACGCCATAACTTTTACGTATTTTACAGCAAATTAATTAAAAAGAAAATACAAAGATATTGTATATTTAAAACTATTAAAATTAACCACAATAATAATCACATTCACACAATGATGAATTCACATCCAAAGCAAATAACTTTAAATGTTCGCAAGTGCCAATTAATTATTAACATTCAAAGTCGTTTCAGGGGTACACTTCATTATTTAATTATTTTATAAAAGATAATTATCTATAATTCGGCTACTTTATTGAATGACGCAAACTTCCACTGTTTGTCTTATCACATTGTCGTCTATATGATGTCATGGTGATCTAGAAACCAAACACTCAATTGATGTCGTATACCTACAGATCGGCACTCGCCTCAACATAATTTTGTCTCAACATAAGATGTTATTTACATTCTCTGAAGACGTTTGTGTTTTATCAATTAAAGCCTTACAACGAGACAAAAGATACAACAAAATTTAAAAAATACAGTTAAGAAATATCAAAATAAAATTATAATTAACTCGGGCTTAACACAAAAAATCGTTAAAAACAAAGCAGCAACATGTACTTACTTAGTTTAAAATAAAGAATAAAAATTCAAATACATTTAAATTCCGACTACCGCATCAAACGGTGTGTTCCTAGCGGCGCACGTCTCCACATCTCTGGTAATTAAGAGGCGCAAATTAGCAACACGAGCGAAAGACGACTGTTTTTCTTTTATCCACCCGTATGTGGCCAGCCTACGTGCCCTGAGGTTTCACAGTTTCACACACGACGCGTTTGTAGCTTGCCTAACATTTGTTTGTCTCTTTTCCAATGATTTTTGTGGAATAGGATTCTAATTATAGCCTCTTTGGTCTTTTTGATCAAGTTAGTCCTCTTGCTGCGATATTCGTTATTTTAATTGGATTTCGTTGATAAACTGCGCGGTTCCTGAAAATATGATTCATTGATGGCGTCATGCTTTACCGTTGGCTTATTATAATAACGCTTGGTTTAGGTAAACTTTCGCACATTGTACAAATATGTACCGCCTCGGGGCTATTCATGTTGGTAAATGCGTTTCAGACTGTTGCATGTTTTGTGATTAAATCAAAACATGATAACTACAACCGTTTCTACACACTATATTCAATTGTTTATCAAGCTATATTTACGTCTCGAACTTATTAATTTTTTTGAAAGACGTATCTGTTTTCCAATTAAGCGATGATTTTAAAAAAAACATCGTAGAATTCGTGGTAAAAAAAAACTGCTTTTAAAATTTTATAAAAAATGTAATACCTACTTACTACTTATGCTGACGCTACAAGCATTAAAATTGATCAACACACAAGGACGTTATCCATAGAACGCGGCGACGCCAACGCGACCCGACTCAGCGGTCAATTCGACAGGAACCTTACCCGAAACCCCCCCTCAACCCACTTTTTACGTCAATGTTTTTCTATAGAAACACGAGGGGCATAAGTATACGAATAAGTGAATGATGGGGGCTATCAAAACATCTCCCTTATCAGCCGGACCAAGGGCCCCAGTTTTTAGGGAAAAGGATTAGGTAATACATGACGTGGAGGTTTTAATCGTGATGTTGGGATCAATTTTCCGTGACTTGACGTTTTAGGGAGGTTGTCCTGGTTCAAACAAACGAGAGGAACGTAATCATTAAGGATTTAAGGACACTGAATATTATAGACGGAGTAGGTACTAGATAATTTTAAATAAGGAGAAAGTTCTAAATAATTATTTGATGAAGATAAATTCGCCGTTGAAAGTCTAAAGAAATGTAATGGGATTTCTCAAAATATAGTTTAGTTTTTATGTCAACGATGACATATTGCACTTAAATGCAGCAAGTGATCAGATCTAGATATAATTGATATTCAACTTACATTGTCATTGCTAAAAATTACATAGGTTACTATCATCTTTTTTTAAATCCTTCTCATAATCTTTTAATCGACCAAAAAGTATTCAAAACTCAAAGCAATCAACCTCCAAAAACAAAGACAACATTTTTAAAACATAAAACTCCCTCCACCGAAGTATAATCCAAAATTATCATACCCATTGGACACTCAGGGTTTCATAATTTTTCCACTCATATTAATTCCTTAATATCGACGCTCCCAGGGAGGGAGCAGGGAGGCCGGGGCAGATAACGGGAGACATAAAGCGTAGGAGATCGCTAATTCATCATAAGTTAAAGGGTTTTTATGTACGGAACCTTTCCTCTTTGTACGGTCTGCAAAAAGCCCGATGTCTGGCGATACAGTTTAAAAAATTACCATCAAAGGCTGTGATATTAATTAACTTTTTAAAAGGTGATTTCGTGAATAGGTTCTTGTTGGAGAGAGATTTTAGATAGCTCATGTCATACTTTGTTTTTATTGCATCCTTTAAACAAAATTGAAGAGAATACAAGTAAATTCTTATAAGAATATTAAATCATTGAAATAAAACGGTCACACTTAGTTACACTTTTATGGAATTTATAATGTCTCAATAAATAATTTAAGAACGACCGCCCGACGTGTTGGTATATTAAATTGATATTATCCCAGAAATAAAAATTTACTTCAAGATGCTCACTAAAATTCGTAATACTCGTACAAACAAACACT
Organism: Subacronicta megacephala; assembly: GCA_958496365.1. NCBI lineage: Eukaryota > Metazoa > Arthropoda > Insecta > Lepidoptera > Noctuidae > Subacronicta > Subacronicta megacephala. The sequence continues at coordinate 11,983,059 of OY292534.1, forward strand.
GCAGAATAATCTCATGTACTGATATTTCCTAATTCATCTCATCCCAAATTGAGTGAAGATGACACAAAAAAAAATATGATAGAAGAGTAATCTTAACTGCCTCATTAATCTAGTGGTCTCAAGCACTACTGCTATGCTAGAGGTCCTGGGTTCGATCCCTAGGTCGAGCAGTGTTATTGGGTTTTTCTATGAAATCCTCAGTAGCAAATCGGAGTTTGGATATGTTCCCGGTAAATGGCAAAAGGCTACTGGATGGAACCTAAACGTTTCGGCGAACTGTGGGTGTTACATTAGCACACCTGTGCGTTACCCTTCGGGGAATACAGGCGTGATAGTATATATTAACGAAGTCTCATGAAAATTAATAGTACATACACGTAGCATCTTTAACAGCATTACAGTATCTATTCGCAAAGTACATTTAAACTTTTAAACCATTTAAAAGTTGTACAAAGTTGGAATATCGACAGACGTCGGCGCTACAAAATCCGTTCAGATATTAATTGTATTCTATTAAAACTTCACTTTTAATCCTATCGATCCTCTCAGAGCCCGTCGTGAGGGTGTAAACAAAATAATAATTCAGTTACGTTGTATTGATCTAGTTAGAAAGGGTTTGGGATCTAAATAATTATTGACGAGAAACGCTTACAATAATTACGAATAGTTAGAATAAAAGTTGAGTTGCCAAATATATTGCAGCATTATATGTTTTGATTATTATACAGGGTGTTTGGTGCATCGTTTGCCAAATGGAAATGGCCGATAGAAGAGGTCATTAGCTATGTCTTCAGGCCCAATAACTCATTCCTTGTCACACCAGTTTTTTTTATAACAACTTGTAGTTACGTTGTATTGATCTAGTTAGAAAGGGTTTGGGATCTAAATAATTATTGACGAGAAACGCTTACGATAATTACGAATAGTTAGAATAAAAGTTGAGTTGCCAAATATATTGCAGCAATTTATATGTTTTGATTATTATATAAATACTTACGTAGAGTTCAACATTATAATAATTAATTAAATCTGTATAAAATTTTAATCTTGAGCGAAAATGTAGTGTTTTTTTTAAATCAAGTCATATATTTATATTGTTGCGTTTGGAATGTACGTAACATTAATTATTAATATTCTTATAAGATTCCACATCCTACATGAACAAAATTAGCGGGTATTATAATATAAATTTTAAATATTGAGTTCTTAATAAGTTTAATTGTTCACAATTTTTTTTATATGTAAATTGTATGCGTAATAAAATGAATACGATAAATTAATTGCAGAGATGTGGCTTATTATATTTCTTCTTACATTTGCAAAGCAGAAAAAAATCATGTAACCCAACTTTTTGCCAAAAAACTCAAGTGTTGCTCAAAATTTTCCATTTTCGGCAACCATTGGCAAAGTAAAAGTTACACACTCCTACAGCCCTCCGAGTTAAATCAATTAAGGGCTGTTTTAAAATCGTGTGAGGGCCAGGGGCGGGCTTAGAAAAACTTCTAACGAATGCCCCCGAACCCTTTTTAATCAATTAATTACTCAATACGAATACATTGTGCCGACTCCATGTTGTAGTGACGCGAACCATGAAGGTTATGATAGAAAATAAAACCTTTGCTTAATAGGAGTCGACGAATTGGCAATGAAAATGAAAGGACACATTTTTTTTCTATAAACAACTTAAGAAAAAAAAATTAACTTTAGACACCTACCTAAATTGTGTTAATATCCTTGTATATTTTTTGCTTGTGACAACATTATTATAAGTTTAGTTAGGGGATCTTTAATTTTCATAATAACATTAAATTTTAATACGTTCATTTAAACTACAGAGAACTATTTTCGGTCATCATTACTTTTTTTTAAATAAGGTCATACATAACACATTTTTGTCCAAACCGCCTCGCCTCATAGCATTGGATTCTTAATAGAATCGATTGTACATGAAGTGCAAATCGATTGTTGGTGTTGCACTGCGAGTTAAACGACGTGACTAATTGATTCTGATCGAATAATAGATGAAGCAATCAGTCTAATAGGAATCAATTCGATGACTCGTTTCTGATTGATCGAGTTCAGTCGTAGATTAAATCGTTCAATTGGAACTATTATGTATGTATGTAAATTAGAAAAGTTTGTTTTTTTATAGTCAAGATTCTACTGCGAGCAAAGTGTTATTGGGTTTTTCTATGAAATTCCCAGTAGCAGCTCGGAGTCTGGATTTGTGCCCGGTTAATGGCAATAGGCAATAAAAACATACCGGCGAAATGTGGTTGTACCTTAGTACACCTCTGCCTAACCCTTAGGGGAATACAGGCGTGATAGATAGATAGATAGATTACTCTTTATTGTACACAAGAAACAAAATACAAAACAAACGTAGTAAGTAGGTACAATTGGCGGTCTTATCGCTAAAAGCAATTTAAAAGTGATGTTATGTATGTATGTAAGATTCTACTAATAGGGAATTTTTAGCTAGCTGCCTCATTAGTCTAGCAATTTAGCGTCTGCCACGCTAGATATCCTGAGTTCGATTCCCGGATCGAGGAAAATTGTATTGAGATTTTCTATAAAATTATCAAACACAGCTTGGAGTTAGATTTGTGCCCGATCAATTGTAATATTATTTTATTTAACTACACTGTGAGCCTCTCCTTGTCTGTCCTTAACCCTGTAACAAATAATTTAACTTAATCTTACTGTTATAGTTGACTAAGCCCTCAACAGATTTCCCACTGCCTATATCCAAGTAAAAGTACTAAGATTTTTTTGGAACCTTCGCAAAATTCATGCATATTTTTCAATTAATCCTTATTGGATCCTTTTTTATGTTTAAATACTATCTGAAGAAGTTTGATCACACTCAACCCATCTTCCAAACAATACTTTACGATGATTTAAATTTAGAAATGCACCTTTAATTCTAGATAATTCTAATTGAATCTTTCTTCGTCCTTCTCTACCTAGATTTCCCCTTCACGATCAGGCCAAACATCTGCACACACAACATACATAATAACCAACTAGCAGTAATTATAAATTAACGTAACGAGCACCATAAAAGTCGTGGATTGCAAATATTACCAAAGCGACAGACGCCGGGCGTCGCAAACTTGACGCAACTTGGCACAACTTAGCGAACTTGGCACAACTTGCTCCGAACTCGATGAGCTACAAATAGGCATCGGAATTAAGTTTCTTTTGGTTGTCTGTATGCCTTTTAATTATTTCTGGTACCCCTTCAGGTACTTCAATCGGCCCCTTCCAGCCGCCTTTTGATTTTCTTCGAAATTGACTGATAGGCACTTAGAAATTGTAATTACGTTTGCAGTGAGTCCCATCCCTGGAATTTGTTTTAAAAATGACGTTTTTATTTAAATATCGGGAAAGGGTTGGGGTTTTTTTTAGGGTTGGCGAGAAGGCATCAATGATTGTGATAATTGTAAATATTGTAATGATATTAAAAAGTGTTTGAGTTGATAAGATTTGAACAACTGAGGTGTCAAGATGACAACACGCGAGTGATACCAATAGTGTTGATGGCGTCTATATGCTGTGGTTGCCGCTATAAAACATATGCTTGTTTGTAATCTTAATAAAAATTCACGACACAAATAAATTAGAAATGATTCAAATTACACAAATTAAAATACTCATTAGTCCAATCAAAAGTCCAATCCCGAAATAATGGCACGGTTCCAAATCATGCGCCCGCTTCGATTCATTGGATCCCAACCATTCACACGTCAGCGATCAATCAGCGCGCATGGATCATTAGGTGAATCTCCTGTCCGATCTATAGATCTTCGCCATCTTCACCCGACTGCGATAAATCAAGTTAGTATGATGTCTTATTTTAATGACTGCGCTTTATATAGACGTTTGATCGCGGAAGTTTGCCTTTTTTTCGTGTAATGCTGTAATATAACATAACATTACGCCTACCGATCCCATGAAATAGGGGACGAGCCTATTGCGACACAAACTCAAATCAAACTTATATTACACAAAAAATCCTAATAACATATTATAAATTTTATGGTAGTTCTTATGAAATATATTGATCGAATGCAATTTGTGTGACATTGTGTTTGTCTTAAAAAGGATACAGAGTTGTACTTAAGCTTCTTATTTCATTAAGCTGAATTGCTTATGAAAGTTAGGACAATTGTTACAAATGTGAACTTAAGTGTCTAGATCCTGATAACAAGTTTACCTACCTCCAATATAACACGTTAATTCGCGTACTGCTGGGGTAAAGAGGTCACTTATGATTCATCATCATCAACCCGTTACATTGTCCCACTACTGGGCACGGGTCTCCTCTCAGAACGAGAGGGATTAGGCTATAGTCCACCGCGCTAGCCTACTGCGGGTTGCAAGACCTCACATGCCGTCAAGAAAATCTCTCAGGCATGCAGGTTTCCTCACGATGTTTTCCTTCACCGTTTAAGCGCGTGATAATTATTAATACGCACATGAATTCGAAATTAGTTTCGAACTCGAGACCTTTGACTTGGCCGTCCAAGGGTCAAATCACAAGGCTATCACTGCACTTTTTGGGACGATTTCGTAACGTATCACTTATGATTCATATTAGGATCTGCTCTTGGTTCTAAATATGAGTTGTTTACACTGAAATTTCTTAATGTGAAGAATGTGAGAATGTTACAGAAAACTACACTTACGATAGCATCTTGTTATAGGTATCTTCACAAGTATCTTCTTCACATATAAAAAAATCTGTTCACAACAACTCAGATATATTTTCCCAATAAACTTTCTTACCGTGAAAACTTTTCAAAAGATTTCCCCATAACATCAAGTTTATTGTATGTGGCGTGCAATATTGTACCTCGCACCTCGCGAGCATCGGTAGTTGCCAATAAACGCCTCCCTTTGTATCTGATGCAAAGATTAAGTTCTAATATGTACGCAGACGGGACACTCAAAATGTCGCTTGTTTTTTTTTTATTTTCTTTATCGTTGACTTGGATGCATTTGACTGAAACACGTGTCTGATGGAAACTAGGGTCTAATACTCTATGTAGACCCTATATATTGTAGGTTATATTGAAATATATATGAGAAAAAGGCGTGTATGTATGTTATGTTAATATCCCTAATATCCCTAATATACCTAGACTGATTACTACCCATAACATATCAGACAGGGATGGGTCTCTCTATACCCATCCAAGAACTTGTAGCGACAACCACAGCTTAACCTTGTACCGCGATTTTTATCTATTCAGCCACAAGGTCCTCGTAGCGTTAATTGTGAGATTTTTTAAAATGACTATTTTGAGTCTTAATCAAATTTAATAACTCAATTATCATAAAATTTAAGTAAATTACTTATACCTAACGATCTCTAGCCTAACTAGGAGCTAGCTATCTTAAACCTGTATAGCGCCTCTGGTGGTCACCTCAGGAACTAGGTTTTCTATACAAAATATTTGATATTTACGCCCGACTATTTTTCATTCAACCGCTTGTTATAAGAGGCTAAATTGGTAAAACGCAATATGATCATCGGCCATGCATAAGACCTCTGACCTCTCATCGTACGAAAAGCCTACACAAAGCAAGGTCAACTTATATTGGAAAACAATCTGTAGCCACTTATCCTAATAACAACATGAATGATATTGTTCCTGGATTGTGTGATAAATAAATTTACTAACTTAAGGACAATCAAATAATGGAACGGAAATTGTCTATAGTTTACGAATGGGAATGACCTTTTTTTGCAAAACTATGACACTTATCATTAAAATAAGCGTGCATAAAACATAATTAATTAAATAAGCGTACTTTAATGATCTTGGTTGCTAATTTAAATGTTGTTAATTCATATTTTCATGGACATTTCATTATTATTATGCCCATAATCATAGCATTAAGTAAACCCACTGATCGCCGATATATCTTCCTTGCAGGAGCACCTTGGGCTCACTTTGATCGAAGTGAACTACAGATAGAAGATACAAACTTTTCTTGCAAGTGTCGTATCTGCGATTATGATAGTATATGACACATCCCTAACAAGTACCTCATTGCGAACACGATTGAAGATAAAAGCCTAGCTAATAACGCGCTAATAAAGCCTTTATTGAGCCGAACAGAATTAAGAGGCGGCGGAAATTACCGATGTTAGCCGAACGTCGCCGAATTTAATAACGCACGTTCAGTTTTTAATGTACTTTCATGGGGGGAGCACGTGTAGGGTGTAATTAATTGAAACATTTTATTAGACTTTATTATCTACTGATTTATTGGATGTTTTACGATGAACGCGCAAATGCACACCTTGAAGACAAGATCGCCATTTTTTATTAACTGTAAAAAAAAGAGATGAATCAAGCGCGAAGGATATGCCTTTTATCGCGGGGGACTTCACAAACCTACAATCAACAGATACAAAGTACACCCAAGCTACGCCAAACGTATAGCCAAACTCATTCGATCTTGCTATTGAAAATCTTGAAGACTTCTAAGTGTTAACCCTTGACTTCGAATCTCCGACATCCATAAAACCTGCATCGTCTGAGATATTTTCTTGACGGTACGTGAAGTCTAGCAAACGGCAGGGCCGTAGCCCGCCAGGCAAAAACACCTGCCTGGTCGGAGGATCGCAATACATCTCGCTTCTCTACAAGTCTTACTTACTCTAGCAAACGGCATAAAGTGTTTATTTACCAGCGTGCAGTTCCGTAGTGGGACAATATTATAGGTTGATTATAAAGTGTTAACCTGTGGGAGAAACCACCACACGAAATTTAACACATTTAATGAAGAGTGAAATACAAAAGCTTTTGATTTAAAAGGTGTACCAAAATCAAACGTTAATACTCATTTAACAAGCCACAACCTGTTACAGTTAATTCCGCCATTAACACCATTCCCAGTTGACCAGCCAATAACAAGACAATGTAAATCATTGCAGCGTACGATCTCTCGCGAACGCTCCCGAACGACTCCGAACAATGCGACCGATACAGATCTAAATGAGCCGAGTTAAATATTGTTTAAATGCGCTCTTTTGGCTTAATCATAGGCTCGAGTGGGTACCAGGCGATCATAGATAGGTGAGAACGTTGACTTTGTAGAGACTAGGGGCTTCCTTGATGGTTCTAATTGCCTGGTACTTACGCAAGTAAAGAATGAAAGCGTGACAGATTTTAGCGATTTGTTGGTTTTTTTACGTGTTTTCTGTAGACTACTATCAGGTATTATTAAACTGTTAGGGTTATATTGCACGAAATATTCAGTACTCGTATGAACCAACAAATCAAGTTGCAATCATTTCATAAATGTTATTTCTAACTTAGAAAAAAACACTTGAAATAGACATATGATAATCAAAAAAGCATCACACAAAACGAAACAAAATAGTCAATAAGGAAACAATGTGCTACACAAGTGCGTCCGCACGCAAAGTTGGCAAAACAAGCGAATGAATGTCCCACCACGGCACAACTTGTGCGCACCACTGTACACCTATACTTGATTTGTGAACTTCGAACATTGACCAAAGACTAGGCGTCGGATAAGGTAGAAGAAGTATTTTGCCTACGGGCAATAAATATATCGATTAAGTAACGGACGTTTCTCCTTATGATTTCATAGAAAAAATTCAACTACCTTTCTACGTATGCTACTTCCGAAAACCAAACCTAAGCAGCAAACCTATACAGCCGTGCAAAATTAAATAGTTCCATAGGTACATAACGAATAGAACATTAAAACTCTTCGCAAATTATACTAAATATTATAAAAAAAGTAGTTCCGACCGGTTACAAGAAATGGATTCTAAGCAAAAATAATGGACTTACGTTCATTTCAAACCATTATTAAAAACAATGTCAGTGGACTAAAAATACTTTAAACTAAACTTTTGTAAACTCACAGAAGAACAATAAAATTATGCACAAAACATATTAAAAATGTCGATTCTAAATACAATTAACTATTCACCTATCGAAACTGCAGGTGTGAATATTGAGTTTTATTGGCGCGCCCCCGATCCCATGTAAGCGTAAGTTTTTGATTTAGTTTGCCAACAAACACATTATAAACTGTATACATTTCCCATAACCCTTCTATTTTGTACAAATTATTAGCCAATTCGATTTTGGTTTCATATAAGTATTCACGACCTAAAAATGCCTATATAAGTATTAATTATGTTTCGATTCCAGAAAGACTGGAATAAAATAATTTGTAGATAGTTAAAAACAAAGTCTAGACGAACTAATATATTCACTCTAACACTCATCACGCAAAGACAAATTTAAAGACACACGAACTCCTAATCTCATTTTAACTTTTGCTGTCATACAAACATGACCTATAGTTGCTTATCATCGTAATAAAAGCCAAATCTTTCACTCATTTGCCTCCTTTCCTCCCTAATTTCAGTTTTAAATAAATTCCTTTCAAGAAAGATGACTTACGTTATATACTAAATCAAAAAGTAATCAGTCGCGTGCAAAAAATGGGTTCATTTAAGATATTTCATACTGGCAGCTTTAGTGCCAAGTTGTCATTTTCAATCTAGTAATATGATTGTCCGAATAACATAGTAGATGGCTGTCCGACATCTTAGAAATATGTATTTCGGGGGTTTCATCAAAATATATATTTTTTACGAAGTAGTTTGATTATAAACTAGTATTTGCTGCGATTATAGTAATCTCACTATATGAAAGACATTATGAAAAAAATATCTAGTCCAGTAATGATCTGGTACACAAGCCACGTGACATTCATCGATTTATCACAAAAGAGGACCAAGTAATCCAACCATTGATAGACAAAGTACATAAAGAAGTAATAACAAAAGGTACTTATTACCAAAACAACAAGATACTACACAAATTCTAATCGCGTTCCTGAATTAACAGGAACACACGAAAATTCAAATGTGGAACGCCGGAATCACCAATCGGATTATCGTTCTACATGTATAAAAGACGAAAATTCCCGGTCTTACCCCTTTGCCCGACACCCCACGAGGACGCGAGGGGGCATGGGAGAGGGAGGGAGCGGTGTAGCTAATGGCAGTACCACTCGGATTCATTAGTAAATTAGAAAGCGGATGAGTCCAAAGTTACGAAAATTCAATATCTAATAATGATCAACTCTTACCTGCCTATAGTCGATAGAAGGGTGTTTGAACGAAAATTTCGCCTTTCGAACGTTTCTATTTGAATTTGTCAATCCGACTTTGTTCTGAATTGAATTATTTAGTTTTCGATTCGACTCTGTTTGGGTTTTGTGTTTGTCTATCTGAGGTGTTCATGCTCTGAGGGACGATTTTATCAATAAGGGTCTTTTGGGATGTGGAAAAATATGGGTCACTTACGTTGACTACATTCAAGATTTCTCTGAAATTTGTTACTTTTTACTTTAATAAGTATATTAAAAAATATTATTATATTATTCTAAATCAACCCTCCCCTAAAGCACGCGATCATAAACTAAGAAATTGCCTTCTCAGGTATATCGGACCCTTAAAAATCTGCAAAACAAAATTGGAAATATTAGAGCGTAATCAAATTACTATGTAGCAGGCGTTATTAAAAATCCGTGTTTTCTTTCAGTACTCTATTGAACAGCGCTTAATATCTCAATGTCGGTTTTAATTTGGTAGCATCGTGTTACCTTCTAACAGTTTTATTTTGAGAGTAAGACAAGGAAACGCGTTTCGACAGCTTACGTGGAAAATAAATATAATACGTTGATCTCGCGATGAAATGAAAAATCGAACGCGATTTTTTGTTCGGTTTTTATGTCAGGTATTTTTTTAACGGATTTTTAACAAAGTATTAATGTTTAGTAATTTATAGACTGTTGACGTCAACGAATATCCAAATTCTTTGACATAACTTCTAGCTACCATTTGCTCAGATGATTTTCTTTCATCGACAATAAAAAATGGTATTCTGTACACCACAAGTTTAAAGGAAAATTTTAGGCAATCCTGAATTGTATGACATGTACAAATTAATAGGCAAATTATCTGACAATGGTCAGACGGGCCGGCAAGACGGGAGGTTGAGGGGAGAACGAGGGTAAATAAAGCCCACGAAAAATATCACAGACCTCACACACTCATAGACTAGACGCGTATTTTAATTGAAAATATATTTTCATAACTTGAATATGTTAGCTTAACGAAGTTAGAAAAAATAGAGGAGAATATTTTTATTAGTTCTTTGTTCAACGAATTTGATTTCAAAAAGTAATATCTTTGATTATATTTAAATAATTAAGTTATCACGTCTAGATCTAACCTTGGGGGGTTTTTAGAGGAAAAATCCTGAGTTAATAAAACTCTACCGCTGACTGAATGACTTATTAGTTAAAACTGATGCGTCAAGCATGAAACTTTGCAAGGTATTCCTTAAATAGATATTAATAGTTAAGTAGGTACCTAAAAGCTGGGTATTGCCAACAACTTAACCTTACATCGCTACAGCGGGTAGTTTTGACCTTATTTTTTATTTTATTTTTCAGCTCTAAATATTCCAAATAACGCAGATTTAGCCAACCTACGTAATACACCGATAATTGGTATGGGTATTTACTGTTACACATGTATACCATACCATTTCTTTGTAGCCCTGTCATAAAATAATTAACTATCCATTTTTAATACTGATCCACTCAAATGCAATTACGGTTAATTGTTCGCAACGCTTGTCTAACAAGGCACTACATCATGTAGCAATGTAATTTTTTGTTTACATTACACATATCAATCAATTATAGCGCAGTTTTTCTTTTTATCAAGTATTCTTTCAATATTACAATATGTTTTATATATCGATATGAGCCCAAACAAATAATTGTCTACGTCGTATTGACGGTTTAATCCTTCGGTCGGTACCAAAAAAAAAACAAAACTCCGAAGCCCTTCGTCGGAGGCAAGAAGGGCGTCCTTTATCATATTTATTTTATTTCAATTCGGTACGAATTTAATCCTTTTCCATTAATTAGTGACCGCTCCCCGTATAATGCGGGGTCTGACCGACCCCTCGCGAGTATGCGTTAATTTTTCTTGGCGGCCGCCGCAGGGTTGACGTATGGCTTAAGTCTTAGGAGATCGAATACTGTCAAAATATATGATAAATATTCAATTTTTTTTGAGGACAAAATAAAATAAATTGTATGAATAACTCACAACACCGCACGGGTTAAATCAGTGACCTGGATGCACGTAAGTTTGGACAGGCATTCCTTATGTAACTGAGGTGGAGATTTTGGGAAATTTCCACTATAAGTCCTTGAAGTTGAGATTTTAAGCGGCAACTGTAAAATATTGACGCCAACAACACCAGTAGTATTATGCATTGTTATCTTAACACGCCAATATTGTTAAGTCTGTTATGCCCAATAATTACCCTTCAAATCGGTTTGCTAATAATAAATAATAGTGGTGATTGTAGATGTAAGGCTATCCAAGGTCAAGGATGATAAATCTTAAAGAAAATTACTTATTTATTTATTTATTTATTGACACACCAACGACTTATTCACTAATCATTACATTAAATATATTCATTACAACAATTTTGCGGTGAATTCGTCACTTATAGGTGTGCACAGCACTTGTACGAGTATAATATCAATAATAAAAACTCAAAAATTCTAAAATAATTTTACAAATTTACATTGAAGTTAAAATGTCAAGTAGATAAATTAAATTAAATTAAAATACAGTATGATTCAATAGTTAAAAACATCAATTAAATTGGAATTGAAAAATAATTATAAATTGATATTGTAAAAATAACAAATAAATTAGGACATTAATCACAATAGAAATTAAAAAAGAATAGAATAGGTTAAAATTTTGCGTTCTAACTTTCAAACTATAATTGAATAAGTATTAATAATGTAATTGGGTATTTAGTTCCAAAGGGTGACAACGGACAAGATATTCTCATACTTTCAAAACGTAAAATTTCATAAGTATTATAATGCGACCGCTCGTCTGTAACCACTCTCACCAAAACATAAATATGTTTTCCTTCATTATCTTCACAATTTTATTATGTTCTAGAAACGGATGCGTTACTCATTGAAATTCACCTTTCTGTTATCAGATCTAACGTACGATGTATCATATTAATTGGTCGTTTCGTGTTCATTATAATTAAATCTTAATTTTTCGGCTCCATGTTTTTTGTTCATACATTTTTACTGTTAGGTTTAACAATTTGATTATTTGAGCTGGGTTTGTTACACGTGGATTTGATGCCAACGTCTTTATTACCTTGTATTTTGCGCTCCTTATCGGAAAATGGACGCGAGAATATAGATATAAAGCGAAACTGTAGACGTTGTTTATTCTTTTCGCGTCATCATTAACAAAGGCCTTAGTATCTTGGTCTGATATAACAGAAAACATTTCTTTAAAAGTAAAATATAATTTTTCTGTTTCTTCATCGTTCTGTAAATTAATTTATTCTTATTCAATAACACTACATTAAGTCATTAAAGAACGGTAACCCTTCAAAGTGTGTTAATAGTTTTTTTATTGTGTCTGCAAATTGTTGCTTGGCACATCAAAGTTCGACTTTCTAAGATCATCCTGATACTCAACTAAGCTTTATCATCTTTAACGATAACTACTAGAGTATGGCAATTAATCTAAGGTTGAAGTTTATCAAGCCATATTAGTTTTACAAGCTAAAATAGATCTTATTATTTCCTGAGTTTCCTATAAGATTCAGCCAGGTGGTACCCCAATTTCTTAGCCATCCTAATATGATCTAATGATCTAATAATCTAATGATCTAATAATCTCATTTATCATTCTTAAAAGTCAGGTTATTTCGCTTTCATGTTATTTCGCGTCTAATTGTAAACATGTAAATTGTCATGTCTTTACTCATTTTGTTTTTTCTTTTGTCATTATCAGTCTTGAGGACACACAAAATGCCAATGTGGTTACAAACAGACAGACTTATTTGCTTTGACGCATAGATACAAAACTGTGCCAATCTAGAACGCAGTCCACTCTTTTAATATTGCACAAAATTTTAAATTATAAATATGACACTGACAATCTCGTTGAAGTGTAAATTATGAATTTTATAATGGTTTTTGCTGTATTTTTACTTTATATTTCAATAAATGTATGAATAATAATTTAAATAGCTAATAGTGGGTGTTGTTGATGATTTGTAGATTCCACCAGGTGCGTAGCCAGTAAAGTCTGATAAAATCTTACTGAAAATATTCCCCGATAGTTAATCTTGCTAGTCACTTTTATAAAGCAATTCGCTACACGAATTTTAAAGCATCTGAAATAGTGACGTGCAATTTTTCTAATATAACTTCGTCACGCGTTGAGAGTACTTGTCAACGTCCATCTCTTTGCAATAGTTTTCGACACTGCGTTAATTATAGACTTACTCTAGATATAAAGAATTATCTTAAGAAGAAAGCATTATACCTATTTCTCGAAATTCATTTTTCATCTGGGTATTATGCAATTCTTGAAGCACGACAAATATTTGTGCTAAAAGGAAAAACCCCAAAAACTCACAACAATAACAAAAGCCATAACCGCCAACAAATCAAAGGCGAATCGTAAATAAATGGCATTCGATTAGTTTAAACAAAAGAGGGTTAAGACAATGAGATTTCTATACAACCCGCTGATTTGTGGCCTCTCGATCTATTGATCGGCTACCACATCGCCTTGGACTGCGTAAGTTTGATTGATTTTGTTGTATTGAAGAAAACAATTATAAAGTTCTTCTTAAAGTCGTCATAGAACTTTTGCATTATAAATCTGTGCAAGAAAAAGGTTGGAAAACAATGAATGTTGTGTGGCCTCCAAATAATTGTTCTGATTCTAGATGTTTACGCAGTGGACTATTGTAATTTTCAAACGTGACTTCTATTTAAAAAAATGAATTCAAGAACATAATAGATGTAAAAACCATTATACCTTAACATACCTACATCCGAATAAAACCTTTACGCAGGCAATTTAGACGAAGCAAATAAAACTGTAATGAATTCACAATAGCAGGTGACTAAGGCCGCTACATTTCCATCCATTGTAATTGAAAAAGAAGATCTGATTGAAGCAAGTTATTTTCCAAATCTAACAGCGCAATAACTCATTGAATCATTAAGCGTACGACCGTTACAGTAATTGCTAGCCGTGAGAGTTCAATTACTAAAATTACACTGACTTAATCTATTGCACAAACATACTAAAATTTAGAATCAGATGACTTGAATAGATAAGTATTCTTTGTTGGTTAGTCGCGATCACTTTAATTGTTGGTTTGGAACCGTGCACTTCGGCTAGGTTCTTTTTGAATAACGGATCGTCATTGATTGCTATCTCTGATAATGTAGCTTTGGGCTTAGCCTGTTTAACGTTAGGATTTAATCTTGAGAACAAATTGCTCTTTGTTACGAACCAATATGGAAATTTCTTGTAAGAAATTCTTTTTGTTGGAGTTTCCATTTTATATTAGTTTCATGAACTGAAGCTAATCTTTATTTTTTGCAAAAAACATTTCAAGAACAATGATATCTATAATTCGTCGCGTCTATCCGTCCCAGTTCCACGGTCATCAAAGTTTCCCATCTCTTTCATGTTCAAAACTATAATTCATCAATGTCGAGTGCGACTCACCTTTCTTGTCCACACAATCGGAAAAAACAACTTTCTCACATTATACGCATCACAACATGTCTCTGGAGCTATTATAAAAAGATTTTTGACGACATCGACCGTTTTTAATTATTCAAAATTATTACATTCTCATTACGCTTCACACAATGCTGATAATATTTCTTCTATTTTAATTGAATGTGCTACTTCTTCCTTAATTACTACTTTCATACTTTCGTGTGTTTCTCAACTTTCTAGTTGTAAACATAAAATTATTCGGTCGAAGTACATCGTTTCTGTTTTAAGTTTAATTTGAATTACGCACTTTACGATGGCGGTTTTCTATAGTCAGAATAGATAACTTGTAATGCGCGGCTTCACGGCCCGCTGAATATAGATGACACGATAAATGAACATAATATTATGCCTGCAACTATGTTTTGGGTCGATATGTTGCAGTAAAAATAGATAGACATGATAATATCGTCCATGATTTATTATTACAATGTCTGCATTCCACAATCAAATCTTTCATGAGCATCATTTACGATGCATGCGTTAAGAATATATTTCATGAAAACGTGTCTTCGACAATTTTCACCTACGTCTCCAATTACACATTTACCGGCCCCTATTTCTTCTCCATCATCTACTGTTGAATTATTCTTCACCTGCTACTCAAAATGCTGTCTAAGGTCTCGATGACGACAGCCTCAAGGGCGTTTATTCTTAAAACACTGCACTGACTCAGTCGAGGTTGAGTGATCAATCTTGTTCAATTGAGCGTGCGTTACGTAATCGGGACACCGTCAATTTGGTACTAGGTGATAGGAATTATCGGGTATTCGGTTTCATACAAATCTGAGACTGTATCTTTGTGACCGTGTCTTTGTTGTCTAATAAGGTACTTTATCTCAATGATGTCAACGCTTCTTTCTTTAACGAAAACTGTCTGTCGACTTCGTTGTTATCATCTTTTTTACTGTTTAGTAAAAACAAGAATCTTAGGAAATCTCTTTTAGTAATTACTTAACCTATAAATTAGCTTCTCGTCGTGAAATATGAATATGATTCCAATCCTACATGAATTACCATAAAATTTGTTGGATTTAACATAATATTTGAAGCAATAACTAAAGCTGTAGCAACACATTAAGACCCAGGCACACACAAATATTTACCTATTGCCGTATTGGAATACTTTCCTAGAATCCTGATCGTTTTGAGATGTCGTGGCATGTTCCAGTTACTACGCCATTAATCTCTTCTGTTTATGTGTCTTATTGTATATCTATCTATCTTTTAAACCTATAACTATCTTCTCCAAGATACAGAAATTTTCTCAAAAATTAAGCATTATTTTCTTCTTGGAATCAAAGGATACGGCGAAAATTTTGCTTAAAAGTAACGTATCTATTCTTAGATGTTAATATATATTTTTTTATAGATCATTCAAAGGTAATAACTAGATTCTATAAAACAACTTTATTAACTTTTCACTTAGGATATGATTAATAAATATGATTTCGATCACTTTGTCTGGAATTGTCACGACTTAGTTTTCAAAAGATCTTAAGTGTATTATATGGAGACTAACTAATTAACCAACTTAAAATTCAATTTCTTAAGAAATGAGTTCTCAATGATACTCAAATATGAGTTCAAACATGTAAAATATAAAAAGACCGAAGTTGAAAATTAAAAAAACCTAACTGTGGACCCCTTTTGGATAAGCTAATACAGATGAAAGTTAACTGACTGATATAATTTTATTAGACAAGTGTAGAGTATAATCCAGACATCTTTGGTTTCATCAGAAACACGATGAGTGCGTAAACGTTTCGTGCGTGATAGTTAAAGGTGTTTCAGACAGATATTTATAAGTCGACGCAGCCTTTAGGTAAAGAATTGTGTTATACAAAAAACAATTGTGTTTTAAATAAAGAAGGGTTATATTTATTAACCCTTGAAGTCTTTATTGGTACTTAAACGAAACCTTTAAATACCTGTTAACGGCTCAGTCTAATAAATGTTTAAATTGTCCTCTAATTAATAGTAGGACTTAAGCATATTAGCCGTGTTTTTAAATTATCTGATAGATAGAATCATTATTCGCTAGAGATGTGGTTTTACCAAGCTATTACATTTTGGAAAGGCAAACAGACATCTCACCTAGGGACTAGATAGACATCACAAAGATATTGGACAAATAATGTTTATTAGTTCCTCTATTTCAGCATTATTAGTGACCCCATATTTTTTTGGAAATTTTCAATAGTTTTTTGCAGTTTCTACTTCGTAACAAGTTGTAAATAAATTTACGTCTTTTCCTATCCTTGTGAAACCACAAAACCGCAGCGGTAGACCGTTGGTGTGGCACTGCCGTTCCAATCTTCGACCATATCATCACGCCGATAGCATCTGCTCAGGGGGCGTGCAGTCACGCGTGTGCTCACTCCACTTCTTACTTTAGCTTTCTTTAACTAATGACTCATTATTTTACTTACGCAGTTTCAAATACAGAGATATTTCGGTGGTACAATTGAATTTATAAACAAGAACTTTAGGAAGCAATGAATTTTTAATTATAATTACGGCTTTCTTATTTTGGAATAATATGGTTGTTTGTGGTGATTAATAGATATAATTAGAACAACTATAATGTGCCTTTTTAAAATTCATGTTTCCGTACTTATTCAAAATTTGAAATAGTCTCATTTCATCTGGTGAAAATGGATTTGGATACATTTCAACCTGTATTCTTACGAAACAAATCAAAGCATACATTTAAAAATATTGTAGTATCAATCGAATAAATTATTCTGTACATTGATGGCCTTTGAACATTAAACAATACCACACAACACCTTTTCATTAGCTCACGGATCTACAACCTCCAATAGCCACATACTTCCGGTGATCGCTGATAGGCTGAATGATGTTACCGGAAATACGTCACTATGGGAACTGGTAATTAGATCACATTAATTCATTTGCGCTCGCGCCTGTGAAATATTCGCTTCCTCTATGTTTTGTTGTGGTTTTAATTGAGGATATTGATAGCCTTAAAGCATTTTACGGTTCCTATAAATAAATAGCAGCGATTTAATAGTATATAAATCTGTCTACATATAATACTTTATTTATATAAATTATACCATATCTTTATATCACTAATATAACTTAGCATTACTGGTTAAAGTATAAATATACTTTAGCATGTATGTGATGTTATATCAGTTCTATAGTTCCCATACGACTCTATGGGTATTTTATAATAGAAACAAATATCAATTCTAACTACTTTCTTTCTTTTTCTACAAATGAAACAGTTATGTTACCTACAAATAGTCAGGCCAGGTCAGAATGTTGATCTATTTGAGTATTGTTAGAAGTTATAAGGAACATAAACTCACTGTTCTCACAAAAGAATGATTACGCGCAAGATGTAATCCAGTTCTCAATTTCTCAATTCTCTTGTTCCAGCGAGCCACACTGGCTGAAAAAGAAGTGACCACACTAAAAGAACAACTGGCCACCACGAGCCCGACCCCACTGCAAGCAACAGTCCCCAAAACAAATGGCTCCCACATAGAACCCACGAGAGATCAGTCCACGGAAACGCGGATCGACAGGTTCAGCCCTAACATCAAAGAGGAGAAACACGACGTTGATGACGACGTAGAACAGAAGATGGAGATGGCAGCCACTGGGCGAAGCAACAGCAACTCCTCGAGGAGTAGTCCCGTGGTGCACCAGCCTGGGAATCTTGAAGGAGAGCTTGCTGCTAAGGAAAAAGAGGTATGTGGAATTATTTAAGTTACGTCTGAGATAATGTAATCTATAATAGACTAAATATTGGACGAAGAAATTTACTGACACATCAGTTGATAGTCAAATCCTTTGGGTTGTTAATTTTTCATAGAGGCCTGGAGAAATATCCTAAAAGAGACCCTATACCATGGACAACGGACAAATCAGATCGAAACTATTTCATCCCGTAAATTTAAACCATTCAAACATATGAGCGTATGTCTCATTCGTAAATGCTCTATATCTAAACGAATCTTTCCATATATCACAGTCACGGCCATTATCCACGATCATGGACCATGTGGGCGTCCATAGTCTATACACCAGTTATGACAACATAGGCGATTTGACTCAAATGCTGCATCACCGCTCTATTGCTCTCAATTAGTGCTGCCCAGCCAAGTTGCGTTAATTGACTGTATCGATAATATTGATTGATCGATTGGTGCCCAGCATTCTGTTATCGACGCTTAAATGAATAGGTGATTGTGAATTACGCGATGACTCAGAAATTTAAGGAAAAATACGGGTTTATTTATTTTGGTAAACACACAAGTTGACAAAAGAAATAGGTAAATTGTATGCAACTGTTTTGAAAAGAGGTATTTCTCAACAAACGCTTTTAAAAGAACATGTTTAAACTTTACAAAACAATAAAATCGTTCAGGAAACCCAACCAGGTCACCACAAAATTGCCAAAATAACAATCGATTTCACAAAAAAAAATTGCGAAAACATTCACGCCTCCAACATGGAAACTCAATTTAGAAGTGGTATCACGTAAAACAAGTCTTCACTTTTAAGAGACACGGAAAAAACTTATCATGTCTTGTCGACATTTCGACATCGGTGTTGGCACAACACTAATTGAAATTAGCAGCGCGCTCTGATCGCTTGCCAATGCCAATTAAAAAAGAAGAGATTATGAAGTATTAGATATAGCTTTTCGTGGCATATGTTCAATGGTAGATTTCGATCTTGTTCTAAGGTTTCCGGTGCATTCCGAAAAAAAATCTTATGAACTGATAAATCTTTTGCGAAATAGGTTAATGAGTGCTTATCCTGTTGTTGAATTAAGACATTGCGAGGAAACGAATAAATCAGAGGCTTCGAATCAATCTGTTTTACTTACTGATCTTTTTCCTGGATCCACTTCTAGTGTTACCAGTGGACTACTAGTAATTAACATTAGACTCATGCCTACAATTCCATCGTCAGAATGTCAAGGATGTGATCACCCTAGCTGAACCTCATTCAAGGGTTGATATT
Source organism: Subacronicta megacephala (assembly GCA_958496365.1). NCBI lineage: Eukaryota > Metazoa > Arthropoda > Insecta > Lepidoptera > Noctuidae > Subacronicta > Subacronicta megacephala. Next base: position 12,002,797 of record OY292534.1, read on the forward strand.
GAGGATATTCATTCATTCAGTATGATGTTTAGGATGCCAGTGAAACCGCTGGCAACACCTAGTAATCGCTTTTATATATGAATGACAAGTCCGAATATTGGTCCTCTTGGATTCTTACCCACGATCTACGACTCGCGACCCAAGATTTCCAAATCCACTGTTGCCTTCCCCATTTAGCGGCAATACTATAAATAACATCAGTGTCGCGTGTCTTAGAGCGAGTATCATAAATGGTGATATTTATTTAGTGCAAGGATTACGTTCGTTCGGTGCCGATCAATCATTCCATTGAACGTATCCTGTTTCCTTTGGTTAGGGTTGGGATGCACCGATCGTTTATCGATAGTTGGCAATTATTAATATCGATGACATATTTTGTGAGGACTGCAGGGAAGCCCCCCTCTCTTTTTTCGGTTGTATCTCCACCATGTGCCATTTGAAATAGGTTATTAATAAGTATGTAAGTGTTCTGAAAGAACCTTCATTATTCAAATTTAACGCTCGAAAAAACTATGAATGGCGCACTACAAGATGTTCTTCATGGCCAGTTCTTCCTGTTACAATCTATAAAATCATTTCCTTATTACTTGAAGCCTTATAGTTAATGTTACAACCTAAATAACGAACGTTGACCAATTTAAAACTTATCGACCACTCAAGTTTCTATCGATAAAATCCCACCCACGGATCGCAAAACGCATCCCTAGATCTAACCAACTGTCAAACCTAATTCAGCATTGCCCCTGCGCACGTAATTGATTTATTGATCGTACGTTACATTCGATACGAGATGAGCTGCGCTCGCGCTGCATCCTTTACTTACAATTTCTAACCAGTTGACCGGCTGACCTCGATCATATAATTCACGCAGTAGCTAGGGGACGATTGCGATTGACTACTTAGTATAAATAGCATAAAGAAGAAAGAAATAGGTATTTTCTTAGTAACTCGTTATCACTAAAGTCCTAGAAGTCTCTCAGGTATATTTGACTAATAGATCTAATAGATCATCCTTATATATTTAAATTTTACCTAAGAAGGTGTTGTCAACGGATTGTTGCATCTTCTAGTGACATATCTTTTAATACTACCATAAATAATTTATTTGTTGATTGTGACGTCACCTTTTGGTCACAACTATAAAATATATTACTATGTGTGAACTAATATAAACATTACTATGTGAAAATGTGTAACAGTGTATGTGTTGAAGGTAGCAGTTACAAGTCACGCATCTTTGCACGCTGTGAAAATTATTACAATGTCTGCTGATGTTGAGATACTGAGCTGTCGTTACATTGTGTATAGAAAGTATTGTATTGTATCTTTGATATTTTCGATGATAAAACAGCAAGAAGTATGTATATCGAGATTCTGAAGTAAATAATGCAAATTAAAAAGAAACCGTTTGACCTTAAATTCTTATCAAATGTTTGGTGACTGAAGGTTTATAACAGTTAATACAATTACCTACCTGCATAAAAACTTTGTCCAAAATAGCCTTCAGTTTCCTTCCAAATTGAAGAAGATTTTATATCTATCCAGTAGCAACACAAACAACATTTACATGAAAGAAACTATACAAACAATTCATGAGTCAAAAACAGACCCCCATCCATTTGAAGTGGTGCTCATCGCCAATGCGGCCAAATTTCAAAGAAGCCTAGTTGTAAGCCAGCCTTTCAGAATGCACCCATTCATGCTTCAGAATCATTAGTCCATTGAATCACCGAATTTAAAGCAAGCGAAAACGCGGATTTGAAGCGAATTTTCAGCTCTTTGTTGGATATTCAATAGCTCTATATAATTGCAAGTATGTTTGGTTTTATTGGTGAAACTGAAAAATGTACGCCGTTTTCGTTGGAACAGAGTTAACATAATGAGAATGAGAGGTGAGAGATTTTAAAAGGATCTTGTTACTAAGGAGAATATAAAGTTAACAGAAATTAGTTATCATTATAAAATCGATAACAGTTTGATTATAGAAACACTGAAAGCCGTGAAAGGACACAAAAATGCAGAACATGAAAATATGAATGGTGTTCAATGCGGCCCTCCAGAAAACTTGCACTGTGTCGAAACTCAATGAGCTCGCGATATAAAAGCTGTTATTTGCCGTAACGAACGCCTTTGTGAAAAGGAATGCCTTTACAAAGCACTATCTTAAAGACGAATTGCCGTACAACGCTGCGCGAACTCTGGCCGGTGCAGTCACAAAGTACTATGACGCCGCAATGCAAACAATCCACGGGGATAGTTCCGCGTACAAACTAGCCATAAACAATCCGATAAAGGTACCGAACGAAGAACTTTTGATAGTACGCCGCTTTTTATGCAAATTCGTACGGCGTTGCGAAATATCGATGTGTTAGCGAGCTTCGGTGGTGTCTTCCGGATTTATATCTGTTGTTCAGTATTCAATTCCTTCTATTGTAGTTCTAACTAAAGGGTGGTTGGAAGAAAATTTACTTCACTCTCGAATTGGTTTCCATTATCGTGTTGTTATTTTAACAGTACAAATCTTAATCAATACAACTTCTTTTAAATCAAAAAACTCCTGCAATCAAATTCAAAAGAAAGTTATCCAACAAAAAAGAAGACCTATTATCGGAATGTCATCAAAAAGGAATAACGCCGTCACCCTTTCGCCAACTTAATTAAAATCTTCGCAAAAAATTCCCGATGGAAAACGATGAAGTCTTGGACCCTTCGATAAGGTTAATAAGTTTCTAACCGCGATTCTGCCGACTGAAAAATTGTTTCCTTTCTCAAAATTTGTTGAACAATCAAAGGAGAATCAAAGAATACATGCCTTGGGGTCCATTGTCACGATTTCTCGACTTATAAACCCTTTTGTGGTTGTTTAGGGTATTTTTCCAAATATTGTTTTGGCTTCTTTATAATCAACTTTTTTGCTTGTTTTATAAAAGTGTTTTCAATGCTACTGTTTAAAAAAGTTGCTAACAAGGAAGGGATGTAATTTTGAGAGAACAGTACTGCAACGGTTGGACGTAATAGAATGCGTATGCATTGGTACAATGAATTATATTGCGACCTTTCAAAATATTTCATTCACAAAAGTAACAACTCTTAATAAAATAAACATAATGAAATGTTAGGCACCGGTGTAATCGTATACACCTTTTTTTTTGGAAGCGAAAAATCCTTATGGATCATCTCTGCCGTCTAGGGGGGTGGCAAGTGCAATGTTTGAATTGCAATCGCCATTTTTTGCCGTAAAGCCATGGGATTCTTGACATTCGCAAGGACCATGACAGAGGGTGCAGCCATTGCCTGACTATAGTCAGGCAATCGCTGGACCCTCTTCATAAGGCGAAATCATGCCTTACATCCTATGAGAGGCGTTATAAGGGCTTATTGCCAGTTCGCCGATCTGTTTATGGTATCATGTAATAGGCTCGCATCTAACCTTCTTCTCTTACTTTCTTAGTTCTCTCTAATCGGTATCTTCTCTTCCGTTTTCTTGTCCATATTCTACGTCATCAGTAACCCTTTACGATAGATCTTCACGGAGAGAACTGTCGGCCACCACGATGGCTTCTATCAATTGGTTGGAATTAACGAAATAGAATTTAACATTTGTCACCATCAAATTATGATTAATAGAGCACAATGATGTTCTTTTTTTATAAATTGACTATTTATTACAATAACTGATATTTTGTTGTGTTCTCCGTTGGCTTGTCCCATGTCGAATTTAGTGGAATATACGGCTTTCGAAAGAAAATTGTGGCTTTTAAAAGATGTTCTTTAGTTCATGACGTGGTATGAAGATTAGAGTTCAACAATGTCCTCAACCATCCTCCTAGTCTTTTCCCAACTATGATCGGGTTGTGTTTCAGTCTAACCAGCTGAATATTTTACACGAAAGTATTCAACAGAACTCCGCAACGTAATTTCTGAGTTACACCGATATTCGAAGGATAAACTAGTGTTCGCCTTCCGTCTATTCGATATTAAATATATATCAGCATAAAAGCATATATTTTACTAATAGTATCTTCTAACATAACATACCATCACGCCTGTATTCTCCGAAGGGTTAGGCAGAGGTGTACTAATGTACACTTAACCGGGCACAAATCCAGACTCCGAGCTGCTACGAAGAATTTCATAGAAAAACCCAATAACACTTTGCTCGACCTGGGGATCGAACCCAGGACCTCTAGCGTAGCAGTCGCGCTTAGGACCACTAGACTAATGAGGCAGTAGCATCCTCTTTTTTTTAAAATATGAAATTGTCCATTTGTGTAAGTACAATGAGTAATTCATAGACATAAAACCCAAGGTTTGTCAGTATTTACTCACTCGTTGCGACAAAAGATAAAGAGATCACAGACATGTTTTTCTTACACAATCAAATCAACATACAACTTGCTTTATTTATATTTTCTTAACATAAAGTTATTGTATCATAAACAAGCAGTTAGTACTAAATTACACCGGCAGATAGCGCCCTTAGTAATTAAAACTAATTATAGTTTTTTTTAATCGTACGTACAGGCACCTGTCATTAAATCCATACAGCCAGACACCTGACATCAAAACTAGGTAAGCAGTAAACAGCACAATACGTACACGTTTATACGATGCTACTATTTAATTTCAAAAAGCAATAATAGTCATACATAAATCATAAACACCTTTCTTTTTAGGCAGTAAAAACCGTTACTTTCATCTCCGTGCGCATAGATGGCGCTGTACTAAAATTCAACTGTAAATTATAGTTTAATGTCACTTCACGGCGAGACATGAAAGAGTGACGATGCTATTTTTGTACACACCAAAACGAAAACAGTCGAAATTAGTATATGACGTTTGTCTGTAGTTCGATTTATTTTAATTTTGTTATTTTCGGGGGCGTCCGTGCTCTTATTATGTGTTGGCCGTCGTAAAATGGTGTAGTTCGGCACTGAATTATCTCTCGACCGACTTGACTAATGATGGCGGACGTATATACTGAATTAGATTTTATTGACATTTATCGATGATAAGCTGCGCCCGAGCCGGAAACTCGCCTGCCTCTTCACTACAAATTTGATTTAACACATTCCAACATGTTCTATTTTAAGATTTTTGTAAATTACTTGGCACGTTGGTTTCATATATTTTTGTTTCCTATATCTGCAAGACTCATTTAGTTTTGACAAATTTACCGCTTTCCTTCATTTCTGTCTACGCCATTCGTTTTTTATATAATTATTTCATTTGCATTAGATTCATCAAATATATTATTATTTCATTGAAGATTTTCATCTTTTGCTAATGACGTAGACACATCACATTTATATTTAAACTTAAGAACAAACTGTTATTGTCGTGGTCAGTAATTTATATTTATCCATTGCACTATAAAAGCTAATGATAAATTTTGTTAACAACTGGAGCGATCTATAGACATTTATATGCCGTGGTCTATTCACTGATAATTTATGCCACGAAGGCGATGCCAAAACGCGACCGTCTGACACCGAGAGGAATGACGATATATCGACCGATAGATTTGTATCGATAGATATACGAGAACCGATAAACATGACTAGGCCTAAGCATGTTAAAATAACATATTTGAAATAGAAATTACACACGCCATATACTTTCGAAAGATCATCAACATAAACAGTGTTGCGTTTGACATTTAACATCAAGTTCTCAATACTAACTGAATCGACACTAACAAGTCTAAGAAAATAAATAATAACGTTTTCGCGAATGCAAATTCATGTTTGATTATAGATATGGGAGCACATACAAACACACGTCATGACCTTTGCGTTCTGATTTCCAAGCAAATCAAAGAGAAAGCATCGAGGGATGTCGACAAGAGAAGCAATCAGATGCCCCATCAAACGCAACCTATCATCTTGTCAGAAATCGGCACGCACGTTAATTTAATAACAAAAAAAGCCTAGAGTTACATTAGAAAAAGGACAAAAATAAACGGTAAGTAGTGTGCGCGTGGGTTCGCTCTCGCCGGCGACGCCCGTAATTACGCTCCAAACACGCGAGCGCAACTTGAAAGCAAATGTCAAACTCACATATTTATTTCTTAGTATTGAATGCTGCGCCCGCTTCTCGGAAGATCCGATGTAAACATCATCGTGTCGATGATGAAAGCGATCTGCGGCTTTGTACTCGATGCTGATTAGTCTAATTTTATCCAACAAAAAACATCACAAATATGTAATTTGTGTGTACCGTGACAACGCTTGGCGTGACTCGGAGTCTCAATAATGACCGGAAAGTGTTCGGTACATCTCAACCGAGTGGAAACTTTGTTAGTCAGTCAGCAATGTTACTTTAATAACCTCGTAATTAACTAAAACGAAGACGGCTCGTCGAATTCGTCCCGGTTTATTTATACACGGTCCCGCGTCGATATTCAGAAGCCAACTTGATAGATTCATAGCAGCGAACATCAAAGACTGTACATTAATCATAACTCACATCAATCGCCGGTGAAACATTTCTGTTTTTATTGTAAATCAGTATTAAAAAGCGACAACGTAAGCATATGAATCAAATGTGCGCCTCGAGACGTCGACTATGTGCAATAAATTCGTGAAAACGTAAATAAAAAAGTGTGGCGGCCCGATTGGACCACCCTGCGGTACACCTGTTGAATCTATTAACGTGTGCGCGCCGCCCCGACCAGATACTATCGAAATCGCCGCCGGTGCTGTGGACTGATGTGTCATACATCATAATACGCGATGCGTTGAGAAAAATCAGCGTCGCTCACATCTGTGGCGCCGACGATCGCGCGATGACTTCCCAAGCAAATCGTGCGTTTCGTTTCGTTTTTTAAATTACAGTTGGTGTAAGTACGCCTCAACTGCGCCAAACTAATAAAAGTTCTACTTCCTACGAAGTGATATTTATGCATGTACTACGTCTGGCTTCCATCTTTTTACGATCGTCAACAGTTACATATTTAATGTTCGATGTTTATCAACATTTCTTTCTTATGCAGGTTTTAGTGGAGCGATAAATTATTTATCATCAAAGACTTGCTTATTTTGAAACTTTTGTTTCTCCAGCGTGGTAATTCCTGGCTTTACAACGGACGTCAATGGCATTATTAAGTAAACGCCCGACTGGTATTCTTTTATCATACGATTTGATGTATTAAGAACGGATCGTAAATTTAAAGATAGCGTATGGTATGATAACAGTTTCGGCAGGGCTCGAAGAGAATGGGTGCTCATGATGTCACTATGTACATACATACGTATTCGTATAAGTCAGTAGTTTACACTAATTGACTCACTCTTGAAATCTATGAACCGGTGACGCACCGTCAGTAAATTCCTAACAATGATTTTCAGTCGAAATATTTGATGACTCGCTTCAATAGCTTACAGAATAAGGCTTTTAAGCAATCCGTATAAAATTTATTGACTTCAAACTGGATTATACGTGTAAGTTCTTTACATTTCGTGACCAAGTCGAAAGTAGCTAGTTGAAAACCTTTGTTTAGCCTTTCATGATATGATTCAGCCCTCGATTTTACAACAAGGTCGTGGAATCTGTTTGCCATACAACTCCCCGTTGACTTTTTATATTTAAAAGCTCGCTTTGTCTCACCAGTGTTTCACGTTTAATAAGATACATCTGTTACTACTATATTTTGGGGACATCGCCTTCAAACGTCATATAATGGAGAGCGTAGATATTCGATTACAGGAGAATTTCCACACCAATTTTGAACCTTATACCGTTTTCATAAGGGTTGTCGTTTGGAGAAATATTTACACCTTTGATGTATTTCGATTTCTTTTTGTGGGAGCTGAGAATTTTCGATGGCTCATCGGAACACGACCAGATGAGTAAATCAACGGGAAGAAATATCAATATTTTTAACAGCTTATTCATAACGTGACTCGTGTATTTTGTTTTGTCGAACTAATTCTGTATCAAAATTAGAGCGTTGACTTCTCTGTTACTTTTCGAGACAAAAATTATGTTAACCACTGCTACAAAGTCGCGGATAATCTTATACTTTATTGAACTTTCCGAATACAAAGCAGCGTCCATTCATTCATTAAAAATATCAGTCAATACGCTTAAAAACTAAATATTTCAATGAATTCTCGTCTTACATACTATACTCCCCTAATTACTTTGTAGAAGGAGGCTCTAATAATATATTATTATCTTTCATCATCTAGTGATTTAACACAATATTATATCCAAACGTAATTCCATATCAGATTGCCAAGAAACACCAAGTACTCTGACATTACACCTCACTTCATTATTCGTTTGATCACCTAATGTTTTATGTATATCGTTGTAATTAGTTCGATCTCTTGATCATCAATATTAATTAACAATTACAATATCACGCCTCCGTACATGATTAGGTTCATTCCAGTTTGATTAAACTTTAATAAGTTTTGTTTATTCATGATTTACTTGGTATGTTTTTGTAACATATTGAACGATTACATTCAAGTTTTTATGTGATGAGTTGATGACCATTTTTATGAAGTTTTTTTTTCCTATTAATAAATTATCATTTATGGATGTCTGGTGGTGATTAATCTTAATTATTTGATTAAGCCACGGATATGGCAGTCGTTTCTGGTCTAATGAAGGTAAATTATTATACTTTGATGGCATGTTAGACACTAATACATCTACACTTCAATGGACAAGGAGCAGTATCTAATAAGAAGATATTGATGACCATGCCACACACGATACCATCAAACACGAAAGAAAGACAGAAAAAGCTCAGATAATCACGCATTCCATTAATCCACAATACTAATAAAAAACCAATCTTCTAAACTCAATAGCGTTTAATAAAAAGCAGTAATTATAAATGAAAATGGCTCCAATACTAATACATAAGCAATTATCGTCGCAACTAACGATCAAGTTGTACTACACTTATAGGAACTACCGCCATATTACCTTAACTAAACCTTATTGGGTTTCAATAAGAACCAATTTGTTTCTTGGCTACCGTACTTCAAAATTTACCGAATATTGAATTTGGACCTAAGATAGAACCTTGCAGAGTCCAATTTTGTTTGTTAGCTTATGAGGTACCATATGTAGGGACGTGTTAGTTTGAAGTGAACACGTGTGCGGAATATGTCAATTCATTATAAACTTTGTGTCGTATAGAAGATGATTTGTGACATATTATAGAATAATGCGGTATCTGTTAGTACATGCATCCATTAAGGACTTATTGTTTCGTATGTAGATACCGCCGAATTCTGAGTAATTGACGAAATTCGTCGGTGTGTGCCTGTCATTATGTGTTTAATTAGTTTCTCGTCTGTTTATTGTTCGTATTATCGATTCTAGTTACGTTATCGTCGAGAAAGTTTGACTGTTTCGGGATGAATGGGAAGATTTGTATGATTCATACAAAGCTTAGAAGTTTAGCGAGTTGAATGAAGCATTTCGATTAGTAATCTTCTTCGAAGTTAACATTTGATAAGTTAATCTAAAAAACAAAACTGGACACTTTCTTATTCCGTTGATTTCTGTTATATCTGAATTTATTAAACTTTTTCTTCGGAAACGTTCTCCCCACCTTAAAAGTTCCTTCAAATGCAATTACAGCACGTCGAAAACATTCAGCTATTGTTTTTATTAAAATTAATTCTGAAAATCAATCAATTCAGAAGTTTCTTGTGGTCCCCTGTTGTTTGAAGCATTTTTCTCGGCGCCCCTCTCACAGACAATAGAAAATGGTTATTAATATTCCTTGTAAAAAAACACGGCCGCTAAACAATAGGTGTTGTTAATTTACTCATTAAGGATTCATGGGGTGTGCCCACCCCCGTTGGGAGAAGGGTGGCAGATTCCAAATGATATTGGCTTCCTTTGATACATTCGGTTTTGGAACAAATTGTAATTTAATTTTGTATCAGTTAAAATGTATCCAATAGAAGGGTTTAGAGTACTGATAAATAAAATCATTTATAATTTGATTGTTTAAGAAGTAAGATCGTGCGTGCGTTCATGACATAGTATTATAAATATTAAACCATTTCAGATTCAGTCGCAAATATATTAATAAAACCGAAACACGCATTTTGGTTATAAATCACAGATTTGAACAAAACACAATGGGGTACAAAACAACCGATAATTTTAATATTGCTTTGAATGACAAACGCTATGACCACGTGGCAGGGGTCAAAACCGGTCTCAACCGGTTCTAAATAAAACATCATTGAATCGAATTTCGTACAATCCACCATAAATGTAAAGAAACTCTATACAAGTCACGGTATTATCACCTTTATTAATGTAAAGTAAAGGGCATTGTTGTACAATTTTGGTCTGGCAGGATAGTGATTGGTACATTTTATTGGCCATTCATTCGCCAGATTGAAATCTACGCAGATGTCCAACTGGTCACATTTGATCGAACGAGATCTATTGATACGATTTTTTATTATTATATATGTATTAATGGTCAAGTTTGAATAGGAAATCGCGTGACAATTTCAATCATAATCAAAGTCCATAGCGTTTTGTCATGGAGGATTCTGTTACTGTGTTTGTTTATTTTGGACACTAGAAATGTTGACTTTTCAAGCGCTTTCGAAACCTATAGTCACGAGATCGTGACTTTAAAATGTTGCATATTTCTTGGTATATTTACTTATTTCATAAAACGTATCTATATCATTCATAAGAAGTAGATGTAAACATCTATACATCCTCTTTATTCAGACAATTTTTCCGCTTTACAAAACACTAAAATTATTAGCATGACATCCCCATCTTAATGGAGACACTTTAATTGAACGTTTTCTGCGGGTCCCATCGAAACAAAGGCGTCAAAAGGAATATTTCGCATAAATTATTTTTCTCTTTTTTTTCAACACTTCATTGTGAAGATATCGTTAATATTAATTTTTTGACACGGAAACACCGGGCTTTAATATTCGTGATACAGCCCTTTGTTATTGTAATAGCTGCCGATACCCCCTTTGCTGGTATCTATGGCTTTGTTAAAGAAGTTTTTCTATTTGCTTTCATTGCAATCCATCGAGCGATTTAGGAAGGAATTGGTTTTGTTTTATTCAAATCAGTTAATATAATAATCACCACAGAATTGTTTTATTTAGAGACACATGAAAATTTTGATAACTTTAAAATCCTTTTGAATTCAATGTAAGAAAAAAAATATATCTTAATAATTCTGTACCTAAAATGTTGTGTCATTAAAAGCTTGCGATAAATTAAGAATAAAAAGAGATAGTTTCCGAATTGGATATCAAAACTCATGACGCAATAAGAAGCACGTGTAAGCAGTAATTGATCGATAAAAAATCTATAATGGCAAACAATTTTGACGGTAAGTCAACGGCCTGCTTATCGGCAGGTCAATAATTCAGTATAGTTTTAGTTGAGCGAACCCACGATTATCTGAACTCTTACGCAGCACTACGTATGTCAAAGTTTTTAAAATTGGAATTCATGTTTTTATTTAAGTGTTTCAATTTCGAATATTATATTTTTTTCTTATTTCATGAAAAGTGACCACGTAGTCTTATTTATTATACGTGGACTATCAAATTAAAAAATGTCTCTGACTTGATGAAAATGAGATAGTGATTCTAAAATTGAAATTATATCAAATACAAGCTAGAGTCAAAGCAGTAAATATTTTAATATATAAAAACTTTGAGAGCCGCAGTTTCCCAGTGATCGATACACAAATTTTAACAAAAACATTGTTCCCGATACTAGTGGCGATAAAACAGTCTTTATATAATATTTTTAGTTTGAAAACATCAGTATAAATGTTAGCTGACGATGGGCCGATAAAGTACTGCATCCGTCCGCGAGTGATTGTGGCTGGAATTTTGGGATATTTGGATACGAGGTCGGTTATAATTCGTTATTGATATTTAATATTCGACAAAATAGAATTAAATCTTCATAATTTAGATCGTTAACATCTATAAAAGATTTATTCGTGTTTGCTAGTGTTTTAAGCATTTATATTTTCCATTTTATCATACATACATACACTCACGCCTTTTTCCCACAGGGGTAGCCAGAAACTATTGACTGCCACTTGCTACGACTCTTGCATATCTCTTTCGCTTCTTCTACATCCATTCCATTCTGCTCCATTTTATCATATCCTTAAGAATTTCCTGTAGTCGTTATTAAGTGGCCTTAACAGATTTCTCTTGGGTTAATGATACGTTAATTCTATCAAGGTATACACTTATTGTTTGCAAGTAAAATAATAATTCGTCGTTCTTTATCAAACTAATCACTTGACGAAATTTAAAATGACGTAAATATTTCTGAAATTATAAGAAGGCCATATAACGTTCCGTCTGCCTGAATAGACGGCTTAATAGTATACAAACACGAGGAACAACAAACAAGAGAATAGTTGGAAACAAAACGTTTCCACCATCCGTTTAAAACACATTAAGCGATTTACTTAATGTCTTATAACCAACAGCAATCAATAACGAACTTAAAGCGTCAATTAATAAGATTGACATTCGATTGGGGATTCAACCGTCCTTGAAAACATCCGATCTAAACACGCTTCGTAGAAGATAGAATTCTCAAAGTACTATCGACTCTATATCGACCTGCCTCGGTCGATTGTAAGTCGATACTGTCTTCCAAGTTACGTCACTCCGAAGAGGATTGTTACCAATCTATCGAAATAGTTCTCTTAGGATGGAGGTCTAATGCATTGTCGTTAAATTAATGCCACGATTTATGACAGTCGGAATTAGCCCCAAACGAGGGCCAGCGATGGATCACTGTTTAGTTTTATTGATGAATGTATTTGAATACAAATAACTGTGACATTATCCGCGTATGATACGATGTACGAGCGATTTTGGTGTTTACCGATTTGAGAATAGTGTGCATTTTGGCTGGGATAAGAATTTGTTTGATGGTGAAGTTTAATATAGTTGCCAATATTGTATCACATCAAAAGAAACAATGGAAGATGGAGCTAAATCTACAAAAGGAATCCAAGAATCTATAGCGTATTATTGGACCAATTCTGTCTTCGGTTAATGAGATTCATAAAGATTATTTTTCGTGATCTTCGTCTTATCAACAAGCTCCCATGACCATTGCTAGTCATCACATCAATCCATCACAAGCTAATATAAAAATGTCAACGATTCGAGTTACTCAATTTGCAATAATTTTCAGTACCGCGGCACGGTTGAACAAATCCACCATGCAGTTACCGTCTGCCGTAGATAATGAGGTTCGATTCCGCGGGAAGCAATTTTCTTCTATAATGCGCCGATTTTTATTTTATGACCGCATCGGAACAATGACTTGGGTATGACTGTTGTTGACAATTTTTCATGCGAAGCGATCAAATGTTTAGTATAAGCGGTCTTAGCAAATGTTTGATCAAATTCGTCAAATATTTGGTCTTAGTTAACTGTTTTGAATTTTAAATTATTATCATGTTTGTTTGAATTATTGGCGCGTCTGCAGGATTGTTTAATCTACTTTCAGCAACGTTTTCTTTTGTTATCTCTTATCAACTATGCGACGCTGATCACGTCTCTATCAAATGTTATCTGTAATGCCTGTTAATTTTAAATTTTCACCTGATGTTTCATCATCATTAACCTATTTACCTACTATCCCATCACCAGGCACAGGTCTCCTCTCAGAATTAGAGGGGTTAAGCCAAAGTCCACCACGCTGGCCTAATGCAGACTAAACTTCTTATTAGGAGAAGTTATCTAAGGTTTGTGAAATCTACTGACCAATATATTATACATTTCTTCGATGTTATCCTTCTAAAATTTCTTCGAAGATTTAAAACTTCATCTTCAACCAAAAGTTGTAAGAACCCTTTTCGAAGGTCAACTTTATGATTGGTAAATATTATCTTAAATACACCAACAAATTGTTTAGCACCAGACAGTGTCTGTTTATTTTACAAAAGAGGGAATTTTGTCTCCCAAAGACAATGGGTATCGGTGCAAAAGAGGGGACTCCCGATAATTGAGAGGGGCCTTCTAATAACCTTCGATTATTTATTTAAGAGTTTCGCCACCTGAGGCTTAGGCCACTGCCGAAAAAACTCTTACTAATTATTTTGTATCTCGTTTACTTGTAAAATAAAATTGAATTTTAAATCTAACACGTTTAGGTTCATTATTGTTTGTTTTAGTTGGCGCTTCCTGTAAATAAATTTAATCTGGCTGTAAGACGTGGCTTACATTCTTTTTCTACGACTTTGCTTGCTTGCTTTTCTTAGACATCGTTATTTGTATGGATATGGAATCAAATACATAATCATTTATTTATTTATTTATTTCTCCACCTTACAGCTATCATTACAGGGTTTTTTTATGCCCTAATGCGATAGTGTAGTTTAAAAATATTTGAAAATTATGGTCTATTCGTTAACTTTAAAACAAATTATAGCATTGCTATCTTTATGAATTCATTCAAAGTACAATGGAATAAATCAATGTCACCAGCTATGATGTTGAGAGTGCGGAATGCACGCGTCAGAGGCGCCTCACTCAAGAGGTTGGTCCGAGCGCGGGGTACCACCAGCAGGCCGGCCATCATAAGCACTTTTAGTGATAAAAAAATGCAATCCATTTATACACACTCTCTTGTACCGCAAAATAAAGCTCTGGTCGACAGTCGGCTACAGGTCGACTTATACGCGTCCAGTATAAGCTGACCCGGAATTGTATAGGTTTTTTGCACAAAGAGAGATCAGCATAAACTGAACTTTCTAGCAATCAGTTTAATACTTGAAACTTTAAAAAGTTAGTTGTTTGATCGTCAAAGCATCAGAACAGTTTGCATTTCATTTTCTAATCGTTGGTTACAAAATTACAAGATTAGCACATCAAGACTAACCAGTCATCCTATGATCCTTGTACATACACAAATCCGTATATATATACACCAATACATAGTTACGTCTACTAAGTATAAGGAGAGGCGGTCGGGACAAACCGATACACAATTAAAGAGGAAAACAAGAATACTTGTAAGTACTAATGCTAAGACGAATGTTGCGTAAAATCGACGCGTCTCCCCTCACCCCAGCTTCCCCCCGACCGTAGGGACGCCTGATTTACGATATCTAGAGGAGAATGGGGTTTTATGTTATTTTTTATAAATATTCACGATTGTCTTGTAAAAAACATGCAATTTTAAAAAATTTATTAGAATATTTTGTAATGATTATTCAGAATAAAAGATACAGGTACAGTATTTTTTTCTTAATGTTTTCTTAACAAAAAATGATCTTATTATTTTGTACTAAAACACTGGTAGGTACTTTTTTGCTCTTCCATTTTATTTTCCAGATAATAATTAATTTCATTATATAGACATTCTTTTGACGTTTCTTCATATACGTGTTTCTTTTACAGCACTTTGCATTTGACATAAAAGACGTTATTTTGTCTTAGAGCACAACCCTACGTCCCCTGCAGAATTCGGCATTTTCTTTCTCTAATTGATAATTCTTGCGCGATCCCTCATCGGAGCTCCTACAATAATACAATTAATTCCCTTATGCCGGGACCTACTTATAAATTTCTTACGCGCAACCCTTATTGAGGACCGTTTACATCATACGATCTGATACTACGAATTCATCAAGAATGCATTCTATGTAAAACTACATTCTAAGCACACATTTAAAGAATATTTGTTTACTAAGTACAATTTTTACAAAATTCGTTTGTTATGAACTTGAACTGTATTGTCATTTCAACATACTTATTTTCGTCCAAACTTTCTACTACGAAACAAAAATAGCCTTTCGTCCAGTTTTATCCATTGAAAGTTCATTCACAAACTTTTACTCGGCTATACATTCACAACACTGAGGAACAAAAATAAACAAATTTACCAATTATTTACAAGTTATTTTATGGCTTTATTTGTTTTTTCAGTTAAAAGCAATTGTTCGTAATTGTTACTTATGAAGCAAATATTAACATTGATCAAATGATGGATATGGACAGGCTAACTTTAAATAAACTTTCCTTGAATTTAGTATTTTCTTTATATTACATACTTGTCAGTTCCACGAAATATGAGTGAGCTTTATTTAAATATTTTTTGCCCGATAACTGGTGTTTCTTAGGTATCATTTTCTTTCGTCCCCAATTCGCCATTCTTTCTCGTCTAATGTACGATCTCCTTAACAAGCTACTGTATGTGTCGTGTTCACCCCAGACACCGGAGACCGTCAGTAATTGCTTCCCCGATCCGAAGCGCGTATCTTTTGTTATCCACGACGCAACACAAAAACATATTTAATACCGCGATACATTCTGTTACTGCACTCTTACTTGTGACGTCACATTTCTGCGTGTGTATGAGATTTACCCCTTTCTCAAGTGATTTTAACATGAGAAGGGGGAGGTGGGTGATTTGGAATGGTTTAAGAGTCTTACGAAGTATAAACCAATAGATAAAAAAAATATTTCGCAATATTGTGATACTTAACAAAAGAAAAATTTTCAAACTATATCTAAGTTTTTCACTAAAAGCAATTCAGAAAAAAATCCTCTAACATAGCAACATTATAGTAATTTGCGATTTTTTTATACAATAAGATCGAATCGTGTGACCTATACTGTGACCTATTGACCTTACCAATCACAAATTTTCATATCTAACTGTACGAATAACTGTGAGTCATGATTATACTGATAATATTATTGCAAGTGATTTAAAATAAATAGTTTTATTGGATTTAAAATAATTCCTTCTGTATTGTAGTATTTTTTTTCTTTTATTTTAAGCCATTGGAAAAAATATAAAATAAATTGTTAATTGTAATTTATTCTGTGACATGTGATTACAATGACACTGTTATTCAGTAAACACAGCTTATATTCACTTTGGACATGATATTATGAATTGACTAACCCTCTTAGAGCACGCCTGATCATTTTCTCATAAGCAGTGCTATGAATATTTTGCATAACTGAGTTCACTAACCTTTTATATAACATTTCCATTCCAACGTCTGGAAAGTAAGTAAACACGTGATGTCTGCTTACTTTTTCGACAAACTTATGGGTAACTGTTCACAAAATTAATTATGAAAGAACTTAGCAACAACAAACTTGCTGCTCCACAGAAAAAATACTGTGAAATCGATTTAAACATAACTCGAACCTTTTAAATAGTATCGATGATTTAGTAACAAATTGTCCGTTTCTCCCCGTCTTCCCCTTTTCCAGATGGTTTGCCGATTTCGCCGGCGCGACTCGTGCATTTAAATATGGCCGCCGATTCAAATACAGATAGATGATTTTATAAGCTTCTGTTTTTATTTTTTTATGTTGATAATAAAAGAATGAGTATTTGAACGATATTTATTAGAACATAGTTTTTTATTAACTAAGTTCCTATCTTGATAGTGGTGTAGGTTTATAAAATACTTTTTGCACAAATATCACTTTCTAGTTAAATTATTTGACAAATTATTGTAATTTTGCCTTTTTTGTTTCAGGTAACAGCAACACCAAACAAATCCTTTTCAATTACTCCGGGTAAGACGAAATCATAAAGAAGTGTAATTAAACAGACTATTTTTCTTCTGTCTATGACATTTAAAAAGACATTGCAGTGACGTCATTCGTTGGCGCCAACTGTCAGTGGCACATCAAAGTGAAACAATTCAACGGATATGAAAACAATTGCCATTAAACCCACTCGATTACCAGTAGAAATTTGTCAATATTTGAATCGGGCGGCCATTAATAGCGTTAATCTTTGAACGTCAAGCGATTAAAACTCGCGTGACTATAAAAAGGTTCCATTTTTAAACGCAACTTATCGACTGTCACTTTTTAACGATAACACGTTTGAGTAGCCGTTGGTAAAGAGCTTTCCAGATTGGACGAAGGTATAGCTAGCCGAATCGCGGCGCGCTAAGTCTGCCAATGAAAAGTAACAACCAGATCGCGTGGTCACTTTATTGTGGCCAGTCCTTTATTGACTGTAAGTATAGATAGTCGTCTTGGCACTGTTATCGTTTGATTCGAAATTCGAAAAGCAATTCTATTGTGACATGAACCTTCCAGAGAATTTGAAAATGGATATACGAAATCAAAAACCTTCAAATACGATCGCTAATTACTTTTAACCAAATTTTTATTTTACTAATTTATGATTATGTTCGGAGTACGTAATTAATATCGAATAGGTTTGACATTGAAATATGTTAAACTCTATCATACATCAAAGTAAATTACGGTGGCTTTAATAAAAAGGGCTAAACAAACAAAAAACACTTAACGCTTAAAAAGTGTAGGTGTCTATAACACCAATTTATGACCCAGTAAAATTGAAAAAAAAAACGGTGCCCTTTTTAAAGTAATTGCGTAATAAAACTACTGGCGAGGAATAAAGCAACAAAATAACGTAAAATCGATAATCTCAAGTGGAACAAACAGAACAAGTATAAATAGCATTGAACGGGTTATTAATTTTTTCTTTACGTTTTAAATTTTTTTAACTGCGCAAATATTCAAATGAGGTATTTTAACGATTATTTTTATTGACACTTTATGGTTCGGAAACTGAAAATGACTTAGATATGATCCGATGCTCTGACATTTAACGATTGCACGCGAACCGCCATTTTGGAAAATAAAGCGTCTGCGAATGAATTCAAACTCTTTGCATATTAAATTACGATAGGTATTGTATTTTAAATGCATTTCATTTCCTTCCTACAATTCTAAGATGATCAGTAAATAAGATCCATTATTGCAAACGTTATACTCGTATGTGCAAATTTAACCCTTCACCGGCTAGGAATATACAAAGTCATCAAAAATCAATGAGGCGTCTTTTCACTAAAAGATGAGCGCATTAATCATCTCACACGATGTTACGCCAATGGACAGAATCTATAAACACACCCCCGAGCCACCCTCCACCCACACACACGTAATTAATTAAAATTATTAATGACAGCGCATAATAATGGATAATCAATATTCTCGAGTTACAATTATGAGGGAATTAAGTACGTTGTGGTGAACGAGCTAAGCGGTCCCGCTAATTGTTCGTGGTATAGAATTAAAAACATACTTGTCATTCATGGGCAAGGTGCGGTAAAAAGTGACGTAGACAGCCATTTGTAGGTCAATTTATGAAAAGAGGTTATACGTGAACGTAAAAAAGTTCATCGATTCCAATATAATTTAATCAACTACATACAATTCTAAATTTGAATCGCTTTAGTGAAGATGTAGCCAATACAAATTACATTTCAACTATGAATTTTTCTGGCAAAACAATGAAATATAGAAGAGATCAACACAAATTGACATTTGGAGGGTTGATAATAATGTTTTTTTTTATAAAAAGTGGTTTATTGTCATCAATAAAGTGTCATAGGCTGAGATATTTCTCTACATTATTTTCCAATAAGTTAAATATCTGTATACTGCCTCATTAGTCTTGTGGTCCCACGCGCGAAAGCTTTTTTCTATAAAGTTCTCAGTAGCAGATCGGAGTTTGGTTAATGGCAATAGGCTCGCACCCATATTAAATGGGACCTACACAAACCGGCGAAATAAGGGTGTACTTTCGTACACCTCTGTCTATCCCTTCAGGGAGAACAGGCATGATGGTATAATGATATCTGAATAATAATAATTAAATTACAAATTGTTAATCTACCAACATTTCTAGTAACCGTTTTTATAACACACACCAACACATATTTATATGATTAATTATACACATTTATTAGCAAAACTGAGGGGGTAGGTAGGCGAAGGGTGTAAGAAAGGGTTGTGCGCTATTAATATTTATTTCGTATGCATAAGTTATACCAAGGATTGATTGCTAAGCACCCAGTATTCGCCATTTTGATTGATTCAGTTAGTAAAATGATTCATACTTTTTGTTCGTGTTACTTTTTTATTAATGACGAGGTAAAAATATTGTGTTAATTGGTAGGTTTAGGTATAAGTACTTTTTGTAGGGAAACTTTTCTGTGCTGCAATATCTCGGATGACATATATTTAACTTATACAAGCTTCATCGTCAGATAAGAGACACAGCTGTATATGTTCATTTATAAAAAGAAAAACTGGAATTTATTTCGAAATCATTCTCAAATGGCAACAGAAATTGTTTCACTAGAAATCGAAGCAACACCTAAGACAGACACCTAAATCGCACTTATCTACTTACCAACGCAATTACTAGCGCAATATATTTAAAAATTGCCACTTAAAAACCTCGGTGCCTAGTTACGGACAAAAGTAACAATACAAAACAAGATAACAATCACTAATTGCACACCAAAAAGCAAGTCTTTAAACGTGAAAATTTGAGTGTGAAAAGTACGAGCGATGCCGTGTCAAATAGTATAGCGCGAGTCACGCGACGATCGCCAACTGTTTTTCAACAACACAACACTGTGTTGTATCCTCGTACTGAGTTACAGGGTGTTCGAACTCTGTGTCCCATCTGTGCGCCTCTAGGGTTACCTCAAAATGTTATCATAGTTCGCCCGGATCCTAAGTATCGCATGTCACTACACAATAAAAGTGCATTTGGTAAAACATTATAAAAGTTTTTGCGCAAATACGCTAAACTACGTTATAATGTAAAATTAGCAGTCAATTTATTTATGGATAGAGCTTTGGCCCATAAACGTTAACGATAGAAATCTCAGAGGTATTTGAAGAAAAGGAAATCAGCGACTCATAGACTTTTTTTATTGTTAAAAGATGACAAACAAGCATACGAGCCTCTTGATGGTATGGTAAACGCTGGCAACACTAGTAGTATCACTAGCGCGTTGTCATATTGACGTCTCAGGTTTTAAGTGTCATATATCGACGACGTATACGACAATTGCATACATTTGTTCTTTACGAATATTATATTTCGAGAATGACAATACAAGCTTGAACTCAATTAATAATACCGCCAAAAGCGAACATTATCTAAACCTCAAAACTAAAATAAATACGAATTTTTAATTTCGTTCTACTTAGTCTAAATCTCTTCGCAAATACGAGCTGACAAACAGACACTTTACATACACACAGTATCGTTCGAACCCCTGCAATATTTTAAACTAACCCTTCGTTTCAACCCTTTGATTGCGACTTTGCGATCAATCGATTGGGTCCTGACCACCCCTTATTATTTACCGATAGCTTCGATATATAAAAACATACTATATTCTATCGATAATAAATAATATAAAGGTCTTGACAACCCTACAGACAAAACTTTTAGTTACGCCATGTAGATATAAATTGTTTGTCTCAGAAATTACTAGAGACCAATTTGGATAATATTTGGAGATAAAAATTTCTGCTTCCGAAAAATAATTATTTCGACGCATATCGTCACGCTATACCAATAAAGTAAGTTCTAAAATGGATTATGTAACGTTGAAAAGTAAATTGAGATCTCGGTTAGATATTGGGACAGACGGCGTGTTGAAGATCGCTAGGAGTCGTTGGATGAAAGAGGCATATTGCCGGCCCTTATGGAAACCTGTGGGATTGACTTTTGCTCAGTTTGCTCAGTTTCTCAGCTGTGACGATAATGACTAGGCCAAGAGTTCTTAATGCAAAAAATAGTTGTATTATGTAGCCCCTTTTGAGTCCCACTACTGGGCACATGCCTCCCCAGACTTCATCCAGCTTTGTCTTTCCTGGGCTCCTTTAAACCACGATGGCGGAAAGCAATCCAAATCATCTAAACAACTTCTCCTTGCCCGAACTCGCCTACGGCTTTAAATACACCAGCTTAAAACTCTTGGGACCTATGGCTATATATTCCGAAGTTGTTTTCTAAACCTTAGAAATAATTATTAAAAATGATAAATAACTTAAATTTACTAACGAAGACTAAAGAAGAATTTTCCTTACACGTCCCGTTTGGAAATGTTGATCCGGAATATTAAAAATCGCCAGAAACATTACATACAATAACCGATAAAAATCCAATACTCATCGTAGCGATGTCCAAAAAAACCACCCCCTAATCTGTCACCCCTTACACACACACGCACACGCAAACACACTACGACACGTAAGTTTTCGATAGGGCTCAATCGCGCCTGATTTTTGATCCCCATCTCAAATTTGTGTCCCGAGAGATCCCACCCTTTTCGGTCTCACTATGTACAAGAATTGTACATTATAGTTGGATACATATGAATTAAAACTGCGCCCTTGGGTCTTGGGGCAGCTCCATTTGGCTATGGTAAGTATATTAAGCTCTGAAGGAATTATGATGGTAATTTTTGGGATAACAAAGTCACCGAAATCACCTGCCCAATGCAAATAATAAAAAAAGTAACTACTTTTCTACCACAAAATTGGTTAAGCTGTTCATTGTCTACTATCTGAATAGAATTACCCCCATTTGATCCGTTCGAAAAAACTCATTTAACTGAGATATTTATATATAAATTGAATCACTTTTATTTTCTGTCCATTCTCAATACAATTCTATAAATCTAAAAAAACTTAGTTATGTTTGAAATAGTGGCCTGACATGGCCCTCTGCTTGGCTAAAGCATCCGCTGCACCAAAGCCACAAAAACTAATACGAATACTACGTATTCTACGAATACTCACTACCCCACTTACCACAAAAACCAGGAACGATCAACAAAATATCCCCAAATGATTCATAATATCGCCAAATAAAAACAAAAGCAGACGACAGTAGCATCCAACCCTCAAAAACAATAAAAACATATAGCACGCACCTCAGACGGACATGCGGAACCCTCTCGCATAGAATTAACCCTTTCGATACAGAAAGGTGAACAACCCAGTTAAAAACGGGACTTTCTTGCTCCGTGTTGAGTTAGGAGCGGCAAGCGATTTAAGAGTAAATCGACTATGATGTCTTGCATAACTTTTAAGGTTGTTGTTGATGGACTTTTATAGTCGTTTTTAATAATTTATAGTATTCGTTTAGATTAAAAAATTGAAAGGAAAAGCTTTGAACAATGAGATGTCGTATCGCAGAGAAGATTCTTGAACAATAGGTACTAATACTACTAATAAAGTCCCAAAAACAAAACTTTGTACAATTATAATCATTCGATAAATAAAATCCATTAGTTACATACTCTTAAAACTCAGCACTCACTCAGCTGAACAAAACTTTGCTACGGTCAAAATATAAAATTTTCGAATCATTGAGAGCTATAATTTATCTATTTATCCAAAATCGCTTCCTCCCCTCACTTAACCTATGAACTCGTATTTTATCCGCAGGGCGACACGCATGCAAACGAATATTCATATCGAACTTAAAAAAAAGGATCGTTCATTTAGAAATAATCTGGAACGCGTCCAAAATGTCCAGCTCGTTATTAATTTCTACATCAAAAGCTTTTATTTTAATTGTTGTAATATTGATATGTGGATGTTTCATTTGCTATATTTTTTAATTTAAGAGTAATTAAGTTTTTAGTTACACTTTTTGGAAATACTTAATAATGATTATGTTAGTTACTAAAAATCTGAAACAAATTTTCTTAAGACGGAACCAACCTAACAATAAATACCCAACCCCAAGTCTTTGTATCACTAAGAATTAATATAATTCTAGTCATTAGACGTCCGATCGCTGCGACGTCGTCACTCCAACTGACAGTTGACATTGACAACTCGTTAATGATGGCTGACAAGAGGCGCCCTCTGCCGGCCCTCTTGCCAATTTTGTTATACGATGTTCTTGAACACGTCTTGATGTCAACTTGGTATATTAAAATATATTTAATTATCTACACATCAGTTGGTAGGAAAGCAAGTAGCATTTCAAATTATTTTATTTAAGGATATATTATTTTATATATTAATAATAACACTAACCGTTGTGTTGTTTTTAATAAATACTTACGATAATGACACCAGGCCAATCTCCAAACCTTATTTGCTCAAACCTCACAAACTCTGGGTAATCAAAACAAAACGTACATCATTAAATATCTGCGTACGATCGCTGGCAACTGAAAAGTAAATTAATTCTGGAAGTGGAACAAAAAACTGCAAAACAATAAGACTTCGGAGGAAACCGCACAATTCGGCCGCCATTAATTATTCAGTGTCATCATCCAACGACGGATATCAACGCTCTTTATAAACTCGTATTTTGTACATAATGTATGGATGGAAGATTAAATTTGTGAATTTCCGTCCCTGAAAGTCTTTACTCACATAACTAAAAATAGTCGCGTATCTTTCTTATAAGAGGTGACAACCCTAAATAATATGTCACCGAATTTGAAAATGGAAAAGTTCCCCAAACCGTCATAACCAAATGTCTATTTCTAAATTCAAATAAAAACTACGTACCAACATAAGCTTAGCATTCACACAATGAGCACAATTTATTACAATCAATATACACACACATAGATAATTATAAATTCGGCGCACACATACAAGTTTTAACGAAACTCATGCATATTTATAAACTTAATGTGTATATTATTTTATATCTGCGTCTGTGTGGGTACGGAGGGTCTTAATAACAGATATTCAATCAAAATCAACCCCTTTTCCTGTCCGATATCTTTGCACTGTGCATCTCCCCTTGTCGGTTTTGTTTTGGTAGTACTATGTATGTCTATGTTGACAATCTATAACGCACATCAAGTCATATAAGCCTATGAAAATGGCATTGCTTCCTTTTTTTTGGTACATTCACACTTAGGAAAAAAAATAACATAAAGTAACCTATTCATTTTAACAGCGCCTTATAATTTTAAAACTTCCCAATTATTATATTTCTAAAGACTCCTATCGTTATAATTTCGCGCTCCTTCCTTTATAGAATTACATTTACATATGAATGCATTTACCTTTTGTTACTCAACTATTACTAAAAAGAAACTGCTATAACTATTTGCTGATCGCATCAGTCCCATAGTATCGGATCTCAAGTCTAATTACAAAAGCATTATACCTATTTTAAAAACAAAGATTAATACTACCTACGAATAAATAATACTCTATTTATTCGTAGAATACTACACATAATTTTTTTCGAATCTCAAATACCTTTTTCGAACGAAAATGTCCCCCCACCTTAAGAGTTATGTCCAGTTCAAAGCAACAGAAACAAAACACGAGCGCTTCACGCTAGAGAAATTCCAATAAGATATTAGAAACACCAAAATTGCGTATCAGAAATATACAATTAATAACGAGTCCAAAACAAAAGCGTGGGTAGACGCCAAAAAAAAACCGGGAAACATATAATGCATCAGTGAATCGTAGAATTTGAACAGTATCGTGGAACGGGGTGTATAAAATGTATAAATCTTTCGGGGTGGCCGTCTGGCACGACTAGCCATGCTTGTGTGTAGATATTTAAAATTATTCCCTTTGATACGAATGATAATTTCATTCGCAGACTTGCAGCGTCAACAAAAACATTAGAATGTTCTTAATATAAACAATTTATAGTTCGCAATACTTCATAGAGTTCTAGTTTTAAAGTTGATAAACTAGAAAAGAAGTTTTGAAGTAAGCAAAAGCAGTTCGTAGTGCAGTTGTTTTCAGATTTAGACTTCAGGGAAATCATCACGTTGATTTTCTCTAAGTAAGACGCCCTAGAAGTTGTTGTTCTCATAATTTTTAATTTTTACTGAGCTTCTACTCGCTCATACTTTATTTCTAACTAATGTACACTAAAAAAAATTTTGTAGATTAGATCTTATTCAGAATTTGAATGAATGCTCGAAACTATAAGTGGTATAGAATTCAAATTTCGAAACGAACATTCGAAAATCAAAAGGTTTGATGGCACGGCCAGCTCGTGACACACGGCGTAGTCGGCAAACTTTTTCCCGACGCAACGATTTCGCTCTGAAAGTTGTACGGGCTTTGTTTCGCGCAATCATACGCTACGTTGTAAGGATGCGTTGCGAGCCGCGATCTCCACTCATCCTTTTGCCAACTGTACTTTGATTTCCGAACCGCTTTGATTCAAACTTTTAAGCATCCCGTGTTTTGACGTCGAATATTGCATTTCCGTGTGTGTTTAATTTGATATTTGTTTGGAACTACACCGCCCGTATATCATCTATATTTGAAATTCAAAACTTCAAACGACGATTCCGATGAACGTTATTTAAAATGTTCCAACGCGCCGCGATCGGGCCAATAACACTCAGTTTCTAGTTATTCTCATTGTATACAATCTCACCCCACGTAGACCGCGACCCTCCGAGAAAAAATAATAAATTATTTTAGTTAGTATGCAAATAAGCGCGGACCGATATTTTAACCTACACCCCATTGAAGTAGCAAACTTTTTTTAAATATCTGTTCTTTATGGTACGGAAGAATGTGCTTGTTTTTAACATTTGATTTTCGAATTTTGAATCATAAATAGTTCTACTACAACTAACACAGTTCAATTTAGAATCGAAAAGTGAATATGAATTGGGATAGTGATTCGAAATGTGAATTCAACTATGATTTTAAATAATGGCGCTCGAGAAGGCCCCTTCAACATTAATCTAGATCTTAACGCGTGCGGGTTTGTGTGTGTGTGTGTGTGTGTGTGTGTGAGACAGGGCAATGATATTTAATTCGAAGGGTAGCATTTCTCATCGATTTTAATTTTATGCACGCATCCTGTCTCGGCGTGTATTATTTGTTTTTTATGTAAATATTCCCGATCTCTTATTCAGACGAGTGGCGTCCATTTTACGGAATTTTTCCCTTTTCAGATATTTAGACGTGGAATATTTTAATATAATGAGTTTTGTGTTTGCATATTGCCATAACTCATTCGCGAAATTCTAATTCGTTCTCTAATACTTATTTTGTCTGCGTGAACTCTACCGTCGTTTCGTTTATATATTAAATCAAACGAAAGTAGAGAGTCAATGTGTTTTGAAATTTGATCCTTAAGCATTTTTATTGAAAACTCAAAATTCAAAAATCTTCATCATGTTCAAGCTTTAATCACTTTAATTATCCGTACCTAGAGAATAATTTGACATTCGTATAGGTATCTATGCAAATATAACAGATATATGATAGACATGGTACCTATCTTATATTCTAATGAAGAGGTCAATGACGTAATTAAGGCACCCCCACATATACACACAAATACCTGTCGATATATCAGACCCACCCCTATAAACCCACAAAATTAATATAGCCGAGAGCTACGTCAAAAATCATTATATTTTATGGGCGGCCAAAATAAATGACGCTTATACGGTGCTGGTGGAAAGTTTATATTCAAATTTCACTCAGTCCGTCGGTCCGGCATCTCCAAGGATCAATTTACATATTTTCACAGGTTTCCACGATTACATTTAATGTTAGATATGTATGCGGAACCGTGAGCGTTAAAGATACTTTCCTGTTTCCGAGTTCACATGCTGTTAGATTACCAGGCTGTTGGAATAGTTTTCCTTGACAACTCTATTTGATAGCAAAATAAAAAAAATATTGACAGCTGTCATATCTTACAAATTCTTTTTTTTTTCTCAAATTTAGAACAACGTTCAATGTGACACACAAAAGCAACATAAAAAAATAACATCGACACACATTTCGTTCCACGATGAATTTTCTTTGTCACACTAAACATGTTTTCTAATTACACGTGTGTTTTATACAATGTAAATTCCAATTAATTCTGACGAATTCTAAATAATGAAAACAAAGGTTTAAACGTATGACGTCTGTACGGAGGACCATAGAACACGCAAATTAATTCCGAAGAAGGAAAATGTCAAAAATAAGTTAACGTCAAAGCATATTCAATTAAAATAATGATAGGGATGTGTTTGTTACGTAAATAATGATGTCGGTTTGTGTGTTGGTTTGCTTATTTTTGGTGGGAAAGGAACTTCTTGTGTTAGAGAAACACTTATACCTTACCCAAGTATTTTATACACATATTATTCTTTGCTTCATAAGCAATGTTCGAGGAAACTCCAACTTTAACGAACTTGCGTGTGGATTCTGAACTAAGTGCAACGTAGAGAAGAGGTTTGATATGCATAAATGTTGCCACTATGAAAATTAAGTTCATTGAGGGTTCTGTATCGTTGAAACAGTTTTGATCCAAAAAATTCAAGAGTAGACAGTTGAAGACCCTCCAAACACAAGTACCCACTCGATTCGATGCATCGATGCGGCAGCCGAAAATTCATACCGAATATTATTTCAAATTAAAAATGAAACCCAATACATCACACAAACCAAAAGCTACAGAAACTATACCGAAACCAAAATCAATTGCCGTCTGCGAATTAAAAGCATTAATAATACAAAATTTGATTATCTCATAAAAGATTCGGCCCATAAAACTCATAGTTGCTATAGTGTGCAC
The DNA here is from genome assembly GCA_958496365.1 of Subacronicta megacephala. Taxonomy (NCBI): domain Eukaryota; kingdom Metazoa; phylum Arthropoda; class Insecta; order Lepidoptera; family Noctuidae; genus Subacronicta; species Subacronicta megacephala. Next base: position 12,031,177 of record OY292534.1, read on the forward strand.
CGTTGCCGAATGTACGAATTAGGAACCCTTTTGATCGCATCCCACCCCTACACCGCGAGCGCCCGTCGCCCCGCACTCTCCTGCCATTCATTTTCATAATAAAATCGTAACAAACGGCGCAGGTAACAAAATATGGAGAGAGATCCAAAATTTATGTGAACGCAATGTGATTATTTATGTCGAAACTTGAGATTTTGCTAGAGATATTGTCGGCAAGTTGGATGTATGGCCGCCTGGGTGACGGACTCGAGATTTCGATGATATATATTGTCATGATTTCATGTTTGGTTAGTTCGCGGTATCGTGGAATTGGACAATATACAAAAATAATAAATCGTAAGTTGTCGAGATAATTTACTCCAATATATAGAATTAGGTTTGCCTATTTCTCATAACAACCCTTCTAAAAGTATATTGTATTTGGGCTAAACTAAAATTCTCGTAGTTTTGACAGTATTAATGTGCAAAACGTTCTCAAAACTTGGTTATTTTAGATATCTTAAAACAATAGCCCAACCATATCCTCATTCCTCACCTCCGCATCGGAGGAAGGGCCCAATCAATCTGTCTGTACGAGATACAGCCTCCAAAATCTAACTATTGTTCACGAATAGGGAAATTTCCATTTGGATTTATTCATTTGTCTAACTATTGTCGGGCCTTCCTATTTTGTATATTAAAATAATTGTTTTCCCGCTAACATTTCGATGTTCCAAATTCAAATTGGTGAAGTTTCGTATGTGTATTGTCATTGTGTCAGTTATAGATTCTTTTTTTTTTATTAAAAAGGTTTTTACTTTCTTACTCTGCCAGTCAGCTATTCAATTAAAATATCACTTGTAATTAATTTCCAAGCCGTGAAATCGACGTATTATTGATACTTAAATCCGAAGCCTCAATAAACGTTCCATTTCACATCGAAAACCGAAAAGCCGTTGTATAATAAATTTAACGACAAATTCCGATAAGAATCGGCGACGCACAGACGCAATTTTCATAGATATAGCTCAATTAACAATTGGTTTCAATCGCGAAGACATTTCGTATAATAAAGTACTCCCCCCACGCGGGGGTGCCTTCAGGCAATCTTATTTCTGTTTGTAATATTGCGGTGTCAATTTCGCATATTGAAGTGTGAGCACGAATATGGAACGCCATTGTTTGAATCTATATTGTCTATGAACTTGCTTGTCTCTGATCTGGTAAATTGGATCCCCGGGCTTCGTTGAAATTGGAACGGCTTGAAAAATATTTTTAAATTCACGTCATTTTTCGTGGAATGTACTGGATAGTAACATAAGTTTACAAACAGGATGATGATTAAAGGAGTACTTATTCTTAAAGATAATTTAACAATATGACCCAATTAGAATAAACAAAATCTGTCCAAACACAATATCCGTTCGTTACAACCGTTCATAAACAAACAATCAATTAAAAGAATAACTCAAACATGTAAATAAAAACGCCAATAATCAACCCACACAAAACGATAAAAAATAAAACCATTGTGTGCAAAAGAATTACACACAATATCCAATTGTGGTACCGTCAACGATGTTTGTAATAAAAAAAACCACCACCCCACGGAACCCGGGCATTAATATCAATCTATCAATAGCTCTCAATACAGAGGCGTGAGTGATCAATAAATGATAATAAAAAATACCCTATTTTTTTCATCGCCCCTCTATTACTATTTTATCGATGATTCGTATCGTCTGTTTTGATTGGACCCTCTACAGCTTTGTCTATTGAATTATCGAGTATCGCATTTTAATTCCACAATGTGATTTATTCTGAATCGATTTAATTTATTCCGATTGAATAATTCGATTTCGGTAATTGTTTACGGTTACGGCTTAATTTTTGATAATCGGATGTGACTGGGTGCCTCGCAATTGTCAATGGCTTGTCACTTAACTTTTACTGAATTGAATTTTATTGGTGTGGCAAATTGATTAAATATCAATGATTTTATTTGTCTAGCCAAGCTACTATTTCTTGTTTCTGTAAGTTTCGAACTGTCTCTAGTTATTGCTTCAATACACCGAACAATCGCGTTCTCTTTTATCTTAATTTTATCAGCTTAAGATGCCTCGCACTCAACAGAAATTTCAAAGGGCCGAAAACAGTCGTAACTTGGAAATCTTCAATAAATACACATCGCGCCAAAACTTGCTACATTTTAAACTCCATTACTTATCACTCGCGTCTCAATCCACATGTACTTAATTACACTTGGCAAATACAATGACGTCACATCGATACCTACAATAGATAGACCCAAGACGGGGGGAGGCTGGGGAAGATAGGAATCGTATGTTTTCGGATTAATTCGTTCGTAAAATCGTCTCGTCCCGATAAGAATGGTAACTGCTCTGTACTAATTGAATCTACAATTGCGTCGGCATGTCTGATTTCATTAGACGCTTGTGTGTGTAAGGGGGGGCTAAGTATCGAAGCTGATGGATCCTCTTCAAAGTTTTGCTGTGCAATTTTTGGCAATATTGGTTTTGTAGTTCGAGGAGTTCGTATTTTTTGTTTCGTTATCAACTTTTTTAGTTTGATCATAAATCAAAAAATTCTCAGGCTTCTTTTAACCATCGTAGTGGATTTGTTTGTTAAATACATCAAATGTAGGTATTGACTAGATGCACCTCCTCACACATCATACGCATACAAAAAAAATATTCAGAAATCGAAACCCTTCTCTAACTTTATGAATACATCACTAACTTAGTTCCACTTCAAAATATACGAAATCTCAAAAGTTGTCTATACACAAACGTCTTATTCAATACCCTCATTCAATTCACAACAACGGAACGAGTCCAAAGCGTGAATTGTTTCAGAATAATGGTATTTATATGCTACATTGGTTTCAAGGGAAATCACTCCTTGGAATAGTCCATAACGTCTGGTTCTGTTGGCGTATCGCCGCGAAGAATGGAGCCACGATGAGCCTCCCTTAACAGCGTTGTACGTGAAAATGTGATGCCAGAATTCGATATTACTTAAACTCGTATTGAAATCGGGAAGAGGGGGGGAAGATTCGGAATATTAAACATTCACGTTTATTAGTTTGTCGTCGACGTATTTGGTAGTCTAAACGGGGGTAGTTTTCGATGGGAAACTTGGAAAGTGTGTTAACGAGTTCACCCTTAGCGAGTGTAGTAGATTTTCCTAATGGGTATTACATTTTAGTCGATTGTGTCAGTTTTCAACTAACTTTTGATGTAAGTTAGTAAATAGTGGTGACGGCTTACTGCACTAATGGGTTTGATCTGATCGAAGAGAGAGAGTTAAAATGTTGTCATTTCATACATATATTATATGTACCTAAAACATTATGAAGGAAATATTGGCCGCAGAAGCATCTAAACTAGGAGGAGTGGAAGGAGTATAGGGAGGTCTTTGCCCTGCGGTAGGACGATTAATTTAACTTTATTAGGTAATTTCACCAAATACGGTATTAAGTTGTAAAGAAAACACCATTATAATACAGATGAATAAAATCAAACTAACTAAACAATTATTATCCGCTAGAGAGAAAAGGCCACTTTGTATACAGAAGACGAAACACAATACCATATAATATTAATTTAAGGTTCTTCCATATATTTATTTCTCAAAATCTTCCTATCATTACAACTAAACCACGCTGCCTATCCATTAAAATAAATCAAAAATTCAATATCGCAAACTCAAAGTCTCCGCGAAAAGCTCTTAATCGATGGCTCTCGAAAAAAAAACGTCAAAAGAAAATTGGTATCGTATGATCTCGGCTGCACAGATAGCTAAAGGGGCCCACAAAGGCAGCTATCGGAAGGAAAACGAAAGGGTAATGCGGGCATAAGATGCGCATCGACACACACGGCCTAATCACGACACTCCCCCGACGCCCACCTCCCAACTTTTGCATATTGCCCAAATTGCCCCAACCTCCCTTGGCTTCGCCGCTAAGCGTACATTTTTGCTGGCCGGATAAGTCTTCGATATACCGTTTTTATAACATATCCCACTCAATTTTGGATCTTATCACTTTAAAATAAGGGTGTTGATGTAGTTTTTCATGTGTGCCAATGTTTTGTTTGTAGTGTAAAGGGTGTCATGACGTTTGAGGGATGTTTCGACTCACAGGACTTCTTAATTGTGAGCGTGCAGTTTTGCTATTGATTTTTTAATGTGTCTCTATGTGTGATGGGATGGGGGCACGCTGTTTTAAGTACGTTTTCGTATTTATTTACTCATAATACGTCTGGTGGGTGTATTGTTTAGTGAAACAAAGAAATTTTAACGATGTTTGATCTCCAAATTATTAAATGATAGGTACCCTACCTTAATATTGTTGCAGTCATCTTATAGGGTTTTTTTTTATAATACATAGTATAAAAAGGCAGTATCATAAACTCAGTAACCGTGTAATCTCAAAAAAATCTACGAAATATAGTTCTGTGTGACATAGCTAAAAATAAGAACCATTTTTACTAAGTTTAAGTTTTGTACGAAAAGGCTTTAATTAAAGTTACGAAGGTAAATTTATAACATTTATAATTAGTAAAACTACACCACAAACTGCAGCAATTAGCACAAAAAGTGTAATTCATATAAGTAAACAAACATTAAACAAAGCACGCTCATTGGTAGTTCGTTAAAACGTTCAAAGTGTATAATTATGGCACAAAATAGTAGCAAAGACGCGCCGCTTAACAAACCTGTCTATATCCACTTCTCAACCAAAGAGTAAGATGTAGACTGGTCTCCTCCTAAACCTACGCCAAAGAATAGTAACTACCTACGCTGAAAATAAAATATTGTCATTTTATGTATTTTTTTGTTGGCATCGTATCCGAACGCTCACCTTTTTTTTAAATGAATATGAGCCGATTACGGATTTAATTTAATGTCAGATATGGGAAATACATTGTATTTCCTTTAATTAGGTATTTAAACAGTCAAATTGAATACTCGAAAAGTTTTTTCCAAATTTGATATCATACTTATATGAAGGAGTACTGTATCTTATACTGTCAATAAGTTTTTGTCCATTATACAAAACACGGCATTTTTAATAAACCTCAGTAATGCTTGTTTTAATGTAACGAGTGTCTACACTGCATACCTCTGTACTTTCCGACATTAATCTCTATCTTGTTAAATTATAATAATTGCATCAACATTTAATAAGTGCGTTTCATTACACGCATTTACCTCTTCTCGTATTAAAAGGAACTATTTTCTAGAAATTGCTAACCCACTTTAAAAAAACATGGAGACTTGTAATTAATGTCAATTTTATTTATAATTACGCGTCAGCCGCCGCCAGATGGCGGTATTTGCGTAAAAACGAGACCGGCCCATGAGCTATGCTATGCTATATAAATATTTCTTACAATATTAAACTTTAGTATCTGTGCTACAATTTTATTATTTTAATCTATGACCGCATTCCTTTTTGACCGTATTTTATACATATATGGAGTAATATCGCTTAGTCGTCTATAATTATATCTTTTATTTGAGTAGTAATAAATGACAGTTATTAAAGCAACATTTTTCTTTACATCTCCGTATTTTCAAAAATCTCATGCAGCCCACTAACGCAATCTAAAATCAAATTGGTCAAAGAAGGTCGTATCTGCACCCACTACAAACAATCAATACGACGCTTTACAACTGTAATTTCTTACCATCAACGTCTAACTGTCTTATGAAGTGATATGAGCAACAATCTAGTACAATTAGGCACATTATTTCAACAATGGTAACGATCAAATGCATTGTGGCCTGTCCTTGCGAGCACAATGGTATAGGTGACGATCTTACAATATAAATAGGCTGAACGCAACTTCCTTGATTACAATAATGGTCACAGGTTGTATGACTAGCAAGGTTTTTATTGTCTTGTGTCAGAACTCAGAAATACACCGTAATTATAGGATAATTTAATATAAAGACGATCACTTTGGATTCTTTATAAGACACATTTAAATCTCGTGTTCCAAAATGGCGTTCAACGGTAGTCGTTATTCGAAAATAATTGATATTACATGTCCATGAATCACTTACGTTACTTGCAAATTTATCATAAACAACAAATCACAAATAAGTCTGTGATATATATCGAGCTTATAGGTACACATATCCGAGAAAATCTCATGTAGCGGTATTTTCTTTTTATGTACTACTAAATTCCGTATACGCAAATAGTGTTGTACCCTTAATAGACAAGAGAATTAACGATATTTGTCGAGAACAAAACAAAATATCGTTTCCATTCTCTTTATCTTGTCATATTATTTGCTTACGAAGCCTGCATACGGGCGACAACGATGTATGGCAACACTGGATGTTCGGAACTCATTGTAAGCGCATTTAAAAAAGGAAACCGAGCGCAGCTTGAATTTGGAAGCGCATTGTTCTACGTAGAAATATAAGTGAAGGTTTGTTTTGTTAAGAGGAAATGTTATATCAGGTTTTGATACTGAATTATACTAAGTACAGTTGAATTTTACGTTCCAAATTTAAATGATTATAAAAATCGTTGAGCTCTAATCAAGGAAACGGAAATCGAAATCATTTAAGACACCAGAACTTTTGGATTTTATTGAACAACTAGGTATCCAATTTTCATTGAGTTTTCTCATCCAGTGATCGTTTCCAGCGCCGTTACATCTGCACTCGTTCCCCCTTCTTCCATTCTATTTGCTCAACTCCTTAATGCTTTATTTCGTTTGTGTGCTTAGTCTAATTAGAAAACTCCGAATCTACTAATGGCTAATATCGAATTTTACCTCTTTTTGTTTTTCTATGTCTTTACATTATCAAATTATGTTCTTTAGTTCTCCATTGGTGCTGTGGAGTCCATTGAAAGGCGGTTCGAGTTAAAAAATATTCGATATTTAAAATCGAATATTTAGGCCATAATTTTGAAAGTTAACGTTACGTTTATGTGAATAGAGCCTACTTTTATAATTATTATCCGCATACATACATGTCTAGATTAATATAACTGTATGTACAAAATAAAACATGATCGAAGGTACCTATATAAATAAAACGAGGTAAATTAATAAATTAAAAATATTCTAAATAAAGTGTTTCACGTCATACAAGTAAATTTTTGTAGGTTATTTTAAAGTGATTGACGCAGTACCCATGATACCGATCCGTTTTAAAATATTGAGTATTCATAATGACGTCAGAAAATTATTATAGGTAGAACAACAAAATAGTGCCTCGCGTCACAGAATGAATTAATTACGTTTAACTATGACCATTTTTTCTATTCACCGCGTCACTATTCTCAAAACCTTGACGTAACTTTGGAGTGTCATCGGATATTTTGATTTTAGAAATGTAAAATAATTCTCATAAAATCATTAAACCAGTATTTAAAGTCATGATTTATTTTATTATCTTACAATTTTATTAAACTATTTTTATATATACATTTTGTTAGATTGACGTATTGGAGTGGCGTAAGATCACACACCGCCGAAACTGATTTTTTCTGTGATCCTGTTTTAACAATAGTGTGACGTGCTAGTTCATGTACCTAAATAGACATATTACCTCATTATTAATAAAACTATTTCTTGTCAGTTCTTTTTTTAAAAGCTTCTTATAATGACATATCGTTGCGTCATAGGATCGTTGTGACAGGCGCGATTTCGTCAATCTCCGGCCTATTCCGGAATCGTTCCGGGATCGGAACGTGTCCAGATTAACTGAGACGTGCTTCATGGACGGAAACCTTCAGGAAGACATCGAAACACAATTGTTTGAATGATGCCTGTCAACAAGATTTGATTCCGTACCTACGGACTAGATTACAGAAGTTTGTTTTAAATGAAACACTATTTTGAGATTTAGATAAAATAACGAATATAAACTTAATATTACCTACTCCTAGTAATAAGTATCTTCGACTTTATCAAAACCCCTGCATCAACTTCTAATCATGCAATTTAAAAGTCAACAAAGAGTTTAAAATTCGTCCGCGATGAGTTAGCATTTCTCTTTATTTGTACCGCCGATTTATATCCAACACCGTATCGCACGAAACAGAATAACTCTAGGTGAAATTCCTGAAAAATAAATGTGATAGAAGCGTGCGATACGTAACTATAAATTAAAATAATTATCGCTCTTTTTGGGGCTAGAATGCAAGGCCTCCGCGCTCACCTGTTCACCGCATACAACACGAAAGTGCAAAATTTTGTTGTATAATAGTAAAGGGAAACGAAGTGATAGTTTTAATACTAGTTCACTATGAAATCTTTGATAAAAAGCATATTTTACTAATCCTGTCATCACAATGACACTCATTTAGGTTACACAAACCTAAGTATGCACCTAATTCTGGGATAGTTCCTATCGGTTACCTTAACAAAAAACCAATTAAGTTTAACCTCAACCCGAAAAAGTGGCATGCAGTGAAAATGCAGACAAAAAAGCGACCAATACCTTACCAACGTTCTCGAAAGAAAGCCATTTTAATTGCAACACGAAATAATATTTTATCCATGGTATGCATTTTTTCCAACCACCCCCGACAGCGGGCCGTTACTCAAAATAATCTAGGCTAGATATCGCACACCCCCGTGATCTACTGCCTCTGCCACGGAAGAAACACGTTTCACTTGATATTTTTCTTTTAATCTCGAATGACGTTTGTACGTAATTGGCGAGCTATTTTCGCGTCGCGTGAGGTTGGTAGCATGCTATGCTGGGCTAGTATTGGTTCGTTCGTTATTTAAAAATGGGTGGTTAAAAAAGGACTTGTCCAATAAATTTTGCTCGTTTATCTTTTGTTTTTTTAGAAATTGTTTTTTCAAGACGCATTTCTAAAGAAAACACGACAAATCGAACACAATCACCTGCTTTTAAATATACGAAACTGTCTGTAAACAATACAACAATCAAATGTTTCGCTTCAATAAACCTTCTCGTTCGTACGCAAACACGATCAAACCACAACAATCGGTATCCAATAACTTCCACACGTACCGAGCCCAACTTATCATCGAAATCAAAACAGCGACACCCCAATAACGCGAAGTCGCAACCACAACAGGCGAAACTTAGTTTTCCATTCGGTTTTATAACGCGAACGATAGACAGGCAATAAATGAGCTCCCACAACTTATAATTGCTTCATTTCGTTGTCGACTCAAACCGAGAACTATGCAGTATGCATTCGGCTTGTCTGTGCTTTGTTTCGAATTGATAATTGGATTTGTCAATAAAAAAAAATTGCCTGAAATCGTACGGCATTATTTGTTTAATTTGTTGGTCAGAAATACAAATATGTAAAACCAAAATTTGCACACCTGATATTAAAATAACTTTTTAATTAGGTACAATATTTGACGAGAAAGGAAACGTTTAATTAATCCATTCCTAGTCCTGAGATTAAAACAGAAAAAAGCTCATATAACACCGTCAACCCCGAGTCTTAAATTCGCTAGCGTTCTCCATAAATATCCTTCATTCAACGTTAATCACGTCTCGTCTGTTACACGGTTCATTAAAAACTATCCACTATTTAATACTGACAGAATCTCCGCGCGTAAAGTTCCCAAACGTGAACTGACAGCGTCGAAAAAGTAATAATCGAAATGATCACGATTCATCGCTATGTTTATCCGAACGCCACCGACGTATCATGTCAAAAGTGCATGGACAAGTTCCATGTCAGTATTTGCCGTTAATATATGCTCCAAAAACAAATTACCAAGCCAAACTCAACTTTATCCCCTACACAGCAATAGAAATAATAATTTTGTAAAGTCCCGCTTGTCTGTGCTTATTAATTTTTACCATTTTCACGCCACACGTTCGATATGACACGTGATTGATGATTGCGACGTTCAATGTCAATCAAACTGTTACTGTAAAAGCATTTGCCGAAATGTGAATATTTATGAATCACAAATGTTTGTCCCGTGCATTACGTTAAAATAATAATTTCATTCGTTTTAATTCCGATAGATACGATGACAGTTGAAGAGCACGTAATAAACGGATAGAAGGAATCTTTTTGAAACTCGCGTCCAACTGTTCAATCATTCGCGTCGTTTATCATTTTTTTCGAAACGAAACTCGTCGCATCAAACTAGACAGACTATAGATGACGTAAAAAGAAAAACGCCGTCCCGCCGTAGAAGCTTTCCAAACGTCTTTTTGTTCGTTCAGTTGGTATTGCTCGCGCGCTCGAATTCGGAATTTGAATTTTCCCGCTTAAACGTCGGCCTAATAAATGTTTCCCGACGATTTGTGATTTTTTGTAGGGTTACCATCTACCACCAAATACTTAGGACTTTTTTAAACTAAACATTAATAAAATGAAGGAACCGTTTTAAGTTGATCGTTTTAATTTTACTGCCCTATTGCGGATGTGAAGTGCGGTGTATTTTCTATAACAGAATTACTGACATTGAGGGGCACTGCAGGTGAATATAACAGAAAAACGGAAGTTTCTAACTGCCTGATAGACATTAATCTTTTTCCTCAAACAGATAAAGTCAAAACATGGTTCTGGTTCCATATAAAATAACTTTACACTATGAAACATAGCTAGCAGTAATTTATCAAATATTATGTTCATGTCCCAAAACCGCCTCTTCCTTTCTCCGGATGAAACAGGACGATTCCCGTAAAACTCGGATACATATATCCTCTAAACAGTTTGACCACTTTGACAGATCGCCAACATGAACTCTTTCTGACGTCAAAATAGCGAATTAGGTTTTTTTATTCAGTTGTCTGTCGTCACTTCCTTTGTGATTGAGCACTGCATTGACGCATTGTGTTTCAAATTGATTCGGTTTTGTTACTTTATTGAACTTTAGACAATCGACGTGGTTCACCATCTTTGTTGCTTTTTCATCGATCTTGGACAGATAAAAGAGGTTATGGTTTTGAGAAAATGGAATAAAAAAACCTTTTGGACTCCTTTGTACTTCAATTTTATGGGGACTGACTAGCTATTCTGATTCCATTCCTTCTTTGGCACGTTCCGTTTGTATTGCTGTTTAGATTGAATTGATGCCGGTATGTTTATATCGATCAATATATATAATTATCTCCTTCAACTATTTTCTTGTCATAAGTCAGTAGTCGAAAGCTACGCTACAGGTCATGGATTCGATTCCTTAGTCGAGCAAAGTGTTATAAGCTTTGATGACGAGAGTGTGAGTGTACCTCAGTACACCTCTACCGGCGTAATGGTATATTACTTTAGTACCATTAGCCCTATAAATAGATACGTGTAAGTAGGTATATAAGCATTCGTATAAAACTAGGTGCAAGGTAGACTCGAGCACGTCTGATAAACCGCCGGCAACGGTACTGTGTGGGATTTATAGCCAGCGACACAACCATTTGCATCGGAAGGAACAGACCTAAGAATGCGAAGCGACGCACGCAGTAGGCTGGGTGACACTTGACAATACTAGGCTGAAAAATGAATTACCTTGACGATATTTAGCACAGTTTAAAAAAAAACACTGCAATATCGTTACTTTGTATAGAGAACAGTGTTCAGTACTTAAATAAATTGTCCTATTTCCCTGTCATCAAAAGTACAGTCAGCAAAACTAACTTACCGCCCAACATTGCAAAATAAACTAGCAACTACGAATAAAGTCCCGAAAAATCCCATCTGGAACTCTGGAAAGTTGCTAACACATGTAAATCTCACCAAATTGTCGAAAAGGTCTTTTTTAAACGATCTTCACGAGAGAGGTATTCGAGTTAATCGGCGTCACAGTGGGGTGATCACAGACCCTGGTCGCCACGCTGTAATTATACTAAAAATGTGGTAGACTTCAATAAAAAGCTGAAACTGTGACGGGCGGCGGTCGAAAACATAATTGTCCATAGTAATGATTGTAGGTAATTGTGCGAGGGTTACCCTTAACCCTTCGCTGAAGGAACAACCCTTGGATACTGGCCAAGATGCAAGCGGGTAGCGTCCTCTTATATTGAGTAAAAAACATACTAACGTTGAAACGAAAAAAAATATATAATTTTCATTAAAGTGAACATTTTATAAACAATATAAATAACACTAACAACGTCGTATAATTATGATTACCATTTAAAACATTTTATTATAGCAACTCATTTGTGTAATTAAAACTAAAACCTATAATGGAGATACAAGATTTTGTATGGATATAATAAAATTAATTCCGAAATATTCCTTTATCTATTCATTATCAGACAAACATTAAGAACAGCCATTGAGGTCATAATTGTGCTCGTACTAGATACGATGTTAATCATCGCATTGAGTTGCTAGTCAGTGTTACCGTTAAAACAATTTTGAATAAAAAAAATGAGTTCGAAATGCGACTACTACCTGCATAAATTTACCTCTTTCGTTAATCCGCTGTTGCTTATAACACACAGCTAAATTAATAGCGGTCAACGCAGGTCCGAATTAAGACAATAATTACTCGCGGTGCTGTCCGCCCGAATTTTCGTTTCGGCTAATACTTTTTATGGTGCGACCTGTACTATTCTGAATGGCGGGATGCATGTTTACATGCCTTTTATGGTTACTTGAAGGATTACTACGAATACAAAGTGAAGATGTCCAATTATTTTAAAATATATTTATTTCAGATTTTATCAAAACACGTACCTACTTCATTTTTATTACATTGCTGATAAAATGTCAAAACGCAAAAATACCGCGAAAATATCAACATGACATATACCTGTCCTCCATCTTTAAAAGTACGTTCTCTATGCAATAATATTTCACTTGTTCTCATTATCTATTTTATAATTGTTACAATCATAATGATGCCTGAAGGTTATTTTTCAGTTTTTCCAACGTTCTATAATGAAAGATAATTTACGACAGTTTTTCAAGGCTACGTCAAAACTGACAATATTTACTGAAGTATTATTGTACTGATATATAAGTATTAAGATATCGATGTCAAGGTGTTTATCCATGTGTTTTTAACCACATTTCGGAGATGATAAGAAATAGTTATATTTAACTGACTGATCATTGTGTCATAGATATTCATGCAATAATTACGATGATAATCTATAAAACTTTTTTATTTAGTTGGTAACAAAAATTTTATTCACTTAATTACACAGTCTAGACGATAAAGAAGTAAAAAGATACTCTGGGAATTTCAAACAAATACCTATAAAATGTACAATACAGTACGTTTTAATAAGTACGAGAATTTAATAAGTAGATGTTAAAAATATTTCCATATTAGTACTTAAATAATTTTACAATTATTTGAATAGGTACTTAAGAAATATATGAATGGCAATATAATTGACAAAAAATCGACTTGGCGAGCAAAATTGACTTTGTTTGTTTGACAAAGTTTTAACGATTAATAGACACAGTTGAGTTAGACTTCAGTAACTTCGAAGTAGAGTTTAAAAAATATTTTTCTCCATTATTAGTCAATATATGTAATTGAGGTATATATATAAGTCTTTTAGGTATATCTAAATACCGGTCCTACAAACGAAGACCATATCCGTGTACACTGTACTGTGAGTATATTAATTCACTGATGCATGTAGTTGCCTCATTAGGGCAAAACAATTGATTTTTCATTGTGTCTACAATATGCGGCTTAAGAAAATGGCTTGATAAACCTTGAATTGGAAAAACGGCGATCTCAAGACATATCCAGGGTCATGTGTTGTCCGTGATTTCCGTCGCATCTATCTCGACGATACGCATCTTCACGCTCGAGCGCCGGCGACACCCCACCTGACGGCTCCGCCAACAATTGATATCTTCCGAAGGTCGGGTAATAACATGCTGAGAGTTATCCGACCAACTCACACCAACAATCCAACCAGACTTCACAACTCTTCTAGTCGTTATAATAAGGTTGATATTACAAAATTTATGTCGCAAAGATAACCTTGTGATGTCGGGTGCTGATTTTATGAATAGATCGTCAATTGTCGAACGGAAACGAGAACTAAAATTAGTTTTTAGAGTTCTGTTACTAGATAATATGATTGGACGTCTTTGATTTCACAATTGCTAAGGAGTTTAATTGTTGTTTCTTCTATTATTAAAGCTGGTAACTACGGGGAAATCCAAAATAATTGTTAAGCAATAAAGCGTTCCACGTAATTAATTTTGAGTCGTTAAGCATATTTAGTTTATAAAGCTTTAAATATTACGGCGAAGCAAATAATACTTACATACTTTAAATCTAAACAATTAACATAATCCCCGACACGAGTATTATCAAAAACACGAAAAAAATAAGAAATGCATACGATTTATGTTAAGTCTTAATTAATATATTATATTAAATTATTGTATCTTTATAACATACTGAGGAGTCTTCTTCAACATTTAATAATTTTTTTTAATAATAAATGTCTGACAGCGTCATCCAGGGCCTTTATCATCAAAGATTGATCTATATAATTACAGACTTAGATGATTTTATTGTGCACACAGATAACACAAAATAATTATATGGCAATTAAATTCTTTAGAAAATATTCTACTGGCGACATTTTTAATGTCGTAATGTCATTATTTTAATGTTGGCAGTTCTGTTTCAGGAAACCGAGTTACGTTTTATTCTTTGTTCAAACTTCGTACAACATAGCGTTCTAGGAACTTAATTACTAAGATCTTATGACTAGATTCTACCAAACCCGTTATCTTAAGATGAATCAATAAGCACTTAAGTTAAGATTTTAAAATCAAGCTATACTTTAAGACGAGGTTATTTTTAATAGCACAGTAATGTTTTAAATAATATTCTAAAGAAACAATGCCATACAATATCCCTATATGACAATATCTCTCCTTTTCCAGATCGCTCAACTAGTGGAGGACGTGCGTCGTCTCCAGGCATCGCTGACAGCGCTGCAAGAAGCGCACGCCCAGCAGCTGCAGCGGCTGGAAGAGAGGCTGGACGAAAAGAAACAGCACATCGCCAGGCTGGAGGCTAGACTCGACACACAGAGAGACTACGATGATATCAAACGAGAAATCAGGTGAGTATCCGTCGTTCTGATTGAGAAATAGGACGATGGACGACTAACTACAGCATGTACATAAGAAACATAAGAAACACACACGTATAGTATTGTAAGTAATCAGTGATAACATTGATATGGGATGATGTTCATTGCTATCGTCACATCACACTATACAATCCTAGTATTCGGCTAAAATGCCAAATATCCGTGGTACATTTAAAAATCGAATACTCATCCAATCTCTACATCCCTACAAGTACTGGCTGCATATAAATTTAAAAGTCCACAATAGAGCACGTGTTAATAAACTTGATAAGACGCGTATCTCGGTCATTCACCTGCGCACAGATTATATCTGTTTGTTGAAGCCTTGAATATGGTCGAGTACTTGCCGCCAGTGATCTTGGTACAACGCTCCTTGGCGTGGCGCTTGCATTTCCTTGTTTGTTTTGATATAAGGAATACGCTTTAAGTCCTGATGTTACCTTCCACGTTCAAACATGTGTTTTATACGTACGTACACATAATTGATAATAAGCTTAAGCAAGCAAAACATTGTGTAGCTATTGACAAAGGTGTAAGTTGTAAGGGAAAAATATATATTTAGGTATCTATATGTATTCTTCTTCTTTCTAGCTAACAAGCAGATACAAACAACTCACGATAATTACCTAGGAAACATAACCATTAATTATTATTTATGACTTTTTGAATGCATAGATAAACTTTAAAAAAAGAAGGCTTATTGAACACTACCGGATATTCGAGCTCATATATTTAATGAAAACGGTAATTCGGAATTCAATTAATTAACCCGAAGTCAATAAAATGTCAATGTTTAAAACGGCATAAATCAATCGCTTAATTAGTACGTCGTAACATTAAAGTTTAACCAGTCGTTTAGTAGGCATAGACATGATGTTCCTTGTCTTATCAAACGTCACTGGGGATTAAATGTTTCGCCATAGAGCAAACAGTAAAGCTAGAAACTGTATGATAATCCAAGTTAACTTAATGTCACCAGTGTACATATATTCAATGTATCATTGTGTGCTTTGAACGCATTTGTTTGCTGACCCTACCTTTGACTGATAAGGAGGCGCCTTGCAGTTACACCCTGATGGCTTTGTTTAGTGACTTCGTTAGACGAATACGTGAGATAGGGCTGTCCTCATCATGAAAAATTAGACTTATAATTTTAGAAAGATAATTATTTATAACGTGGATCGTTCGACCAAATTTGAGTTCGAAAATCAAATTCTAGTTTCGAAAATTCCCAATTTTATGATTACGTAAGTATTTGTGTAGTTAATGTCACGATTAAGTACTATTTTCATATTCTCTAACAAAAAAAAATACAAATCTGTGGGACAGGTCTAAGGTTTCATCATATATGGAAAACGTTTAAAGTTAAAACAACAGTTATCTAAGTTTATTTTTCTTACATTTACAATGATATTTAAAATAATACCAATATTAATTGCATCTTTGGCGAACAATAGGACGAAACCGACAAAAAAATAAATAATTGCAAAACCTACTTCAGCAATAAATACATCGATTTATGATCTAGAAAAACGGCTAGAATTTTTTAAAAGCCCATATTGAAAACGCCACACAGCGCGGCCATATCCTCTTCTCACTGCTGTCACCCTAATGTTTAGACAGCTTGCACCGACAAGTACCAGTTAATTACCTAACGCACCATCTTAAAGGATCTTTTATGGAGTTCCGAGTATTTATGTTGTTTTTCAAACAAGGATTGAGTCGTCACTTTGAGATCAGACGGTCGCGGTTTTGGTACCGTTTGTGATACTTGAGACACTTCCTCGTGCCTAAACACTTGTGTAGGCACAAGTTTACATTAAACGACATGTTTCTTAAAGTTCACATGTTTTTGAAGCTATAAATGTTTCAATGGATGACGGATGGTTCGATTCCCATTGGGACTTTAATGAAATGATATGAAAAGAATTTTCAACAGACTATTATTATTATTCAGAAGTTACTGGCAAAAGCTCGAATTGCATTACCGAAATGTGAGTGTAAATTAGTACACCTCTGCCCAAACCTTCACGGAATACAGGCGTAATGGAACGTGTATGTTTTTGGAACATATGTCGAATAGATCATTCAAATAAAATTGTTGATTGCGACCGTACATTTATGCTCAAAGCGTAATACTACACTACATAAGTGCTTTCAACTTACTTAAAAGTACAATCGTGCACATAAAGGCAAACAAAAACCCCGAAATTTAAATACCCCGAAGAGGCATTGGTAGTAAACGTTTGACATAATAATACACCCATCGGCTCCCAGAAACTCACAGAGGAGGTCTAAACACTTTTTTTATTTCGAACGCAGATCGAAAACCACTTGTGAGTGTCCTAGCAACTCACACGCATACGCTAAACGTTCGAGATAAGGAATTTAGCAGCCTCCCCTGAGTTTACACTATATATTGATACAAAAATCGCTCCCTGAGAACTTTAAAAGGCACCGTTTTTTATTTTTCCTGTCCCATCAGTGGGAAATATAAATAGAATTATCGAGGGATGTTAATATTTTGACACGATAGTGGGATGAATGGGAAATTTTTGTTTGGAACAATGGTCGCATGGTCGTGAGTGATTTTGATGGTAGGTTGCATATAACCTGCTTGTGTAACTACATATATGCAAATGACAATCAATTTCGCTGTCAAACTTCTGACTGGCTTTCGTTTTTCTTTCCACTGAGCTGTACCACACAAGATTTTTTTGGTGTTGGATACCTTCAAGTAGTTATGTACAATGTCTTTTTCGCTTTTAGACCCACAAAAATACCAAATTACTGTCTCCGTCCAGAAATCCCACAAATCTTAACATATTCAACATCTCATTTCATCTAGACTGTAGTATCACACTGCAAGACAAAGGTCTAGTTCTAGTTTAGCAATCACAACATCTCTCTTTAAAATATCTTTGAAAACATTACGCCGTCTCACCCATTATCCTCCCACATCCAATCCATAAAGCTATGGTGCCATCGATGGCGACTGTTCCCACGAACTAATGGCGTAATCACGCGATCAGTCAACATCCTTCAGCACAATCTATCACCTGGGACGCTGATAACATCAATTAGCGCTTACAACAAACTTTCACAGCAGGTGCCATCGACTAAAGGTATTACAGGATGTTAGGAGATTGGATATTGTTAAACCTTAACACTTGTATACAATTATGTATGTTACATGCTGGTTATTAAAACAAAACTGCAAAAAAACAATCATCGAGATAAATACGCCCCACTCGTAACACAAGCTTAGTACGAGGGGTTAACAAGAATACTAGTAATGTGCGATTCACATTGCTAGTAAGCTTAAAAAAAAAACTATCTATATAGGTATGTTGTCTAAAATATTGGAACTGTTGGCGTGGTGGATAAGTGCTTAAAAAAACCGCTGTTTTCTGCAAGAGTGCAGCAGAAACGGCGATGAGAAGATCAGAATCATAGACCCATAAAAAAAACTCACTCATAATTATAGGCTAATCTTTGTGTCCAAGAAGTCCAAAACAATATAATTTCTACCCGTAGATATGTTACAGAGAGTTACTGAAATACTAAGGTTCATGAAAAATCCCTCTGTTACCAGCATTATATCATGTGCAATAAATGATATTGTAAAGAAAATACCTTAGAGAATGTTCTTAACGCTTAAGCTATATATCTTACCATATGCAATGGACGCCAACACTAAGCGCACAAACCACTCAATCTATTAATACCACGCAACAACATCCCAATGTTTTGAGCAGTTTTATGTGTTGCCTCTACCAATACGGTGTCATACCGGCGGCGCCTTTGATCCACCGTCAAAGATCACATCACAGGCGCCGACATCGCGACATAAAATCAAAACTGTGCAAACACGATAAAAAGCGTTTTTAACTTTAATAAAATGTCGATCGATTACGGTTTATGACGGGAAATCGGAAATTGGGACGCGACTGATATAGAACTTTATACATCAGCTGACTGTACGTGAAAATAAGTTGTTTTTTAATTATGTTGGTGACTGTACTACATAAAATTCTGTTGAGCAAAGCTGCCATGACAAATAAATAGGTAATAGTAATTGATAGAAAGAAGATGCTTCTTATAAAATGTGACTCCTTTAAGAAATCATATGTTATGCCTAGCTATATTTAACAATTAATTAATTATCGCCCAGGAGATTTTCTCGACAGTGTGTGAAGTCTGCCAACCCGCTGTGGGCTAGCGTAGTGGGCTACCTCTCATACCACGTACCCAGCAGTGGGACATTAAATGGATCGATGACGATACATTTAATGATTTTGTTAAAATATTTTTCGCCAGCATTGTTCTTTCACATATTATGTATCCAATTATTATTGTATCAAACATAATTTGTCAAGAAACAACAATACACTTATTTAAAAGCAGGTACCTAAAAATTTTCCATGGAGCTTCTTGTCGATTCTTCTCCATAGGCAACGAATAATTTGGAACCCACCCAGACACTAGACATTTCAATAGACACTATTTTGATTGATTGATATGTACCATAAACAACTATCCAGAGACAAACAAACTAGCAAGTAGCACTAATAGATAAAAACAAAATCCGTTCACATCACAATCATAAACCTCACATAACAGACATATTATCTGTCCACACGACACAAAGATAGAAAAATAAACGGAAAACACCCATTTCAATTATTGCTTCGAACACGCGAATCTCCAACATTTGGTACCATTCCCATGATCACTTCCTTTGCTAACAAAAGATAAGTTCTAATCCTATAAGATCTATAATTCTCAATATAAACATTGAAAGGCACCTGCACTGGTTTATTGCTTATTTATTCCGGTTCTCAAGTAAGGATTAAGTTATAGCCAGCCCTCGAAGAGGGAGCAATGGATTGATTTCTGAACGCGGTTCCCGCCAAATCTCCGCTTAACTTGGCTTGGGCGTCATTATGTTCGATTTATTTGTTATCTGTGCTTCTTTGAGGATTTCTTGTTTAGTCTGTGGCGTTCCAAATTCAAGTATTAAAGGCAAGTCCAAGAATTGTTTTTTTTTTATTTGAAATATGAATAACGCGTAGACGTTTCAAGGCTAGATGAAGATTGAGCTAGATTTATATATAATGCCAATGCTAAGACAAAAAAAGTGGTTGATTATAAAGTCAAATTCATTATCAAACATGATTATCACATTCCTGTTATAATTAAAAATCACAAAAAACACTGAAAACCAAATACAACGCGTACAATGTTGACACGTCAAAGATGAAATTTTTAAAAAGTCAAATAAAAATGTTGGTCGGTTATCTCTTGTTTAATTAACATCTAAGCACACAAGATTTACATAATTTCAAAGAAACATTCTCTTATATTATGTGTCGTGTGTTTGCCCCCTATATATCAATATGAGAGCCTATCGTAGACACCTGTTCTCATTTGCTTAGGCCATGTTTATCTTACATTTAACGCAAGTTTAGCCCAACACTGTCGCACACAAATTATCAACTAATTTACGCTCTCCAACGATTTTTGATGCCATAAAGAATGCCCGTCGGTCCTAAGCTTTTTACTATGTTGATTCAACATTTCGACAAACGAGCGTTGCTTAGTCTAAATATGTGAGAGTAAGAAAACTTGTGTCAATAATGGTTTTGTTCAGACGTTCGAGCCAATGAACGTTTCTGAGATTTTCAAGTATTTGGTTCGTGTACAAAGGCGTTAGTTAGTGACCAATCGATCGGTCGGTGATTGGCCAGCGCGGTGGAGGCGGGGCGACACTATCGGCGATCGAGTTGATACGGTGCGGTGACGTCATCAACATTGTCAGATACATCGATGGAAGATAAATAAGTGCTGAGTTGTAGCTGATAAAGAATCGCATTTGAATACAATGGACTCTGTTAGCGAGATTCAATGTCGCGTTTTTATTACTTGATAACAGAGTTTTCTTAAGTGATTTAGATGGTCTAAATGAACTTATACACTCCTCCATAGTAATGCTACAAATCCGATGCCTATTAAATAGCGAGATGACATTGCTTACAAAAACTGCGTAATGGGCGCTAAGCTTGTTTAGCACGCCACCAAGGCTAGAGCGAGTTGGCATATTATCACAGTCCTCGACCTTTGGGCAAAATTTGTTTACCGCAAGACGAACTCCCAAGGTCTATTGGTAATCAAACAGGCGAACCTCCCCAATGACACACAGCACAATAAAACAACCCAAAGAACTCGCCAGGAATTCGTAATTCGCTAATCAATATTGAAACATCCCTTTACTGAACAACCCCTTTGGAAATATGTCTTTGAAATATTCCCTGTAAAGGGTTGAACACTGTAGGGGCGATCAATCAACATTTTGTCACAGATTCTGAAATATGATAGTCATTCGCGAGATATTTGTCGATCGGAAACAAACGGAGTCATGTACCGGAAAAATGCTGTGAAGTACCCTTCATCTACCCCCGAAGATATAAATGTCTTCTTAAACTTTAAAAAGCTGTTAAAATTTATGTCAAAACCAAAAAAAAAACAACTTTTTTTCTTTAGTTTAAATTACCTAGATATGCTTTGGAATTAGCTGAAAAAGCACGCCTCAAATTATTTATTCATTTATATTTGCCTGTTGAATATCCTTTTCTTATTATTATTCTAGCCCATTTCATCTCACTAGTGGGCAAAGACTTCCCTTCCTTCTTTCTAAGGCACCCTGACTGATGTGTAACAACCCAATCTTTTTCGAAAGAGTCGAGTTCATAGCGCCACCTCAAAACATCCAAGTAAAATAAAATTCTCGATCAATAAACTAACTACAAAATCAGAGTTAACCCCAACAACACCAATGGCAGAATATTTAAAGCGTAAACACACAGTGTTTTAAAAGTTAAACCGTTAATTAATTCAAAGTTTAGCGGTGAGAACACATCGGTTACATTCGGCGCATCAAATATTCAGTGTGTACACGCCTTATACTGAAGGCTTTTGGCCGAAGACAAAGATGCTTTTAAGCTTTCCGAGGAACAGGAGAAAGGATAGAGCAGCTGTTAAGTATATGACGTAAAAAGTCCTAAAGTTATTTTTGATTATGTAGGAGGATGATTAACTGAAAACTAAGCCTTATTGCAAATAACAATAAGGATAACCATTTTCAATAATTTTGTGGTCAGTACATAACCAATGGTCAGAAACCTATCAAATATGCAGTGAATATATGCTACATAATATAACCCTAAATTACGAAAAAAAATAACGCCAATATAAGGAACATTACAGCTCCTATCCTTCATTGGATAAATAAAAGGGAAAGCATATTTCTTGTTAAGTGCAAACATATATTTTAGAAAGTATTGATTTAAAAATATCTTATGTCAAACAGGTGTCTCTATTTTCAAACTAGCGGCACTTAATTCTAAACCCTAGCTATTAAAACCTCCTTTTACCCGACACCACTCCACCGCTCCACTAAGCCACGATGTCGTCACTTCCCAACTGTGTCATCGCTGTTTATAATGTATCAGTTTTAAAACCCTCGTAAACATTAGCTGACGGTCTTCCTGTGGAGGTAGCAGAGGTAGTTACATTTTGTGGGAGTTTCCTAACTATTCGCGTACGTTTTCTCATTTACTTGAAGGAAAAAGTTCATACTTTTCAGTGTCAAAAAAATAAAGCAATGATATTAATCTTATACAGCTTAGTTCAACACAGGCTGAATGCATGTAACACTTTTGCTTTATTTTGTCACCGAATATACAAGCACATAATGGAACGCGACTTAAATTTGAATTTGACATTATTAATAAAAAATATCAGCCATGTTTTAAAAGTGCATAAATACTCCTTTCATTTGAAGCAAATAAGGCTACAATAGTCTAAACTTACTTCAAAAATAGCAATATTCAGTATTAAATCGTTTAAACACACCTGGGCGACGACGGGAGTCGACACTATACTCCATTTGGTTAGGTACTTAACTAAAGGTAAACAATAAAAATGGCGACGTTCAGGGCTCTTCAACCTTTATTGCAATGGTATCTTATGAATTGGGAGTGAAATTAATAAGAACACATCTAACAATCAATAAAAACAACGAACAAACAAAACTATAACTAAATAATACAATTTACGGCAAAAGAAACACAAAAACGAACGAAAGTACAAACTGTTACGAATGGCGTCTGGTTACCCGACTAAGTATAATATCGGTTAATTATTTTGCCGCGCTTCCTCGCGCTACTACTTCTTAATTTTTTCGAGTTATCAAAAGTCTATTAAGTAGAAAAAGGTTTTGATTTCCTGTCTTTTTAGATTCTTTCTAGTAGGCACATTGCAATAATTTATGACATAAGTATCAATTTGATTTATTTATTGGTCGCAAGCTTAAGAATTTATAATTACCATTTAATATTAAACAAAGTAGTAAAATATACTAGTATAGTAAAGGAAAATTATTTTGAATGATTAAATAATTTATTTTGGTTACGTTTTGTTTCAAGATGAAAAATGGCCCTATAAAAGAACCTTTTTTATGATTTGTTTACCTTTAGTTAAGTACCTAACCAAATGGAGTATAGTTATATGTATTCCCTTAGAGACTGTCGCTTCAACGAACTAAGCTTTAAACAATACACGTACCGTCGTGCATTCCACTGATTTTGCTACTTACTTGCATTTCAAATCTTAGAGACAACCTGAAAAAGTTACCGATTTAGTGATGTTACCGACAAAGAAAAAAAATTGCCAAACAAATACTTTGGACAGTATTTTTGTACTTTTCAGACTATTTCCACTTTCCAATGTGTGTCTAAACATTGAAGATTTAACATCACTTTGAACTGTCATAACGAACTAGCTGTAGTTCGTTATGGCAATCTCTTCCTCAAATTGTGTAAAATCTATGTAAAATTCTTAAGTAACTACAAAAGCCAACGTTCGCTTATTACTGTTAATGTTTAACCCCTTTAAATCAATATGTTACTACTTCCAAAACAATATCAACTAAGCTTTTGATACTGCGCTTAAATATATTTTAGCTTCGATTTCATGCACATCATGAAATCATACTCTGAAATCTAATTCACAAATCTATTATCAACCTAATTTTAACAATTTGACATTTTCCAAATGAATAAAAAACACGCCACAAACACTCATAGCCAATATATAGAATAGTTTTCAATACTTGTATATGTACCAATTTCTACCAACAACAGAACTAAGTTCGCAACACCTTCGAGATTCGGCGCTACCGATCAACGATTTAATTGGCGATATATTAAATTGTAATTAAGGTGCAACCCTATTGTGCCCGAGGTATTACCGAGTCAACCGACTGATCGACGAAACAAACTATATTATGGACGAGTTGGTCGATCAATCGGGAGCTTCTGATAGAAGGTTTAGTGCAGTTGAACGATTGATCGAGATTTGGATTGTAAGTCATAATATGTTACCTTAATAATATGTTGTTGATAGTTTTATTGTTACCTTTAGTCCCATAGGGATGTAGAGAGAAAAATAGTGATGTGATTTATAATATAGCATTTTCTTGTGACGATAATAATATGAATATGTCGATATCAATCGGTTTGCAAACCCAAACCAGGATACATTGAACATTGTTATATTAATTAACTAATAATCTTTTGAAAATAATTACGTACCTAGTTTTTGCTTAAACTTGTGAATAGGTACTTCCTGTAAATTACTAAATCATTAATATATCGTAATATTTAAACTTTGTGCATAAAAAGTAGTTAAACAATTAGGAATTGCGTCAGACATATTGGTTGACGCTGAAAGATGACGTCATTCATAGATATTGTGACGCTAATTCTTATAAAATATGTGCGATTATATGAATTAAACAAAGAAACCTAGAATTTAGATAATCACAGTAACTTAACATATTGAAAAAATAATCATAAGATTTTTCATTTATCCATACCTAATCAAAATGATAATTTATTTAATTACCGCTTGCAAAGTCTTGCCAATTCATTTTTGGATACACAGCCAAACAAGTAGGTTCTTAAACACATTGAATACTGTCTTGCAAATATTTTTATTTTTTTAATAAAAAAGGTCGATGTAAATCCTAATTCTTAATGTAATGTGACCGGGAATATATAAAAACTATTGCCATCACAATGTCGATTATCAATTACAATTTTAGCATTTCAAAATTAGCATTTCAATATTATAAGAAAATGAAAACTAATTATTAATATAGCATTTATTTGAGGCTATTTTCGTTTCTTTAAAGACCCTTCAACGATATCCCCTGCAGATGTAGTCTCAGGGCTTACCCATTGTCATAATTTGTTGTTAAATATAATACAATACAATACAAGATTATTATCTTGTCCGTGATTTGATTTTCAAAAGAGACTTACCTACAACTACCCCTTAAGGGTAACCCGTCAAGTTACTTGCAGACATAAAATAATACCAATAAATGGCCGGGGCAGGTACGGTGAGCCTTATCTCCTAATAGCCGTAAGATGCCGTTCAAAGCAGCCCAATCTCAATAAATTTATTAAAGGAATATTGCCAATAGAGACCCAGCACATCCTATTAATTAAAATACTTAATTAATTCACCTGGAAATTGTTTTAATCAATTCACTTTTGGCCCAATTTATTGGGGTATATCGAACTGTGACCCGTAGTCTTGCGATAATTAAAAGCGTTATATTACAATCGGGATTATCTATAGGATTGTTTTAATTATGATGACGGTGTCTAGGTGTAAGGTTATTTGATAAGTAGCAACAACAAAAACCCCCACTTATATGAATATTGGAAATAGTATTAAGAATTTAATAGATAATGTTTTATTATTTTTTTCATTAACGGCTTAATTTTCTTGTTGCAGCATGCTCAGAGCGCTCGACCTGGGCGGTGGGGAACGATCTTTAGAGCGCAAGCCTGAGATCCGCTCGCCGAGCACCGCTCCTTCGCTCAGAGATCACTCCGCCGAGCGAGAACGGAGCGCAGAGCGACGAGACACAGGTACGTCACTAGCATTCAACAACGACTATGTTGAGTGGAGAAAAACAATTGTTATTTAAACTTAAATTAAGTTAGTTCCACTCAGTAAAGTCGAGTTTGGATTTATAATCTAACTTATAGCATTCGGCCTAAAGGATGACGTCCTACATTTTCAATGAAAATCTAAAGAGTGACGTCATCTCAGGCCGGATGCTTGAGTTCCTTAGTCGTCAAGTGAACATTGGAAATCGATGGCGGCAATGCACGTTCGATGTTTCAAACCTTGTGTATGTCCGTAGCTAGTTCGTGTTCGCTTCACTTTTCTGTCCGCAAAAAAAAACAAGAATTCGCAAAAAACGCGCGGAGTACGAGGAATATCCAGTTCCCACCACCTCAGCCATGCCGCTCACGGACGCGCGTAATCGTTTCAAACTTAGGCTTTAGAATTCGGAGCATGCTATGATGCCGACATGAGAGACGCCGCGCGCGCATTAAACATTCGTACACCGTTGCCGAATGATTGCGACGCTTACGGGCGTGCGTGCTAGCTCCCCCCTACCCTGCCTCGCCCATCCCCTCCTCGTGTTCCCGCGTAACCGTGCTCTCACCGCAGGTGTGGAGGAGTGGCCCAGCACGCCGCCGCCGCTCAACAACAACACGACGCACCACAACAACAACGGGCCCACGCCGCTGCCGCTGCCGCCTCCGAGCCCCTTCCGCTTCGAAGAGCATCGCACCTACAGGTTCGCCGAGGACATGGGGCCGCTACCACCCGGCGCTTTAGTCGGACGCCTCGGCGACTCCCTCATACCCAAAGGCGATCCAATGGAGGCGCGATTGCAAGAGATGCTCAGATACAACATCGACAAATATGCGAACACCAACCTGGACACGTTGCATATAAGCCGGAGAGTCAGGGAGTTGCTGTCGGTTCACAACATTGGGCAGAGACTGTTCGCGAAGTACGTTCTGGGGCTGTCGCAAGGGACGGTGTCGGAGCTGCTCTCGAAACCGAAACCTTGGGACAAGCTGACGGAAAAGGGCCGCGACTCATACAGGAAGATGCACGCGTGGGCCTGCGACGAAGCTGCCATCATGCTACTCAAATCCCTGATCCCAAAAAAAGGTATTTTTCTATACACACATTCACGTCTGCTTAGTTTTTATTGTTATTGCGCGATAATTATGTACGATTGTATTTTGAATGATGGAAAGTTGTGGGTCCTATGAGTATGGTCAGGCTTGATGTTAATACCAGTGATCTCTGCGAATGTATCTTAAATTTAAAGTCAGTCTTTTGCTTTGGGCACAATATCATTATCATGAATGTTTGCTACGGAAACATCACTGGTGTTCTCAGTTTTGCATGTTCAAGATCCGAACGTACCACAAGTGATTAAAATTGTAAACACTGAAAGTACGGAATTTGTATCGCTAATTGACAAAATTATCTAATCGCCTTTGGTACGTCGGGCGACGACCATCAATTCGCTTAACACGAATCATCTGAATCGTTTGACACGGCGGTTATCTTGGCTTGTCAAGTTTACCTGACAATAAAACTCATCAATCACGGCACCTACGAGTACAAAAGATGTTAACATTTACAGCGCCAATCACTTTTTACGCGAATATTGATCAAATTTTACGTATGACTGAATAATCAACGCGTTTTTAGGAGAATTCGAAATTTTAAACGTATTAGAACGCACTCGAAGCTTCTTCATGTAGTTCCGCACTCTTTTTTGTTTTTTTTAACACTATTATTTTATTTTTTGTTTTGTTCTATTTGAACCTACTCCTCAATCCTTTTCCTTTGTCCCCTAAACCTGTCGCGTGCGGACATATCAGGAATTGCCCCCTCCGAGGAAGCACGGGCAAGTGACCGCCTTCCTCAGCTTTGACTTCAAAATTATTATTTTTGACATGTTTTTGTCTACGACATTTACTTTTGTGTACTCTTTTTCCAAATTTGACGTCCTTTTAGTGACGAATTTTTACTTTTCATACAGGAAACTGCGATTCACTAGATCTTTTGATACATTATTCTTCAAATAAGTTAATAAATATAGCAGCTCATTTAAAATATAGAGTCCATTTTGTACATAGATATAATGTGGAAATGGAAAAGCGGAGCGGACACGCACTCGACGCAAACAACGAACTTGCCGCAAAGCGATAGCGTTCACATTCAGTTACATAGCATAGCAACTGAAACTGTCACTCGTTCCCTGCTTTGTAAAGTTGCATGGCATAAGTTTCACATTTATATGTACACTAATACTAAAGTTTAACATATACCTAGAGCTAACAGCAAACATCATTTTGAATAAATGCGGTTCATATAATTTAATTTTACGAATTTACGATACAGAATCGCTATTCCTATCGAACGCTTTGAAAAAAAATTTAACCAACACGTAATACAGCACGATGCAGAAATTCGGTGGAATTAAAAAGAACGTACTCATTGTAAGGCTGTGTACACATTAACGACAATGCAGGACAATGTATAAATCTGCGGATACAATGGACTCTTGTGTATTAGCCTTTGTCCCCATCGATAGGGATGAGCTCAAATAGATTGAATTTCAGATAATTCCCGGAAGGGTTACGGTTTTCTTATTTTGCTGTGATTTTATGCGGTTTTCATTTTTCTATTCCGGTTACTGCTGATTGGTGGTTTGTTTGTGTTTATTTGGTTATTATGCAAGGAAGATTTAGGATGCATTTTTGCTTTTTAACGGATTACGTACTTTGTTCGCAAAACAATACAATGGCTTATTCTTTATTCGTTTTTCTGTATCATTGGAAATTGTATGAATGAATAGCGGTTTATGAGACATTGGGTGGTACATTCGTGAAGAGTAATATGTAGTAATGACGGCTCATCCGTCACGCTACATACGTAATCAATAGCGTCAGCACAGAACTCGTGGGAAACACTTGCTTCTGATTGATACTTTTCAATGTTTAAGCCTTTTGACTGCCTCATTAGTCTAGTGATACTAAGCGCGACTACTACTCTAGAGGTCCTGGGTTCGATCCCCAGGTCGAGCAAAGTGTTATTGGTTTTTTTTTATGAAATTCTTAGTAGCAGCTCGGAGTCTGGATTTGTGGCAATTAATGGCAATAGGCTCGCCCTCTATTACATGGGACCTAAACACACTGGCGAAATGTGGGTGTACATTAATACACCTCTGCCTAAGCCTTTGGAGAATACAGGCGTGATGGTATGATGGTTTGAATGTTTGAGCCGGATCATCCTGGAGTGAGTTTAATCGTTTCATCTCGTATTCCGTCCCCCTCTAACATTTTTGTTAAGTTTTATTACTAATGTTGCCTCATACTGATTTATTAATTTGGTCTGTTTTCCGAGACAAGATCGGTTAGAACAGAATTGACTCATCCAAAAGAGTTGAAATCGGCTTTTCTTTTTTAAATCTAATAAAACGTAGCTCTTGCATATGTTTTAGAAAGTCCAGCAATACATAATGTACAATACCATATATTCCTTATACCTAGGTACATAAACGGTAAGCACTAACGTATCATTTCGCCGCAAACGTTATGGGTGTAGGCGATTTCCCAGTTCCCACGATACACATGTATAATGTCCGTTCGTCCGTCCGTTGCGAAACAATTGTTGTTCGACGTTCACACGCGACACTGTTGTGTTGCGGCAATGGCAGGCTGTACACTGTACGATGATATTAAGAAATACCGAGACTGTAAAATTGGCAAATGAAAGTACTTACTTAAATATTTTTTGCCGAGAATTACACAAGCTTATTATGATTTTCCCTGACCGATATTATACCACATAAAATCCGTATAATCGACCACCAGGCAATAAACGAGGCACTATCGTCGGCCAGTAAGATAATATCTTATTTAGAGAGCAAGAAAATATCGTAAAAGTCCGGTTTTTTGAACTGTCAATCCGGATTTACGGATTTTATTCATAGCAGGACTGGTTCTTTTCTATACAAATACGTCATTGAAAGGTAAAAGGTTTATTTAAGCTTCTTATTCATCAATGAAACGCCTCCGATTTAATACGTGATAAAACTATTTTTTTCTTGTAACAGATTTTTGATCTTTACCAGTAAGTAACTACGAATTACGAATTTAAAAACCCTCTTTAAAAGTTAGTTATCTGTGATTTATCAGAAAAAGATGTGACTTTTACATAACATTGGTACACGGACAATGGACATGACATATACAAAATATTAAGTAAACGATCCACGCGCCTAACAATAGTGGGTCAATTAAAAACCAGCTTCACTTGTTTCCTGCCTGTTGCAAAAAACCGTAAAGAGTCATTATTAAGGTTGTCTATGCTATATTATTTTCGATGTAATTACGTCTCTATAATCTTTGATTTACAATGCAATAATTATAAGGGCAAGCTTTTTCAGAAGTGACTAGTAATATTTATTTTTCAATCACATTATTATGGTTATGAATTACGCAATTCAATTAATGATTTATAGATTTAATGTACACTTCTATACTAATATTATAAAGCTGAAGAGTTTGTTTGTTTGTTTTTTTGTTTTGTTTGTTTGTTTGTTTACTTGAACGCGCTAATCTCCAGAACTATGGGTCCGATTTGATAAATTCTTTCAGTGTTAGATAGCCCTTTTATCGTGGAAGGCTATAGGCTATATATCAAAACGCTAAGACCAATAGGAGCGGAGCATACATGAAAAATGTTGCAAAAACGGGAAAAATTAAATGCAGAAAAGCCGAGACTCCACGCAGGCGAAGCCGTGGGCGGAATTACTCATAATAATATAAAAACATATTGAATTAGATACTTACCTAATACAAAATTAATTTGTATTTAACAGATTCTTTTAATATGGATTCAAACTCATTTAAAAAAATACCCAACAGATATCATATTCTGTGTAAAACGGTACGTTATTATACGATATCGTTACAAGTAGGTAAAAAATAGTGATGTAAAACTTTTACGGTTTGAAACTGTCGTGACTGCATTCAATTTTCAAACGTGCACAGAGCAAATAAATCGGTAAACTATCGTTGTACATCGAGTGTTCCCGACTCGATATTATAAATATTATTTTTCACGGCCACTAAACTTCGATGTACGTCGGCTAAGTTATTTATTCATATAATTCTTTATTCCAATTAAGTTTAATAATGGTGGTCGTAATTATTGTTCTTATTACTTGTACGGTTCAGTGACGAAAGGCTATTAGACGTCTTGTTGTTTACGATCACAAAAATCGATTTAAAAACTTATTGGTCAAGATAAGTATCGTGTTTCATATTATGTTCTGCAATAAATCTGTAGCATGTTCTCTGTTTCAGACTTTTTTAGT
Source organism: Subacronicta megacephala (assembly GCA_958496365.1). Classification (NCBI taxonomy): domain Eukaryota; kingdom Metazoa; phylum Arthropoda; class Insecta; order Lepidoptera; family Noctuidae; genus Subacronicta; species Subacronicta megacephala. The sequence continues at coordinate 12,062,576 of OY292534.1, forward strand.
TTTAAATAACATAATAATTTATCGCAGAAAATTTAGTCTCAATACTTCTAAAATAATTACCAACCCTAAAGAAATGCTGTTTATCGCAACCCTTAATCTTAATGTCAAAATCAATGGCAATAAAAAACGAGCTTTAAAAAAATTGCTTGAAAATAGAACTCCACTTAATGTTCGGATACACGCAGAGAATTTCGAGAACCCACCAATATTTGGACGAAGTTCGACTCTCAAAAGCATTTTAAGCGTAGCGTGAAAATCTATTTTCAATGGGCCACTATCGGCCGGCACAGGACACCCGCCAAAGGCTTTATGCCCGAAGTTAAGCGTCCTCGATGTTCCTGTACTGTAAACTCCCCTTGTAGAGCTCTTAGTTTAACGCTAAGCAAATTTTAATATTCAATTGTGCTTTTGCATGTTCAGAATTTGTTTTACAATAGGTGCTTCATACTCGAAGTTTTGACGATCAAATATCTATCTAGCTTGGTCTATTTACTACTATTAAAATAATTATAAAAAAAAACAAGACCTATCAATTAGTTACGGTCCATATGAATAGATAATAAAACTGAGTTAACTTCTTGTTTTCCTTAATACTATAACTATCGTAATAATTATAATTGGCTCATTAAAGATAATTATTTAATAGTCCAATTATTATCATCCGACAATATTCTTGTCCAACTTGTTCTGTATAGTTTTAAAGCTATGTAATCTTAAATAATGGCACTACATCTTCTATATTCCCATTAAAGTTGAAAACTTGTAATACAAACTTTCCTTTCACATAAACGCATCGCTAATAAGTTATCGATGCGGCGGTCAAGTAAGGCAGCCCGCACGGGGGACTGTCAAAGGCGTTTAAAACGGAGCGGAGTTGGGAACTCTGCAAGTGTATTAGCTGGACGGCTAATGCGCGCGGACAGCGCATCGAGCGCACGGACACAAACCGTCGTCTTCCAACTTTAAACCGAACAGTCTTTAGAATTTGAATACGTTCTCTTTTCAAATTCATTTTGCCCATAAATTTGATATTTAGTGTTATAACGTAGACTTTTTTAAAAGAAATTTTGCAATATCGTGTAAAAGTGGATATTTAATATTAGTTTAAGAATAAATTAAAAATTTAATGCCACTTAACTACATTTGTCATTTTGCCAAGTTCTGTATGTATGGGATGTTTTAGTAAAATATTGAAAATTTGATTCGATGGTATTCTCAAATAAAACACAAAAAAACGGCATACATTATTCAACATGCCACAAAAATAAGTAATGTGACAGGAATCGCTATAAAACGTACGATTATGTTTTGGGGGACATAATTCTAGATAATTATCTATCAATTAGAAAATTAAACTTAATTAATATTCTTTATCTTTTATGTAGGGTTCTAGATCCATTTGCGAAAGTAATGAGCGTCTAAATCGATTCTTGTAGGTAGTTATAACATAAATATCCATAAAAGGGCGTATCAACTAAAAGTAGCTAACAAACGAGACCATAACACATAAATCATAAACTTCGAAGCACGAAAATTCGTGTTGATAATCACATAATAATTGCCGACTCAATAAAACCCGCCGGGAATCGAACAGGGATAGAAAGGGGATTAGCAATAATGAGAATAAAATTAGCGACACATTTGTCCATAAAACATTAATTTTAATTTGTACTTCTTTGTAAAGCTTTTTATATATCGGTTCATTGACGTGTATCTGAACAAAGAACATTTTTATTTGAAAGATATATAGGAACGTGGCGCCATCTCTGAACGAATAGAAAAACTAAAATATTGAGTTTAACTAGAAAATTACAAACTTTAAGCAGTTAGAGACATGAGCTGATTGCATCTTACAAACATTTATAAAATTACGATGACTGAGACGAACATTTAATTTACGACGCAATTATCGCTAAAGTATTATTACAAAGGACATTTCCAACAAAAAGTTTCGCGACGGCCACTTAGAAAGCACCTTTGAAAAACTAAATGCTCATTTAAGAGCGTTTAAGCAGAAATAACTTGAAAAAAAGCGAGGTATGCACGCAACAATGTGTACGTAACGCCATCTGTCGCCGAGTAGCGTAAAGCTAGCGTAGAGGTCAAGAAATTATTTTGCGAAGAATGCTCGCCGTCCTGCGGCCGCTTTGATGGCTTCCGACGAAGCAATCAGGCCTCTTTACGGGCATATTTATGATTATAATACCGTGTCTCATTATATACTTTATGATTTTATACCTAAACGACTGTCCAAGATAATAATACCTAAGTAATTGTTACGGCTGAACGCGTAAACGACCTGACGAAGCGAGACAACCGTCTCCCCGTCTCTGTCTAACAAGTAATCCAAGCCAATTTACAGAATATTCGTAATAGACTAGACTTAGTCATACTCTTGTTGTACTTTTAGCATAATTAATTACTTAATACAATCACAATTGGTTTTTTACAAGCGAGCAAATATTATTTCGCGAGTTAATTGCTTAATTATGCTTTAATTGTGATAATAAGAAATTTAATTAACAAATAAACATTCTTGAAATCTAAATAGAATATCCGAGCTTTAGTTTGTTCAATTGTTTTGTACATTCTATTCAAAAGATATAGTTGATATACCCGCCTTTCTAGAATAGCAATAGCAATGTTTGAGGGGTTCAATTAAGTATACTTAGACACAGCAGGTATATCTATGGTCAGGCAATAGCATTTTCGTCTTCTGCCAATAATGTCAAATGACCAACCTATATTTGGAAAACTTTTAAAGTAAGTACCTATAGAACCAAACAGATTTTACATAAAAACTACATTTTAAACGATTTATATAAATAATGTGGACTCACTTCATAGTCCTTAACACAATTAGCTTTTAATAGCCAAACTAAAATAAGATGGCGGTAAATTATTGCAATCAAGAGCTCTTGTTGTATAGCGTTCCGTTGCAATAATTTTGTTGCGTTTTACAACTGAACAGACAAATATATTTTAATGTATATCAGTTGACATACGTGAATTAACTTCAGAGAAATATCGGGGTTAACTATTTTCATCTACGATGTTACAAAGACATTTTACGAGCTTGCTTATTATATCGCGCGTCATTTTGTTATGTTCGGATTAATTGATAGGCTCAATTCAAATGTGTGGCTTTACTAATGCTGGTGCGAATTTACGATGAATTCTCAACGCCATTAAACTAGTGTTAACCAGAGACCAAATTATGGTGGATTGTAGAAGTTACTTATTTCCTTTGAATATCTAATCACGAAATTCATAGAACCATATTAAAAATCGAACCGGATCAAATTCCACACAGATTCACCTAAAAGGTCTTAATTCGTCAACAATACGTTGAAAAAAAAAACAAACACTGGCATTCTCGTTCGTCAAGCAAGCGGCCGAAGCGCGGGTAATTATTTTAATAAAGCCGCGGTTGCACCGGCGGTCGTAAACACGTCGCGCGACCGTCGCTACGTCAACGCCCACCGTTCACTTTCAAACGTTTCGATTTTCGCGCAAATGTGATCGAGAATGCACCCCGATTGTCGCTGTTCCGGCCAAAATAATGACGCGGTTTGTCTGGATTGATGACTGAAGCGCGCGAGTGAACGCCTGGATCTTTGTTGAATGTTTGATTGATCTGTAGAATGTTGGGCGCTATTTATTGTGCGTTGCGACTCTTAATTGGTATCTATATTTAGATTTGAGTGGGTACTAGGTATTCGTAGTTATCAACTGATGTTGATTATACCTTTCTTAGGTTTCTTCCGTATTACAAGTTATTTCAGCTAAGCTCTCTAGTATGTCCTACTGGCTTGACCAAATTTCAACTGAAACCATACATGAACTACAGAGAACCATCAAAATCGTCGCGCGCCAAATCGCGGGCGCCATTTTGCGAACCGTTTTCACAACAGTTTAATAGGAAATTAAGTGCATCCTGACGTATTATTCGTCGTAATTAATTACACACGTTTCCTTAGCAAACCCCGAGTTATACATCAGGGATCTGTCTCACAAGATGGGTTGTTTAAACTGTCAGTTCGGACGCGATTTGTGACCGACCATTTTACATCTTTGCTCCCCGTCTTGCATAATTAGTAAGGATTAATGTGTAGCTATGAATGACTCGTCATTGTGCCGCGAAATAGTTTTAATCCAACACACTCGCAAATTAAATCAAGCTCTAGATTTATCTATACCTGACGCAAAATTTATGACAGCGAATTGCAGCATGTATAAATACATTTCCAGTTATTAAAAAATGCCATCGTATTTTCAAAATGGCGTTTTGACAGATACCGCACGTCAAAGTACCGCGCTCTAGTAGCGAAAAAATGTTTGGAATTATTGCCAAGATCATCATTTTGACCTTTTGTCTCTTACCTATTTTTAATGCACCACATTTCCGTACTTACGATGCCAAAACGACGTTTACTAGCAAAAACTGTAATTCTTTGAGGTGTTCTTATTCCTGGAAGTTTTACGACTAAGGTCGTTCATGTCAAATGTTGATACATCTCAATTTTTATTTCGTAGGTACGTGCTTTATTCTTTCAACAACACGGTATCAATTCAGCAATCTATTCGGTCTAATTCTTTGATCCAAGGAATGTTTGACAATTATTTGACATGAATGTTCTATTTAATTTTATGTTCACCGTGATTCTACAATCTGCAGTAACTCATCGCTTTATTGTAGCCGTGTTATTGTAGTTTAATAATCTTCCGTACAGTTATGGGATATAGACTTGCCATCGATCTTTTTTTTTTCAATTTTCACGCAACAAAAGCCCTCTCGCTTTGGCGCGTGTTTGCGTGCCACACCGCAATCAATCGCCTCCACAATCAATAAAGCAACTGTGCGAAATCAATGTATTAATACCTGCTATTAATGCGGCACACGTGAAAAATCATTATATTGCCACGGCACGTTTTTTTATATACTTATTTTATCTGTTGAAAAAACTGTTTGACATTACGAGTATGGTGGCAAAACATTCAAATTCGACGCCATTATTTGGTCATCAATTACGCGTTTAACGGTCAAACGCAACCGAATCCAACACTAAGTATCCTAAACAGCTTTTGAAAATTTTAAGTATAAAGTTAGTATTGCTGAAAATGGACTTTGTTTGCAAGTTATAACTGTAAACAAAGACGTGGCACAGACCTTAAAATCAATTACAACCGGCACATGAAGCGGCAGACGCGATCGGCACTAACCACGTTACCGCCTGTAGTTAACGGGAATTCGGTTATTGCGTTAAAAAACTTCGCTGCGCTATCGTTAAAAGTTCTACAGATAAGCTCCGGGGAGACGCCAGGGTGTAACACTGCAGTTTTTGTGCTGCCATCTCACAATACGCAGTAAACAGGATAAAATAAGTACCTACTTACGGGCCGTTTGGGTGGAAAACTTCCTAAACTGAATGTTATCATAGTACGGAGCGATTTTAGCGTACTGTTAAGAAGAAAGGGTTTTTAAAGAACTTGACAACTTCTGAAACACAACAAGACAAAATTGGCAATTAGGTACCGGCCATGGAAATTGCGTATCCCCTACATCGGTGCATACTATTGATGCATAGGCAGGTCAAATGAAGAACTATGACCCAATATCCAGAGTACTTGATGAATTTCGTCTACATTCTGCAACACACAGTGTCAGTCTCATCTATACAGCAACTCCCTCGGGGCTGGCAAAATTGATTATTGAATCTAGTTACAAACTAGCTGCTGCCGAGGTTTTACGTCGCTAGGGAATATGAACGCTGACTTTTTATTACTAGACAATTTTAGAGGGAAAATCAGGAGGGAGGGGGAGGTTGACGTATACTTGAAAAAGTAATGAAAAATGGCTGCCTTGTGATATAAGGATGTCAAGATGAATGCCAAAACAGTTTTTGGTAATTGAAGTTCTTACAGTTTATTATTTTAAAAAATATCCTGGAAATCGTGATTCAATTCTCCGAGTAGTTTTTATTGATATTTGTTATAAATAAACTGCAGAATTCATATTATGACACGCAAATGGTTTATTAGATAAATAATTTTGAAGATAAAGAAATCTGTCAGTCCTAGAATCAAGCATTCATTAAATTATCAAGACATTGATATTACTAGTCTGTTGACAAAACTCAGAGATCGTTCAAGTAATAAAATTATCTATAAAAAATATTAAAATACCAACCTCAAACTCCCATGTAATCTATTCCTGAACTAATAATATTTTAAACTTTACAACTTAAGCTGTAAATCACTGAAATTATATCACCATTAAAACGCGACATGTATAAATAAATTTTACTACTTTACACTAAAAAAAACTTACCCTCAATATGACATTTTTAGCGTTATCGTGTCATTTTTGCGCTCGCTCCTTTAGTCACCAACCAATCAAAGACACGCTATTTCAAATTCGTAAATTTTCGCCTTAATCGACGAATATTGTTTTCCATTACGTGTAATTGCGTGATCACCAAAACATAAGCGGATCGCATGTTTATATAACCTAACGAAGCCACTTAAATATCTACTGTTAGATTTCTCCGGTGTACGGAGCGCACAAACAAATCATTCCTAGAATTGTCTTGCTCGTCCTTATCTTAATTTCATGAGGTCGCTTCCTCTGTGGCACGTACTTCGTGTACTTGTGTGAGGCTCTCGTCACATGCACAGGACCATTCGGTTTCTCTCTCGTGTGGAATCAATTGTGGTCGGTGCCCCCGCCGCAGCAGATTGCCATCTAGCACGCGATCCCGATCACCCGACCCTACGCACGCGACGTCGAACAAAAGAAACTTACCAATCGAAAATTATATCATTCCAGAATTTACCTCTTCATTTCAACGTTATCGTGTTAAACGAACCGAAAGATTTATTTTGTGTTGTTATCGAATGTTTGGAGGTTCTAGGGGGTTCTCATTGAAATAACTCCGACACATGCAATACTAGACAAGCACCTATCCTACGTGTATTTCTGCCATTTCATTGTTGCACCACTTAGCACCTAATTTTAACTCAGATGCCCGTTTATGCAACTATTTCTTTTGCATATAATTAACAATTCAAATGCTGTATTTTTTCCGTGCTCTGCAACACTTTCGAGCGGCCCTGACGTCCGCTGCCGACGACGACTCGAATGCAAATCAGCATCGATCGCCCGTGTGACGTATAGAGCGCGCACTTCTCACCCCTTTCTTGCGACTACCCGCCAACTTGATTTACAATCCCGGATACGAGTTCCCCGTTCGAATCCAACCTATACGGTTAAATTACGAACGTTACTTTTTTCACTATGTCACAGTGACACTATAATTTGGGGCACCGCCCCTTTACTTTCCAAAGCCTTTGAATATTCATACGACTATAGCAATCAATAACGGCCACAAAGAAAATAGTTTTCGCGTGCACGCACGCGATATAATGTCGCATAAACAAATAATTTCTTCGTTTTTATTGTTATCCTTGAATTATGTTATTGCCACTCGAATTTACACGGCGCCTTTCCCGCCATCGGTCAGAAGCGATCAAACGGCGTCCGATAAATTTTAAACTTCCGTGACTGGACGACGTTAATTGAGCACCGCGTTTTTTAAAAATATCCATCAAAAATGCACATCTTAATGGCCAACAATAAAAACTGATATCGTTACCTACTTTATTGTCTACTCGATAAGAAATGGGAAAGAAACTAGATCAATAAAAATGTAAGTAATATGATAGTAGTCGTGTCCTGGCCGGCCATGTTGACGACTTTGACGTGTACCTACAAAATGGCGCGACCAGTGTTGCGTCACTAGTCTGTGGAAATAACCTCAGTTTTTTGACAATATTTCGAAGCACGTCGCAGTAATTGCCCGCGTGCCGTTTACAGAATAACAAAATGTCTGCAACAAGATCAAAGGCATTAATAGACGTGTGTTGAAATTTATCGACGGCCCGTATGTCGAAGGATGAATATATACATACAAATCGCGGAGTCGTTTGTCTGTGATTTCAAAATTATCTGCTATATTTGCGAGACGTATAATTTATATAGTATTTTTATAGTTTTGTCTTAACGTCCGTCCATTTACCCTGAACATTTACATCTGTACATTACTTGGTTCATATGAGATAACTACGTGCTTCACATTTTGATTCGCTACGATATGTCAAGCTGTTCTGAAGTTGTAAAGAAAAACCGCGAAGACCGCCGTGAGGCGAGCCGCGACTTAGAAATAAACTAAATAATCAGTTGTCGCGGACGCGGACGAGACACGGCTGACATTCTAATTATGTTTTGATCGGTGCTTATTGACATAACGGGTATCATTTTGTTGCTAAATTTGAAATTTTAATACGGAGGCCTATTCCAGCAATGACGCTTGTATGGAAATTACCTCATCCGCTTTTATATAGGTATGATTCGCAGTTCGCACACATTAAAGACAAGATGACTAAATACATTTATATCGCTGTTTGAAAAATTGTCACAGCTCATTTGTTCCGAATAAAATGTGACAGATCACGCGTTTCCATTTAAAACTGGAACGTCATTATGATTCAATATTGTCATACGTATAATTTTGTGTGTTTAAGTTTTCGGGTTTGTTTATAATTGCAGACTATAAACTTATAACTTATATAATATGGATTAATTTAAAAACGAATCACGTACCTATAAAGAGTTATTGTCTAACATTATGGTCACACAAGATCATAATCTGGATTATGTTTTAAAATATTTGTCACGTTCGCTCAGTCATAAGTCGTTATGTTCGTAAACGGTTGATTTCAGAAAAAGAATGTCTATAGAAGGACATGACAGCGTTATTATGTTTTGAAACGTGAGAATTGCCAGAAAGTGACAACATTGCCAATGAAATTTTCGAAAGTGAAAACAATAAAATTTAACTTGAGAAAGAAAAGACAACAAACTATAGTGAAAGTTAGGAAAGAGCGATTAGATTGCCAAAAACATTGAGATATTGCACTATTATATTTTGACATCAAATTTTTTGAATGTTTATGTTGGTAACTCTTTCTTAGCGTGGTGGCTTGATGGTATGTAACTGTGTGAAAAATATAAATACACCTCATATTCTTATACTTTCGTATCTTAGCAAAACGTATAAACAATGTCACTGAGCGTTATCTTAATTCATTTTTAACACTCAATAAATAAAAATCACTTTACGTTCCAATAAAAACGGAGTGTGAGCTTCGAAGAATAACAATTGCATCGCAGAGCATTATGCTTTTTATTGTCAAATAATTAGGGACTATCTCAGCGCAACAACATCAAATCTAAAATAAACCAAGTTGAAATACTTGTGAAGAAATTAGCGAACATATTGTCGGTTTAAAAATAAAATTTAAGGGCGCAATTAAGTCTTTGTGATCCTTGAAAATTAATACGTCAACTCACAAACGATCCGTTTTCGGAGTCGTTAAAATACCGCAAAGCAAATAACATTATCGTTTTTCTTTAAACACTTGACGGATGTGGCTGATTTTTAAAGTACCATCGTCATACTATGTACAGCCATAATAAGAATAACAGTACAGTTATCTATAGAGATGGCGTCCAATTATTATCATGTTCATAAGATAAAATAAATGAGGGCGCCGCGCTAACACCGCTCGGATTTAACACCAAAAATTCTTTGAACTCGAAATATACTGTAACAAATATTACCCGCAAGAGATCCGAGTATCCGAACATTATGCGCGCACTTTAATTCTATAATCATCTCGGCGAACGTCTAAAACTAATTACGCGACTTAATTAAACTAATTCTGTGCGTACATCACCATCTAAATAGTGTCGTTTCATTGTGAAAGCGGAGACAATATGTTGACAGGATGAATGACCACAGTGTGCCGGGCGGTTTTCACGCGTAACTTCACTTGTTTATGAGTGCGCGGGCGCAGTTTTAGGATTACTGGGCTTAGGCGATGAGTGCACGTTCCCATTCAACGATTATCTCTTAAGCGCTATGCATCGCTGTAGAGTTTAAATGAAGCGCCTAATTTCAATTGTACCAAATATAACTCGCGTATTTATTACTTGGCAACAGTTAAAGCTACTAACACGGATGTATGCTGTCCTGTGTGTGCGTGAGGAACAATTTAGCGGCAATTAAAATTGTTCATGTGTGGATTCGAATGCAAAACGATTGCAATACATTATGTAGAAATATAGCTGTTTCCGAAAACATCACAACTTTGGACCATGTACGGTCTTGTTACCACACACACTGATAGTTTGCTAATAGGAGTCAAATGATACACTTGTTGGTAATAAGAATAACTGATATATTAACTGATTCACTGACTCTAACTTAACTATAATGATATGATAATTATGACTTGATGAGAGGAGCACACGCGGCGTACTTGCTACCGAACGCGAACTCTGAGAACGCACGGCCTTGATCGATTGCTCAACGCGAACTGGCTCAAACACATAATTGGTCTACTTTATAACAAATATGTTTTGCTGATTGAGCACAATAATATTGTACGGTTGGCCCGTACATGCTCCCGGGCACAAAATGATGTAAAGATGATGCTGTTAATATGAATGGATGATACAAGATGATGCCAATCGGGTAATGCCTAATGCTACTAGTTAGTAAATGATTTAACAAATGAATCCCGACAATCATAATGACACGGATTTTTTAAAACTACACTTGGGGTATATGGGAGACGTGGACCTGTTAACACACGCACTAGATTGACTGTTTGCACTCACAAATTGACCACTTTCACTAGTTTCACTATTTTGAGCCGGCAATGTCACTACTGGTTGCATGGCAACCTGGACCTGCTGTTGCGGCTGCAGCCGGCATCTCCGGACTTGTTTACATACTCCTACTGCTCCAATGATTCCTAACACTCCCACTATGATATATATGACAGTATAGTGATGAATATCACTGTAAGATACTGCTCTATCTACTGGTGCTTCTTGTTTCATGATTTCAATCTGTCTCTCAATCTCTAATAGTCGCTCATGATGATTTTCGACATCCGATGAATTAGAATGAGGTAATGATATATCAGGTAAAGTTAAGTTTATGATATGGTTTATTTGGGCTATCTCTGGGGCTAATATTTCCGGCCTTAAAATTACCTTGTTTTGATCTCGCTTATGTGTATAAACACTAAATTCCTTTGCTTTAATAATACAACCATGACCTACGGTAAGTAAACCAGCATGCGTCAGTTGTATGCCGGTAACTTGATCGTCGCATATCAATTTCATGTGGCACGCGTCGCAACAATAATATAAATATGTACCTACTGAATGTAACTCCGTCCACCTGTCAGTGCAAATGTTCTGAGTAATCATGCATGTCGATGATTTTTGCTCGGTCTTGCACAAACTTGTGTCATCTTTCATTCGATATTCGGGCGTCTGCAGGGAACATAACAAAGTTTGGGCATTTTGTTGAAGACATAAGGATATATCTGAGTTAGTCATCGGTAAAAGGGTCTCCTTGTTTAAGTTTATAGCTGCATAGTCTGATATTGTGATGACACTAATCATTTGTCTTCCTATTTGACGAGGAATTGGTACGATCTTATACAATTCGTATCTATCCCTGCTGATAAGCGGAATTTTGACTTCAAATATGATGTAATGCTTAGTGATTCTTGCTCGAATCTTTAATAAATTGTACATGTTTGCTATATGATTATTATCTAATGGTAACGAGCAATCTTTGGAAAGTTGGCCCGATATAATATTCAGTTCACTTTGTAATTGATCAGGTGATAGTAAATGAAAGTTCACTTTACCATTAAAAACGTTAGTTACAGTATCTAATATGTCGTCCTGTGTAGCTTTTAAATAGGATAAAATATTTTTTGTAATAAATGAAGTCAACATGAATTCACTCATAGCGGAATTATCTTGTACTTTCGTTTTAAGAGTAATCAATGAGTTTTCTATGCCCATTAATTTCATGTTTATTTGTTTATGCTGTTTGTCCATGATATCTTCCATCCTTTTCAGAACATTAAATTCAGCTTCTACTACAGAAGTTTGGTTTTTCCATAGAAGAGCCAAATGATTATAATTTCTCCTAAGCTGAGCAATATCTTGTTCATATTTTTCAGCGAATCGCTCGTCTAGTACCCCAAATAAGCTATTTGCAACATATCCTATGCCATTGATAAGACCACGGCGGCGGCGTACGCGCGCGCGAGCGTTGACCTGCTGATTCAGCAACATGTGATTATAATGTTGTAGTTCCAGCTGATCGTGACGTAGCAAGGCTATAACGTCAGCGCAATGTGATACGTCCTTTATACTTGAACATATGTGTTCTAGATATTTTATATACTTAGTTAATGCTGTAAACCCATCCCAGTATGGATTCATTTCATAATAGACGACGAGATTCCAGTCGTCTCTGATCAGCTGCATGTTTTGAATTTTGTCAAAATAGATAGCTTGATGCGATGATAACTCCGAAATGTTATATGCTCCGTCGGTATGAGATATAAAAAGCATCATAAATAACAGGAACAATGAGGAAATGAAATTCGTTTTAAATACTCTTCTGCTTGATGTTTTCATCTTACTATGATAGTCGCTCCTTGCTGATGTTTGATCGGATTTGTTCTGCTTGTATGTTTGATCTGGCTGTTCAGTATTTACTGGCAAAAGTGATAATTTTACCACAGGTCTCTTGAGAATACCATTCTTGGTTTTGACTGACACTACCCTGACGTAGCCGTCTTTACCTGGGTGAAGATCCACTACACGACCTAATGCCCATTTTCCTGCGGGTAAGTTCGCATCATGTATAATTACAATGTCATTGATTTTCATGTTTTCTTTAGGACTTTTCCACTTGCTTCTTGACGATAATTGGGTCAAGTATTCCGTACGCCACCTTTTCCAAATGTCATGTATAATCTTTTGGGTAAGTTGCCATCTTGTTCTCTCATCTCCTTTTGTATCCACGATGGTAAGAAGTGGTCCGCTTGCTAAGAAGTGAGACGGCGTTAAGTAATCAATGTCATTTGGGTCTTCTGATATAGCGCAAAGGGGTCTCGAATTAAGGCATGCTTCTAACTGTGACAATATAGTGGAGAATTCTTCGTAAGTGAGTTTTTGTTCACCCACTACTCTGGTTAAATGAAATTTGAGGCTTTTGACTGCCGCTTCCCACAATCCTCCCGCACTGGGCCAGGAAGGGGCATTGAAATGCCACTCAATTTGCATTTCACTTATTTCTGTATAAAATTCCTCTGATAGTATTGCTTTTAAATCTAAATACTCTCTTGTTAGTATTTTGTTTGCTCCTACGAAGTTGGTCCCGTTGTCGCTGTATATGTGACGCGGAGTACCTCTTCTTGCTGAAAGTCTTCGTAGTGCTGCTAAAAATGCTGATGATGTTAAATCGGACACGAGTTCTAAATGAACTGCCTTCGTGACCATGCACACAAACACTGCTACGTAACCTTTAGAAGTTTTGATACCTCGGCCCTTGCTTGCCTTAATATCTACATAACCCGTGAAATCCACTCCGGTATGATGAAATGGTCGTGTTGGATTTGTCCTTGCTTCGGGGAGATCACCCATTATCTGATATTGTTTGATAGGACTCTGTCTTCTACACAGTACACATAAACGTAGGCGTTTTTTGACTGCCTTGTTGCCGCCTAGTATCCAATACTGTTGTCTAAGCCATGCCATCGTTAAACGCGCTCCCCCATGAAATGTTGATTTATGCGCTTGATCGATCAACATGTCCGTTAAATGTCCATTATGTGCTATTATAATAGGATGTTTCATATCCTCACTGATATGGCTATTTCTCAATCTACCACCCACTCTTAATAGACCGTTGCTATCTACAAAGGGATTCAGATTGTTTAACTTGCTTTTTGTATTTAACTGGCCATGATTTTGAAGATCACTGATTTCTTCTGAGAATTCTGTAGCTTGAGCATATTTTACGAGTTTAAATTTTGCATTCTGTAACTCTACTGTAGATAAGAAGGGATGTTTGTTAGGATGTCGTGAAATTGCTCTTAAAATCCAGGCTAATACACGCGTTGCTCTTGTAAAACTGTTATGTTTTTTAATGAGTGTATCGATAATATTCGAGTCATTGTTGCATATTGCTACATTCAATGGTTGTGATTTCCGTGTTTCCAAATCAGTGCTATGAAAATGGGTTGTTTGTAGTTGGTTTAGGTAACTTGAAGATGATAACCAACTAGGCCCTTTCCACCAGAGAACATGATCTTGAAGCTGCTTCATAGTAATACCACGGCTTGCGCAGTCAGCTGGATTCTCGTTTGATTTAACATACCGCCAGCATGAGGACTGCATCGTTGCCGTGATCTCTCTGACTCTATTGGCAACGAATGGCTTCCAGCGACTTGGTTCACCCTGAAGCCAACCTAATACGGCTGTTGAGTCACACCAACCGTATAATTCTATGTTGCATGAACTTAAGCTTTGTACAATCTTGATCATAAGTTTAGAAAGTAAAAGAGCTCCACTTAATTCTAACCTAGGAAGTGACACTTCCCCACCTGACATCTTGCTGACTGGTACTAATTTTGTTTTTGCTGCTAAAAGTGTCACTAATGCTTTATTTTGTCGCTGTATACGGGTATACACTACGCAAGCGTACGCCTTTGCAGATGCGTCACAGAAACCATGTAACTGAATACAGTCTTTTTCTTCGCATCCAATCCATCTTGGTATTTCAATTTGATTTATGTAGTCAATTTCTGCTCTTAGTTTCAGCCAATTTGCATAAAGATTATCCGGTATCTTGTCATCCCATTTTAAATCTAATAGCCACACATTTTGAAAAAGTAATTTTAACTGTACAATCACTGGCGCTAGCCAACCAAGTGGATCGAAAATTTTCGAGATCTCTGCTAATAGTGTTCTTTTAGTAAGTCGTGATGATGTTTGTTTTGACATTTTGCACTGAAACACGAATGTATCATATTTCGCATTCCAAGCAAGTCCTAATGTTTTTGTAGATTCTTGATGTCTAAAATCGAAAGTCTCTTGTTTCATAGTTGCCTTGTTTGCACTTTCTAACAGCTGAGGTTCATTTGAAGCCCATTTCCGTAAATTGAAACCTCCAGACTTTAGTAATTTTATTAAATCGCCTTGTAATTGTTTCGCCGAGTTGATACTATAGCCTCCACTGAGGAGATCATCCATGTAAAATTGCTCCTCCAATGCTTTTGCTGCTGCCGGGAAGCGATGACGCTCGTCACATGCTAGCTGCTTGAGTGTCATCATAGCTAAAAACGGTGCTGGTTTGGTGCCGTAGGTTACTGTTGCTAGTTGGAAGTCTTGTAAGGGTAGTTCTGGAGACTCTCGCCACACAATCATCTGATAACGTTGATCTTCTTGATGTACTTTTATTTGCCTAAACATTTTCTCAATGTCTGCTGTAAAGGCATAAGGATATTGTCTCCATTTCAGCACCAACGATAACAAGTCCTTTTGTAAATTTGGACCCCGGTACATAACATTATTTAAGCTCACCCCGGTAGTGGTTTTATCTGACGCGTTGAATACGACTCTCAGTTTTGTAGTCTTTGAGTCGTTACGCACAACGCAATGATGTGGTAGGTAATAACTGTTCATAATATTGCTGCGGGTGGGATGCATGTGTCCAGCATCAATGTACTCATTAATAAAGGCCTTGTATTCTTGCGCCATGCTCGCCTGCCTTTTGAACTTTCGTTCTAGTTGGTAAAGCTGTGCAACTGCCCTAGGCTTTGATGATCCTAACATCTCATCTGCTTCTGGATGCATTGGTAGACGCACAACGTATCTCCCGTCCGTTTGACGAGTTGTCGTTGACTCGTACAGTTGAACGCATTGATTATCTTCTGCTGTCATGTTGATATCTTCGGTAATATCTTCGATCGACCAAAACTTCTGAATATCTTCTAAATTGTTCATGATAACGTTACAATGTAATGGTTTGACGTTACCGCTCAAAATCCACCCTAAACGTGTCTGTTGAGCTGTTGTTGAAGCGTCAAACTTGCATATGCCTTCTAACAAGAGTAGGCTGTAAATGTCAGCGCCCAATAATATGTCTATAGGACGACTTTTGTTGAATTCCTCATCTGCTAATATTATGTTATTTAAAGGCCAATTTGGTTTTGGGAATGAATAACTGGGTAGACTGTTAATGAGCTGATTCATGATTAAAACATCTGTCTCAAACGCAAATTCGTTACTGAGCGATGTACACTTGATATTTATCATCCCCTTGCAGTTACTTGTTTTTGCACCGACTCCTGAAATTACACCTTTGCATCTTATACGCGGTAACTGAAGCAATTGTGCTGCTTTTTCAGTTATAAGGGAAACTTGTGACCCTTGATCTAACAAAATGCGCATTTGATGAAATGATCCATCTGCTGACTGTACCATGATGTTGGCGGTTGGTAACAGAACTTCAGGAGGCTCATTATGTTGCGACACATGCGAGTTCTTGCGAAATTTGTTATTCGCTTGATCTCGTTTCGTAATTTCTGTTGCTGTCGTAGATAAATCGTTTTGCTTTGAAGTGCTGGCTTGCACAAATGCTTCATGCAAAACCGTATTGTGTTGACCATTGCATTCACGACAACGCTTTTCTGAATAACAATCTTTATTGCTATGGCAATACAGACAGTTCTCGCATAATTTAAATTTATTTACTGTTTTAAGCTTGTTGTTAGGCGACATTTCTAAAAATTGCTTGCAATAATATAATCCGTGCTCATTATTTTTGCAAAGCGGACACTTGTACTTTGTTTCTTCCGCAAAATTGCTGTTTGATGAATGCGAAATAGAACGACGATTTGACGAAAATGACGTTTTAATATGATTATTGTATTTCTGATTATGATTTTTGAGGCCACCAAATGGATTGTAATTATTGCTAATTTGTTTTTGTGGCTCTTGTTTTTTCCTTGATGACTCCATGCTTGTGAATTTTGCTTCCAAGAAATCTAAAAAGTCTTGTAGCTTAGGTATTTCTCTCGGTTGCTTCAGTGACTCAATATAGTCATTGTGTGTCTCGGGATCTAATTTTTGACATAAAATATGCACTAACAAAGGATCCCAAGTGCTGACATCCACCCCTAGATTTTTGATGGCGTTCAAACCTTCAATAGTGGTGTCGTGAACCTTCTTTATATGATTCAATGATGGCTGCTGCATAGCGGGGATGTTTAGTATAATGCTGATATGAGATGAAAAGATCAATTTTTTGTTATTGAATCTGTGATTTAGAATGTTCCAACAAACTTCGTAATTGTCCGAGCTGATATGAAGATGTTGAATTAGTTTTTCTGCTTCTCCCTTAACCTTGCTTTTAAGGAATTGCATTTTTTGCGCACTTGACAGCGACGGGTTGTTATGGACAGTTTCAATAAACAAGTCCTTGAAGGAAGTCCACGTATGATAATTCCCATTGAAGTAAGGTATCTCTAATTTTGGAGTGGACTTGTCCCTATGTGCCACAGACCACATTTTTTTATTGATAGCCCGCTTAATGTTATTGTATGATTGCTCGTAATTGGAATATGCATTCTCGTACTCCAAATTTTTTCCCTCTAATTCACTATCTAACTCCCAATGTTGCTGATCAATGACTGACCAACGTGACTGAATAGTTTGTAGGATATCCTGAAATTCCCACTTTTCCGTTACACCTTCTATATCTACGCTGGAAATAGCCCGCTGAAAAGCCCTAAAGTTACTTGCTTGCTTGCGTAACATTTCTTCAGTCTTCGATTTTGTACCCTGCGACTGAACGGCTAACGGCGATGGCTGGAATGATGTACTCGGCATAGTTATTGGAACGGCCTGTTTCAAAATAGGAGTCGACGGTCTTGTTTCCGACGGATAGTTCTCAATTGCTGACTTGACCGTTTCATATTTTTCTTTAGCGAGCTCGAATGTACGTGAAATAAAATAGGAATGCCCTTTAGCACCATAACCACATAATTGAAGGTGATTAGATTGAAACTCCTTCCAATAGTTGTCCAGAGTTTCTAATCTTCGCCTGATATAATCACCTGTTTTTCTATCCCCACCATCTTTCTTAAAATTGGTGTAAATTTGTTCAATGCCTGAAATGATTTGCTGCTGATTTGCTACTAAATCTTCCATGTTGACTTGTTACAACAATATTATAAATGGAAAGATCTTACTTGATTGCTGCTGGAGTCGCCGAAAATTGCTGACAGTACCGTTCTTGCTCGATCACTGCAGATGTATCTCCGACGTAGGAAACTGATGTATCCACGCTGATTGTTACGCTCGAAGGACCATAAAGATGTACGGTCTTGTTACCACACACACTGATAGTTTGCTAATAGGAGTCAAATGATACACTTGTTGGTAATAAGAATAACTGATATATTAACTGATTCACTGACTCTAACTTAACTATAATGATATGATAATTATGACTTGATGAGAGGAGCACACGCGGCGTACTTGCTACCGAACGCGAACTCTGAGAACGCACGGCCTTGATCGATTGCTCAACGCGAACTGGCTCAAACACATAATTGGTCTACTTTATAACAAATATGTTTTGCTGATTGAGCACAATAATATTGTACGGTTGGCCCGTACAGACCATATATGTGTCGCCTTTGTTTCTCCTTCGAATTCTCGGTACATAAACAAGCTATCATAATGCAGAAACCAATAAAACTATTTTCGCAATTCAAACAAGTCATTAAAAAATGCGTAAAAATCTCGAAACTAGTGATATGTATTTTTCATTGATCCTAATTTTAGCTTATATTAAATTAGTAATAGTGGTTATGTTTCTTATCGATCTATATCTAAGAATATTTTGTTTATTTCAGTTGGGACAAAAGATGGAACCGGTGCAGTATTTGGACGACCAGACGGTGATGGGGACGATAGGCTCACGCATGCGATTCTGAACGAAGCGCATCTGATGAAGACGTCAAGCGGACCTCCACACAACGATGATTCCAGAAGCAACGAGGACTCTAGCTCGCCAAGGACTCAATGCATTTCACCGTTCTCTAATAAGGTATAATATTACTCATCCCACAACAATAATTAAAACTCAAATAAACCTCACTATATCACGCTAAAGACAAAAACAACTTGATTTATATTTTTTTATTTTTTACTTCAGGACTCGAGTCAAAACAGGCGGCTTAAAAAGTACGAGAACGATGACATTCCCCAAGAAAAAGTGGCACGCATATACCAAGAGGAGCTTGCTAAAATTATGACCAGAAGAGTGGAAGACATTCGCCGCGAAGGCTTTCCTGGGTAAGCCTTTAACTTTGTTACGTCGAATATGACTAAAATTTTCTGAAACTTGTATTAGCTAAAATGTAAACGAGGACAGCACATCTAAAACTAATGTATAGCATGTTCCCTCCTTTTTTCAGCGGCGGAATGCCACCGCACATGGAGAGGCCACCGGAAGACATCCGTATGGCACTAGAAGCATACCACAGAGAACTTGCCAAGATCCAGCCGGCTGGTAACATTCCCAACCTCCATAACTTGCCACCAATGCCGCCCTTTCCCAATCTCCTCGCGTTGCAGCAGCAAGCGATGCAACAAGCTCAGAACCAGCAGATGAATGGCTCAGGAGCCGTCCAAGATCTCTCTTTGCCTAAAGATAAGAATGCCAAAATGAATGGAATGACTGATAGTGATAAGGAAAGATCAATGGATGCCGAAGAGGCTATTAGGCATGCAGGGAGCGCATTCTCATTAGTAAGGCCGAAACTAGAGCCGGGACAGCAATCAACAGGATCATCGGCGTCCAGTCCGCTGGGCAACGCGATCCTACCACCAGCAATTACGCCAAATGAGGACTTCAGTAATTCAGCGGCAGCTAGCCCGTTACAAAGGATGGCATCAATCACAAATAGTCTCATCTCTCAGCCATCAAACCCTCCACATCATCCACCTGTACAGCGGTCGATGAAAGCGGTTCTTCCACCGATTACACAACAACAATTTGATCTCTTTAACAATTTGAACACTGAAGATATAGTGAGAAGAGTGAAAGAGGCTTTAAGCCAGTACTCCATTAGCCAAAGGTTGTTCGGTGAATCCGTTCTTGGTCTATCGCAAGGATCTGTGAGTGACTTGCTAGCTAGACCTAAGCCCTGGCACATGCTCACGCAAAAGGGAAGAGAGCCTTTCATTCGTATGAAAATGTTTCTAGAGGATGACAATGCTGTTCACAAACTGGTTGCATCACAGTATAAAATCG
This sequence comes from Subacronicta megacephala, assembly GCA_958496365.1. NCBI lineage: Eukaryota > Metazoa > Arthropoda > Insecta > Lepidoptera > Noctuidae > Subacronicta > Subacronicta megacephala. The sequence goes on from OY292534.1 coordinate 12,082,849, forward strand.
CACCGGAAAAACTGATGAGGACTGGGAACTACAGCGGAGCACCTCGTAAGTATCATCTCTGTATAGAATTATTTAATTTTTTGTATCGTTATTCAATGAGAATAGTAGATTAATAGTATTTTCTTCTTTTGTTCTTACAGCTTGTCCGCCGAATATGAACAAACCCATGCCGCCAACACAGAAGATGATTTCCGACGCGACCTCATTACTGAGCAAGATGCAGCAAGAGCAGTTGCTGGGTTCAGGCCATCTCGGCCACCTTGGCCAACCCACGCCGCTGCTGCTGACGCCACCTGGCTTCCCGCCGCATCATGCGGTCACGCTGCCTCCGCAACACCACGAAAACAACAACAAGGAGAGGAAGCCTCCACCCCCACCACAACCGCACCACCAGCCCCCTGTCATGCGCAACCTGCACCAACATATATCGCCTAGCGTTTACGAAATGGCTGCGCTCACCCAAGACTTGGATACGCAGATCATTACAACTAAAATCAAGGAGGCGCTTCTGGCAAATAATATTGGCCAGAAAATATTTGGTGAAGCTGTCCTCGGCCTATCCCAGGGTTCCGTCAGTGAATTGTTATCAAAACCGAAACCTTGGCACATGCTCAGCATCAAAGGCAGAGAACCATTTATTCGTATGCAGTTGTGGTTGAGTGATCCCCACAATATCGACCGTCTTCAAGCTTTGAAGAATGAGAGACGAGAAGCCAGTAAACGACGGCGATCAAGCGGCCCTGGACAAGATAACTCCTCCGACACATCATCGAATGATACGTCAGAATTCTACCACTCCAGCTCACCGGGTCCTACCACGGGAGCGCCATGTGCCAAGAAACAACGAGTTCTATTCTCTGAAGAGCAAAAAGAAGCGCTGAGATTAGCGTTTGCCCTTGACCCCTACCCAAACATGCCAACGATCGAATTCCTAGCCGCTGAATTGGGTCTGTCGTCGCGAACCATCACTAACTGGTTCCACAATCATCGCATGCGGCTAAAACAACAAGCGCCTCACGGTTTGCCAGCTGAACCTCCCGCGCGGGATCAGTCCTCTGCGCCTTTTGACCCTGTTCAGTTCCGTCTTCTTCTCAATCAGAGGCTACTGGAACTACAAAAAGAAAGGATGGGTCTCGCTGGGGTGCCTCTACCATACCCGCCATATTTCGCAGCCAACTCCAACTTGGCTGCGCTGATAGGTCGCGGGCTTATACCACCTGAAGACCAGGTGAAAGACCAATCTGGTGGCCTTGACCTCTCCATGCCCCTAAAGCGTGAGCCCGATGGTGATGATTTTGAGGATGATGACGTCGAGAGCAATCTCGGCTCTGAGGACTCATTGGACGAGGAATCTAAGACTGAGCCAAAGGCAACGTCGACGCCGGCCGGCCGCTCCAGCAGACGGAAGCCCGCCGCGCCACAGTGGGTCAACCCTGACTGGCAGGACGAGAAGCCTCGTAACCCTGACGAAGTTATAATTAACGGGGTATGCGTGATGCGAAGTGACGACTTTCGGAGAGAGGCGGAAGAGACGGTGCTAGTGGAGCCGTCACCCGTGCCGCGGGAGGGCTCGCCGACGGCGTCGCCCGCACCGCGCACGCCGCACACGCCGCACACGCCCCTCACACCTCACACGCCCCACACGCCGCGCCCGCCGCACACGCCACACACGCCCGATGACGTCATCCCCGAAGACAAAATCAAGTCTGAGACCGATGATGGTTGGGAGTACTAAAGACTTTTCTCGCTCGTACTCTTGCGGAGTGTGATAAAAACGGGTCCCGAACTGTGAAGTGTTGACTGTACCATATCACGTTCGAACGATATTATTTATTGTGTGAGAAGTGTCCGTCGGACGTTGCGACGTTCAGTGCAAATGTTACTGTGTAGCTAGTGTTTGTTGTAATTCGATTGTAAGGCCAAAGACTTTGTACATAATACCCTCGTAAATTGTCGTGATACGTCAGACGCGTCCCCGACCGGGACGACATAAACTTGCGATACAAAAAGATGCATTTTTGCTTTAATTTAACACGTACCCTGATTAGGTACAAATATCTGAGTATTTTTAAGTTACGGCTTTTTGATTCGATTGTAAATAAATATACCAAATGTGTCGAATATTGCCTGTGAACCAGAACCTGTATATAAGTAGGTTAGATATATTCGTGTAAGATAAACTCAGTTGCTGATAAATTAGGGATAGGGAAGGTTCATTTAATTGTTAATGAAAAATTATAAAGTGCAATCAGATGTAAATTTAGGCTATGGTTTAACGAGCCCCAGTTGAAAAGTATTATTATGTTTATTAGAACCGGCGAGGTTTAAAATATTATAATCGGGTTATATAAGTTTAACATTTAAATTATTAATGTTTATTTTATACTATATTGTATGTTTTTCTATTGCATTATTTTATACACCGCCGCGGGACCGCTCAACTTTGTGATCTTAGCTGTCATTTATATCTTTTAGTTGTCGTAAACTATCAATTCTAATTCCGTACAATAGCTATATTATTGTTTATTTCTTTTAATTTTTATATATTTTTTTGAAAATGTACAAATCAAGACACAAAATACGATTAAGCAAGTACTGTATTGCTTATGGTTTATAGTTTTATTTTATTTTAGCAATAAATTTGCTTTTAATCTTATTATCTTTATTTTATTTTACCTCCTTATTTTTATCCTTTTTTTCTTAGGAGATAAGTAAAGAAAATGTAAATTTAAAAGGAACCATACTCCTTGCATCACGTTGTACATAGTTATATTCAGTTAAATTGTAAATATCTAAATGAATTGCCACGTTAGAGTAAAAATAGTTAAGTAGGAAAATAGTATAACCCAAAAAATTAACTTCGTAAAAGGGTAAAGTCATAAATAATCAAAATTATCGTCATTCTAAAAGTGTATCAAAATTGTAACGAAATTAATGTCAAAATAGATTTAGGCCACCTGGTTTCAATAAAATGAGCAGTTTGGGAAATTTCAATTTTACATGGAGAATATAAATTCCATATAAATTCTTTATAAAACATCCATTTTTAGAAATACCAACATACATATCGATGTTATATATAAACAGTCAGTTAAATAAGTGATAGCATGTAATAGTCAATATAAAAAACTTAGGCTGTTTAACAGTTAAAAGAACAGTTATTTTAACTCTCCATCTCCGTTGTAAGAAATGCGGGAAATTTTTTAACTAAATAAAAAATGATTTTTAGGATCACTTCATAGCTTTTTGCTTTTAAAAGAATAATATACGTATATTATGAATATTATTGTTATTTCATATAGATGCTTCGAATATTTTTGATAATATTATGACAGATTCTTACCAAAATGCCTCCGCTGTTTTTAATGTTGGCAATCTGGGTATACTGGTGAAGTCCAAGAATCGGGTTAAATCCGAACAAACTTAATTTTAATTGACTGACCATAAGATTCTGCCTGCCTAATCTTACAACATAATTCTATAAACGTTTTTACTTATTTGTAAAGAAATTGTATAGTAACAATTGTATTATAATTTTTATCACGGAAGTTTTGTATAGAAAAATTGGAACGAAAGTACCTATTGATGATCGTACGAATAAGAAAAATTCTATAACATACCTACTTAATTTCCAGTTAGATAATAAATGAAATAATTTACAAATTACCTACCTTACTAAAGAGAACCTTACGTTCCCTTTATTGTAGATTATTTTTTACCTGAAATTGGTTCAATACATTATGGAATAATAGTAAACTGATATTTCTTTCCCTTTCACGACCTGATTTATGTCTTTTAATAAAGGACTGGTGAAACGAATTTGTAAAAATTGAGTTATGACTGAAGCCTACTGTTTATTACTGTACCTAAATCAGTCCAGAGCTGGACATAGGCCCCATAAGGCAAGCCTATGTCTTTATACACAGCAATGGATAAAAAGAGGCTGCAGATAAAATACAATTTCTGTTAGTATCAAAATATTAGAAGCACCTATCATAATTATATGATACGCCATCTTACATTTTATATTGTTATGTTGAGTGTTGCCAGGTTAGACTGTAAATAGTAATCCGGTAGTGAATAGATTATTATTATGCGTTATATCCATTATTATAATGAATAGTATTAAAAATTATAGCGATAATTATTATTGTTCATATCATAATATTAATTAATAATGATGCTGAAAACCATTGTCTTCTTTCTGAACAATTTCTAAAGTTATTAAAATTAAAAATAAAGAAATTGCTAATCAGATTTTGTTTTAATACCGATGATCATTATCAAGAAACACCTACACAACACAACCACACCATGTCTCCCACGGTGATCCACAACCTAGTTAAAGATAGTTTCGTAGTTGACTGAGTAATCGCTGAACATACATTAAAAAAGTATGTAGGTACAGTCGAACATATAACCTCCTCCTTTTTTGAAGTCGGTTAAGGAAAAGAGTCAATAAGGTAAAACAATTTAATAAGATCAAACTAAACATTATTACTCGAAAACAAAATTAATCAATTTCTTCAATGACCGGCCCATCGCTGCCACCTTGACCGGCCTTGGATCCAGTTTTATGTAGTTTCTTCATGAGTGGGGCACACTCTCTGCTTACCTCCTGTAATTTATTCTCGAACTCGTCCTTTTCAGCTAAAGTATTGCTTTCCAGCCAGCGCAAAGTGTCATCGCATTTACGACGAATATTCGCACATTCTACCTCTCCTAACTTATTCCCTGCATCTTCAAGCGCTTGCTTCACACCATATACGTATGTTTCAAGTTTATTCTTCGCTGCTACACGCTCTCTTTGTCTATCATCGTCGCCTTTATATTTTTCAGCGTCAGATAGCATTCTGTCTATCTCTGCTTGCGACAAGCGACCTTTGTCATTCTTTATAACTATATTTTTGCTTTTCCCAGTGCTATTTTCTTTGGCGGAAACATTAAGTATGCCGTTTGCATCTAAATCAAATGCCACATCAATTTGTGGCACTCCACGAGGCGCTGGCGGAATACCAGTAAGATCGAATGTTCCAAGCAAGTTATTGTCCTTTGTCATTGCTCTTTCGCCTTCGTAAACTTGAATCGTCACAGCGGCTTGATTATCTGAATACGTGGTAAACGTTTGGGAATGTTTGCAAGGTATTTTTGCATTACGTTCTACTATAGCCGTCATGACACCTCCAGCTGTTTCGATACCCAATGATAAAGGCGCTACATCGACTAAAAGAACATCTTGGATCTTAGAATGGCGCTCTCCACTGAGTATAGCAGCTTGCACAGCTGCTCCATAAGCGACTGCCTCATCAGGGTTGATAGATAGATTCAATTTCTTTCCGTTGAAGAAATTTTGCAGCAAGCTCTGTATTTTCGGTATGCGAGTGGAACCTCCTACTAGCACAATATCATGTATAGCATTCTTGTCCAACTTGGCATCATTCAAAGCTTTTTCTACGGGCTCTAAAGTAATACGGAACAAATCAGAGTTTAGTTCTTCGAAGCGCGCTCTAGAAACTTTGGAAAAGAAGTCAATGCCTTCATAAAGAGCATCTATCTCAATGCTCGCCTCAGTACTAGAAGATAATGTTCGTTTAGCCCTCTCAGCTGCTGTTCGAAGACGTCGTAAAGACTTCGGGTTGGATTTTAAATCTTTCTTATGTTTCCTTTTGAATTCATCAGCAAGGAAATTAACAAGTCTACTATCGAAGTCTTCGCCACCAAGGTGTGTGTCTCCCGCAGTTGCTTTGACTTCAAAAAGAGAGCCTTCATCAATAGTTAAAATTGAGACATCGAATGTTCCTCCACCGAGGTCGAAGATTAAAACGTTACGCTCGCCCTTCAGGTCTTTATCTAATCCATACGCTAGGGCAGCAGCTGTTGGCTCGTTTATAATACGGAGGACGTTCAGCCCGGCAATAGCCCCGGCGTCCTTAGTGGCCTGTCTTTGAGAATCGTTGAAGTAAGCTGGAACAGTTATTACCGCTTTCTTCACTGGATGTCCCAAGTATGCTTCAGAAATATCCTTCATCTTAATAAGCACCATGCTACTGATCTCTTCGGGTGCAAAGCGTTTAGATTTCCCTTTATATTCGACCTGTATTTTTGGTTTTCCACCATCGTTGACAACTTTGAACGGCCAATGTTTCAGGTCTTGTTGTATTTTGGGGTCATCATACTTTCGCCCGATGAGACGTTTTGCGTCAAAAATAGTGTTGCTTGGATTCAAAGCCACTTGGTTTTTCGCAGCATCTCCTATGAGGCGTTCGGTGTCCGTAAAAGCAACATAAGACGGAGTAGTACGGTTTCCTTGATCATTCGCTATGATATCTACATTACCGTGCTGCCAGACACCAACACATGAATATGTTGTTCCTAAATCGATTCCAACCGCAGCCATTGCAAATTTATTTCGTTTCACTTTATCTTTGGATTTCGTAACTTTTTTAGTTATTTTGACAATTTATGTGATGTCAGTTTTTAAATTTTGAATGTATTTTTGTTTTAATTCAAGCAATCAATTTATATTTTTTAAAGATCTCAAAAGGATTTATTAAAGTAAGAAAACAAGAATCACCTAGACAGCCGGTGCTGCCTGATATCTAGAAGACTCAGTTGATATAAAACCAACTCTTATTATACTACTTATGTGCTGAAACTTGAATCTTACACCCTAAAACTGTTCTAGTCAAAAAAACAACCGTAACAAATGACAAATGATTTGGATGCGTACCGCGAGGGCTGGTTCGAGGTGGCGCAAGAAAAGAGCATCTGGAAGGAATTGGGGGAGGCCTTTGCCCAGCAGTGGGACAGTAACGGCTAGAGAAAAAAAAAACAAATGACGGTCTGTATTTTCTGTCTACCCGGCCCTGATATGAAAAAGGATCTTAATTTGGAACGCATCTATTTGGGTCAACTTCTGGCATTTGTCTGTCAGTGTCAAGTGTCAACTTAATGTCAATTTAATCAGTGTCAAGGAAAGGAAAACAGTTTGACTATATTTGCAATTCTATAAAAGTGTGTTTATAAACTTATCATTAAATGAAAATAACATTTGTTTAGGGTTTATACGAAGCAAAAGTCCTAGATATCCATATGAAACCTAAAAGTGTATAATAACAAATAATTATTGCGTTTCATCAACATAACCTATAAGCTCATTGTTTTTATTTTACTTTTAATAAAAAAATGCGTTACGCACAGTTAGTAGTAGGCCCGGCCGGCAGTGGGAAGGTAAGGGTGAATAATATATTTAATCAACCGACTTCAAAAAGGAGGAGGTTCTCAATTCGTCTGTATGTTTTTTTTTTTTTTTTTTTTTGTATGTTTGTTACGCGATATCTCCGCCAGTTGTGGACCGTTTTTAATTATTGTTTTTTTGTTTGGTAGGTCATACTTCAGAGGTGGTCCCGTTAAAATTTTATCGAAATCGGTTGAGTAGTTTTGAGTATATCAACAAAAATCTAAAATTTGTTTACATCGATGATATTATCGTTTACTCCGAAACATCGCTGTCTTATTGGAGCAGTGCGTTTAGTTGGCTAAGAAGTACTTCTAAACAAAACTTTACACTAAAAATTACAAAATAAAATTACTTTTAACAAAAAAGTTAAACCGCCTTCAAAAAATAATAAAATAATTTTGTCTAAAACAGTTTGGGAAGTCGGTGGCGAAAATAAAAGACCCACTCAAATAGAAGTCACCGACTTCCCAAACTGTTTTAGACAAAATTATTTTATTATTTTTTGAAGGCGGTTTAACTTTTTTGTTAAAAGTAATTTTTTGAGTTATATTGACAGCCCAGTAATCCTATAAACTCGCAACAAATAACCTAAGAATACTTAAGCCTTTCATATCAACAAAAGCCTTTCATATCAACAAAAGCTCAAAAAAAAATTATTTATACAAGTCAGAAAGTCACTTCGAGTCCAAGAGTCGCCTTAGCAAATGTAAGATCCGTTCTGGACCCATTTGGAAAGCAATTAAACCAAAATTACCAAAATAAATAATGTTTTTTTTTTCAGTCTACATACTGCTCGACAATTGTAAAACATGCAAGTGATGCAAAACGTATAGTGGAGGTAGTGAATCTGGACCCGGCAGCCGAGCACTTTGACTATGACCCTCTGGTGGACATCAGGGAACTGATACACCTGGATGATGCTATGGAAGATGAAGAACTACAGTTTGGACCCAATGGTGGCCTTGTGTTTTGTATAGAGTTAGTGTGACATTTTATATTTTGGTTTTTTATCAACCCTTTTCTATATTCAGGAACTCTATGGACTTTACTTTTTGTAGCCTAAGAATTATAAGCAATTTTTATAGTTTCTGCCTATCCCTATGGGAAAATAGGCATGAGTATGTATGTGTTTTTATAATTCAATATTATAAAAACTATAGAATATTATAGAAACTAGGTATAATTTTATGTTATAACTAATATTGAAAGATGTAGGCATTTCAGTATAGTTTGATTTATTAAAATTTTTGTGAAAGCAACAGTATATTAATAAAGGATGTCTTTTAATTCAGCTAAGTCCTAGTCTCATAAGATAATTTAAAAAAAAATATGTACTAGTCTCATAAGACAAGTAATAGATTTTACATAGTATCTATAATATGGGACTTGAAGAATTAAAATATAGACTTCCACATTACTCTAATGGTCCCAAGCACAACTGCTATGCTAGAGGTTCAGAGTGCGATTCCCAGGTTGAGCAGGGTTGGGTTATTGGGTTTTCTATAAAGTTCTCAGTAACAGCTGAGTGTGGATATGTGCCCAGTTAATAGCAAAAGGCTCTCCCCTCATTACATGGGACTTAAACATACCTGCAAATGTTATTACACCTCTGCCTAACCTTTCAGGTAATACAAACATGATGGTATGATACGTATAGAATAATAGAACATATTTTCTAGGACTCTTCTAGAGAACTGTGACTGGTTAGAAGAGCAGCTCGGTGATGTGGATGATGACTACCTACTGTTTGATTGTCCCGGCCAGATAGAACTGTACACACACCTTCCCGTCATGAGGAAGCTAGTGGACCTGCTGCAGAAGTGGAACTTCAGGATATGTGTGGTGTTCATGGTAGACTCGCAATTCATGATTGATGGGGCTAAGTTTTTATCAGGTAAGGTATTTTGAAGTTAGAATTAACACTTTAAACTTTCGAGGATCAGATGAATTGAAGATGTGGTGTGCCTACATTTAAAAGTGGATGGATATAGGCTGAAAATTATGACATTTTCAATGCAGACCTGAATCCCTGAGTTTCAAATTACAATCCAAACTACAAGCTCTTGCTAAGAATTTCCTAACATGAATATCTAAGGATTGCTTAATCTGAGAATCGGAACTTCACTATCATCACACCAAATGAAACCAGATCAGTGTTAAATTAAATATATAGTGCTACAGTATGAATTCCAATAATTATTTAATTAAATATTTTAGGAACAATGGCAGCGCTAAGTGTGATGGTGAACTTGGAGCTCCCACATGTTAACATCCTCACTAAGATGGACCTTCTCAGCAAGTCTGCACGGAGACAGATTGATGAGTAAGTTTAAGTTATTAACTACTTTCTGCCCGCGTCTTCGCCTGTGTGGTCTGTACTCTTCTTTTCACTTTACGGGATAATATATTGCCTATTTAACTCAGGAATAATGTAGCTTTCTATTAGTGAAAGAATTTTCAAAATCGGTTCAATAGATCTAGAGATTACAAACTTTACTTCTTTATAATATTAGCATAGATATTGGTGTACCTACCTAATATCTCTAATACAATAGCTAAAAACAATTAATGCAATGCAGAAAATATTATTATAACAATAGATTTAAAGATGACTATCACAGTGGCTCCTAATGAACGCCGCAGAGCCTGATGCTCTTCGGCACTCACTAGGAAAGGCCTATGTCCAGCAGTGCATTATTATAGACTGATGCCGATGATGATGATGATGGTAATGGCAAGGGTCCCTAGGTTTTTATTTATGCAGTGGTTTTAAACATGTACATAGGTATATACAATAGAGAAATCTCAGTGTATAATTCATCATCATCATCAACCCATTACATTGTCCCACTGCTGGGCACGGGTCTCAGTACGAGAGGGATTAGGCTATAGTCCGCCACGCTAGCCTACTGCGGGTTGGCAGACTTCACACGCCGTAAAGAAAATCTCTCAGGCATGCAGGTTTCCTCACGATTTTTTCCTTCACCGTTTAAGCGCGTGATAATTAATTAATTATTAATACGCACATGACTTCGAAAAGTCAGAGGTTTGGATTCGAACTCGAGACCTTTGACTTGGCGGTCCAATGGTCATATCACTAGGCTATCACTGCCTCAGTGTATAATTATGGTATTGTTTTATATAAATAAACTGTATTTGTGGTGGCATGATGCAGGTACTTATTCATATAATTCTATGAGTTATTCTTAACAGTTTTTGTCGCCACTAGACATGTCAGCGGTATCATAACTATGATTATTATTTGTCAAAGACATAAATTGAAAATAAAGTCATCACATGCAATCAATATTATTGGATGAAAATCAATGGACAAAAATTTAGAAAAGAATACTTGTTCTACCCGCAGTAGTATGAAATAAAATTCACTTACCTAAAGCACCTTACTGCTCACCAGGAAACACTACAGTCACCACTTTAACACTATTAAAACAATTAAAGTTGCTCAACTCAAAAAACACAACACAAAAGCACTAAAATAAGTATATTATTATATCACTCGCGATCGCGAGGCGGGAAAATATCGCGGGAAATACAGTTCGTATAAAATAAGTGAGGCGCGTTTGAAGTTGCAGTCTGTATGGCAATGGTATTTTTTTATATAAAAACTCGGTGTAACGACAAGGGCTCTTTCACAGGGGGTCTTTCACATTCGAGATTACTAATTTTGCAATTGGTTTTACCTGCATGCCAGCGCGGGACGGCTAACTTAGACACGCATAGTTATTTCGAACGAACTGTCCATAAGATGGAGCGATATGACCGACATTGGTCCTTCCGTACAGACACGCGACGATTACTGTCCCATTCGACCCTCGAGCTGTTGAGATTGGGGAGGGTAGTCAGAAACTTAACTACAGGATCGTTCATGAGGTCAATACCTTTACTAACTTTAAAAGCAAGGCTGTACAATCCGAACTATAAGCTGACCTCTCCTTGTAAAGTACGCAATACAATTCTTGGAGGTCAACTTATACTGGAAAAATCTCCAAGCAAAAACTAACCGACCGAAATTCACTTCTACACTCCCGTTCTATACGTACTTCCGGAAACCAAACGACGCTTCCACCCTAGGATCTAGTTCTTCCAGGATTAAAAGTTTTGAAAAATAATAATCTATCACAAAGATTTTACATTAGGTTCGACACCGCCGCCATCGCGCCGCGCCGCCGCCGCTCCGGCGCCGATGGTCGATGCTACTTTATTTTATACCAAAGCAAAGGCACATTGCTATTCATCCTATTTACAAAATATCAATACTTATTTCTTTTATTAAAAATACACAGTCTGTGTTACCGTTATTCAAGATAATTCTGTAAGAAATTTAAATAAAAACATTGTTAAGTATCACAACGCGGGAAAACTGCAGACATAGTGGCGCCTTCCTAAGTGTTGTAACTAATACTGACTTAAAGCATTATTTTATTTAAAATATCATTTTATATTGAATATCTTACTAAATCTATTGATCTTGGCATTACAGTTTTTGAATACATTTCGATGAAAAATGGTTGAAATATGTAACTCTGACTTCAGCTTGCGCGGTAGGTTAAAATTTTTGTGAAATAAAATTATTTTAGAAAATAGTTAGTGCATACGCCACTGCGTTTTGACAAATGAATGTCTGAATTTAAAAATAACCAGTTGAGGAACGTCTGCGTAGAGATATCGCCAGTATTCTTGAACGATCTGAAATAACATGCAAGTGCAGTATTTCCACGGAATAAGGTATATTTTGCTCTGACAAATATTAAAAACAAACAAACCTTTCCTCTTTATATTATTATACTTAGATCGAACTACATGAAGTACGTGTATGACAAGATGTGTGAATGTGGAAGTAGCGAAAGGAACCATAATTCTCTGAGTTTGTTTCGGTGTTTCTTCTCAGAGGTCGTCAGATCGAAAATGCCGGCTCCATCTACTTAAAAGAAAAAGTAAAACTTTGACTTTTAAGGTTATAATTTATACATAATATGGATATTTTTCTTTTTCCAGTTACCTGGACCCCGATCCACACGTGTTACTAGCAGACATGAGAAACGCGAAGTCCAAATGGCACGAGAAGTACGCCAAGCTTACTGAAGCCATCGGCCAAGTGGTCGAGAACTTCAGCCTTGTCCGGTTCTACCCTCTTAACATAAGAGATGAGGAAAGCGTGGAAAATATCATGTTGACAATAGATAACATCATACAGTACGGAGAGGACGCTGATGTGAAGATCAGAGACTTCGATGAACAGGATCCTGAAGATGATGAATGATTAAATTGATATTTTTTTACATTAGTTGTTTTCTCTCATTATTGTATTTAAGGCTACAGCGTCACCCTTGCACGCGATTTTTTTTATTTTTTCAAATTTTATTACTTAATCGTAAATAAGAGTTATTGTTGATGTCGCAATTTCTACTGCTAAGTACGGTGGCCAGCACATCAAGTTTACCACAAAATGTCAAATTTTCTCAGTTAATTTTGAACTTTATCTTCAACAATTTAAGGTTTAAAATCATTTGGAGAAATTTGACAGTTTTGTATACCATGACCTGCTAGCGACTGTACCTAGAATGTGATAAAGCCGAATAATTTGCGAAAAATCAAGAAAAAAAAAATTTCGCGCCCGAGGCTTCAAGGCCGTATGTAACACATTCTAGGATCTTGGCAGTTAGAATTTCTATATCAATTATAACTTATTCACACCTAAATACTAAAACATTGCTTAAAAATCGTTATCGTAACCCCGCGTTCCCACTAACGACAAAACATGTTGCAAACAGTTGAGTTAGATAGATGTTTGCAACATGTTTTGTCGTCATTGGAAACACGGAGTAACAGATACTTAGTAGGTGGTGTAAAATAGAGAATTCAAAATTGGCAATTCACACTGTTATCTGCTGCAATAACAATTTTGAATGATTGTTTTTTGTGTCTGTGAAGCAATGCAATGGAAGTGTAGGTGCACATTATATGCACACAAATATACATACGACGTGTTACACATATACCTATGTAACTATAGTACTTATGGAATGAATGAGGCGACGTTGGGGTCGCCAGTTATCTGTTGTGCCGTGTACAGTCCACTTGTATTTTTATGATCATTATATATATTATTATATTTCGTGTGCGTGTATAATTTGGAGGCCAACAGGTAACTCCTGTTGGACACCGTAACCCTGTGCATTCACCAGAAACTGAATACGTCCTCCTAAACATTTCCTAGCACAGTTAATCATATCCTACAGTGGTGACCCTAGTTCTGTGACTTTGACTTTTTGGTGCGTGTACGTGTAATTTCAAAATGGAGAAACCAACTAATCTGCCTCCGCAACATCCGCTGTCTGGATCTATGCAGCAGGCAGGACTATCTACGGTGACCAACAGTACCGAAACATTGGCTCAGATAACTGTGACCTCGAGAATTCCTGAATTTTGGAAGGAGCAACCAAGGCTTTGGTTTGTCCAATTTGAAGCTGTGCTGGCAAATCAGAAGTTAGCTGATGACGCAAAATATAATTTATTGGTTGCAAAATTAAACAAGGAATCTATCCAGCAGATCAGTGATATCGTATTGAATCCGCCGCCTGCTAAAAAGTACGAAGTATTAAAAGAGAGATTACTTACCGTTTATGAAGAATCGGAGATAAAACAGGTACAAAAGTTGCTGAGTGATACGGAATTAGGAGACCAAAAGCCATCGCAATTATTGCGGAAAATGAGAGATTTAGCTCGAAATAAATTCCCTGATGACACCTTACGCATTTTATGGTCGGGACATTTGCCATCAGCTGTACGCGCCGTGTTGTCGGTTAGCGAGATTACAGACTTGGATAAATTAGCGGTAATAGCAGATAAAGTTTGCGAGACATCGCGACCTACGGAAATAGCGGAAGTAGCGAGCCCATCTACATCATCCACGGGCAATCTGGCTGCAGAAATCGCTAAACTAAGCATCCAGGTTGCGGAGTTACAAAGATCAAGACGACCTTGGAGGGATTCCGGGATTGAACGGAGTAGGTCCAGAGGCGCTAGGAGACAAGATCAACTGAGAAGAGATCCGAAATGGCTGTGTTATTACCACTTTCGGTACGGGAACCGTGCATCCAAATGTGTAGACCCGTGTAACTGGAAGAAAAGTACCCCGAACGGAACAACGTCGGAAAACTAGAGCAGGTACAGTCGACGGCGGGAAGCTGTATCGGAAGAAACCACCGCCTTTGTGTCAGTGACATTGAGTCTGGACTAAGTTTTTTGGTGGATACCGGAGCAAATATATCTGTATTACCCGCGTCTAAAAAATTTTTCGATTGTAATAGTAAGTCTTTGGAAAATTATAAATTGTATGCTGCGAACGGTACGCCAATACGAACATTTGGTTGCAAAACATTGGTTTTAAATTTAAATCTTAGAAGGGCGTTTAGATGGACTTTCATTATTGCTGACGTTAGTCAACCCATTGTGGGTGCCGATTTTTTAAGTCATTATAAATTGATTGTTGACCTCAACGCTAGGAAACTAATAGATCAGTCTACTAGCTTGAATATTATTGCATCAGTAGTGACAACCACTGAGACATCGGTGAAAACTATTCACGATAACCATCCTTATTTTAAGTTATTAGAAAAATACCCTGATATAACTAAACCTGTTAATTTCAAAGAAATTCCTAATCATTCCGTTCTACATTATATAGAAACAAAGGGACCGCCGGTGTTCGCCAAGGCGAGGCCATTGCCTCCTGATAGGTATGCTAAGGTAAAGGAGGAGTTCCGACTGATGCAGGAGATGGGAATCTGCAGACCGTCGAGCAGTCCTTGGGCGAGTCCACTTCACATAGTTCCCAAAAAGGATGGGGGAATTCGTCCTTGTGGGGACTACAGGCGCCTAAACGCGGTGACAAAACCGGACAGGTACCCTATACCGCGAGTCCAGGATTTCACTTATATTTTATCTGGTAAGAAATATTTTTCAAAGATTGATATTTTTAGAGCATTTCACAATATTCCAATCGCTCAGGAACATATTGAAAAGACTGCCATAATTACCCCTTTCGGCCTTTTTGAATTTCCACGTATGACTTTTGGTTTACGCAACGCGGCGCAGTCATTTCAACGTTTTATGTCCAACGTAGTGTTAGAAGGCCTCAAAAATGATGATGGTTCAGAGTTTTTGTATGTATTTGTGGACGATATTATTTTAGCAAGTGGTACAAAAGAAGAAAATGTCAAACAGTTAGAAAAGGTTTTCGAACGTCTCAATAAATTTGGTATTAATATTAATCTGTCTAAATGTGTTTTCTGTGAAGAAAGTGTCGAGTTTTTAGGTTATTTGGTGTCATCAGAGGGCATTAAACCTTTGGACAATAAAATCAAGGCTATAGCCGATTTCCCTAGGCCAGAGACAGTCGACCAACTGCGGCGATTTTTAGGCATGGTCAACTTTTATCGGTCGCATTTACCTCAGGCAGTTAAATACCAAGCCTTGTTAAATCAATACTTACAAAATTATAAGCGTAAAGATAAAAGTATAATTAAATGGAATAATGAAACCGATAATGCATTTAAACAATGTAAGATCGGCTTACAGAACGCTGTCACGTTATCGCATCCGGTCAACAACGCACACCTTGCACTTATGTGTGACGCCTCTAGCACGTGTGTGGGCGCTGTTTTGCAACAGCGAGTTGGTAGTTGTTGGAAACCATTAGGATACTTCTCTAAAAAGTTAACTAATGCACAACAAAAGTACAGTACTTACGACCGGGAATTGCTTGCGATATATTTAGCCATGCAACATTTTAGGGCTTCTTTCGAAGGTAGATTATTAACCATTTATACTAATCACAAACCGTTAATTTACGCGTTTGAGAAAATAGGAAGTAATAATGAGTTGCCAAGACGAACAAGACAATTATTATTTATTAGTGAATTTACCACGGATATTAGATACGTTAGCGGTTCAGATAATTTAATTGCTGATTCATTTTCGCGTGTTGAAACTGTACATTGTCCCACGTTGCTCGATTTCGCTGAAGTAGCTAAGGCACAAGCGTGTGACACTACTATGACGCAGCTTATAACGAATGGATCAGATTGCAACATTCACTTAAAACAATTACCTATACCTAACTGTAAAGACCTAATTTATTGCGAAGTATCGGAAAATAAAAATAGACCGTATTTACCGGAAAGTTTTAGGAAAATTGCTTTCGATGGTTTACATAACATTAGTCATCCGGGGGTTAGAGTATCGCGGAAAATGATCGCGGATAAATTTTTCTGGCCCGGAATGAATAAAGATGTCGGACGATGGTCCAAGACCTGTTCACAGTGTCAAAAAACAAAAATAATTAGGCACTCAGTGTCTCACTTAGGAGAATTTGAAAAATGTAATAGATTCGAACATATTCATATTGACATAGTGGGTCCTCTGCCAATATCGAGCGACGGATATAGGTACTGTATAACTATCCTAGATCGTTTTTCTCGGTGGCCGGAAGCTTTCCCGGTTAAGGACATCACTGCTGAAACGGTAGCGAAGACCGTGTATAATGGCTGGATCGCTCGGTTTGGCTGTCCAATTCGGCTAACCAGTGATCAAGGCAGACAATTTGAGAGCGCTTTATTTACCGAATTAATGAAAGTTTTGGGTATTAGTAAAACCCGCACTACACCATATCACCCTCAGAGCAATGGACTGGTAGAGAGGTGGCATAGGTCTTTCAAGGTAGCACTCATGACGCGCCTAAATTCAGCAACTTCGTGGGTCGATGAATTACCTACGGCATTATTAGGGTTACGTGCGGCGTGCCGGAGTGATAACGGTGTAAGCGCGGCCCAGTTTGTGTATGGTCAGGGCATTCGATTACCGTGTGATTTCTACAGTGAACATTGTAATTTGGATAAATATAAGATGGACGATTCCTATGCGTATGTGGAGCAACTTCGTAAGATAATTAATGATTTTAAGCCCATTTCTAAAAGTCATAGTAACTCTCGTAATATATTTGTACATCCAGATTTAGAGACATGTACACATGTTTTTCTCCGTAATGACGCGGTTCGTAAACCTCTACAGAAACCTTACGAAGGTCCCTTTCGTATCATAGAACGTAAAAATAAAGTTTTTGTTATTCAATTACCGAATAGAGTCTTAACGGTATCTGTAGACAGAATTAAGCCTGCATATTTATTGAATGAAGATGATTCAGCTACTAAAGTATTGCGGTCCCAGTCACCTGAATCTTTCTCGAGTAACGATTGCAAGAAAATGAATAATAGCGAGCATGTTGAAAGACCGCGCACTACGAGAAGCGGTAGGGTGGTTCGATTCCCGGAACGTTATATCAATTAATTTTATATACATTTTTTTTTATCATTTTACACCTTTACGTTTTATATACACTTTTACATTTTATATACAGACAGATTCTATTTTATATTAATAATGTTAGCAGTGACAAGCGCAAAATTGCACTTCGTATAATGTAGGTTATTGTTATAAAAACAATTACGCTACTATGCAAAATAAGGTATTACGAAAGTAATGTAAATGATTTAACTTTCTTTAGGAATTAATTATATTCATTACATTGGTGTAAGAGGTCGTTGGGACTTTGACAGACTAGTAGTTGATGTATTATCTTCCACCTGCTATACTTAGTATAACCATGGGTTACAATCAAAGTAAAGAAGAGAAAGTTATTGTCAATCAGGCGGTGGGCGAAACTGAGGTCATTAAGCAAACCACCAAGTACGAGATCCTTCTATTGGTGTGTGCAGCGTTATTTGGATTGATTGTGGTATTCTTCATGTGGCGACATTTCGCTGGGCAAACTAAATCTTGGCTCCGTAAACAAGTGAATAAGGCGGTTATTTCAGAAACATTATCCTCTATTAAAACCAGTAACCCAACGCCCAATGTACAACCAAGTGTATCTCAAGCAGCGCAACAAACTCAATATATGTAATGTTGTTATTACTGTGAATATATTATCACGTGTCCGGTGTGTTAAATAATATATAATAATTGTTAGTAATACCTGTCTATTGTAACCAATATATATACAAAAATATATTATGCATAATTTGATGGTCACGTACGACAAATAATTGTAATTCTGCTTTACCAGGTATGTACCTTATGTTATGGGTTGTTTTGTATTCTTTTTGTAAGGGGGGGAGTAGTGTAGGTGCACATTATATGCACACAAATATACATACGACGTGTTACACATATACCTATGTAACTATAGTACTTATGGAATGAATGAGGCGACGTTGGGGTCGCCAGTTATCTGTTGTGCCGTGTACAGTCCACTTGTATTTTTATGATCATTATATATATTATTATATTTCGTGTGCGTGTATAATTTGGAGGCCAACAGGTAACTCCTGTTGGACACCGTAACCCTGTGCATTCACCAGAAACTGAATACGTCCTCCTAAACATTTCCTAGCACAGTTAATCATATCCTACAGAAGTATAGTAGTACTTGGCAACGCCTAAGACTGATATAAAAGTCACCCCTCAGGTTTAAAGGTGTTGGTAGCTACATAATAAAAAGAATGACTCCCTTAATCAACATTTATTTGACAAACATAAACATCGTTAACCTAGATTACGCTACATTATCAATAAACACATAATACTAAGCTACATAATATGCATAGTATACCATACCATTACACTATAAAAACAACTAATCACCTCTATAAGAGGACTTTGAACGAACGAGCATTCGGATACAATGGGAAGAAAACTAGAAAAGAAACCTTTTTCTACGGTTGCCCAGCAAACCCAGCAATAGGCTTGTAGAAAAGCCCATTGCTGGGTTTGCTGGGCAACTGTTCAGTCGCACAGTTGGGCAAGCAACTCATCTCAGATTGGGAAGGCTTAGTCTTGTATAGTTTGTTCGAAATAATTAAACTTGTGTGAAGTTGGTCGCAAGTGATTTAAGCAGTAGTAAATTTTATTCAAAGAGTCGGTTTAAAGACAATTAGGGTCATATCTGCTTCGCATTTGTGATTATTTTCTTTACTTATTTCGATATTTATGTATAAAAATACTGAATAAAGGAATTTTACCAAAGCGGTAGTTCGGAACGGCTTACTTCAGACGAGCAGAGTTATTTTGAACAAACTTTACACAACACAGGCTAGTGCAAGTTAGCGGACTTCACACAAGTCTTCAAAATCTTTATTGAGTCCAAGTCCACTCTTAACAGGTTTTCTTTAAATCAAGTGATACATCGGAAGTGTGCTTCATTTAAAACGGCCCAGCTGTAATCACTAGCCTGTTTCTATTATTATATGTATAAGAAGAAATTGACTGCCTCATTAGTCTAGCTAGTGGTCCCTAAGCGCGACAGCTACTGTAGAGGTTCTAGGTTCGATCTCCAAGTCGAGCAGTGTTTATAGGTTTTTCTATGAAATTCCCAGTAGCAGCTCGGAGTCTGGATTTGTGCCTGCTTAATGGCAATAGGCTCGCCCCCTATTACATGGGACGTAAACATACCGGCAAAATGTGGGTGTACTTTAGTACCCCTCTGCCTAACCCTTCGGGGAATACAGGCGTGATGGTATGTTATGTTAAGAAGAAACTATGGATAGTAGGATAAGACTTATTATCTAAAGGCTCAGATCAAATAAAAAGTTAATTGTATCTTGTCAGTCGAGCTATCGAGGTATCGAAAGCTCGACTGGCAAAATAAGGCGTAGTTTCGGTATACGTGTGTGCGTGTAATTGTGTGTTGTACACCGTTAGGTGTAGTTTTAGCCGGCCTCACTTTGTTCGCAAAGTTCCATCTTAACTTTTTATTTGATCTGAGTCTAAAGGTATATTACGAACGAAAAGTCGTCAGTGGTGGGTTATTTCGGTGTGGTGGAAGACGCAATGAAAGTATGCTCGTTCATTTTGTGGTAGTGAAACTACTCGTTTCTTACCCTGCGTTTCCACTGACAACAAAACATGTTGCAAACATCTATCTTACTTACAAAGAGTGGGATAGGTAGCTGTTTACAAGATGTTTTGTCGTTAGTGGAAGCGCGGGGTTACATCTGGCAATATCATATACAGAATCTGTAAAATATAAAATAATCTATACTACCAACTTTCGGACATTGCCTAATGACTTCGGATGGGTGTCGGACTTGCGATCATATGGTTGCCGGTCCGAAACCAACCCTTTGCACTACCGACGTGAACCCACTTGTATTAGAGGCATTTAGCTTAGTACGAGGGGTTAATAAGAAAACTAGTAACGTGCGAAAAACATTGCTAGGAAGCTTTTTAAAAAAGTTGTCTGTTTCCAAGATTTGATAGGTGCCAATTTTATTTGCAATTTTGAAAATAAATAATTTGCTAATTGCTGTTTGTAAGATATGACTTTATTACAGTTCAAGTAATATAATTGTGACTCTCTAAAATTGTTTGTAAATAGCTAGGCAGTCAATTTGCGATAAAACCGGCATTGCCCATGCGCAATCCGAGTAAGAGTTTGTAGAAGCTGTCTCACTCACTCATATGTACAGTCGGTGTCATAAATGTTTCGCATCCAAACAGATTTTTTCTAACAAAGTTTAATTTTTCTCCACATGAATACTATTTTACTACGCAATAGTCAGATACAGATCAGAGAAGCATAATTATATTACGTGTACTTATTTTATTGAAAGCCAGTTGTAGAAAACATTGATCAGGAGAGAAGTAGTTTTCATAATTTAGCAGCCTTTATCCGATAATAATTACATGAAGTTTATAAAACATTGAATTACTCAACTCACCCGCAAGTCTTATTCTCTAACTTATAAATAACCTTAAAAATAGATATTTAAATATACCACATCGCCCTCGCAATTACATAAACACCATGAATTACCTAAATAAAACTTATATCTCACAATTTAATGACCCATGCTTATATATACAACAAGTATATATGTATAATCATACATAGTAGATATCAAAATTGGTCATAACTCATACATTTGGTTAGTTGTAACCATTTATTCTAAATAATAAATAAGATACCTTAGTAGCGTTTTTGCCCATAACAATATAAGCAATTATACAGTTTGTTCGAAATAACTAAGCTTGTCTAAAGTTATCCACAAGCGATTTAGCAGTGGTAAATTTTAATAGAAAGAGTTGGTTTTAAGACAGTCGGGGTCATATATGTTTCTCATTTCGGATTATTTTCTTTAATAATTTCGATATTTATTGTAAGGTTGCCTGGAAGAAATAACAGACAGCGATAAGGCCACCCATTGTATGTTATAAATTGCATTTGTGTTATGTCTTTTGTTTCGGTGTGCACTAAAATAAAGTATATAATAATAATAATAATATTTATGTATAAAAAACACTAAACGATTTTATCAGCACGGTAGTATAGAGTGGTTAACTTCAGACAGGGTTAGATATTTCGAATAAACTGTACCGGCGATTACTAGAACTTCTAAACAGATTCACACAGATTCAAAACTCTTTCTAGTGCTATTTGCAATACGCAGTTACTTTGACAAAAACGTTCTCGACAACTCTTGAAATATAAAAATAATATACGGGTATATATTTTTGATACAAAAAGATCGTTTATTTTGCAAGATATTAAAAACAGCTTCATTTAATACAATATCCGAACCAGCCATGACATATTAAAAAAAGATATACTTAAAATAAAAGGCATACCTACGCTATACTTTTAAAATACATATGTTATAATTAATGTTTCATAACAGTTTTTAACATGAATGTACACGATTGTAAATTGCATGTAATTACACAATGCATAGCTAACCCATACAAAATTAATTGAGTCGATATAATTTTGAACACAACCGTAGTTAATTTGTGTAAGACATATTCATATTCCAACTTTTTAAACTTGTGAGCACGTCGCATGATACCAATTTGGTATTAAAAACATGAGCTACGTATCAAGCCATTTCCTGTCCCAATGCTGGGCTAAGAATGAGAGGTACTTCACCATGCTAGCGGCAGTGCGGGTTGGCAGACTTAACCTCTAGTTATCAGAGGGATTTCTCACGATGTTTTCTTTCATCATTTAGAGCGAGTGATATGTAATTAAATTATTAATAGGCACCGCAGTAATTCAGAAGTGCGTGCCTTTGGTAGGTTGTCACTGCTTTTCGTCCACGCAATATACTCGTGATTACTTTATTGTAAAATAATCTAACATATGTATTTACTACCTTACTAGTAATACTTTTTCTAATATCGCAATTGTCCTATATCCATTTACCAAAAATCATTTATTATATATACAATTTACCTCTTTGTTTAATTAAGTTACGCCCGTACCGATACATTTTGGATTAAGTTTAAAATGGGGTTTAACATGTATATTTTTAATACCATTATGATTACGTAATCCATCACCATAGTTATCAATCAGTTCCCCAAGGATAATAATATTACATGCAATTATGTGATTTATTTCACAATATTTAACTTAATAAACGACATAAATACATGGCTATATTTAATAATGATATTACATTTGAACATTTAGGCCTCAATCTAGAACCATTCTTAAGTAATCTTAACTCGACCTTAAGACATCCTAGGATAGAGTTGAAAATCACCGAGACCGAGAGATTAATACATAATGTACTACGGTATATATTTAAAAGTTAACCATAATGCATTGATATAGGTTTCTTACAGTATATCTATTGATAATGATGATGATGCTTTCATGAGGAAGGCAAAATTGTAAGCTTAAAATGTCACAATTGGAAACTAAGACGCATAAATTGATTGTCCAGCGTCTCACCATGCCTAGCTTATTTTATCAGAGTATCAACTGTTACCCTGCATTCCCATTGACTACAAAACATGTTGCAAACAGCTATCTTAGTTCAAGTTCAAATGTTATTATTATAAATAAGCCTTTACAAGCATTTATAAAACGTTATGACTAGTTGCACAGTCCCAAAAAGTTGATTCTATGGAGAAGAATTCGGCAAGAAACTCCATGGATTACTCTATCTAAGTCTCAGAGAGTGAGTGAGATAGGTAGCTGTTTGCAACATGTTTTGTTGTCGGGGTAACTGAACATCAACACGATAGAAAGGGTAACCTACACTTACCATAGATCTAAGAACTAATAGATACGTCCGATTCGTAACTGGGAGGTGCGGGCTATAGCGGCGCCTCGTCGGTGGTGGAGGCGTAGGGGAATGCCAGCGCGTCCGTGATGCTGAACACGAAGCTCTGGCACCCGAACTGCAGGAGGGCGCCGTGAGGGACCAGCGCCGAGCCCTCCCACGCACCCGCGGCCGGGAGGGGGGAGGGGGGGCAACGGCAACACGACTCGTTCGGTAGCGGAGACGTCAGGTTACCGTTTATTCTGGAAAAAAAATACATATAACCCCTGTATTCCCCCAAAAGGTAAAGCTGAGGTTGAACTAATGTAGTACACCCACAGTTCGCCGGTATGTTTAGGTCTTATGTAATAGGAGAGGAGCCCATTGCCAATAACTGGACACTCTTGAAAACTCTGAGCTCCTACTGAGGAATTCATAGAAAACCCAATAACTGAAGGCTCTCGTAGAGTTTGTTCGAAATAATTGCACTTATATGAAGTTCGCCGTTCCGAACTGACGACTAGTAAAATCGCTTAATTAAGGGTCCGGCGGACGTCGAATTGCCCATACAAACGTAATTCGAACATAATTCGAAAATCTTACATAATTTTATTAATGTATTATTCGGATTCGGGTGCCATTAATCTAGGTGTACAGATTTTGATTACCTCCAAAATACTTCACTGGAAATAAATGTAAGAGAATGTAATTCTTGATTTTTTGACGAAGTTTCGACTGGTTTTCCGGTCTCTTATTCAATATTAAAAACAACAATATTTACACGGTTCCAATTCGTGGAACCTAGCTTATATTATCAATTTTCAGAATAACATCAGGAAATTTGAATAATAATAACTTTTCATTCATTAATGAACGATTTACGGCACGCGGCGTAATTTCGATCAAATTTTGAAGCAAAGTAATGCTATCTCATGCGTTCTAAGCGAGGGGTGTGGCCTCCTGCCGGCCGTCGTGCGCTCGCTTTTAAATCTACCTACAGTCGGTGTTTCATTGTATCTTGTACGAATGCGACGTGTTTGTTTTTAAATCGATTATTTATGACGGTTACCTGACCTTATAAGTAAGCTGACCCCTTATTGTACGAAAGTTTATTGTACTAAACTTATACTGGATATGTATAACAAGCTATATCTAAAGCACCAGTAGAAGCTGACCGCTTATTGTACGGAAAGTCTATACAATTCGAGGTCAGGTTATCCTGCATATGTATAACAAGCTATACCTTAATCACCAGTACAAGCTGACCGCTTATTGGACGGAAAGTCTATACAATGCAAGGTCAGGTTATACTGGATATGTAAGATGGCGGACATTACTTAAATAAATTGATATGGGTGTTGATTTTGAAGTATCTTGGGGTGCTATTTATGAAAGTGGCAGTAATTTTGTAATCCAAGATGGCGGACAATATTTATATAGAGAAATTGATATGGGTGTCAATTTCGAGGTTTATCGGGATGCAAATTACGAAAATGACATTTATTTTGAAATCCAAGATGGTGGACATTATTTTTCTGAATAAATTGATATGGGTGTCAATTTCAAGGTTTATCGGGTTGCAAATTACGAAAATGACATTAATTTTGAAATCCAAGATGGCGGACATTATTTTTCTGAATAAATTGATATGGGTGTCAATTTCGACGTTTATCGGGATGCAAATTACGAAAATGACATTAATTTTGAAATCCAAGATGGTGGACATTATTTTTCTGAATAAATTGATATGGGTGTCAATTTCAAGGTTTATCGGGTTGCAAATTACGAAAATGACGTTAATTTTGAAATCCAAGATGGCGGACATTATTTTTCTGAATAAATTGATATGGGTGGCAATTTCAAGGTTTATCGGGTTGCAAATTACGAAAATGACATTAACTTTGAAATCCAAGATGGCGGACATTATTTTTCTGAATAAATTGATATGGGTGGCAATTTCAAGGTTTATCGGGTTGCAAATTACGAAAATGACATTAATTATGAAATCCAAGATGGCGGACATCATTTTTCTGAATAAATTGATATGGGTGTCACTACCAAGGTTTCCCAGAGTGCTGATTCCGAAAATTACAATAATTTTGTAATCCAACGGACATTATTTATATAAAGAAATTGATATGGGTCATATGGGTGTCAATTTACATTTTTTTTCTAATTAATGTAATTTTTAATTAGCACTCCGGAAAACCATTCAATTGGCATCCATATACATTTATTTACCTACGTAGGTACCCACTTTACCGTGGCTAACAAAGAATAGATACAGGTGGCATTATATCCGGCTGGAGTGGACGTCTGGTCTATAATCTTTGGTCATGAAATCTATGGAGCATATTTCTTTTCTAAAATAGTAAGAAATAAAGAACTATACCATCACGCCTGTATTCCCCGAAGGATTAGGCAGAGGTGTACTTATGTTCACCCACACTTCGCCGGTATGTTTAGGTTCCAAGTAACAGGGGGCGAGCCTATTGCAATTAACCGGGCACAAATCCAGACTCCGAGTTGCTACTGAGTATTTCATAGAAAACCCAATAAAACTGCTCGACCAGGGGATCGTACCCAGGAGCTCTAGCGTAGCAGTCGCGCTCAGGACCACTAACCTAATGAGGTAGTCGGAAAGAAAGAAAGAAAGTTTATGCTTTGTCACAACACGAGACAAAACTAATAAAAATAAATAGATGTAGGTAGATGTATGAATGTGGACGAAGCAAAAGAAGTATGCAAGAATCGTAGCAGATGACGTTCTGTAGTTTCTGCCTACCCCTATGGGAAAAAGGTGTGAGTGTATGTTTGTATGTATGTATGTAGGTAGCAGACGTTGTTAATGTGTTCGATAAAAAAAGCCTATTGGCGTGGGAATTTCCCAGATCGCATTGATGCTATTCTGGGAAATTCCCACGGGTGTGAGAAAAACGTGATGAACACGAATAACACCGGTGGGCACTGACAAGGCACATAGTAGGTACCTGCCTAATCGTTGAATTTGAAAACTGCGGAACGTACGTAGGAAGTGGGTAGGTAGGTATGAGATAACTGGCGACCTGAGGCTCGTAGAGGAATTTCTTAAAAATGCATTCCTATTCTCGATATTGTCTACCATCTTATCAAAAAAAAATTCAAATGTATCACATTTATTGAACATGTCATAAATTATTACAAAAATAAGAAAATTAAATTCTCGGTTCCAAACGCTGAGATGCCTATAAGTCGCTAGGTATGAATGTTCCGGCTACGCCCACATTATTTCGACTGAGAGAGCAATATTCAAGACGATTTTTACACTCGCCGCGTATCGGAGTTGTCGGCTTCGTCCGCCGGCCTCTTAAGGTTAAAATCTTCATATACAAACACAACTGCCTTTACACCAATTCTTTCTATTAAAATTTACCACTGCTTAGCACTTGCAGAAAACTTCAGACGTGCACTTTTATTTCAAACAAACTGTAACAGCCGCGTTTACAACCACTACACAAATGAAACAGTTAAAAAATTTTCAAAAAAGCAATTATATCTATGGGCTTGATAGATTAGTAATGCCAGTTGTTATTCTGACCTGAGCGGTTCCCGCATCCGGTGTCGCACGATGTCCCGTAGCGCGGCGGCTCTGACGTCAGCGTCGGCCGACGTCACTTCCTCGGCGGGCGCGGCCCGTGGTTGCACGTCACAGGCATACAGCACACCGTTCACACAGCTGCCCCACTCCGAGTAGTTGATCAGCTCGAAGTGACGACTCACCTGGAAACCAACACGCAATGATACTGAGCACTTTACCAACTCCGAAATACTCAAGTTAAATATCCGTCCCTATAAAATAGTTAAGCTACGCGATGACTGATGTATGCGTGCCGTCAGTTAGGACAGGTCAACTCAAAGCTGCTATAGCTCTTTCTTCAAAAGGCCTGTTCAAATTTTGCCCTACATTGAACTCGCATATAATATAACTATTGTCTGGACTTTAATAGAGACTATGATTCTCTGAGTTGGTTTCGACGTTTCTTCTCAGAGGTCGTCAGATAGAAAACGTCGGCGTAGTTAAAAAAAATATGTTAAAAAATCGACTTGTAAAAGTGTCTTAAAAGATCTATTTACAGAAATAAGTATCATTTAATTTCATTTCAAATTACTCGGCTATTCCGATATGGCGACATCGGCGACATAAACAATTTGTGGAGATTAATTTGGAAAGTCAGGATTGTCTATGACGTTTTAGAAACCTCTGTCATCTGTCATGAAACTGTCATAAATGTGACAGAGGCTCTGACATATTCATTTTATTCTTTCAGGAAAGCTCTTAAAAAAGTATGGTGGCCAGCACACCGTTACCAGAAAATTACAAATTTTCTCAGTTGATTTTGAACTTAATCATTAACACTTTAAGGTTTAAAATCATTTGGAGAAATTGGACAGTTTTGTATAACACGATGTGCTGGGGACTGTACCAAAAGGTCAATTACAAGTTTCACATGTGAATAGTATTATAATTATCATTTATGACAATTTGTACGTCAAGCAGAGTTATGTTTAATGGAACAGAATGTATTTTTAATCTTGAAAATAGTGGATTCTGTTAAAACTAATACTATTCTCATAACATTATTATGAATCCATGATGATTGAAAAAAAGTATAATTTGCAATGCAGTTTTATTAGGAAAAAAGCGAACTAAATGTGATC